>OX382198.1:11207500-11857500 GCA_947507515.1 Eulithis testata | reverse complement strand
AGCTATTAACTTAGCGTTTTTACGCTCAAAAACGCAATTTTGTCTAAGGTGAAAACCGAAAATATTTTTTCTCGACTCCAACTTTGAGTGACCATAGCCGTGCGCTACATCATTAGAAGCGGCTCGACACGCTCTATCCGTGGAGCGAGTCCATTTGGGCACCTGTCGTAGGGAAATATTCGAAAAACTGCGATTTTCCGTAAATTTTGGTACATTTGGGTCTTTTTTGAGCGTTTTTGAATTTTGTCGCGTCCATCTTGCGTGTTTCTGCACATCCCGTGGCTGGTTCACCTCTGCCCGACGTCCCCGCACGTACCTGCAAAAGAAAAAACACGATTATCGACAAAAATCAAGAAAAACGCCCGACCCATCAAAATTGAGATTATTCAAAATCCACCTAAGTGAGACGAATTCTTCATACTTCATACAAAAACTGAAAATTTTTTGGTGACTTACGATCGCGTGCGATACATCAAATTAAGCGTCTCGGCACCCATTGTGCGAATAAATTATAATAGGACCCACGTTCTATACAAAAAACGTGAATTTTTGACATTTTTCGCATAATTTTATAGGGACTTAGCAAAATTTCAACAATTTTATTTTCTAAATTTTAATTTTACAAGTAAATAAATTATTTTAGTAGCTTATAAATCGTAGTTCGACGCACTGGTTGCGCCCACAGTGGCAAAGTTTCGTTTTTGATAGCGAAAAGCTATTAACTTAGCGTTTTTACGCTCAAAAACGCAATTTTGTCTAAGGTGAAAACCGAAAATATTTTTTCTCGACTCCAACTTTGAGTGACCATAGCCGTGCGCTACATCATTAGAAGCGGCTCGACACGCTCTATCCGTGGAGCGAGTCCATTTGGGCACCTGTCGTAGGGAAATATTCGAAAAACTGCGATTTTCCGTAAATTTTGGTACATTTGGGTCTTTTTTGAGCGTTTTTGAATTTTGTCGCGTCCATCTTGCGTGTTTCTGCACATCCCGTGGCTGGTTCACCTCTGCCCGACGTCCCCGCACGTACCTGCAAAAGAAAAAACACGATTATCGACAAAAATCAAGAAAAACGCCCGACCCATCAAAATTGAGATTATTCAAAATCCACCTAAGTGAGACGAATTCTTCATACTTCATACAAAAACTGAAAATTTTTTGGTGACTTACGATCGCGTGCGATACATCAAATTAAGCGTCTCGGCACCCATTGTGCGAATAAATTATAATAGGACCCACGTTCTATACAAAAAACGTGAATTTTTGACATTTTTCGCATAATTTTATAGGGACTTAGCAAAATTTCAACAATTTTATTTTCTAAATTTTAATTTTACAAGTAAATAAATTATTTTAGTAGCTTATAAATCGTAGTTCGACGCACTGGTTGCGCCCACAGTGGCAAAGTTTCGTTTTTGATAGCGAAAAGCTATTAACTTAGCGTTTTTACGCTCAAAAACGCAATTTTGTCTAAGGTGAAAACCGAAAATATTTTTTCTCGACTCCAACTTTGAGTGACCATAGCCGTGCGCTACATCATTAGAAGCGGCTCGACACGCTCTATCCGTGGAGCGAGTCCATTTGGGCACCTGTCGTAGGGAAATATTCGAAAAACTGCGATTTTCCGTAAATTTTGGTACATTTGGGTCTTTTTTGAGCGTTTTTGAATTTTGTCGCGTCCATCTTGCGTGTTTCTGCACATCCCGTGGCTGGTTCACCTCTGCCCGACGTCCCCGCACGTACCTGCAAAAGAAAAAACACGATTATCGACAAAAATCAAGAAAAACGCCCGACCCATCAAAATTGAGATTATTCAAAATCCACCTAAGTGAGACGAATTCTTCATACTTCATACAAAAACTGAAAATTTTTTGGTGACTTACGATCGCGTGCGATACATCAAATTAAGCGTCTCGGCACCCATTGTGCGAATAAATTATAATAGGACCCACGTTCTATACAAAAAACGTGAATTTTTGACATTTTTCGCATAATTTTATAGGGACTTAGCAAAATTTCAACAATTTTATTTTCTAAATTTTAATTTTACAAGTAAATAAATTATTTTAGTAGCTTATAAATCGTAGTTCGACGCACTGGTTGCGCCCACAGTGGCAAAGTTTCGTTTTTGATAGCGAAAAGCTATTAACTTAGCGTTTTTACGCTCAAAAACGCAATTTTGTCTAAGGTGAAAACCGAAAATATTTTTTCTCGACTCCAACTTTGAGTGACCATAGCCGTGCGCTACATCATTAGAAGCGGCTCGACACGCTCTATCCGTGGAGCGAGTCCATTTGGGCACCTGTCGTAGGGAAATATTCGAAAAACTGCGATTTTCCGTAAATTTTGGTACATTTGGGTCTTTTTTGAGCGTTTTTGAATTTTGTCGCGTCCATCTTGCGTGTTTCTGCACATCCCGTGGCTGGTTCACCTCTGCCCGACGTCCCCGCACGTACCTGCAAAAGAAAAAACACGATTATCGACAAAAATCAAGAAAAACGCCCGACCCATCAAAATTGAGATTATTCAAAATCCACCTAAGTGAGACGAATTCTTCATACTTCATACAAAAACTGAAAATTTTTTGGTGACTTACGATCGCGTGCGATACATCAAATTAAGCGTCTCGGCACCCATTGTGCGAATAAATTATAATAGGACCCACGTTCTATACAAAAAACGTGAATTTTTGACATTTTTCGCATAATTTTATAGGGACTTAGCAAAATTTCAACAATTTTATTTTCTAAATTTTAATTTTACAAGTAAATAAATTATTTTAGTAGCTTATAAATCGTAGTTCGACGCACTGGTTGCGCCCACAGTGGCAAAGTTTCGTTTTTGATAGCGAAAAGCTATTAACTTAGCGTTTTTACGCTCAAAAACGCAATTTTGTCTAAGGTGAAAACCGAAAATATTTTTTCTCGACTCCAACTTTGAGTGACCATAGCCGTGCGCTACATCATTAGAAGCGGCTCGACACGCTCTATCCGTGGAGCGAGTCCATTTGGGCACCTGTCGTAGGGAAATATTCGAAAAACTGCGATTTTCCGTAAATTTTGGTACATTTGGGTCTTTTTTGAGCGTTTTTGAATTTTGTCGCGTCCATCTTGCGTGTTTCTGCACATCCCGTGGCTGGTTCACCTCTGCCCGACGTCCCCGCACGTACCTGCAAAAGAAAAAACACGATTATCGACAAAAATCAAGAAAAACGCCCGACCCATCAAAATTGAGATTATTCAAAATCCACCTAAGTGAGACGAATTCTTCATACTTCATACAAAAACTGAAAATTTTTTGGTGACTTACGATCGCGTGCGATACATCAAATTAAGCGTCTCGGCACCCATTGTGCGAATAAATTATAATAGGACCCACGTTCTATACAAAAAACGTGAATTTTTGACATTTTTCGCATAATTTTATAGGGACTTAGCAAAATTTCAACAATTTTATTTTCTAAATTTTAATTTTACAAGTAAATAAATTATTTTAGTAGCTTATAAATCGTAGTTCGACGCACTGGTTGCGCCCACAGTGGCAAAGTTTCGTTTTTGATAGCGAAAAGCTATTAACTTAGCGTTTTTACGCTCAAAAACGCAATTTTGTCTAAGGTGAAAACCGAAAATATTTTTTCTCGACTCCAACTTTGAGTGACCATAGCCGTGCGCTACATCATTAGAAGCGGCTCGACACGCTCTATCCGTGGAGCGAGTCCATTTGGGCACCTGTCGTAGGGAAATATTCGAAAAACTGCGATTTTCCGTAAATTTTGGTACATTTGGGTCTTTTTTGAGCGTTTTTGAATTTTGTCGCGTCCATCTTGCGTGTTTCTGCACATCCCGTGGCTGGTTCACCTCTGCCCGACGTCCCCGCACGTACCTGCAAAAGAAAAAACACGATTATCGACAAAAATCAAGAAAAACGCCCGACCCATCAAAATTGAGATTATTCAAAATCCACCTAAGTGAGACGAATTCTTCATACTTCATACAAAAACTGAAAATTTTTTGGTGACTTACGATCGCGTGCGATACATCAAATTAAGCGTCTCGGCACCCATTGTGCGAATAAATTATAATAGGACCCACGTTCTATACAAAAAACGTGAATTTTTGACATTTTTCGCATAATTTTATAGGGACTTAGCAAAATTTCAATAATTTTATTTTCTAAATTTTAATTTTACAAGTAAATAAATTATTTTAGTAGCTTATAAATCGTAGTTCGACGCACTGGTTGCGCCCACAGTGGCAAAGTTTCGTTTTTGATAGCGAAAAGCTATTAATTTAGCGTTTTTACGCTCAAAAACGCAATTTTGTCTAAGGTGAAAACCGAAAATATTTTTCTCGACTCCAACTTTGAGTGACCATAGCCGTGCGCTACATCATTAGAAGCGGCTCGACACGCTCTATCCGTGGAGCGAGTCCATTTGGGCACTTGTCGTAGAAAAATATTCGAAAAACTGCGATTTTCCGTAAATTTTGGTACATTTGGGTCTTTTTTGAGCGTTTTTGAATTTTGTCGCGTCCATCTTGCGTGTTTCTGCACATCCCGTGGCTGGTTCACCTCTGCCCGACGTCCCCGCACGTACCTGCAAAAGAAAAAACACGATTATCGACAAAAATCAAGAAAAACGCCCGACCCATCAAAATTGAGATTATTCAAAATCCACCTAAGTGAGACGAATTCTTCATACTTCATACAAAAACTGAAAATTTTTTGGTGACTTACGATCGCGTGCGATACATCAAATTAAGCGTCTCGGCACCCATTGTGCGAATAAATTATAATAGGACCCACGTTCTATACAAAAAACGTGAATTTTTGACATTTTTCGCATAATTTTATAGGGACTTAGCAAAATTTCAACAATTTTATTTTCTAAATTTTAATTTTACAAGTAAATAAATTATTTTAGTAGCTTATAAATCGTAGTTCGACGCACTGGTTGCGCCCACAGTGGCAAAGTTTCGTTTTTGATAGCGAAAAGCTATTAACTTAGCGTTTTTACGCTCAAAAACGCAATTTTGTCTAAGGTGAAAACCGAAAATATTTTTCTCGACTCCAACTTTGAGTGACCATAGCCGTGCGCTACTTCATTAGAAGCGGCTCGACACGCTCTATCCGTGGAGCGAGTCCATTTGGGCACCTGTCGTAGAAAAATATTCGAAAAACTGCGATTTTCCGTAAATTTTGGTACATTTGGGTCTTTTTTGAGCGTTTTTGAATTTTGTCTCGTCCATCTTGCGTGTTTCTGCACATCCCGTGGCTGGTTCACCTCTGCCCGACGTCCCCGCACGTACCTGCAAAAGAAAAAACACGATTATCGACAAAAATCAAGAAAAACGCCCGACCCATCAAAATTGAGATTATTCAAAATCCACCTAAGTGAGACGAATTCTTCATACTTCATACAAAAACTGAAAATTTTTTGGTGACTTACGATCGCGTGCGATACATCAAATTAAGCGTCTCGGCACCCATTGTGCGAATAAATTATAATAGGACCCACGTTCTATACAAAAAACGTGAATTTTTGACATTTTTCGCATAATTTTATAGGGACTTAGCAAAATTTCAATAATTTTATTTTCTAAATTTTAATTTTACAAGTAAATAAATTATTTTAGTAGCTTATAAATCGTAGTTCGACGCACTGGTTGCGCCCACAGTGGCAAAGTTTCGTTTTTGATAGCGAAAAGCTATTAATTTAGCGTTTTTACGCTCAAAAACGCAATTTTGTCTAAGGTGAAAACCGAAAATATTTTTCTCGACTCCAACTTTGAGTGACCATAGCCGTGCGCTACATCATTAGAAGCGGCTCGACACGCTCTATCCGTGGAGCGAGTCCATTTGGGCACTTGTCGTAGAAAAATATTCGAAAAACTGCGATTTTCCGTAAATTTTGGTACATTTGGGTCTTTTTTGAGCGTTTTTGAATTTTGTCGCGTCCATCTTGCGTGATTCTGCACATCCCGTGGCTGGTTCACCTCTGCCCGACGTCCCCGCACGTACCTGCAAAAGAAAAAACACGATTATCGACAAAAATCAAGAAAAACGCCCGACCCATCAAAATTGAGATTATTCAAAATCCACCTAAGTGAGACGAATTCTTCATACTTCATACAAAAACTGAAAATTTTTTGGTGACTTACGATCGCGTGCGATACATCAAATTAAGCGTCTCGGCACCCATTGTGCGAATAAATTATAATAGGACCCACGTTCTATACAAAAAACGTGAATTTTTGACATTTTTCGCATAATTTTATAGGGACTTAGCAAAATTTCAACAATTTTATTTTCTAAATTTTAATTTTACAAGTAAATAAATTATTTTAGTAGCTTATAAATCGTAGTTCGACGCACTGGTTGCGCCCACAGTGGCAAAGTTTCGTTTTTGATAGCGAAAAGCTATTAACTTAGCGTTTTTACGCTCAAAAACGCAATTTTGTCTAAGGTGAAAACCGAAAATATTTTTCTCGACTCCAACTTTGAGTGACCATAGCCGTGCGCTACATCATTAGAAGCGGCTCGACACGCTCTATCCGTGGAGCGAGTCCATTTGGGCACCTGTCGTAGAAAAATATTCGAAAAACTGCGATTTTCCGTAAATTTTGGTACATTTGGGTCTTTTTTGAGCGTTTTTGAATTTTGTCTCGTCCATCTTGCGTGTTTCTGCACATCCCGTGGCTGGTTCACCTCTGCCCGACGTCCCCGCACGTACCTGCAAAAGAAAAAACACGATTATCGACAAAAATCAAGAAAAAAAATCGAAGATTGCAGTTACTAAGGTAAGAAAAGTCGATTCCCACAGGGGAGACCACCTTCAAACCTTAGTAACTTCAAAACTAAAGGAGATTTTTGGCCAGGGTCTTTAGATCTCACATCCATTAAATACAGGCCTTCTGCCTGATGTAAAAGCAAACTGCCAAATATTGTCCCTTGAATCTTGACCGGTAACTTTGCGTGAAAAAGTTAAACTTTGACATATCACACTTTTTAAAGTGTGACTCTTCACATTTGGAGGTGGATCTTCCATTGTAGATGCCAGTTCTTATCTAGAACTCAGTTTTTGTAAATTTTTGTTAGGTTTAAGTTAGATTATTAAAATATTATATTATACACTTTTAAAATTTTACAACTTATACAAATTTACTTTTTACTTATTTTTTACAACTTATACAAATTTACTTTTAGTTTTGTCTTGACGAGTGTCCCTCAAAATTATGTTCGGCTTCCGCACCCCTGCCAAAGGCAAAACCCTGAACGAGCTTACTAGACGAACGTCAACCACACCACCGGCTGTGCATGAGAGTGACAGGCCGTCAACGTCAAACGTCCGAAGAAGTATTGGGGAGTGGGAGGCTGGCAAAGCCGATCCACTAACCCCAACCACCCCGAAGAAAGTTGCGCCGGTGGACCCCCCAAAGGCAAAAAAGGTACCTTCGCAAGGAAGTAGAGTGGGGGTGAAGGTACCGATGGAGGCTGCGAGGAGCCCACCAGCGCAGCCGAAATACACCAGTCGGTTGGCGGAGGCAAAGGCCTGTCTCACCAAAGCAAAGGTCAATATGGGGAACTCTAGGAACATTAAGACTGAAATAAAAACGGAGGTACTGGGCGCGATTGAAAGGCTGTATCAGTTAGTTAAAGAATCGGAAAGTGACAAAGGAGAAAAGAAAGTGAATGAATCGGTGAAGGAAAAAGAGCCAGAAAAGGAGGAAAAGCAAGAGAAAGAGGGGAGAAAGGAAGAAAAAGAGCTTGTTATGAAACTGGAAGAGCATGCAAGGTTGATAAGCGAGAATAGTGCAAGGATGGAAAAGTTACAGGAAAAGATGGAATTACAGCAGGAGAGAATGGAAAAACAGACATACGCGAGTGTAGCAGCGGCACACCCAGGGAGACAGTTCCCTGAGCGTGCCGCGCTATACTCGGTAGTTGTAACATCGAAGGATGATCAGGATACGGGTGAGGATGTCATGAAAAGGATAAGAGATACAGTTAAAGCGAAGGAAGGAGGAATAGCGATAGAAAAGATCCGAAAAGCAAAAGACAGGAAGGTGATTGTAGGATGTAAAACAGAGGAGGAAAGAGAGCAAGTAAAGGAAAGATTGAAGGGTGCGGAAGGGTACCTGACGGTCGAAGAAGTTAAAAACAAAAATCCCCTTGTCATCCTCAAAAACGTGTTTAGCTTCAATAGTAACCAGGACATACATGATTGTCTCTGGAATCAGAATGGAAAAGTTTTGAAGGACTTAGACCCATCAGCTAACACAACAGAAATCGTGTACAGGAAGAATACTAGGAACAATCAAACACAGCACGTGGTCATGAGGGTGTCTCCCGCAGTATGGCAGCGTCTGGTCCGTGCGGAAACCGTCGTCATAGACCTCCAGCGAGTAAAAGTGGCTGACCAGTCACCACTTGTGCAATGCTCGCTGTGTCTCGGCTACGGTCATGGGCGACGTTTCTGCACGGAGACCATTGTAAAATGCAGCCACTGTGGGGGACCCCACATGAGGACGGAGTGCGCTGATTGGCTCGCCGGTGCAACCCCTTCCTGCTGCAACTGCCTGCACGCTAAGGCTGATAAGGCAGATCACAGCGCCTTCAGCCCTGAGTGTGCAATCAGGAGAAAGTGGGACGCACTGGCGAGGGCTAGTATAGCCTACCAATGCTAAAGTGGTCCCTAGTGCAAAAAGGCACCACCACCGAAAAGCCCGAATTATAGCTGTCCAAGTAAATGGTTTGGGCCATGCTGACCATGACCCACAGTTTACCTCTGAAAAGCAAAATATGCACTCGGTGGAAAAAGTGAACGGAACACTGGAGAAAGTATTGGGCCCGAAACTGTATTACGTTGCAAACAAAAGTAAAACATGTAAAAAAAAATTCAAACAAGTTATATAAGCCTTGTTGGAGTGTATATAATGAATATATATAAACAACCAGCAATAACTAAGGTAGAAATAAAACATAATAAAAACTGCAAAGTAGATTTTAAAATTTTTAGAGTAGATTTGAAAGGGGAAGAAAAATTATTTTTGAATTAGGGTATTACGAAAAGAATAGTGTCAATCTTTGTGAAAATTAAATAAGCTAAAAAATTATTGAGATCATTTAAAAGAAGCATCAGAAAGCCAACGTAACAGTCAATTTAGTTTTGAAATACTGCTAATATTAGAAAAATAAAAATAAAGATATTCGAATAAGTGGCTATAATTGTAAATATAATGTCATAAGAGATAAAGATTGTAAATATAAAACATACAATTGTAAACCATAAACAAACGTACTACCAACTTCTCGGATCTCCTTGTCTGAGGGACATAGAAATAAAAAAAAAAAAAAAAAAAAAAAAAAAAACCTAACCAACACATAGACCTGAAATTCACATGCCTGGTAGACCAAGAACAAGTCAACACCCACAGCAATCAAGCTGTGCGGATCTTTACGGACGGCAGTAAAATTGAAGGCAAGGTTGGGGCAGCGCTATCCTTTTGGAATGGTGAAGCTGAAACCAAGTCCCGAAAATTTAAACTGTCGCCTGACTGCACGGTCTACCAGGCTGAATTGTTGGCCATCTGTGAGGCTACGCACGAGATCCTGAAAAGCCCAGAAATGACGTTTGGCATATACAGTGACTCAAGATCCTCGTTAGAAGCCATTGCCAACTGGGGCTCAATCCATCCCTTGACGGTAGAGATCCGTAAAAACCTGAAAGCCAGCAAAGACCAGAACAAGGAAGTTTCCCTGTTCTGGATCAAGGCACACGCAGGCCTGGATGGAAATGAGAGAGCAGACCAGTTGGCAAAAGACGCAGCACTCAAAATAAAAACGAGACCACACTACGAGCGATGCCCGATCTCATTTTTGAAGCGACAAATTCGATCGGAGTCGCTTCAGAAATGGAATCGGAGATATGTGACAGGTGAAACCGCAGCTGTGACAAAACTCTTCTTCCCCGACGCTATCAAAGCATTCAAGACTGTCAGACAGATAGCCCCAACCGGAGTACTGACACAGATCATGACAGGGCACGGTGGGTTTTCCGATTATTTGAGTCGATTCAAATTAAAGGAGAACCCAGCGTGCATTTGTGAACCTGACCAACGCGAGACCATTGTACACATCCTATTTGAATGCCCGGCCTTTTGCAAAGAGAGATACGACCTTGAAAATGAATTGGATATAGAAATAAGAGCAGAAAATATAAATAGCCTGATAGTTAATAAAATAAGTAGAGATAAGTTCATTTCATATTGTGTAAAAGTAGCAAATAAGGTAATTGTAAGAAATAAAACTAGTTAAATAAGTCTTGTTGTATATATATATTGATACATATATATAAAACCAGCATAAATATTTTATAAGTAGAAATAAGTGAAAATAGAACATGTAAAAGAGAAACAGATATTAAAACCAAAAAGCACCTAGAATAAGCAAATTGTACTTTTAAACCATGTCTGTTATATGTAAAAGATAAAGAAAAAGAAAAATAAAGTTTAAAAAATCCTTGACACATACTTGTTAGGGGGACGAGAAAAAAAAAAAAAAAAAAAAAAAAAAAAAAAAAACCTAACCTAACCTAACCTAACCTAACCTAACCTAACCTAGAATGTCCAGTTTTTTCCATAAAAAGATACGAAGCCGAACAACTCCTCAACGTAAAAATGTCCACAGAAAACCTAAACGAAATTATAACTAACACAGACCTTAGAAAGCACTTCGAAAAGTATTGTACAGAAATTGTAGGTAAGGTAATAAATAGAAATAAGTAAAGAATTATGGTAAATATATATTTTGAATAATATATAGATTAGCATATATAAAAAACGTCTGTAAAATTAAGATAAAAACTGTACAATAAATGAGTAAGCTTAGTAACAAATAGCATGTAATTAAATATAAGGAATAGATGATAGTGAGTAAAATTTTTTATTAAGAACTTGTGTTTAATTAAGTAATCCGAATTGATATGTTTAAATTTTATCCTAAGTAAATTCATAGAATAGTAACCTTTTAGACCCATCAAGGGTACGATAAGAATGTAAAGCCCACCCGTAGATAGAAATAAAGTACCCCAGACTTTGATTCATTACACGTCAAAGGAACGAGAGAAAAAAAAAAAAAAAAAAAAAAAAAAACCTAACCTAACCTAACCTAACCTAACCTAACCTGGTATCTGCCGCTTGACAAACGAAACCGGACAGTATTCGTAGTCGGGCCTCCTCTTTTTATTCATGGCCGCCTCCTTCGCCAGCTGATCTGCTCGTTCGTTTCTCTCCAATCCTGCGTGGGCTTTGACCCAGAATAAAGATGTTTCTTTACTCTGGAGTCTGCTCTTGCTAAGGTTTTCCCGAGCCTCCACGGCTAGAGGATGGAGAGAACCGTTGTTGACCACAGATTGCAGCGCTGATCGGGAGTCGCTGTAGATGCCGAAAGTTCTCTCAGAGCGCTTGAGAATTTCGCACGTGGCTCTACATATTGCCAGAAGTTCGGCCTGGTACACCGTGCAGTATGATGGCAGCTTGAGTTTGAGGGCTTTGATCTCGGCCTCACCACTCCAGAGAGATAGTGCCGCTCCGACCTCACCCTCTATCTTACTGCCATCGGTGTAGATTTGTACCGCTTGCGTGCTGTATAGGTCCACTTGCTCCTGATCCACCAGATCGGTATACTTAAGGCATGTATGCTTTGCCGGATGCTTAATCTGAGCGTAAGGTGTTGGCCGTTCCACCTCCCTGTCCCTTAACTCTGGCCGGGGCACTCCTCTCTTTGCCTCATACAGGGCGGCTGCTTCTTGGATTCTGAGGTCAAGAGGGAGTATCCCGGCCAGTACCAGTCCTGAGTTCAGGGAGACGGTTCGGTACGCTCTAGTAAGCTTCTGGGCAAAACCTCGTTGGACCGCGCTCAGCTGTTTCTGTATACCTATCTTCTTCGTTGCCGGTGCCCAGGCACTTGATGCATACATAATTACCGGTTCCACTGTGGCCGTGTATATGATCCGGATGACATCTGGGCTGAGGCCCCAGCTGATCCTGGCGGCTCTAGACAGTTGCTTGTAAATATTTAATGCCTTTTTGCAGACATTGGCTGCATGGCTATTAAATGTCAACTTGTTGTCTATAGTGAGCCCCAGGATCTTAAATTCTTGCGACATGCTAATGTCGACCCCGCCCATGCGCAAGAGTGGAGTATCATGTTTAAGCTTGCGCGTTATGAGCATCGCATTTGTTTTGCTTGGCGCGAATCTGAGCTTATTCTTGATACCCCACTCCCTCACATAGGCGAGGGCGGCATTCGCCTGTCGCTGTACCTCCAATGCAGTGTCCCCGTCGAACACTAAGACCACATCGTCCGCGAAAGCCTGCACATAGTCCCCGCGTTGTTCAAGGCGCTTCGCATATGAAACCGGGCATAATTCGTAGTCTGGCTTGCTCTTTAGCTTCAGAGCAGCTTCTTTTGCAAGCTGGTCGGCCCTCTCGTTTCCTTCCAGTCCAGCATGGGCTTTAATCCAGAAGAGTGCGACGTGTTTGTTCCTACGCTTGCACTCTTCTAGATTACGGCGAATTTCCACGACTAAGGGATGGAGAGAGCGATTATTCGTGACCGCTTCTAGTGACGACCTAGAGTCACTATAAATCCCAAAGCTGTCTCCTGGGTGCTTCACTATCTCCCTGGTGGTCTTACATATAGCCAGCAATTCGGCTTGGAAAACTGTGCAGTACGACGATAGTTTCAATTTTTGGCTCTTAGTTTCGGCCCCATTGCTCCAAAAAGACAATGAGGCTCCAACTTTGCCATCAATTTTGCTTCCGTCGGTGTAAATGCATACCGCCTGCGTACTGAGGGTATCTACCTGTTCGCGGTCTTCCAAGCATATGAATTGCAGGTCTGTATGTTTTGCTGGGTGGGGTACTTCCACGAACTTGGTCATTCGTTCCACTTCCCCGTCTCCTGTAGTTGGCTGGGCTATTCCCCTCTTTACCTCATACAGGGCGGCTGCCTCTTGTATTCTGAGGTCCAAGGGCAATAGTCCAGACAACACCAGTGCCGAGTTAAGGGAAGTGGTTCGATAGGACTTACACAGCTTTTGCGCGAATCCACGTTGGACCACATTCAGTAGTTTTTGTACTCCTAGTTTCTTAGCCGACGATGCCCACACCGCTGAAGCGTACATGATGACTGGTTCGACCAAAGCTGTCCAAGTAAACGGTTGGGGTCATGATTACCATGGCCTTCCGCTTACCCCTGAGTAGCTACACAACGCTTTCGGTGCTTAAACATGAAACAGCCATCTGCAAATTTGAAAATAAAACAACAATAGTCACAATAAAATTTTAAAACCTAGTTAATAAGTCTTGTTGGCATTTATATATTAAGTATATAAATACAACTAGCAGCAACTTTAGAAATAGACTAAACAAAAACAGTAACAAAGAAACAGTAAAAAAAAAAAAAAAAAAGTTAAAAATTCAAACGCATAAAAACAAATTTAGTAGTAAAATGGTATTAAATTAGAATCATATAAAAACATTTAAGAACATAATTTAAAATAGTTATCAGTATTCCAGGTGGAAATCATTATTTTTAGATTACGTAGCATCACAACGTAACGTATAAAGTAAAATTTAACAAGTAAACTTATAATAAAGAGTAAAAATTTAAAATAGTAAAATTCAATATTGCAAAATTTAGTAAAATTGAGTACATAAAAATTGGTAAAATATATACATTGAAATTTTTTTTTGAAAACACTATTGTAAAGAACTTAAACCAAACGAAATAAAAAAGTCTCGGACCTCCATGTCTGAGGGACACAGGAATTAAAAAAAAAAAAAAAAAAAAAAAAAAAAAAAAAAAAAAAAAACTTACCTAACAACACTACAAAATTAAGTTAGAAATATTAATCATCCTTTACACATTTTAGCCAGAGGGAAGAGAATAAACGAAAGACAAGAAAAAAAAACTTACCTAACGTAACAAAAGTAAAAATCCAACATTAACTTACAATCAAAATAATCAAATTAAAAAAAAAAAAAATTTACCTAACCTATTTAGACTTCAAAACTAATTTAGAAATATTTATCAATCCTGTACACATTTTAGCCAGAGGGAAGAGATTCAAAGAAAGAAAAAAAAAATACTTATTTAAAAAAAACCCTAACCTAACCTAACAAGACAACCCTAAAAGCAGAAAATGTAAAAGATTATGTGAAAAAGTAGAACGAATAAAACTAATTTAGTAAAATTTAGTTAAATAAATGAATCCTTGACACATTTTACCCAGGGAAAAGAGATTAAAAAACTAACTTTACCTAACGAGACAAGGTGGTTTTCGTAGTGCCATTCTGTGATGGCAATAAAAATGAATACAAAAACAAAAAAAAAGATTCTAATCTATTAAAAAAAAACTGCTAACCTGACCTTACACAGTATATCCGGGACTTTTTTATTACCAATTAAAAACCAATCTAACCTCAAATTCAAAAAACGAATCTAATACTCCTAATATAAAAAAACGTATTCTTATTTAGGGTTTTTTCCTGGGCCTGAGTAGGCCGGGCTGTGACTTCAGCCAGCTTCTTGTGAAGCTGGCTGACCTCGGACTGCAGGCGATCAACCGTCGCCTGCAGTTGCTGCGTCTCCTCTGTCGCGGTGCGCTTCACCAGCTCACACACGATGCCGCGCATGCTCGCGGCCCGACACTTCAGGGCCTTTTCGGAGGTCCCTTTCAAGTTGGAGGAATTGGAGGCGACCTCCGCAATCTCCTTCTCGTCCTCCAGCGCCATGCGCTCCAGCTCGGCCAAGGAGTGGTCAGAGTACAGGACGTGGGACGCCCCGTACCCGGACTTGGCCCGCGCAGTGCCTCTTACTCCATAGCATCGACCTGCTCCTCCAGGTCCTGCTGAAGCTGCGCCCGGCGAGTCAGACTCAGCTGACCCTGCGCTTCAGCCAAACCCACGTCGTGGGTGTCGGCCACGGTGGCCTTCGTTTTGGCCCTCACCGCCTTCTTCTTGGGCCCGCTCCTCGTCTGTTCCGAGGAACTCGACCCAGAGCCGTCCTTCAGAAAGGCCCACTTGCGCGATTCACCTTTTTCGGTGATAGCCATCGGGCCAGCGCCCGACCGCGTAACGGTTCCGCTGTCGGAATCCGAGTCTTAAGACTCGTCCGCCCTGGCGTAAAGGCTGATCGCAGAACCTTTTTTTTTTTTTTTTTTTTTTTTTTTTCGGTGAGGAAACTCATTTACGAGTAGACCGGAATTATGTGGCACTCGCCGCCGAAGCAGAATACCCAAACTAAAACCTCACCGGTGTCCCTCACGCGCCATTCACGCCGAGCCACGGGAACGAAAGCCATCCGCGACTCGACTGGCGAATACCTCTCATACTGATCCCCTCATTCACTCTAATCTCCTCCACGCGGCATAAGCAACACTGTTGCGCCGGCATTAGACGGGGGCGCTGCACTCGCACAAGCATGCAAGTGTTACGCGCATCACCCCGCCCCATTCCTCCACTCTAATCTCCTTGCATGATCGCAGAACCTAACCTAACCTAAAGACTTACGCCGGTGCCCGTAGTGTCGTAGTTTGCCTCAGCACATCCCAGGAATGCCATCCATTGACACCCCCGTGCTCACGGCGACACCTGCCACCAAGTGTCGCCGCCCTCCCGCGATCTGCATATTGACCGACCGGAACCTGAACTCCGGCCGATCGCAGACCCGAAAAGGCTCCTGTATGGCAGATGAAACTAAAAAGCCCTCTTACAGCCATACTACTATTTGTGTGGCTGTAAGAGGGCTCATTCCAACTTTCCCCCTACTAAATCCCCAGCGTTCGGGATTTCTGAGTTGGGTGAGAGCGAAATGAAATAAAACAATGCAATGACACTTCGATATCAGATTTATTGTAGAACATGTCTTTTATTGTGCAGCGCGAGGGGCGCCGCGTGACGTCACAGCGCAAGGGGCGCCGCGTGACGTCACAGCGCAAAGGGCGCCGCGTGACGTCACAGCGCGAGGGGCGCCGCTTAACGTCACAGCGCGAGGGGCGCCGCGTGACGTTACAGCGCGAGGGGCGCCGCTTAACGTCACAGCGCGAGGGGAGCCGCGTGACGTCAAGCGCGAGGGGCGCCGCGAGACGTCACAGCGCGAGGGGCGCCGCGTGACGTCACAGCGCGAGGGGCGCCGCGTGACGTCACAGCGCGAGGGGCGCCGCGAGACGTCACAGCGCGAGGGGCGCCGCGTGACGTCACAGCGCGAGGGGCGCCGCGTGACGTCACAGCGCGAGGGGCGCTGCAGGGGGCGCGTGCGCAGGCGGCCGCGCCGGCGCCGCGCCGCGTGACGTCACAGCGCGAGGGGCGCTGCAGGGGGCGCTCGCGGAGCCCCCGCGTCAGGCTCGTCGAGATCGAGCGCTGCATCGATCATGGTGGTGTCGTGCAGGAGCCGCAGTCGAGACGCACTGAGCGCGCCGCTCACAACCACCTCTGTAACGCATCGCAACTACATTAATGCACAAACCTTGCAAATCCTAGTGTGCGTTTTTTCCAGCAAAAAAGTATTGAATCTGAAAATTCTAAAAATGCAGATATTTAAAGCCTACTCTCCTGTAATTATGCCCGAAGTTTTTTGCTGGGTCGATTTTCGTTCCTAGTAGAGCTAGCGGAATGAATGTTAGCTTAAAAGGAAGCTAGAATTTGTGCCAATTAGTGCGCTAATTAATGAATTTGTGCCTCCTAGGGCTTCAGAGTTTTAGAGACTTGTTTTACTTTTAGAGGCTACGTTAATCCGACAAACGAAACGTGATAACGACCCTTAAGATTACTGAGAAAATGTACCTAAGTACTTGCAAACATAACTATTTCATGATGTTTCTATAAATGATAAGTATATCTATATACTAGTAGTTCGCCCCGAACTGAGATCTCGTGATGGTCGGAGATTAATAAAACCCAAACAATTTTTATTGAAAATGGTTGTAATAAACTTTGCAAATCGCATCGAAATCTCCGTCTAGCTAAGTCCTAGTCTTACTTGAACTACAAAATCATTGAAACTCCAAGAAATGAGAGCTCACGTTACACTGTGTTTGCCAATTTTATAATTTTTACAACAACTCAAAAACTATTAGACCTACAATCAAAATAAAAACGGTTTTGGAATGTCTAAACAAAACCCTATCATATGACATCCCACTTGATATTATTGTACGGCTTTTTTTTTTGGACCCTCATAACTTTACGACCGCTTGACCGATTTCCTTCATTTAACCAACCAGTAAAACTTAAGAGTACTTATCCGTATACCTACCAAATTCTGTGAAGATCGGATAAGCGGTTCAAAAGATCTCGACGAACAAACGAACAAACATACAAAGCATTTTTGTCCAAGTTGTCACTAAGATCTCGTTCGCTTTGCTCACTCGATCAAATATACTAGCAGCGAAGCCCGGCGTTGCTCGGGTCAAAATACATCGCAGGCTTAATGGTTCTAAAATCAATTTCATACTTCCTTTTAAAAATTGTAAAATATCCTGGGATACTCTAGCTAGAACATCTTAACAAAGCCCTATCATGACACCCCACTTGGTATTTTGGTACGACTTGATTTTTGTTTTATTCCCTTTGGAACCTCATAACTTTCCGACCCCTTGACCGATTTACTTTATTTTTCAAACCAGTAATACTTAAGAGTAGGTACCTACTATCCGTACACCTACCAAATTCTGTGAAAATCGGATAAGCGGTTCAAAAGATCTCGACGAACAAACATACAAAGCAGTTTTGCTCAAGTTGTCACTAAGATCTTCGTTCGCTTCGCTCACTTGACCAAATAGTTTATTAAGTAATAGTTTTTTATATCTAGGTATAAGCTGAAATTTCGTGTGCATATACACTCGAGAGCAATGATTCCGGGTCACTTAAAGAATGTTAAAAATCTCGGAAACTAAAAATGATAGGTTAATGCAATAAATTGTATTTAATAGACAATGTAATACTCCTTAAATGAAAGTAAAAAAATATGAGTCACCATACATTTTATTAACACAAAATTACATAAAGAAAAAAACTGCTGATCTCTCCTTAAAACAAAAATAGGAAACATGAAATTTTTGAACTTTATTACGATTTGACTTGAATTTTAATACTTCGTATTGCCTCCTCGTGCTTCCATTACTGCGTTTACGCGGTTTGGCATGCTGTACACCAAGTTCCTTATACGATTTTGGGGAATATTCTCCCATTCCTCTGTGAGAGCAATTTTGAGCTCACGAAGCGTGATTGGGGGAGGGTTTCGTTGTTTTACGCATCTGCCTAGCTCGTCCCAAGCATGCTCGATCGGGTTGATATCCGGGCTGCGCGCTGGCCACTCCATACGAGTAATGTTCATCTCTTGAAGGTAGTCATTCACAATCCTACCTGTATGAGGTCGGGCATTGTCATGCATAAATATAGCATCCTCACCTAAATTGACCATAAATGGACCAACATGATCATTGAGGATTTCTTCCACATATCTTACGCTAGTTAAAGAGCCGTTTTCTATGATCACCAGCTCTGTGCGACTTTCAGAAGAAATTCCGGCCCACACAAGTACAGACCCACCACCGTAGGCTACTTTTTCTTCGATGCATGCTTGCTTGAATCTTTCCCCTGGTCTTCGATACACTCTGTGTCTTCCATCGTGCTTGTAGAGCATAAATTTTGATTCGTCGGAGAACATAACTTTTGACCAATCTTCAATACTCCAATTTACGTGGCTCTGGGCATATCTTAGTCTTGAAATACGATGCCCACGCTCCAGTTTAGGGCCGTTTGCAGGTCTAAGGGGTTTTAAGTTAGATTCAGCAAGCCGACGTCTTACTGTCCATGCACTTGGGTTACTTCCTCCGAGGCGTCGAAACTGATTTGTGAGTTCAGTTCCTGTGAGAAAGCGATTTCGAAGCATGGTGTTCACCAAGTATCGGTCTTCTCGTGCTGTGGTACACCTGGTTCTGCCCGTTCCTGGTCTGCGTAGGTTAGAACCAGTTTCTTCGTAACGTCGGAGAACTCTTTGTACTGTTGACAGCGACACACCGACAGTCCTGGCTGTATCGCGCTGACTCCGGCCGGTTTCCAGCATTGTAAGTATTCTGGTGCATTCTTCAGGCGTAAGCGACATAATTTCAGCTTGAATAATGAATATAGAGCACTATCAACATGGTTTATATACCACATAAATGACAGATTACAAACAAAAGCAAAACCAAATGCTGTAATTTCGTAGTTCCATCTTCGAAAGTGGCCCTTTTTCAAATTTGATTTTTTTAAGATATAACTTTACAATAACTAAGAAGTTTTAATACCTTCATTTAAGGAGTATTACATTGTCTATTAAATACAATTTATTGCATTAACCTATCATTTTTAGTTTCCGAGATTTTTAACATTCTTTAAGTGACCCGGAATCATTGCTCTCGCGTGTATTTTTTTTTTTTTTTTTTTTTTTTTTTATTAATAGGTTCACAAATTGAAACTTACGCATAAACCTTAAAAATTATATCATGGTGTACATAGATCATTCACGGCGTAGTTGCTAAAAACAGTGAACACAGCGTGCTTTACGAAACGTCCAAAGTTCTACAAAGTATTTTTGAAACAAAAAGAAAAAAAGTAAAATAAAGGGCATGCAAGAAAAACAAAAAATTATAATAAAAATCTAAAAGGTTGCCTGCTAAATTTAAATGTGCTTTGAAATACTTATCTTTGCGGAGGCTAGAGAACCACTAAAAATATCAAAGTTTGACCTGATCCCATTGTAGAACTTAAACATTCTGTTTAGTGGAGAATGCTGTCCAACGTTAGTTCTACAGTGAGGCGGCTTAAAAGTCTTCCTATTTAATAACCGACTACCTGATCGAGGAACATCTATATTCACACACTTTAAAATATCTGGACAGTTTACTAAACCATGCACAATTTTGTATAAAAACACAACATCTGAGGCCTTTCGGCGATCACTGAGGGATTTCATTTTATAATCGGCGAGTCTTAATTCGTAAGAAGGTAATTTTCTACATTTATTATTTGCATATGACAATTGATACAGAAACCTTTTCTGTATACGTTCTAATCTATTAGAGTATAGGCTAATAGATATTTGAATATAGGCTCTAATTTCTAGCAAAGAATCAGTACGACAGCTTTAGAGGAAATGGGTGTATTTCGGGGTAAAAGTAATGACATGTCAGGACAATTTTAAAATCGTTATTCCTCGTAAACTACTAAAAGTAGATATAAGAAACTTCGTCAGCAGCTGCAGCGTAATAAGAGGTACAGAATGACACTTTTAATAGGTTCCCCAGTGTTATGATTAGCGAGCTAGAAGCGGTTTTAGATTTTTTATAAAAGCCTTATAAATCGCGAATGAAGTCTTTTTTGGAAAACAAGAGCCGGCACAAATTTCTAAATACAAATACCTTTACACTGATCAAGTTTACTGTAGTTTGGGAGATTAGCGTTAGAGCAAAACGTTACTCCAGCAAAAACTGAAATAACTCTGAAGCCCTAGGAGGTACAAATTCAGGAAGAAGCGCATTAATTGGCACAGGTTCTGGGTCCCTTTTAAGCTAACATTAATTCGGCTAGCTCAATCAGGAACAAAAATAGGTCCAGCAAAAAACGTTATCCTAGCAAGAAGTGAATTTCTTGAGTACGTAACTCAAAAACAGTTAAATAGGCACAAATTTAAAACTTCGGGCACAATTACAGGAGAGTAGACTCTAAATATCTGCATTTTTAGCATTTTCAGATTCAACACTTATTCTTTACTGGAGCACACCAAATCCTACCAAACGCAAATCTTGTACTAATATTTTCTACTGTTATGAACAGCATTCGATGAAATTACGTTATCTACCTGCGAGTATGTAGGCAGAGTTTTATCTTTCCGGCAGGTGCGTTTTAAACTTGGGCCACCGCACCGGTCGGGTTAGCTCACCTTGCAAAGGCACCGGATCAAGGTCCAGCGACCGGTTCATGTAGGCGTGCCGTGCCTCGCCCTCGAACATATTGCCATAGTCTGTGGCGCCGGGGTCGGGGGGCGCGGCTGGGGGCGTGAGGGGCGCGGGAGGGGGCGTCCTTGCAGAGGGCAGCTCGTCCGGCGACAGCCGACCGCGCCGGTCGATCAGGCTCGGCGCCAGAGGGCCACACAGCACGTGCCAGCAGTTAGCGCATGCGTTGCCGCGAGAGTACGGGTTGGGGTTCGACACGCCGCGACGCATCGAGAACGATCCCTTGATCTGCAACACGCGTCACCGGATCAGAGTCAGCCGGCCCCGGCACGCGAGAGTGGAGCAAGGCCAGGCAAGGCAAGGCACACTCACGTCCTCGTTGGTGGTCTGGTCGGTGGAGGCGAGGTAGGTGTGGAAGCCGGCCAGGCCCAGCACGGACCACACGGAGAGGAAGCAGACGGCGGCTATGAGCGCGGAGGCGGGCTCGGCGCGCAGGGCGGCCGCCGCGCCCGCGCCGCGCGCCGCCAGCGCGAGGTGAGCCACCGCGCACGAGAACACGAACACCGCCAGGAACGACAGCGACACCACGAACGCGTAGAAGTACCGGTAGTTACGTCGCCCCACGCAGTTGCCGACCCACGGACAGTGGTGGTCGAACCGGTCCACGCAGTTGTCGCACAGCGAGCAGTGCGAGGCGCGCGGAGGACGGAACATGCGGCACGTGAAGCAGTACTTGAGCTTGACCGGCCTGCCTCGCACGAGCACCTCGCGCGCGCGAGGCGGCGGCCGCTGTGCGGCGCACGCGCTCTCGGAGCCGTCGGCGGCGCTGGCCTCGTGCGGCGGCGCGCGCGGGATGATGCCCGGGTCCGAGAGTGCAGTGCGCAGCAGCGCCGCCAGCGTGAACCCGGCCAGCGCAGCGCCGACCGCAGGCACGGCGGGCGAGACGCGAGCCGCCAGGAACGGACAGTCGAACGCGAAGTGCAGCGCACACGTGCCCGTGATCAGCGCCAGCGTCAGCGCGAACACGCCCGGATGCGGTGCAGTCATGAGCCGACCATCGCACCAGAACCGGTTCCGTCCCGCGAACACCTCCCACTTGCGCGTCACGCGCCGCGACGCCATGACACCATCCCCACCGCTTCTCTCCACCCGACGCACGCTCTGCAACAAACAATACTTCTTTGTATTCTATCCCAGTACCTACAATCATTATCGTTTTTTTAATCCTAAACTCGTCCAAGTAGGTGTTTTACTTTCACTCTGTCCATTTGTCTGTCCATAATGAGAAACATTTCTAACTAAGGACAGACAGACGGACAGAGTGAAACAATTGTATCTAGGTACTGAAATTTACAACTGGTTATATACCTACAAATAGGTATAGTAGTAATAAAAATGTTTTTTAACCGACTTCAAAAAAGGAGGAGGTTTTCAATTAGGTTGTATTTTTTTTTTATGTTTGTTCCCTCAGAACTCCGTCATTTATGAACCGATTTGAAAAATTCTTTTTTTATCTGAAAGGGTATGCTTCCAGATTGGTCCCATAGATTTTTTATCAAAATCGGTTCAGTAATTCAGCAGTTAAATAAGAATAACTGGAAAAAACACGTCATACACGTACACGACATTGCATATTTTGCTTTTCTGTGACATTTACGATCAATAGAACAGTAAGTACCCCTATCACGAACAAATCTGACAGTCGCCGCGTTAGCGTATTCGAGTTACATTGTGCGTCACTGCCAGCTCGACTGCCAACCCTTGTAGAAGACAAACAAACTTGGGACGAACTAGCTCCAACTAATCCAATAAAAAAAAAATTGTAAACATACCTTATCATACAAAACGTAATGACGATTCCAAGTGATCAGTGAGATTTTATTGAATAAAATATTTATGACCTTGACTTTGTCACCGCGCAGTGTAAGCCAGTTATGTACCTACATAAATAGCAGTTCCCATGCATTTCATGACAATTCTCAATGCATCTTATCATCATCATCATCATCATCATCATCTGATGGTAAAACTGGAAGGCAGTCCGTAGTTCACCAACCGGCATTAATAGTGAAATGATCATGAGATGGATTCTTGTTATCAGTTAACCGACTTCCAAAAAGGAGAAGGTTCTCAATTTGGTTATATTTCTTTTCAGTAGTTTGGCAGTTATATAAGAGTAATTGGAAAAAACACGTCATCCACGTACACGGCATTGCGTATTTCGCTTTTCTGTGGTGTTTACGATCAATAGAACAGTCTCAATGAACTGCCATCATCATCATCATTTGATGATGAAGGCGTATCAAATTGAAGTTGGTTTTTCCAGTTTTTTAAACTTACAAATTATTATGAGTATGCTTGTGGCACGTATGCACACCCGTCACCCACTCAGCCCATAGACGGCTGCAATCACACAAAAAACAAAGTCAATAAGATCAATTAAAGTCACTGTATATTAGGTAGGTAGGTACCTACCTATTACACCAAACAGAAGAGTTTTAAAAACAGTAACATTAGTCTATAATATAAAAAATGAAATGAAATGTACCTATTTATTTGCAAAGAATTTTATTTTAGTACCTACCTACTTAGGTAGGTACCTGTATGATATGTTGTGATCACTTCTTGGTGTTATCTACCTGTAAAGCTATGTTATGTTGTTGATAACCTAACTGAGCGAACACAAGTGCACTAACAATGAATGCATGCATCAACTATGTATATATTCCCTGTGTTGTAAAAATATTTGCTAGGTCCCTCACCATACAAAACTGGGCAGGTACAACACCAAGTTTTTACTAAAGCACCCACCTACCGAACTCAATTACAAAATCTGCAAGTGTTACTGAACCTTAAAAAAAATAAACAAGATCCAGTCGCTCACCCAAACCCAAGCTCAGAGATCTTCGAAAAGAACGAAAAGACCAGAGGGTGGAGCAGCTGATGTAGGTAGGTGGGTACTTTGTAGACTGCATAGTTACCTATAACACTAAACGGCGGCGTGGGCTTACCTAAATAAACTTTCCAGGGCAAAATTCTATTTTATTTTCTGAGAAATACACCCAAACAGTAGAACAAAGCCAAAAACTCAGGAAAAGTTAGAAACTCGATGCAACTTGGAGTGGTCCAGTGCTTGTGTTATGTAGTAGGTATTGCTTGCAGTTCCAACGACGAGAATGAAGTCCGATCCATTGACCATGTAATTTGATTTACTTGCAACAGCTTTTATCTTCAATAGGACACAGGTAGGTACCTACTTTCTATCTGCTAAAGTTTGCTCGATTCGAACAAAATCACGCAACCACCTACTGAGGTGAGGGCACTGCAACCACCCACACACACAGACACAGCATACACAGAGCAGAGCCACAGCGGGTCCGGTTATTGTACAACCATGGAATGTACAGCCTGTGAAAACACAACCGTGGAAAGCGCAGTCAGGAATGCACGACCATGGAATTCATGTATAAAATACATGAATTCCACGGTCGTGCTTTCCTGACACGTGCTGAGTTTGTACGGCCCGATTTTGCACAGCCCGGTAAAACACAACCATGGAATTCATGTATAAAAAAAAAAACAAAAAAATACGTCAATTCCATGGTCGTGCATTCCCGACACGTGTAGGGAATTCACGCCCGTGGAAAGCACAACCATGGAATTGATGTACTTGCTCCTGATTGGTCGATTCATTCTATGCTTCGTTCAGATGTAACTACAGAGTAAAAATGGTACTAGTGTGAATTTAGTGATTAGTAAAGCACAGGCTATCAAAGGTATTAAACAGATTAGAAATAGAACGATTGAAAAGCATAGAGAAAAACAACAAAGTTGTACCTACCTAAGTCTGAATAGAATAGGAAAATGAATAATAAATATAAATGATTATACGTCAATTCCTGACTGTACATTCCGGGGTTGTGTTTCACAACCATGGAAAACACAACCCCGGAATGTACAGTCAGGAATTGACGTATAATTTGGCAGCCAATTCCATGGTTGTGCAATCTCGGGACGTGTTTTCCAGGCCGCCACACACAACTTTCAACACTGACAGTGACAAACATTTTTTTTTTTTTTTTCGCTCCTCGGAGTAGGCTATAGTTTTAAAACCATACCGCCTAGTCTAACGTTATGTTTTTTCCTATTATGTTAGTTTGTCTTGCGTAAATGATAAGTCAAGTCAAGTCTTCGTCAAGTCCGACATGATTTGATTAACATGAAACCAAAAAAAAAATGGGAGGAGAATCTAGCGTAAACAACAAGTTACAAAAGTTTTAGTAAACCAAGAAGTTGAAGTCAGGATTACAGTTTTTCATTTTCTAGAACTATAATTTAGCACTTCTAATATCTGTATCTGTGTATATATATATATATATATATATATATATAAAATTGGAGGTGTGTGTCCCGATATTTCACTTTGCAGCCAAAACTACACATCGCAGGCGAATAGTTTTTGTATGTGGCAATAAGTACAAGGTTCCCATCGTGTACTATAGTGGTTGCAAGTCGATGGATGTAAAAGATACGGGGGTTGAACTTTAAAAATGTTAGACTATCATTGGTTTAAAATGGTCTAGATTGTTCTAAAAACTTCTGGAAGGATCTGGGAAGTTCTAAAATCTACGTTTAGAGTTTGATCGAATGAGAATGTTTTAGAAAATCCTAGAGTGATCTAGGAATTTCTAGTGATTTAGAAAATTCTAGAGTGATCTAGAATAACCCCGAATGATCTAGAAAGCTTTGAAATGTTTCTCAACATTCTAATCGGTCGAAAATATTCTGGATTGTTTCAGAAACTTTTAAAACATCCTAAATAATTTTAATATTAACAATTAGCAGTGTCGGATTAGCCACTTAGCAGGTGTAGCAAATGCTACGGGCCCCGCGCATTTGGGGGCCCCGCGCACCAACGCTTTCTTACCGTAAAACGTGAAATCTATCAACTTTTTCAAATCATATTGCTCAAAAACACAAAAAAAATCGCAGCTCGCTGCGCTCGCCGGTGAGTACTTGTTTCTCTTTTTGCTTTCAAGCAACAATGTACAGTAAAATCACAATTTTCGGTAAAGCTCAAGCAATCCAAGGGCCCCTTGATAGAAGTTGCTACGGGCCCCGCGCTCACTTAATCCGGCACTGACAATTAGGTAACTGTACCTACTATTAAAAATGACCCAGCGAAGTGGGTATTCACAGCTAGTTTGTTTATTATAATAGTTTTGATCAAATTTTAACCATTATTACGCCAAATAATAATAATAGGTCGTAACATAAAGTGTGAGCCATTGGAATAAATGTGGTAGGTTTAAACTGCTATTCCTCAATGTTTAAACTCGTTTTCAGATTTTGAAGGGAAAATCCACTATTTTGCCTTCAAAACAACCGACTTGACTGATATTGGTACCGATTCTCTTGTTGCATTTTCCTTTCTCATGAACTGGAACTAGAAAAATGCCACAAGAGAGTCGATCCCATTAATTCACAAAATAAATACTTACTCAGTTCTCACTAAATAAAAGTATTACTAAAAGTTTAGGTAAAGAAGTAAATAGAAGAAGAAGAAAAAACCAAGAAGTTGAAGTATCCCTGGAAGTGTCGTCGTTCGGTGTAGGTATCGCCGTATCTTCCTTTGGTATTGGCTTTGGTATCTTCGTTCGATGGTTTTTTGCATGGGTTTTGTGTTCTCCATTAATTTATGTGTTCTCTGTTTTTTTTTTCTATTTTTGTGGTGAGTTTGGTACCAGCTGATCTTTCATAATTTTCGCTCAGATCAAAACTAGGTTCCAAGAGCAACCCCGACGACACGAAGGTAAAAGTGACACCGATGTGAGGAACAATCTAGCGAAGCCGGAACCGTTGGATCTCGAGGTCGCGGCGCGATCTACAATTCGATAGACATGCCACCTCGTGGAACGTTCGCGGCCGAGAGGCTCACGCCGTGAAATTTGCCACGCCATGGACGAGTCCCGGCGCGAAACGCTGACGGTGGGCGCTCTGTGCGTCGCCTGGTACTGCGCCAGCTCAGCGTCCAACGTGGTGGGCAAGCTGGCGCTGACGCGATTCCCATTTCCGATGAGTGTGACGATGGTACAGCTGGTGGCGACGGTGGTGCTGTCGCCGGCCGCATTCTGGGCGGCGCGAGTGCGGCGCGCGCCGACAATGCCGCGTCGGTACTGGGCGCGCGTGCTGGCACCGCTCGCCTTCGCCAAGTTCCTCACCACCGTGTGCTCGCAGGTCTCCATCTGGCGCGTGCCCGTCTCCTACGCGCACACCGGTGAGTCCGGCTCCGGTGCCCTATTAACTATCAGCCTTATTAACTTCAGTCAGCTTATTCCTTTATTCAAATCTACATACTATTTAGTATTCCAATGTAAATTTCTAAATTACCACGGTTATGAATAAACATTATGGCATGCAACTGTGACATACAGGGTGAATTTTTGAGACGGGACTGTAAGGGCAGGTACCTTATTCGTTATATTTACAGGAAAACGCTTTTAGGAGACTATCCATAAATTTTTAAGGTATTCTGAACTGCGTTTACAGATTTTGGAAAAAATGTACAGTCAGCAAGAAAATGATCATTTTACACAAAAACTTTTTTTGATGCCAATCGATCTGGTTTCTTATTTCTTATAAGGATCAATAGTCTCTACTGGACCGACTAAGGTTTGAGTACTAGAAATGTCGGAAATCCCGAAAAACTTTTCCCATACATTTGGGTAGGTAAAAGAGTCAAACCTCTAAATTAGCCAAACTTTTTGCTATGGGTAGATTCGCTATAATCCGCTATAAAAAAGACTGGCTGTAAAAGTAGGTAAGTAAAAAAACGTTTTAAATTGCAAACTTCGAATTCGATTCGAATTCTTGGGTTATTTCAGGTCATTCTTGTTTGTGCTGAGAAAATTCTAGATTTTTAGTAGTAATTTATGTAATTCTTGTTAAAAAAATTTCTTTAAATTGCAAACGTTTGGACTTAATTGAAGCGTTTTTTGTAAATAATAGGAACACGGAATCTGCATTGGTGTGTATTTCCGTACAAATGTATGGGTTTTTTTTTGCGATTTCTGACATTTCTAGTACTCAAACCTTAGTCGGTCCGGTAGAGACTTTTAAGAAACAAGATCGATTGGCATCAAAAAAAGTTTTTGTGTAAAATGACCATTTTCTTGCTGACTGTACATTTTTTCCAAAATCTGTAAATGCAGTTCAGAATATCTTTAAAATTTATGGATAGTCTCCTAAAAGCGTTTTCCTGTAACTATAACGAATAAGGTACCTGCCCTTACAGTCCCGTCTCAAAAATGTACCCTGTATACCTATCATGAAACATCAAACTTACAAATCATGGTAAATAAATATCCAGTCTTCATTGAAATCAATATTAAACTGAATCTACAGGATGCTAGAGTTGGTCTTGTATTAAGTACCTATCATTGGCATCATTCATTTATAGTCCTCAAGTCTGCTGAGTCCTAATAATCAAATTAAATTTATTTATTTCTCAGAAATATCAAGTCCATATTTTGTTAGTTCATTGTACATGTCAAATGGGTTAGAGTAATATTGTACATAATTGTAATTACTTCTATAGGTACTTATTGAGATTATTATAGCTAGGTAGATACATATTTCACTTCAGTGACATGACAAGATTACTGATGTGAAATTCTTCATTCGAGGCCCAATCAACCAGGCAGGATGTACTACTTGATTAGAATGAAGATTATTGGCCTCATTTAAAATCCATGATGCGCTTCACTGAACACTCTCTGATCCCACCGCGCACCGAGGGCCTACATTGGTGTAAATAATCCCATGAAATAGAATAGATATAGGAGGGATAATGTTGTGTAATGATGGTGGTGGGGCGTTTGACCGGCAGTGAAGGCGACGACGCCGCTGTGGACGGCGGCGCTGGCGTACGTGCTGTTCGGCGAGCGGCAGCCGGCGCGAGTGCGCGGCGCGCTCGTGCTCATCGCGGCCGGCGTGGGGCTCGCCTCCGCCACCGAGCGCGGCTTCGACGCAGCCGGCCTGTGCGCCGCGCTAGCCGCCGCCGCCCTGCTCTCCCTGCAACACATCTACAGCAAGCGCGCGCTGCAACACTCCGGCCTGCATCACCTGCGCCTGCTGCTGGCGCTCTCGCAGCTCGCGCTTGCGCTCTTCCTGCCGCTGTGGGCGTGGACCGACTTGCGAGACCTGCTGCAGCACGGCGTGTCGCGCGACGCGGCCTTGCTGCTGGCAGCGGACGGCGCACTCGCGTGGCTGCAGGCGATGCTGGCGTTCAGCGTGCTGTCGCGCGTCTCGCCGCTGGGGTACGCAGTGGCGTCGGCCGCGAAGCGCGTGGCTGTAGTGGGTGCATCACTGGTGGCGCTGCGCAACCCGGCGCCGCCGTTGAACCTGGCCGGCATGGCGCTGGCGGCGGCCGGCGTGCTGGCCTACAACCGCGCCAAGCTGCGCGACAAGCCGCCGCCGCCGCGCCCGCTGCTGCCCGTCTGACACCCGCGCAACCCGACATTGCCTAGGTAGGTAGGTAGGTAGATAGCTAATTGTTTTAGTAAATTATATATTTTTTTAATAACAATATCTGTTTGTACATCCAATATCTGTTTCCCATAATTTTAATTTATACTGTTTGAGCCTATCAGTGGATCGAGTTCAATGACAGGTTTTATTATGTTTATTTCAATGATATTTTAATGCTTTTATCGAAAATATGAAAAATACAATTTTACACGAAAATAAATGCGTCATTACACGAAGGTGGGCAATAGGCAAGGGATATAAAAACGTTTTATGAAGTGAGAAGAAAGACATGACGTTGGCAGTTGGTGTCATCTTGACGTTGGACACTTTGACAGCTGTCATGTCACAGGTTGAACGTGCCGGCCGCCTTGGAATGTGTAGGTATTCCAATGTGAAGAAACGTTACGGCTCCACCACGTTACGTTGGGCAGATCTTCGAAAATGCCCGCCGGATGATCCGCTTTTCCGTCTTGATTTCCGCTACTTTAGCAACCTTGTCAGTCCCTGGAAATATACGTATGATTCTGCCCAATTTCCACTTGAAGGGCGGAAGGTTTTCCTTCTTGATGAGTACCAGGCTGTCTTGGACGAGATCTCCACTGTCGGCCTTCCACTTCGTGCGTTGTTGGAGCTCGGACACGTATTCTTTCGACCAGCGTTGCCAAAAGTGTTGTCTGATTTGCTCCAGTCGATCGTAGCCAAGGCGAGTTGGTGCAATGGTAGTCAGGTTCTCGCAGGCTGGCGCGACCAACGGTCGGCCAATGAGGAAGTGTGCTGGAGTCAGTGGAAGGAGATCTTGTGTATCTGAGGACAGAGAGGTCAAGGGACAGGAGTTCATGACGGCTTCAATTTGCGTTAACACCGTTCCGAACTCCTCGAACGTTAGTTTTGCGTCACCAAGCACACGCCTTAAATGGTACTTGCAGGACTTGACTCCTGCCTTCCATAACCCACCAAAATGAGGACTATAAGGGGGAATGAAGGTTAAACGAATTTGATTTTTGCTAACAAAGTCAGATATATTATTAGAACCTTCAAATATTACTGCTAGTTCCTTTTCAGCACCGACAAAATTCTTTCCATTGTCTGAAAAGATCTGATATGGTTTACCACGGCGTGAAATGAAACGTTTCAATTTAGTGGGGCATGTTCTTGTCGGGGAACATGCCCCACTAAATCCTAACACCGACCCCCCCCCCCCAAGGTGCTCGAAACTTAGCCAGGCAAGTAGCAAGTAGCCTAGGAGTGCGAAGCTAGGCTATAAGGCGCGCACCGAAAGTCATCATACACGTCCACGCCATCTCTACAGGTACCTGCTGCAATCAAATGGGCCCACACCAAATCATCCTTGTGGGTCGTCCCCTCTGGGCAATGCTACGGTCTAAAACGAGTACCGCACAAAACAACCACCTCGGGACCGTAGTAGCTGAGTATGATAGGCGAAAGCGAGCCTTCGGCGCTATAACCGAATTACCCGACTAGGGGAAGAAAACCCCGAAAGAAAAAATAACCTCAACATGGCTGCAAGACTAAAAGAAAGACTACCGGCTCTGCCGGAGAATCCCTCCCTGAGCATAGCTCGGGCTGCCCCACGTATTCTGGGGGGGGGGGGCAAAGGATTGCAAACCGAGGAATCAACGGAGTCACTCAAACTAAAAGTGCTCACCCAACAGCTGTTCCATCCAGGGCTGTTTAACCGACAGCGATCACCATCCGTCAGCGACGTTACTGATCTGAAAAATCGCGCTAACCATTCACGTGCAGATACTACATCCAGCAATGATATGATCTACAAAATGAGACCATGGATTGTAAGCACGGAGCCAACACAAGAGTCCGATATTAACCAAAACACGACCACAAACAGAAAGCCAGACTGGCAAAAGGTCCCACAGATCAGAACCACCAAGCGTAAGAGACTAAATTCCCCACCGCAAATCGTGACCGAAACAAGCAATAGCTTCGCGATCCTGCCTACTGACGCCACAGAAGACAGCGTCAAGGAGATAAAAATAAGTAAACCACCACCACTTATTCTATATGGTGTAGAGGATGTGAACAAGCTCACAGAAGCTTTCCAAACTGTGCTTGAAAAAGAGGTGTACATCCTAAAAATAGTAAGTCAAAACCAGCTGCGAGTCAATTGCTCCACAGCAGACTCCTACAAAAGACTAATGAACACTGTCAGTGAAATGGGGCTCATTGGACACACTTTTACAAGAAAGGAAGAACGGTGCTACAGAGTAGTTATCAAAAACCTACACTACTCCACAGCCCACAAAGCCATCATCGAGGCTGCAGAAAACTCAGGTAACAAAGTGCAAGGGGAAATCATAAATGCACGAAATGGACCTGAAAAAAAACCAACATCAACCTTCTTCGTGAATATTGAGCGCAGTCAAAACAACAAAGCTGTAAAAAGCATAAAATACATCTACAATACTGCAATTACTATTGAAGACCCTAAGAAAAGAACCACTATAGTACAATGTACCAAATGCCAGCAATATGGACACTCAAAGAATAACTGTATGAGACCTTACAGATGCGTCAAATGCGCAGGCCAACACAAAACAAGCGACTGCGAGAAAAAAGACCGCAGCACACCAGCGAAATGTGCGCTATGTCTCGGGGAACATCCTGCAAACTACAAAGGTTGCAAAGTTTACCGGGAAATACAAGCGAGGAAAAACAAACGAAAAACCTTTTTTAGCACAATGAGGCCACCTCTTAGAACGGAAGACAAACAAACACCACAAGTAAAAGCACTGGATGACAGACAACAAAACTTCCCTGAGATAACCAACCACCGCAAACAACAAAAACCTGGAAAGGATGAGGCTACAAGAAAACCACAAAAAGCAGAACCAAAAACAGGATACGCTTACAACCTAAAGAAATACTTCGAACAAAAACCTCGACAAACACCAGACGAAAACATGGCCAGTCATATAGACAGCTCACAAGGAAGACAGCAAACCTACTCGGAAGCAGCTGGCTCCCAAACACAAAAAATATCTAGTAAACAAGGGAAATCTAATAAAATACCAAAAACACACTGACTCTAGACAGGAGCAAAAAAACAACACAAGGATACTCTTACAACCCAACAGACTAGAGACACCAGAGGACCACCTCACGCCAACCCAAGTTATCCAAGACTTATTGATCAAACAACTCGAAAAAATGGATATGCTTTTCAATCAAATGAGCATGCTAATGGGCCTCATTGCGACCCTAGTCGAAAAGATGCCTCAATAGTCTGCCTAAATATTGCTGCGTGGAACATCAACGGCTTAGCTCCAAACGGCAATGAAGCTGAAATGTTGATCAACGAACACAAACTGGATATTTTGCTTATATCTGAATCACATTTCACTGACAGAAGCCAAGTAAACATAAAAAACTTCACAACTTATAGTACGCAACACCCTGATGGGACTGCACATGCAGGCACAGCATTGATAATTAGGTCTTCAATAAAACACCACGAACTGCCTTCGTATAAGACTGAGCACCTCCAGGCGACCACCATAGCAGTCGAGGGAAAAACCGGCCACTTCAACGTTTCTGCAGTATATAGTCCACCAAAACACACCATCAAAGAAGAACAATTGACCCACTACTTCAACACACTAGGCCCCAGATTTCTCGCCGGAGGGGACTGGAACTCCAAACATCCTCACTAGGGGTCAAGACTGGCAACCACAAGAGGAAGGCAACTTAAACTTTCAGTTGATAGAAATAACCTCACAACAATATCTACCCCAGAACCGACACACTGGCCTGCTGACGTAAATAGACTACCAGATGTCATTGACTTCTTCATTAGTAAGGGAATGTCACAATATTCTGTCATAATCAACTCTTGCCTAGATGGATCTTCAGCATACACTCCTGTGCTACTAACGATCGGTACAACGCTCTTAGAGTACGAAATTACCCCAAAGCTCTTTAAAAAGCATACGGATTGGGACTCATTCAGAGACGTGATCGAAAGGAGACTTAAGCTTCAAATTGCTCTCAAGACCCCTGAAGACATAGAAGTGGCTGCAACCCACTTAACGAACCTCATCCAAGTCGCATGCTGGTCGACCACTCCTAATATCCCAGCTAAATCTCGCAACCACAACAAAGTTCCTATGGAAATAAGAGCGAAAATACAAGAAAAAAGACGACTCCGAAGAGTGTGGCACTGCAGCAGACACAGTGAGGATAAAAAAGCTTTTAATCTTGCAATAAATAAGCTAAAAGAACTCATAAGCGAAGCAAAAAATGCAACACTAACATCGTACCTAAACTCACTAACAGCGACCAAGGCAACCAACTACTCTTTATGAAAGGCTACATCAAACTTTAATCAACCCATGAAAACTCGACCACCTAATACCTATTAAACTTGCTAACTCTAAATGGGCCAGAACTGCACAAGAGAGAGTGGATGCATTTGCGAACCATCTGGCCGACGTATTCAAACCTAATGACCACACAGAAAACAACGACCCTAATATCGACTTAATCCTTAGCCAGGACTTCCAACTAGACCTACCTGTAAAACCAACCAACCCAAGAGAAATCATTAGATTCCTATCAAAACTAGACAACAAAAAGGCCCCAGGCTTCGATCAAATAACAAAAGAGGTCTTAACCCAACTACCAAGAAAAGGAATAGTGTTCCTAACAACATAATTATGGTTCACAAAGAGGGTAAACCCGCTAATGAAGTCGCGTATAGACCAATAAGTCTGCTACCAGTGATCTCTAAACTGTTTGAAAAAGTCTTGCTCTCACGGATGCTACAAACACTGACCGAAAAATCTGTAATCCCAGACCACCAGTTCGGATTCAGGCAAGAACATGGCACAGTCGAGCAAGTCCACAGGGTCGTCGACCAGATTAGAAAATCTCTTGAACTTAAAGAATACTGCACAGCTGCTTTTCTTGATATACAACAGGCATTTGATAAGGTATAGCATGAGGGCCCCCTCTTCAAAATAAAGAATTTACTACCACACTCGTTCTTCGGTATATTGAACTCTTACCTGTCACAAAGAATATTTCAAGTAAAAGATGGCGAATATACCTCAAACTTCTATGACATACAAGCAGGAGTACCTCAAGGATCAGTACTGGGCCCAGTCCTATATGCCATCTTCACATCAGACCTTCCAGAAACACCAGGCGTTGTAACTGCCACCTTCGCTGATGATACTGCCATCCTATCCAGTAGCAAGGACCCAAACGAAGCATCGCAACACCTCCAAGAAGGGCTTGACAAAATAGAACAATGGTTGTCCAAGTGGAAGATCAAAGCCAGTGCCTCTAAGTCCACGCACGCAACATTTGCTCTACGTAAAGGAGACTGCCCCCCGTTAGCCTCGGTTCAAATACGCTACCACACAACACCTCTGTGAAATACCTGGGGATGCACCTAGATCGAAGACTGACCTGGAGAACACACATAAAGAAAAAGAGAGATGAACTTTAACTTTAGATACCGTAACCTACACTGGCTACTGGGGAGAAACTCGGTTCTGAGTATCGACAACAAACTTCTTATATATAAAGTGGTGCTAAAACCAGTCTGGACATACGGCATACAGCTGTGGGGATCAGCATGCAACTCCAACAAAATAATTATACAACGAGCACAGAACAGCATCTTGTGAAACCTATCTAATGCCCCATGGTTCCTCATGAACTCTGAGCTGCATGATGAATTAAAAATCATCACAATCAGCGATAAAATAAAACTGACCTCAACCAAATACAAAGAACGCCTACACGCACATCCTAATCACTTGGCTACACAGCTCACTACTATCAGCTACCCCAAAAGGCTACGCAGACAACACATCATTGAACTAGATGGGTTATGATTCCAAGAAAAGGAGAAGTGCTCGCTGGAGCTCCCATCCTACATGCCTGACTTACACCAAACCTGCTCATAGTCTGAAGACTGATCGCAGATCAAAATAGAAAAAAAAAAAAGTTTCGAGCACCTAGCACCCACCACTTCTCACGCATGGAATATACTAAAAGCTGAGGTCCTGCTGAAGTAACTGTTTATGTTCATATTCACACAGCAATCTAGTAAAACGGTGTTTGCCACACTGAACACAGCAGCACAGGATGTTTTTTATCAAAACTAAAGTTAGTTGTATTACACAACCTACCACCAACACGAATAATATTATTTTGATACAAAAACACATCTAAACTAGCAATTTTATTTTTATGATTTTTTGACTTCATGTGTGAACTACACACATCAACATCGTCTAGGGATATTTCAAATTTTCTCAATTTACTCAAATTTTTTTGTAAATAACTAGCAACATGTACTTATATATTTTTGAAAAGCCCGTTTATTAGACTAGACCTTCGAATACAATATAAATATTTTTATTGCGTAAATAAAATTTTATTTAATAAAAATCAAAATATGAAAAAATTGTACAATTAAAATGAGTGTGTTTTTTTGAAAAAAAAAGTGCAAAATTATGCGAAATTTCCCGTTTTTTGCAATTATACGAAAAATCTGTCGTCAGTAAAACCACCTATGACGTTTACAACGGTCCTGCAACGGTTTTTCATGCTTTGAATCAAGTTATCAAAGTCTTGCTGCGGGATATTGTCCCAGGTACTGCTAAGATGCAAAAAAGTTGCTCTTCAGTCGCAATGTTTGCAGGAAAATGGTTCATAGCCCTTCTTTGGAGCATGCCCCATGCATGCTCTATGGGGTTTAGGTCTGGCGATTGCGCAGGCCAGTTTAAACCCGACACGTCGTGCTCCTGCAGCCAGCTGGTCACCACTCGCGCTGTGTGCGGACGGGCATTGTCGTGCATGAGCGTGAATTCTTGGCCCATTTGCAGTCAATGGGGGTAGACTATTGGTACTAGCACCTGGTTACGGTATTTTTCAGCGGTCATGGTGTTTCTGATCCAAACGAGATCTGTTCTTCCTCCGACACGTATTCCCGCCCAAACCAGAATTGTTCCGCCGTGGTATGGATGGACTTCCTGAGGGTGTTGCAGACTGCTCTCACGACCAGGTACTCGCCATACACGTCGCCGTACACTCTACGTGAATCGGGATGGAAACCGAATCGGGACTCATCAGTAAACAGCACCGCAGACCACTGGTTCTCTTCCCAGAGCAAATGTTCACGAGCCCACTGTAATCTTCGTCCACGATTTCCTCGGCGTAGTGCTGGAGTACGGAGCGGTCTGCGAGCATGAAGGTTGGCTTCATGCAGTCTTCTCCTCGCAGTTTGGTCACTCACCAGCAACTGGTGCTCTGACTGGAGCCTTTGAACCAACTGCATTGTCGTTACATTTGGTTGTCTTCTCGCGGCAACTTGCAAAAATGGGTCTTGTCGTTGGGTGGTTATGCGCTTCCCGCCTGAGTGTCTTTCAGCCACTTCACCGGTAGCACGATAATGTGACCATAACCTGGATATCACGTTTTGTTTTGTTCCAAGCTCCTCAGCAACACTCAGCTGAGTAGCCCCAGCTTGGAGCATGCCTACTGCCCTTAACATTTCATCTCTAGTTAAATGGCGCCGTCGCATGATACATTAATCGAAATTAATTGATAACGTGTTTTAAAACTTCAATTTGACACAAAAAATTACCAAGAACTATAGAAGATAAATTGTAACTTTCGACCTTCAAATTCAAATTCAAATTCAAATTCAAATCGTTTATTGCACTTATGTTGTTATAAAGATGTTGTACAAAAGTAGTGTAGCAAACATAAACCCTGTTAGGGCACAGCAATTTGTTGAGGTGTAGGTACATAGGCACTAGGTGGCATATTTAGGTATCTGAGATACAAGATACAATTTGCAAAAATAATTGTTACAAATTAGTCTTAACTGTAGGAGGCATTTTACAACTTATATATCTTTTACAGGTATCATAAAACTTAATACTTAATATTTTGTATGTCTAAGTTTATCTTACCTATATAATAATTTAATATTGTACTTTTTATAATATTATATTAGAAATTACTCATAAATATGGCCTATTGGGTATTATTTCTACTCTCTGCAAGGAATTCTTGCAGTGAGTAGAAACAGTTTTGGATGAGAAACTTTTTTAAGAGAGTTTTATATCGATTGAGGTTTTCTTCATTTTTTATATCAGTAGGGATGTTATTATAAATGTTTACTGACATTGAATATGGACCGGTGTGGAAGAGTTGTAGATTTGGAGGAGGGAATAGCTAATCTATTTTGCTGTCTTAAGTTTTGTGGGCGTTTATATTGTTCAAAAAGGTTCATGTTCTTTTTGACAAATATGCATGTTTCTAAGATATAAATACAAGTGAGGGTTAGAATGTTGTACTTTATGAAATAGGGTTTACAGCTTATCATTCCATCTAAATTATATATTATTCTCAAACATCTCTTTTGTAGAACAAACAGTTTCGAAATGTCGGTACTATTTCCCCACAGAACAATGCCGTATTGGAGCCACGCATGTGCATAAGCATAGTAGGCGCAGGTAGCAGTTTTTATATCTGTAGTTTTTTTTAATTGATATAAAGCGTATGTGAATCTAGACAGCTTGGCTGAAATATTTTTAATATGGGTTTTCCAATTGATGTGTGAGTCTATGTGAATTCCTAAAAGTGGGTAAGTATTAATGCATTCCAGAATGATGTTATTAAATGAGAAATTAATGCTGAGGGGTTTTTTTTGATACGGGTGAAATTGTATAATTTTTGTCTTTTTAAAATTTAGTAGAAGGTTGTGGTCATTAAGCCAGCTCATTATTTTGGACAGGTTGATTTCGAGATTATCGTTTAAGTCTATACCAGATTTGCTGGGAATTACTATTGAAATATCGTCGGCAAATAAAGTACATGAACAATCTATAATTTTTGGCAAATCGTTTATATATATTAAAAATAATATGCATCCTAACACACTGCCTTGTGGAATGGATTTAATCATATCAGTTTGGGTTGACTTCACTTTAGTTATATATCCTGTGTTGCTATTATAGTATTCAATTTCAACATATTGCTTTCTATTTTTTAGGTATGAATTGAACCAGTCATATACTAAACCCCTCACACCTATACCATTTATTTATTTATTTATTTATTTATTAGGATTGCCAAAGAATAATACACATAATATACCATAAAGTTTTTCAAGTAGGATACTATAAGACACTCTATCGTAAGCTTTACTCATGTCTAGTAAAATTCCTTCGCTATAGTAATGCCTCGAAAATCTATTAGTTTTTATTCATTTTTTCAAATTTAAATTTGGTATCATTTAAAAAGGCCTATTAAATAAGGTTTCTTCAAAAGATTTTAAAACCGGCCAGTATTTTTATAGTTTAAGAACTTTATAAAAAATATCCCTAGACGGTGTTGATGTGTGTATTTCTTAGATTATTTAGCTCACTTGAGAATGATTCTTGTTGCACTGATTGTGTCAACAAGACAAGCGATTCTTCTAGCTCATCTAGGGATAGCGAACCGGTTTTGAAGACTCGACTACAACCGGGCGCAGCCGATAAGCTATTATTGATAAATCGCAATAAATATGCACATGAACGTTGTAAGCGCATGAAAGATGAAAGTCGTTCAAAATCAATGAGATTACTTGAGTGAGTAGTAACGAAACTCACTGAATGTGATTTAATTTCAGGCAAATCTGTACACATCGGTTGTTCAGCTGAATTGGACCACTACACTAGCTTCTTGTAGAAAGGTCGGCCCGCACCACCAAGTATTGTTGCGGTCATAATGTAACGTATTTAAATCCGCAGCTCTGGTGATGAGATCCGCTGGGTTTTCGGTACCCTTCACGTGACGCCATATGGTATCATCTGTCAATTCATTTATTTGTACGACCCTATTTTGTACAAATGTTTTGAGTAAATGCGGCGACGTGCGGAGCCATCCCTGAACAATAGTCGAATCTGTCCAGAAGTAAACTTTGTGGAAAGTCAAACGTAGGGACTCTTTTATTTTACTGTATAGCTTAGCACCTACTAATGCACCACACAATTCAAGCCTAGGAATGCTGATAGCCTTTATCGGCGCTAATTTGCTTTTAGCGCACAATAAATGTACAGAAATTGGCAACGAATTTTCACCTTCACTAAAGCACGATCGAATGTATGCACATGCACCGTACGCTATTTGAGAAGCATCTGTAAATATGTGAAGTTCTGTATATTGAGAGTCGGTGAATGTTACATAACGTATTCTAATATTCGGTAACTGTTTTAGATTAGAAATGAACCTACGCCAAGTAGGTACTTGCAATAGTATCTGGAACTTCTTCGTCCCAATCTAGTTTGTGCAACCACAAACTTTGTAATAATGATTTTGCTATAATAACAACGGGGGATAATAAACCTAGTGGGTCATAAACTTGTGAGATGACTGATAACATTATCCGTTTAGTGAGCACTGAGTCATCTTGAGTGAATTGAGTAACGAAGTGCAATTCATCACTTTCAGATGACCAACCTAAACCTGAAGTTTTGGACAAATGATGTTCTCCTATATTTAGGTCCTTAGTACTTTCAGAGTTCACTTTATGGTGGAACGTCCATTTATGTAATGGAAAACAACCCTGACGCAAGACTTAGGTTGTTTTGTTACACAAGTCGATGAGCATGTCGCTACTATCATTACCAACTATTAGATCGTCTACATAGAAGTCAAAGTTAATGGTCGTTGCGACCAACTGATCGTCACATTCCTGTGCCAATTGTTTTAGGCAACGTATGCTAAGGAATAGAGCTGAAGCAGTGCCATAAGTAACGGTTTTAACGAGTATAATTGTAATGGTAGTTCACGATCATCTCTCCATAATATTAACTGTAAATTACGCTGATTAGGTTCTACTAGTATTTGCCTATAGAAGCTTTGAATATCTGCGCAAGCAACATATTTATATTGCCTAAAACGGAGTAGGATTGTAAATATACTATTTTGTAGGGGTGGCCCTATATATTGTATATCATTTAACGATCTGTTTGTGGGTGGTCTTTGCACTCGCATCGAACACCACCCTCGACTTGGTTGTGAGACTGTTTTCACGATAAACGCCGTGATGCGGCAAAACATAGTAGGGTTTACCTGAACCTATAACGTCTTCCGACACTGGGGCCATGTGACCTTGGTTCTCATACTCTCGCATGAAGTCGCAATATATCTGTTTATATTGGGGTACACGATCTAACTTCTTTTCTAGCGCCATGAAACTATTTTTAGCCATGGTGTATGAGTCACCCAACGCATCAGCTGATTCCTTCAAAGGAATCAGTACAGAAAACCTACCTACCTTGTTTGTCACGCTTTGTGGTTTCTGTGAACAACGATTCACAGTACCGATCATCCTTTGACATAGCAGAAGGCAAGTCGGTTAGTTCTTCTAGTTCCCAAAATCTGCGCATTTGAGAATCTATCTGAACTAAGTTACATTGAACTCGGTCAATGTTAAACGAATAATTCTTATGAATGGGGCTAGATATGATCCACCCGATTTTGGTATCGTGGAGATATGGACCAGACCTTAGCTTTATTTTGGCTTCCTTTAGAAGGTCCCAGAATATATCCGCGCCTAGAAGCATATCTATGTCGGACGAGATACTAAACGTAGGATCAGCGAGCGAGATATGGCTAGGTATATGAATACTTTCTCGATTAACGTCTATCGATGGAACCTTCGATGTGATATTCGGGAGAACCAAGGTTTGTACTTCAGTGTGAAAGTCACTTACCTTTGAACGAATAGTTACCTTGCAGGTGTGAGTACCTACTATTTGAAATGAGTTGTCCTACACCTGAGATACGAACAGTGGACTGTAGTATTGGTAATTGTAAACGGGTTACTAACGATTCTGTTATGAAGCAGTTCTGACTACCGCTGTCAAGAAGTGCTCTAACGGTATGCAAACGATTGTTCAGATCCGGTACATCTATGTGTGCCGTTGACAACAGCACAGGCTGTTGTGTTGCATGGCAGGTCAGCACGCTGCGCTCGGTATCTACTTGCATGTCAGCTGATTTGTGCAGGTGACTAGTTCCTGAAGACGCAGTAGACTTTGACGACGCGATTGTACCTACACCTTCACTTGAACGAAAGTGATTGTGCAAAAGCGTGTTATGTTTTTTTTGGCATAACTTACATGGACCAGTGCAGTCATGTTCAAAAACTTTGCACATGAATACAAATAGTGATCGTCGCCGCAAAACGCACACAAACGCTTTTGTTTAGTTTTATCCGAATCTAATTTTTGCAATGCATATGACTGCGTGTGGGGTTGCGGGTTCGAATTCTTTCTATTTGCTTGACCTGAGCTTGACCTATTGGAATCCGTATGTTTAGACGAAGCTTGCCTATTGCTGTTAGATTTACACATCTCCAACATGTCCGCTCTGTTTCTTAGGAAACTAATAAGGTCATCTAATGTTATTGTTTTACAACTATTACTTGCTTCCGATGAATTAAGTACCAGTATTTTTATTACTTATGAGTAAACCTTTGTGAGATTCCCATTCACGCTCGGTTGATGAATCAAGTTTTGAGGCTACTAAATAAACTATTAATGTGTCCCATGAATCTGTGGGTTCATTTAATGAAGATAAGGCACGTAGGTTGCGCAATGTTGAATCAATAAGTTTCCTGATTTGTGCAGGCGATTCTATTTGAAGCGGCTGAGTAGCAAACAACGCCTTCACATGGTTTTGAACGAGTAACCTATTATTTTGAAACCTTGCCTCAAGTAAGTCCCATGCATGGGTGTAGTTGGGTGCAGTGAACTCTAACGCACCAATTACTTGAGCAGCTGTACCACTAAGGGAAGATTTAAGGTAGTGAAACTTTTGAATTTGGTTCAAATCTTTACGATTGTGTATCATAGTGATGTAGGAGTTTCGATACCTACTCAAGCCATTGATCATATGATCCGTCAAAGGCAGGTAATTTGATCTCTGGTAGCTTTATTGAAAGTGGTTTACCTACAGCACCAACACACACAGATTCAGACTCTTTATTTATTATACACTTTGCGTTAGCCATCAGGGAAAAATACTGGGTCTCGAACTGATCTCTATACTCTAATTGGGATGGAAGGTCAGGTTCATCTGTTAATTCTTCAAGTTCTCCTTGAATTTCATTAAATCTATCATACATGGAAGCCTGGGATTGTATACGCAGGTCCAATTCTGCAATTTGATTGCTATTTAATGCTACTTTTTCAGGTGATAAATTACTTATGCACTTTTCAAATAACGTGAGCCTGCTCTTTATTGTCCCGCGCTGCTTCTTGAGTTCTGCAAGGAGCGTTTGTACCACCGTCTTAGCTTGTAAACAGGGGTCACAGGCCTATCTACCTTTATTGTTACGGGGTTTACGGATTTGGCCGCTAGAAAAACCTCATCGTCACTCTTTTGGCATATTAGAAAGGCAATAGTACATTATGATATGAGTGCGGTAAGTTGAAAATTACAGCCGAGGCGATATTGCCAGCCCGACCCGTAGGCGAGGGCTACAAGAAAGCAGAGTCAAAGCGCACGTATGTCATACGACGTTTTATAACACATTTGCGAGGAAATAAATAAAACTCGGACTTTCTTCAAAGAATAAATCTTTATTTACTTGTTGAAGCAGTTAGAAAATTTTGAACAATTTGTAACAGAATTAAATGCTTATTTTTTTATCGTAGAGCGCGGCGCTGATATGTCATAATGATATTTTAATGCTTTTATCGAAAATATGAAAAATACAATTTTACACGAAAATAAATGCGTCATTACATTACACGAAGGTGGGCAATAGGCAAGGGATACAAAAAAAAAGTTTTATGAAGTGAGAAGAAAGACATGACGTTGGCAGTTGATGTCATCTTGACGTTTGACACTTTGACAGCTGTCATGTCACAGGTTGAACACCCTCTCATCCACAGACGAAGTGTGCTCTCATCATTTGAATCCTTCGTCTTCTGAAGCTATTTTCACATCCTTAAGAGCCTTATCACAATACGTCAGAGCTCGATATCTGTCAAATCTCGATACCAGAGCCTTCACCCTGCAGCAAACAGAGGGCGCACATTGAACGTCGCTTTACGCTTGATTAGTGTATGAATATACTAGGTGACATTTATTTAATTTGATGACAGGTGTGATCAAGATCTAAATTTTTGATGACAGCTGTCAAACTTCAAACGGCAATATCTTGGAAACTACTCACCCTAGAGTTCTCGTTCTAATACCAAATGAAAGGTGTGATCAAGATCTACATTTTTGATGACAGCTGTCAAACTTTATCAAAAATATACCTAGATTTTGATCACACCTTTTATTTGGTTTTGGAACGAGAATTCTAGGGTGAGTAGTTTCCGAGATATAGCCGTTTGAAGTTTGACAGCTGTCATCAAAAAGTTAGACCTTGATCACACCTTTCATTTAGTTTTGAAACGAGAACTCTAGAGTGAGTAGTTTCCGAGATATAGCCGTTTGAAGTTTGACAGCTGTCATCAAAAAGTTAGATCTTGATCACACCTTTCATTTAGTTTTGGAACGAGAACTCTAGAGTGAGTAGTTTCCGAGATATAGTCGTTTGAAGTTTGACAGCTGTCATCAAAAATGTAGATCTTGATCACACCTTTCATTTGGTATTAGAACGAGAACTCTAGAGTGAGTAGTTTTCGAGATATAGCCGTTAGAAGTTTGACCGCTGACATCAAAAAAGTATATATACACGCATAATTATATACACGTATATACGAATACATAAACGTATATAAACATATTATATACATGGATAAATATGCAACCATGTATGTGACAAATTAGTCTAATAACATACACTCGAGAGCAATGATTCCGGGTCACTTAAAGAATGTTAAAAATCTCGGAAACTAAAAATGATAGGTTAATGCAATAAATTGTATTTAATAGACAATGTAATACTCCTTAAATGAAAGTAAAAAAATATGAGTCACCATACATTTTATTAACACAAAATTACATAAAGAAAAAAACTGCTGATCTCTCCTTAAAACAAAAATAGGAAACATGAAATTTTTGAACTTTATTACGATTTGACTTGAATTTTAATACTTCGTATTGCCTCCTCGTGCTTCCATTACTGCGTTTACGCGGTTTGGCATGCTGTACACCAAGTTCCTTATACGATTTTGGGGAATATTCTCCCATTCCTCTGTGAGAGCAATTTTGAGCTCACGAAGCGTGATTGGGGGAGGGTTTCGTTGTTTTACGCATCTGCCTAGCTCGTCCCAAGCATGCTCGATCGGGTTGATATCCGGGCTGCGCGCTGGCCACTCCATACGAGTAATGTTCATCTCTTGAAGGTAGTCATTCACAATCCTACCTGTATGAGGTCGGGCATTGTCATGCATAAATATAGCATCCTCACCTAAATTGACCATAAATGGACCAACATGATCATTGAGGATTTCTTCCACATATCTTACGCTAGTTAAAGAGCCGTTTTCTATGATCACCAGCTCTGTGCGACTTTCAGAAGAAATTCCGGCCCACACAAGTACAGACCCACCACCGTAGGCTACTTTTTCTTCGATGCATGCTTGCTTGAATCTTTCCCCTGGTCTTCGATACACTCTGTGTCTTCCATCGTGCTTGTAGAGCATAAATTTTGATTCGTCGGAGAACATAACTTTTGACCAATCTTCAATACTCCAATTTACGTGGCTCTGGGCATATCTTAGTCTTGAAATACGATGCCCACGCTCCAGTTTAGGGCCGTTTGCAGGTCTAAGGGGTTTTAAGTTAGATTCAGCAAGCCGACGTCTTACTGTCCATGCACTTGGGTTACTTCCTCCGAGGCGTCGAAACTGATTTGTGAGTTCAGTTCCTGTGAGAAAGCGATTTCGAAGCATGGTGTTCACCAAGTATCGATCTTCTCGTGCTGTGGTACACCTGGTTCTGCCCGTTCCTGGTCTGCGTAGGTTAGAACCAGTTTCTTCGTAACGTCGGAGAACTCTTTGTACTGTTGACAGCGACACACCGACAGTCCTGGCTGTATCGCGCTGACTCCGGCCGGTTTCCAGCATTGTAAGTATTCTGGTGCATTCTTCAGGCGTAAGCGACATAATTTCAGCTTGAATAATGAATATAGAGCACTATCAACATGGTTTATATACCCACATAAATGACAGATTACAAACAAAAGCAAAACCAAATGCTGTAATTTCGTAGTTCCATCTTCGAAAGTGGCCCTTTTTCAAATTTGATTTTTTTAAGATATAACTTTACAATAACTAAGAAGTTTTAATACCTTCATTTAAGGAGTATTACATTGTCTATTAAATACAATTTATTGCATTAACCTATCATTTTTAGTTTCCGAGATTTTTAACATTCTTTAAGTGACCCGGAATCATTGCTCTCGCGTGTAGTACATGTCAAACCATAACAATGCATCACAGAGCACGTCCTCATTGGACGTGACGTGATTCATCGTTATAGGCAGTGGTTACCACTTAACATCAGGTGAGTCATCGGTTTGTTCCATCATTGAGTTGTACTACATGTTACTACTACATGTCATGTCGTATGTTGTACATGATCAAAACTTGTTAGTGTAGTCATACTATGCGTTTCATACAAGATTACGATCGATCGTTGGGCGCAAAAATTGACATAGGTCCGACCTCCACGAGCGCTGAAGCGCTACTGAGTTTGAGCGGGCCGACGCGTCTCATTTTATACCATTTTAATATCGTTTATTTTAAGTTTTATAATATTTTCTAAGAAAAATAAAGTATGCAGTCTTGTTCGTAATGAACTACTGTTTATTTTGGTATAAATTTCATTCACCAATATGAATTTACTATGGAGATATTCACAGCTAAATCTGAACGTTTTTAGGAGTTTTATGGTTTTGGAATTGGTGTTTTTTATAGATTTCCAAGACATTGTTCTGAATTCCAAGGCCGCATTGGAATTAACCAGTATTTAAGACATATTATTGTATACTTTTCATTTTCTCTGCTTTGTACAGTTGTGCAGTCTAAGAGCTTGAAAAAGTGCCCGCGCGAGTTTTTTTCAAAAACATGCTTCGGAATATTGGCTGTAAATAAGTATATAAGACAAAATCGGGAAAAGCGAGGCCGCTATGTACTATATTTAAAGCTGTTCTTCATTATACAAACAGTTGAAATTGTCGAAAAGTTACAGTTTCTCTGGTTCAGAACGCCAAACATAGGTAAAATCACGGTTTCTTTGTAATAGGCCTCTTAACCAGCTTACTGATATTTTTTAGTCTCAATAGTTCAGTAAGAGTCCAACTAATGAGATTTAGTATCAGTAGTCCGGAACCGACAAAACACAAAACAGGAGTAGGTAGTACCTCGGAGGGAGGGGGTTGGTGCTCCATTAAAAATAATAGAACAGAAACTAGACAGGACAGGAGTAGGTAGCACCACGTTCGGGGGTCTGTGGTCCATATCTATAATATTCACTTTCACACCACATAGGCGGACGAAGTCGCGGGTATCAGCTCCTTACAATGGCATATTCAAAACTCAAAAATGTTGTGCGGGTACGCCGCGCCTGCGCCGGCACACCTACTTATTTGGGGTCCTAAGTATGAATGAAAAAATTATATTTATATTAAACAATCATAAAATAAATACAATAATTTATTTACAACGGAAGGTGCAGGTGCCTGCACAACTAAACAATAGGGCATCCATCACCACGCACTCGCACTGTAATCTCTATAGTTCAGTTCAGAGTCGGGCTCGCTACAGCTCGTCGCGGTCGGCGGCGATGTCGTCCTGTACATCGTCCTGTACATCGTCCTGTACATCGTCCTGTACATCGTCCTGTACATCGTCCGGTTCGTCGTCGAGCGCGGCGTCGGCCGGCACGCCGAGCGCGCTCTGCAGCATGCGCTCCACGCTCTCCGCGAACTCAACCGCTTGTCCCTCTTGTAGCACGTAGCCGGACCTGCAATACAATACAATACTCTAATCTACCACACAGTCAGAGTAAACTGGGGACTGAAGCCTCATAGTAAAAGAGGGCAGAAGTAACGATCGAAATGGTTCGCGTAAGTATAGGTCGGGGGTGCTTTGTCGAACTGGACTCGGCTCAGATAGAATATAATAATATACCTGATGGCGGCGGTGCGGTACAGCGTGAGCGCGGCGTCCAGCGTGTCGGACGCGTCAGGCGCCTCCTGCACGCGGCGCAGCAGCTCGCGCACTATCGGGTGTCGCGGGTTTATCTCCAACATCTTCTTCTGCGTCAGCTGATGCTTGCGCTGCGCGTCATCCGCCTGCACGAGGGAGTCAGGTTAGTTGTCGTCAGTACAGTGTGCAGTAGTACTAGTACTAGTACTAGTACTAGTAGCAGTAGCAGTAGCAGTAGATACCTTCTGATGTGCGTTGGACATGGCCAGACGCTCCATGTTGCCGGTCCACCCGAAGGCGGTGGCGGCGAGCGCGGCGGGCGAGTGCGCGAGACGGCGCGAGACGGCGCAGCGCGTGATGTACGCCGACAGCTTGTCCCCGAGCCACGCGGTGAGTGGCGCATATGTACTCTTGTACGTCTCCAGCCGCTCCTGCGCCGCCGAGCCTGCGTACAAACAGTACAACTACTACAAGTGCACAAGTGCACAATCCACCCTCGTACTCTTACAATAGGTGAATTCTCTCGACCGCGTTCAGAGGGCAAAATCTTAACAATTCTAGTTATAGAAAAAATTTCGCTCCAAGTCACGATTTTGATTAAAATGAGAACCTGGCATGCATTTTAAATAATAACAAGGTTGTGTCATTTGAAGCAAGTGACTTTTTTACAATATTTCGATTCGCTAAGTCTTAGAGAATAGTCATAGGTTGGATCGCTTAGAGCCTAAGCGATCAAACCTATGACTAATTCTAATTCTAATTCGTCGTGGGGGAATAAGATCTGCACTGACGTCCCGCGTTGGGGTGTATTGTGCATTGTCCCCCTGCTGACCTCACCCCATCCAGCCCAACTCCTTGAAGTAACGGAGAAGGACTTTGGGTTGATGACAGCAATGTTCCAGCATCCCCGATGGTGTTGTGGATGCCAAGGAGTGAGACCCGATCAGCACCTGCAGTCCCGTTTCGGATCTGGCTTCAGCTGTGGCAGAGCAATGTACCAAGGCATGCTCTACTGTTTCTTTTTCCTGAAGACAGCCACGACAGAGGTCGCTGTCTGTCGCTCCGATCTTGAGCAGATCACAGTGGCCCGTGATTATACCCACCATCATCCTCAAATCTTCGCGTCTTAGCTTTAGTAGTGTCGTTGTGATGTGCGCGTCCGTTGCAGGAAGCATTATTTTTGTGTGTTTGCAGTCTGATCTGCGTTCCCATTGTTTTTGATGTTCCTTCTTGGAATATATTTTCAGTCTGTTTCTCATCTCTCCCGAGGTGGGTCTGCAGAGACTTGTGTTTTCTGCAGTTGGCGTTTGTTTGGCGCCTTCTCTTGCTAATGAGTCTGCCCCATTTGAGAGCATTTTGTTTATCCATTCGTTTAAGTTGTCTTCGACCCCTTGTTTCCTCAGACTTTGTTCTATGCTCGGAAAGGTTGTTTTGTCAAAGGCCCCCTCGATGTCGATGAACGCTATGAGGCACGATTGCTTGCATTCTAGCGCGCTTTCAATTTTGTGTACTACGCTGTGAAGTGCTGTTTCCGTTGATTTACCTGATTGATAGGCATGTTGCTTATTGTTTATGGGGTTTTTAAGCAGTGGTCCGCTGCGTATGTGTCAGTCGCAAAGTCTTTCTAGAGTCTTTAATAGAAAAGAGCTTAGACATATGGGCCGGAAAGATTTGGGTTGGGTGTAGTCTGATTTGCGAGGGATTATGTCGCCTATTCTTAGGTTGAATCTAATCCGTCTGTGGTCTGCACACGATGCTTCATACGTAGCCACGTGCCAGTCATTTATGAGTTCTGCGATAGTCTGTGGCTAGGGTGACGTCTACAATGGTCCTAGCCCATGACGTTAAAAATGTTGGCTCTGATCCTCTGTTCAGAATGTTTAGGTTGTGTCTTAGAACGAAGTCTAGGAGGTCTCTGCCTCTTTCATTCGTGTCTTGACATCCCCATACCGTGCTGTGTGCGTTGGCATCGCAGCCCAGGATGCATTCTAATTTGAGTTGTTTGCAGTGGGTTAGTAAATTTTCGAGTTCAGTCGGTGGCGTTTGGATCCCACCGTCCATGTATACTGATGCTAGAATTAAAGTGTTAGCCTTACCTTCTAAGCCTGTTTCAATTTTCACAACTGTGAGGTCGTCCGTACACAGGTGTGTTACCATCGATGCTTTGATGTTGTTTGGAACATAAATTAATGTACGAATTCTATTCTGCATAGGTGGACAAAATACATTGCCTCGGAGGGCGCTGAAACTTACGGTTCCTCGGACAATATAGGGCTCCTGGACCAGTGCTATTGTGTGTGGTTGCTCTTCTAGGGTTCTCCTTAGCGCGGCGAACCCAGTGGCGCTGTGTTGGATATTGGACTGAATGATCTTGAGCTGATTAGCTGTGACGTTATTTCACCTGTCAATTGGTTTACTGCAATTCCCTGAAGGGGTTGAAGTTTTAGAGGTTTGTTGATCGACCCGATTTACCTTATTGAATAGCATTATAATTACTAAGGGGGGTGAGGGGGGATTTTGATGGGACGTAGGTTGGTCATTGCTGACCGCCCTACTGTGAATGGTTTGAGGTGAAGTTTTCACACGACAGAGACTCCGCCGCATCTAAGGACGGCGCAGGTGAGAGAAGGTTGACCCCCGCAATCTCCCCTCCCGCGTCGCTCAGCTGCAGCAGGTCTATCTCGTCCTGTGAGAACTCCCCCTCCCAATCTCCCCTCCCGCGTCGCTCAGCTGCAGCAGGTCTATCTCGTCCTGTGAGAACTCCCCCTCCCAATCTCCCCTCCCGCGTCGCTCAGCTGCAGCAGGTCTATCTCGTCCTGTGAGAACTCCCCCTCCCAATCTCCCCTCCCGCGTCGCTCAGCTGCAGCAGGTCTATCTCGTCCTGTGAGAACTCCCCCTCCCAATCTCCCCTCCCGCGTCGCTCAGCTGCAGCAGGTCTATCTCGTCCTGTGAGAACTCCCCCTCCCAATCTCCCCTCCCGCGTCGCTCAGCTGCAGCAGGTCTATCTCGTCCTGTGAGAACTCCCCCTCCCAATCTCCCCTCCCGCGTCGCTCAGCTGCAGCAGGTCTATCTCGTCCTGTGAGAACTCCCCCTCCCAATCTCCCCTCCCGCGTCGCTCAGCTGCAGCAGGTCTATCTCGTCCTGTGAGAACTCCCCCTCCCAATCTCCCCTCCCGCGTCGCTCAGCTGCAGCAGGTCTATCTCGTCCTGTGAGAACTCCCCCTCCCAATCTCCCCTCCCGCGTCGCTCAGCTGCAGCAGGTCTATCTCGTCCTGTGAGAACTCCCCCTCCCAATCTCCCCTCCCGCGTCGCTCAGCTGCAGCAGGTCTATCTCGTCCTGTGAGAACTCCCCCTCCCAATCTCCCCTCCCGCGTCGCTCAGCTGCAGCAGGTCTATCTCGTCCTGTGAGAACTCCCCCTCCCAATCTCCCCTCCCGCGTCGCTCAGCTGCAGCAGGTCTATCTCGTCCTGTGAGAACTCCCCCTCCCAATCTCCCCTCCCGCGTCGCTCAGCTGCAGCAGGTCTATCTCGTCCTGTGAGAACTCCCCCTCCCAATCTCCCCTCCCGCGTCGCTCAGCTGCAGCAGGTCTATCTCGTCCTGTGAGAACTCCCCCTCCCAATCTCCCCTCCCGCGTCGCTCAGCTGCAGCAGGTCTATCTCGTCCTGTGAGAACTCCCCCTCCCAATCTCCCCTCCCGCGTCGCTCAGCTGCAGCAGGTCTATCTCGTCCTGTGAGAACTCCCCCTCCCAATCTCCCCTCCCGCGTCGCTCAGCTGCAGCAGGTCTATCTCGTCCTGTGAGAACTCCCCCTCCCAATTCCAGTATCGCGGCGTCCGCCTCGGGCTCACCACCGCTTGCGCAGGGTCCGTCCGAAGCAGGCGCCACAATCGGGACTTTGACGTCTCCCGCTTTTGGCTTTCGCAGCAACACGTAGACTGTCGCCATTTTATAGGTCAGGCGACATCCCCGCTTTCTGATGGCCTCGATTTCTTCCACCCGAACACCATCACGTTGTTTGTCGTATTGCCGTCCTTCTGGGTCCGGTGGGCAAAGATCGGCCAGGTGTCTATGCGGACGTGCGTGTTGAAGAACGACAGGAAGTCCCTGATGAACTCCCCGTCGCCCTCGAAATCTGGGACAAACACGACGCCTTTATAGTAATTGGGCAGTGCGTTCTCCGCCACGATTTTGTAACCCTCCGAGCCCCCCCAGAGACCGGGGAGGTCCGAGACAGTTGAGGTCAGCCACAACAACGAGAAGTCGTCGCGAGCCTCAACCCTCAGACCCCCGTGAGCCAGCCGGGGCATCGCAATGAAGCCCGGTCTAGCGCATCCCCGGTCCCGGCAGTGCTCGTGGTAGTACGCCACCGTTCGCTGCTCAAGTCTTCTCCTAAGCATAGTGGCCCGGAGGTTATCCATGTGGACGCCAGATTTGTCCAGTATCACCACCCTAAGGTGTGATGCCGACATAAGCCGCTCCGGACCATCGCTCTTTCCTGGTTGGGCCGCATCCGGTGGCGCGTTCGCGGCTGAGAAGCTACCTCCTAGGCGCACCTTCTTGTCAGTTCCCGCCGACGAAGGTGACACGAAGTCCGAGCTCCTCTGCCGTTTTGCGCTCCTGGTGCTGCCACTGTCTGTCGTTCCAGGGGCAGTCGAGTCGGAGGCAGGGTTGTTGCCGGGTCCTTGGCCTCTGCGGCCCTTTCCTTTCTAGGGTCTGGGTTCGGAAGAGGCCTCCGGGTTCGGGACGTCGGGCTTCTCCCCGCCACCTCTGCTACCGCCACTGGTTTTGGGGGGTTTGACCGGTTTGGGCCGGTCTTACGCGGTCTTGCCCATGTCATTCGTTAGGCACCCCCCGGGGGACACGTGTGGGGTGCAGCTTACCATTGCTGGCAAGCTGGTGAACCCACGGACGCGAATGACACTATCCCAACCTATGACTATTCTAAAGATACTATTAGTACTCTCCAGCTTGGATGATTCACCTCTGGCGGAGTTTACCCAGGGACGGACGACCGGCTCGACACCGGAGTGAGATCATAAGCGCTCTAATTTTTGAACATTACAAATAAAATAATGTGAATGTGACTCACTCTCGTCGAGGTCAAAGATCTCCTTGGCGATGTTCTGGAACTTGTGTCCGTCGTACTCCGGTAACGAGGAGAGACAGTACTCATCCACCGCCTCTATCAGATACAACACCTCGTAGCCGCGGCGTACCAACTGCTCCGCGAACGGAGACTTCTCCACCTGAACCGACAAGCAACACCTCAAACCAATGCTATACTATACCTACAATTGATCGAGTGAGCGAAGCGAACGAAATCTTAGTCACAACTTGGACAAAAATGTTTTGTATTATGTTCTTCGACATATAAAATTTGGTAGGTATACGGATAGTACTCTTAAGTTTTACTGGTTTATTAAATGAAGTAAATCGGTCAAGGGATCGTGAAGTTATGAGCGTCCAAAGGGAATAAAAAAAAAAGTCATACAATTATATCAAGTGAGAATCATATGATAGGGGTTTTTTTTAAACATTCCAAAACCGTTTTTATTTTGATTCTAGGTCTAATAGTTTTTCAGTTCATGTAAAAATTATAAAATTGGCAAACCTAGTATAACGTGAGCTAACATTCCTTGGAGTTTCAATGATTTTGAAGTTCAAGTAAGACTGGTACTTAGCTAGACGGCGATTTCGATGCGATTTGCAAAGTTTATTGCAACCATTGGTCAATAAAAATTGTCTGGGTTTTATTAACTTCCGACCATCACGAGATCTCAGTTGGAGGCGAACTACTTACTAGTTATAGTTGATAATTGGTAGTTGATAGGTTACCTCGGCGCGGCTAGCGCCCGCGATGTAGTAAATGTGCTTCTGGTTGTCCTTCATGCGCTCCACGTACTCCTGCAGGAAGGTCATGGAGTCCGAGCGCGAGGAATGGAAGCGCAGCAGCTTGGCGAGTCTCGCGCGGTTGGAAGGGTCCTCCATGACGCCGAGCTTTATGTTCGTCGAGTACTCCTTCCAGAAACTGGAGTACTCCTCGGCCGGGATCCGACGCAGCATGTCCAGCACCTGCACAACACCAACACATAATATCAACTATATTCTGTCGATAACATTATTAGGTGCAACGACTCCCGCATTATGGATGACACGCACCTTCCTGACGAGCTTCTTCTTAATGATCTTGATGAGCTTGTGTTGCTGCAGCGTCTCTCGCGACACATTCAGCGGCAAGTCGTCGCTGTCGACGATGCCTTGCACGAACGCGAGGTAGCTGGGCATCAGGTCGTTGAACTCGTCCGTGATGAACACCCGACGCACGTACAACTTTATGTGATCCGTCTTAGTGCCGTATCTATTGAACGAGTCTGCAGGCTGCACTCGCGGGACGAACAACAGTGCACGGAATGTCACCTCGCCTTCTGCCACGAAGTGTGCCCTGCAACATAACATAACATAACATAACATAACATAACATAGGTGTACTCTAGTGAGAGGGTGAGGGTGTGTGTGCATGTGAGGGAGTGGGACTCACTTGGCGAGCGGAGGCTCGGAGTCCTTGGTGAGCGTGTTGTAGAACTGCGTGTATTCGGCGTCTGGCACGTCGGCCGGCTTGCGCGTCCAGATGGGCTTGTTGTCGTTCATCAGCTCCCAATCCCACACCGTCTTCTCAGTCTTCTTAGGGCTCTCGTCCACTGCGTCCGATACCTGCCGACATTTCGACACATGCACAACTTAAACGCGATGCTAACTGGAAACTGCTAATGTAATGCTAACCAGCGCGTGAAAGCAAACAATAAGTCGCTCAATGGAATAGGGAGGTGCGATACAATCAGATAGCAATGTATAGTTAGATATATTATGTAGTTGTACCTGTGCGTCGTCATCGTCGTCTTGTTCTGGCGCGAGCTCGGGCTCGCTGACGGTCTCGGTGCGCGACGCCCACAGGTAGATGGGGAAGTTAATGAACTGCGAATACTTCTTGACGAGTGCACGGATAGTGTCCGGCTGCAGGTAGTCTGATGCCTCCTCCTTCATATGCAGTCTGCAACCAACACCCGCACATAACATAACCTATAACCACCCTAGCGCTACTCTACTCTTACTTAATACTACTAACACAAACGATCATGTGCCGAACCGATGTCGAATAAAAGTGACGCTTAACGTCACATCAACGAATCTGTACCGTTTCTCAAGGTCTCATATCCAGGATCCAGATAGTGACGAAAAATTCATTTTTGAAAAAGAAAACTCTAGAAACGCGAGAACGCGACCCCTGGGGTGTGTAATTGAGTTATGTAGTTTGGTCGCACGGGAGGTGTTGGTGTTGGTGTTGGTGGTACACTCACGTGATGTGCGTCCCTCGCTTGAGCGTGGGCCCGCGCGGGTCCTGCGCCACAGTGAAGGAGCTGGCGTCACTGTCCCACACGTGCTGTGCGTCCGCGTTGTGCTTCGACACCACGGACACGCGGTCAGCCACAAGGAACGCAGAGTAGAAGCCGACGCCGAACTGACCGATCATGTCGTTCATCTCCTGCGCCTCCTTCTGTAACCGCGGACAAGCAACGAGCCGAGTGAGTACAGGCGAGGCATACATCGACGTGCGCCGTGCGTGACAACACTCACCTGGTCGGCGTCCTGCATCTTGGAGAGGAAGTCGGCGGTGCCCGACTTGGCGATGGTGCCGAGGTTGTTAATGAGCTCGTGCTTGGTCATGCCGACGCCCGAGTCGGTGATGTGCAGCAGACGCTTGTCCGGCTCCGCCTTGATGCGGATCGACATGTCGGGATTGGCATCCAGCACGCTGCGGTCCGTCAGCGACAGCAGACGAATCTTGTCGAGCGCGTCCGACCCGTTCGATATCAACTCACGCAGGAAGATCTGACGACACCGTAACAACACTCACACACTTCTGTTCCTTCTCAATAATAATAAACAGTTACTTATCAATATTAGATGAACGTGGCCAACGCGAAACACTAGAAGCGCTACTCGTCACTAGCGTACTTTCCATCGCCGGTTCATTGATTGAATATGAATACGAGAAGCGAACGAAGATCTCAGTGTCAACTCAGGTCTACGGATGGTTAGTAGGATTTTGAGGTCAACTCAAGACGTTGTGAAGCTACAAGGGTTCAAATAGAATTTAAAAAAAAAAGTACAAAACATGAAGTGGGATGGTCATTAGGATGGTTCTTATAGCCACGATTGGTGAAAATTGGTGAAGACGTCTCCAAGTTATGAGGATATTCATCACCAGTTTTGAGGAATTGCTGTTTAAAATATTTCATTAACAGATTTTTTTATATTAGATGAACCGGAGTCCATACTCCAAGCTCTGATAATGACCAGCAATTATGAAAAAGATCAAAGGAGACTTTCATGGCCGGGGAATTTTGAAATTTAAGTAAGTAACTAGCTACTACCGACTGAGCCATGACAGGCGTCATGGCTTAGTCGGTAGTAACTCTGCCTTCCGTGCTGCGGGTCGTGGGTTCGATTCCCACCGAGAACAAACATTTGTGTGGCAAACATAGATGTTTGTTCTGTGTCTGGGTGTTTTTATGTATTATAAGTATGTATTTACAAAAAAATATGTATGTATGTATTCTATCAGCCATCTAGTTCCCATCGTTCAAGCCTTGCTTAGTTTGGGACTAGAAGGCGTTGTGTTGTGTCCGTGAATATTTATTTATTTATTTAATTTTTTGGGAACATCGCGAGATCTCAGTTCGGGGCGAACTACTAATTAAGTGCGCAGTCACAAGAGAGTGGCAGCGCGCAGCCACGTTCTTGTTAATCGTGTCGAGAACATGTTGTCAGCGATGATTCACCTCCTTGTTCCGGTAAAGCGAGTTAATGATGAGCTTCATCATGCGATTCACTTCGGTCTGGAAGGTGTAGTTCTGCGCCTTGTCTCGCAGCTCGCGCAGCTGCGCCACGCTCAGCGCGTCGGGGTCGATGGCCTCTTCCTCGCGCAGGCGAGCCTCTGCGTCTGTAACCGATGCGACGAGCTCACTACCGCTACCTGCCGCCGCCGGTACCTTAGCAACCGACCGCATCGACCAACCTAATCGTTCGGAACGCAACTATTTAGCGAGCCCTACGAGAAGCGCTGTAAGGCTGTAACAATGTCAGAGTCTGGCGGCGGTAGTCCAGCCCCGGCGGCGGCGGCGGCGGCGTCGAGCGGCGACGTGCACACGCACACGCACACGCACACGCACACGCACGCGCACGCACACCCGCACCCGCAGCACGCGCGCTCCTTCAAGCTGCGCTTCGCGGCGCAGCGCGAGCCCGGCCGCTCTTACGTTTCGCTAGTCAAGCCGCTCGGTCTGCGTGAGTACCTAGCTAGTACCTATCGCACGTATCACACATCCGAGCAAATGGAACCAAGGAGATTCAAAAAGCGCCTACTACACCACACTTTCTGCTCAACATACCTACTAAATCGAAATTAACTCTAAATCGAATAGGTAACTATAGTTTGAAAAAGTCAACTCGTCACATCACAGCACTCTTATGCACGACTAAATAACATGTGGTGTATGTAATACAAGTGTGGTGTTTTCCCCCTGGTTGTCGTTAGCGGCGACGGTGACGGGCAAGTTCTACTCGTGCGCGCCGGAAGCTGACGGGCCGGCAGAGCGTCGCGCACAGCGCCGCATCCGAGACCTGTTCGCGCTGGGTCCGCGCGACCGTCTGTCCGCGCCGCTCACCGAGTCGCACCAGTAAGGCAACATAATGTAATGTAATGTACAGTATCCATCAGCAACATGTTATATATATTGTAATTGTGTTGTGTAGGTACGGTTGGTGGGGGAGCGCAGGCGAGGGTGCGACGGACGCGCGGCTGCGGCATCACATCCGCGACTCGGCCTGGCTGAAGGCGCGCCTGCTCGTGCTGGCCGCCGACGACAAACTCAAGCGGAACTAGTACCGCAACACAATTAAGCATACAAAGTACATCCTATTATGCTATGCTTTAAAATTAACATATAGGTAGGTACCTAATAAACCCGCATCTTATCTATATCTGAAACTATTGAATTTAACTTATTTCAACATGAACAAATAACTGTGACAGGCGTCATGGCTCAGTCGGTAGTAGCTCTGCCTTCCGTACTGTGGGTCGTGGGTTCAATCCCCACCGAGAACAAACATTTGTGTGTTGTAAACATAGATGTTTGTTCTGTGTCTGGGTGTTTCTATGTATTATAAGTATGTATTTACAAAAAAAAACTTTGTATGTATTCTATCAGCCATCTAGTTTCCATCATACAAGCTTAGTTTGCGACTAGAAGGCATTGTGTTCGTGAATATTTATTTATTATTAATAAATGAATGTTTGTTTTTAAATCTTGCTGGTTTTATTATTTTCTACATGGACATGGTATTAGTACATTACTGCAGCGGCCAGCATACAAGGCAATGATGGACGAACATGTAAATGTGTGCCGAGGCACACATATGTAAGTCCATCAATACCTAGTTGTGGCCACGGCTTGTATAACACTTTTCTCAAATAATGCATGGAAATTACAACTAAGTAGTACCTACCACAGATCATAATATAATCCCAGACACAATGGATACTTATAGAAATGAATGGCTATAACTAACCTGTACGAGAGCCCTCACGAGACGCTCCGAGGTCAGCATCGAGAGTGACATCCTCCACTGAACCAGCCGCTGCCTCTTGTGCAAGGGTACAACCTGCACACAAAACATTCTGCTAATTGTTTTCTACCTAGGTACCTACCTACCTGCTCATGTAAATCCAGATGAGAACTTGCTTACATTTATTTCAAGGATACGCCCCGTCGCCGCCATGCGCCACCGGGGCGCAAACAAAGCAACAAATGTACTAAAGTAGGTAGATACACGTATGAACTTTGACTAGAGAAGACATGTGTACATTTTACATAAGCAGCTTATCTACATAATTGGATAAATGTATAAAATAAGTATAGTTTCTGTCATGAATGCAACGTCGGCAATAGTAATAACACACAACTTACCTGTAAGAAACAGGATGCTGATCCCTAGTAACATAAAGTTTCTCATGACTAGACCTTCTAGTTAGGATAACCACACTATAAAATACAGAAGGTACGTTAGATTTTCACCATCACGCTACAAAACTGGATTATAGTAAGGTAAGTAAAGTAATGGGCAAAATTCGAGCCAAGCACGCAGGTACGCTAGGTAATAGTGAAAACGAATTCAACTCCACCGGCACCAAAGTGTAGCGCGCCCCGCTCGGTCTCGCTCGATTTATTCTTTTTTGTGTGTGTGAGACCCTGGAGACAAGCAGGCAACGATTTTGACAGCTCGAAACAATATCTGATTGGTGTAATATCATAAATATTGACGTTGACGAATCATAAGAAACCACGACTAGCGGAACAACAAATAGGCAATACCCAAATACAAATGTTCTGTTTTGATTGGATAGTAAGGAGAGCTATTGTCACAGATGATACTTCGTCTGTGGCTATTGTGATTCGTTCTTCTTTTTCTTTTAACCATGGCCTCGGCCTCTGTCCGACACCGGCGGCATGTCAACAGACAATATTTTGCCAGTGTCAAAATATTAAATTTTGCTAGTGTCAGAATTGTATGTAGAAATAAGGCTGACCGTATTCTAACCGCATTTTTTTGTAGTGTTTAGGTTAGACCGCACTAGGGCGGAACTGCACTGCAGCGGAGTGGCGCGACAGTTAGCTTCAATATTCTTTCCAAGTAAATGTACTAGCCATACCGCGTCGCGAGCGCGTCAACTTTGCCTAGTTGCCCAACTCTGTCGCGACGCTCCGCTGCAGTGCAGTTCCGTTGCCGCTAAGTGCGTTATAGTAATTATACTAGCTGTAGCGCCCGCGACTTTGCCCACGTGGTAGGTACTCAGTAATAAAGCAACACATAAACTATGCTTCCCTAAAAAAATGCTAGGTACCTACCTAAGCTTGAAACAAACTAATTTTGCCATACAAACTTTAACAACTAATAGCACAGCGAATTAGTGTTGAGCTAGTTTTTTTAAATACAGTTCTTATTTATTTAGTTTGATGAATATAGGTACATGCCAATTTTGGTATTTATAACTTCAAGGAATACGATTTTGCATACTATCGTTTAGGCCCAGTTTGACCCAGTCAGGGGTTAAATTTGTTAAAATCCCATCTTAGCGGGTGCCTATGCCATGTAAAGAAAGTACATTCCAAATTTTAGCCCTAGCTTTAGCGGAATGTGATAGGTAAGTCAGGTCCCTCTTCTTATATATATATATATATATACCGTTCACACCAATTTCATCCATCGCGTTCAGTGTTTGCCAACCGACTGAGAGATAAAATGCCGCGCTGCTGCAGTTCTAGTGCGTTATACCGAGCTACATTGAAAATGACGCGACGCTCCGCTGCAGTGCAGTTCCGCCCTAGTGCGGTCTAACCTTTTGAGTGTTGTAATGGATATAGATGTTCGGTGGTTGTAATTTTGTAGAACGACAGTCACATAGAGTAGTATACAAAAAAAGGACAGTCATCAAAAGGTCATCATCATAGTAGGTAACGTCACGAAACCAAAAGTTTGAGAAAATAAGAACACCGACATTGCTTACACAGCTTACACTGCAAGGATATAGGTGTTCGGTGGCTAGAATAGATCAGATTCATAGGATCTGTGTTCGGTGCTGGCAAGCCACAAACTAAATTGATGTAGGTATCATATCTTTTGCTTGATTTATCAGAGAAATGGATATTGCTGTGAAAAGGGACCGACCACGCACAGTGACCTCGCGCAAAAGCATAAAATATCGCGAGAGCGGATGGCGCGTGCAAGAGTTCGAGGTGTGGAGCGGTGAGATGGTGTTTCGCGGGGCCGTGCTGCACATGCCGGGCTCGCTGCTAGTGTGGCTCGGAGAGAGCGCGACGCCACGGCTTGAGGCAGCCGCGCTCGGTGTGCCGGTACCGGAGGCGGCGGCAGAAGGCGGCGCACGAACAGCCGCGCTGCTCGGCGCCGAGACGGAGGCTGCCGGCGCGGCGCAGCTGGCGCGGCGGCTTGCCGCGGCACTGGCGCGCCCCGTGTACGTGTGCTGCGGTGCTGCCTGTGCCAGGGACCGGCATGCAATGCCGCGCCTCCAAGTCGCGCTTCTCGCTCACCTGAGGGCCAGCTCAGAATGCATCTAGTGCGCCACTACTTCAGTAACCGGCCAAATCGGTAGTCCCAGGATTTCATCTCTACAACGACTGATCCTGAAAGATGAGAGAGAATGGTTGGACTCAAGATCGGTTCATTATGCGTGATTGAGAGGGAATATTACTTGCTCATGTCAGATGGAACTTATCGAGGCTAAAGTTGTTAATTTGTCAACTACTGCGTTGTAACCTAGGTACCCATGACAATGGGACAATTTGATTTTTCCTCTTGGTATGTACCTACCTGAAGCTAAAGATAAATAATTTTGAAAATTAATGACATCAGGCAAGCTCGTCGGAACCTGGTTTGTTTACTTTGCTTCTTGATTTCTTTTGTTTCTTGATTTCTGAGTTGTGTTTTTGGGTGATAAAATATTTTTATGTAGAGATTATTTACTATTATTGTTCATTAAAGTGAAAGTTATTAAAATTAAAATTTAATTTAAATCATGTCGAAAGTCTCATGTCGTCTCATGTATGGATTTTTTTACAAATTGACAGTAACCCTTAAAGTGAAGTGTAACCAATGCCAATGTACCTACAATATACTTACTAGGTACTACATTTAAATTTAAATGTTAAATAGTATAATTCGGTATGTAGGTATTAGAATTAGAATATTCTTAAGTGCACTTAAAAAAAAACATACACAGGCGAGTTTAATGATTATCTACCAACTAATTTTGTGCCCAATAAATTTACTCTATGTTTATGTCTCGTGGTGGGCAGGGACAACAAACAGCAAATATATAATTCCCCCTACATTATTATGTACATTTTATTGAGAAATGCATACCTACATAAGAAGCCAGATAGTCGCCGTTACCGACTAGTTGCCAATTACTCGGTACATCTATACTATTTTTTTTTTAATAAAATGGTAACTATAGTAGGTGCCAAATAACACCGCAATACAGGTCATTCACCCACCTTCACCTCGATGTCGCAAAATTCAATTTATGTATGGTAAACAAACAGTACTACGAGATTCGAGCGATTACCGTCTTAGCGACAGGTTTGTATGGAAAGTGACAGAATTAGCCATTCATAAATTGATTTTGCGACATCGTGGTGAAGGTGGTTGAATGACCTGTATTGCCGTGTTATTTGGCATCTACTATAGGTAGGTACATTGTCATAGTTATCAAAATAATGTCAGAATATCTAGACATTCTGAAAGTTTTCCAAATTAGGTAGGTATCTGAAGAAGAAAGAGCTTAGTTAATTTATTAAAAGTCTAATAGATGTACATAATTATTAAGTAGGTACCTACTAATTTCATTAGTTTTTTTTTATATTATTGGGTAGTTATTCCAATAGATTACGCAAGTTATTCCAATAGATGGCCATACAAGTATCAAATCTAAAATTGAACATAGGTATTAATTATAAGTTTAAAAACATAAAAAAAAACTACTATTTCATCATCGGAATCAGATGATGACGATGGTAGTTTATTGCGTTTGTTCTATCTATCTATAGGTACCTAGTAATATTATAAAGAGGAAAGATTTGTATGTATGTTTGTAACGAATTGGCTCAAAAAGTACCTACCTAGGTACTGATCCGATTTGGATGAAACTTGGAATACCTACACCTATATAGGTAGGTATTGTCCGTGACCTGGAATAACACATAGGCTACTTTTTATCCCGGAAAATCAACGGGATCCAAAGGGTCGCGAGCGGAAGCTAGTTGATTATAAAAGGGTATGGCCGCGAAAAATTGTACTTTTTGAAAAAAATCCGTGTCCCACTCATTTAAAATAAAAAAATTCCTAGTTCCATGTTATTTTATGATAACTTATATACTCGTATATATTCCTGATGAGCAGAATAATTATAATCTAACATGGTTTAAGTTTATTTTTGTTTCATTTTCAGAGCGTAAAATTATTTTTATGATAGAGTTATTTTTCTAGTCCAGTACAAAAGTCGTGTGTCGCCTAACCGATTTCTCGCACATTGGAGCCAAAAACATAAACAGTAGGTTCTTTACCTGTGAAGTTTTTGTATTTCTAAGGTCTTCAATTGTTTTGCTTTGTTCTATTGAATTCTGTTATATAAATATAATGCACTGAAAGTATTCAAAAATAAATTTAAAAATGTATCTCCCTTTTTATTCCCCTAAGTTACCTCACGTATATTATGTAACCTTATAACGAGGGAACTAACAAGTATCCAGGCCAGTAATAGTACATTATGATATGAGTGCGGTAAGTTGAAAATTACAGCCGAGGCGATATTGCCAGCCCGAGCCGTAGGCGAGGGCTACACAAGAAAGCAGAGGCTGTAATTTTCAAAGCGCACGTATGTTAGGTATACGACGTTTTATAACACATTTGCGAGAAAATAAATAAAACTCGGACTTTCTTCAAAGAATAAATCTTTATTCACTTGATGAAGCAGTTATAAAAATTTGAACAATTTGTAAAAGAATTAAATGCTTATTTTTTATCTCCCAAAGTCAATTTTATTCATAAAATGTTGACCACTTTACTGACATAAAAACTCTTTGCTAAGATTTAAAAAAGGTTTCGTTCGTTTTAGTGGGAGCATCTTGATAAACCGTACGTTTTACCTACATTACCATAACGCACGAGTGCGTAATGACATACATCACGATACTGAAATTGGTGAAATAAGAGACCGAGCAAATGTGTTATAAATACTTTTACGTTTTATTTTGAGAATGAAGGAAGTATCTCAGAATATTAGGTAGTATCATAGAGAAATAAGGAATTTCTCTCACTTGTACCTTAGGCTTTACAAAAATCACGTGCGTTACTTTTATTCACGCATGTTAGGTACCGTGTGTTACCAATTCACGATTGTTATAGTAAGTAGGTACCTACAATTTTTTACGGCCATACCCCAATACCATTGTAAGGTCACAGGAAAGCAAAAGGTAGGTAGGGTCATTACGCCAGATAGCGACCGATTAGCGGGGTACCCAACTTTAGGTCATTTTATTAGTATGAAATATTTACTTGACATTTATTGAAATGGGTTTTCAACGTTCCACATATTATTATGATCAAGGTATATTAAAAACATAAAAAAATCGAAATCTTATAAGATTTAATTTTAAATCAATTTTTATACAAGGCGAAATGCTAGTTTGCGACCGTTCTTTCAGTATACGTCCAGACCCTACCTAGTTTACGACCACAAGGTCTGTTTAAAATCGGTCAACAATTGACGGAGATATCGGTGAATATAGGTACATAAAAAAAACTGACATCAAGTGGTCGTAAAACAATACATCAAATTACTACATTCAATAAGCGACCGTTAAATTCCCATTTTAAGACGGTCGCAAACTGACGCCGACCGCGGTCGTAAACTGAAGTTGGGGTTTTGTTAGGCGACCAAATTTAAATTTTGTACTGTATTTACTAATATTTTGGCGGTCGCAAACCAACGGAAAGCAAACAGCTATTAAGCAAACATAAAACAAAATCAAAAAATTGTAAACCTTATTATTAATAGTAGTAAGGGAGTAAAATAAAATTTGCAACGAAGCAGTCGGTTTGCGACCACATGGCCGTAAAGTCAAATAACATAAGTAATCATATTTTAGTATGTGACCACTCAATATTTAATGTGTTTTTGTATATTATCCTTATAAAAATTGCACAAAAGTGTTAAAAAACTAATTTTGTAGCAATCAAAACACTTTCAACCAGTCTTGTATTGTTAATTCAAGAGATATTCACTCCGAAGGCAGCACGTGCTCACCAAAAATTTTGCAACTTTTGGAACGGGTTCACGCGACGATAGCGGGTGCCGGAATGAACTAGAAATTGTTCAAATTCGGGTAATACTAGGCTGCTAATTTTGATAGGTTAGAACTAAAGATCTATCCTACTCTGTACAGAGCCGAATTTCGTTTGAAAAAAAAAGAGATGGTATTCTTATTTTCTCTGTATTTCTGCAGCAGGTCCCTTTAATGGTCGCATAATGACGTCGGTCGCGAAACCAGCGCAATGACCCTACCTACCTAGGCAATTTCGTAAACGCGCGTGTGACGTGTTTTTTCAAGTAGGTAATTCTTATTTAACTGCCAAACTACTGAACTGATTTTGATAAAAAATTTAAAGGACCTATTCAAATAAAAATAATTTTTCAGATCGGTTCATAAATGTCGAAGTTCTAAAAAAAAACAACCTCTTTCATTTTTGAAATCGGTTAAAAAATCTCACTTTCTATAATATTACAAATCTAGGTAGGTAGGTAGGTAGGTACTACCTTACATACGTAGGTACCTATAATTACCGAGGTATAGTAGGTATTCTAAATGTCAAGTCAATAGCTTCAACAGTTTTTATGTACCTAGTCCATTGAAATATTATATGAGCGTTGCATTTTTTAGAGGACGCAATTTTATTTTTGGGACTTGTGTGGGGATCAATAGAAACTTAATCCAAGTTTGTGGGGCCGCCACCCTTGTCCCCCGGCCGCCATCTAGCACTGTTTTTGCTAGATGGCTAGCCGTCGTCGAAAATTTTCTCACTTTTTTGCTTATAACTTCTTTAATTTTTAATTTAGGGCAAAAAGTTATATAAACATATATGTAGGCAAAACAATTTGCTACAAATTATGTCTTTAAGAATTTTTTGTAAGACGCATAGTTTCTGAGAATCGCGAAAACAGTGTTTTCACCCCTTTTTCCAAGATGGCGTCCTGGGGACAAGAGTGGCGACCCCACAAACTTGAGGTTAAGCTTCTATTGACACCCCCCCACATGTCCCAAAAATAAAATTTCGTCCTCTAAAAAATGCAATATTCGGCCCTTAAATTGTAACATTTCAATGGTTAAAGATAATCACACAAACCGTATGACAGACAGACTGACTGACAAAGTTGGACGGTTCCGAAACCCTACGGGATCGAGAAGCCTCAAACCACCTTAAACTTAGAATATGTAGGGGGAAGTGGGTACATTCATACAAGGGGCACCGTCATACACTAGTTATATCTGTTATTAGGCGCACATTACCTGAACGACTTAGGCTGTGCTCACTTTGGACACGAATTTGTTCGTACGTAAACGTACGAGTAATGTTCGTACAAATCGAGTGCTCACACTGAATACGTTTTTCTCCGTCAAATAGTACGACTGCGTGATAAATCCCAACAAGTTCGGATTGTATTCGGACGTCGTAAGTAAACGTACGTATACGTACGACTGATCGCATGCAGTGTGAGCGCTCCCATAGTCCTTGGAAGGTCGGTATAATTCGTGCGTAATCGTACGAATCAAATTCGGATGAAATCGTATCCAAAGTGAGCACGGCCTTAGGCGTGTAAGCGTGACTTACTTGTGTGTGTTGGCTCACGGAGTTTGACAGAAGTCGGTGTGCAACTCGCGACGAGGTGACACGGAAAGTGATTCGGCCACGCATATGTATTTTCATATTTTAAGGCCTCACTTTAAACATCTTTATTTTAATAAAAGCTTTTATCTAGATTATTCAGTACTATTTTATGGATCAAATTTGTGAAATCATGTGTTTTGATGGGGTAGGTTCATACAGCAGTAAGCGGGGTACATTCATACTATATAAAATGTATACCCCAAATTTTTAATTACATGAAAAAGGGAACTAGGGGTGGAGAGGTGGGCGAACAGGCAATTTTAAAAGCTATTGATGAAGTTTTACAAAAAACTGTCTTCAAGAAAATCTGCAGCCAAATATGGAGATATATAATGAAGAATAATAATAATAATGAAGTAATAAATACCTGGTAAAGATTGATAAATAGTTAAACATTTCTTGCTTAATTTGTGTATTTTTTCACATGTATGAATCTGCCCCGCATGTGGGGTACATTCATACAATTCCAATTTTTTTTTAAAACTTTCATAAAAAGCTTTACATGTGTATTTACACAAATTACATGTTTTTGATACAAAGTCAAATAGTTAGAGTACCTACTTGTTTTTAATGAACACACACAGATATATTGATACCAGAGTCAATTCTATAAGACGAAATAGAAAAACTGTAAGAGGCTACCTCACTTTTCCCTACCTACCTACCTACCTAACCTACTTACTTCATCTTCGGTTTGGGTTCACCATAGGTACCTACTACCTACTAGTTTTGAGGAATGCTGTTTACATAGGTACCCTAGGTAGTGCATCTCAAAGCCCACTTATGTACCTAGTAGGTACTGTTGGTACCTACTTTACTTACCTACATAAGTAATACCTATTGAGATTAGATGAATTGAGTTCATTCATACCTACCTACTCCACAAGGTCTTATAGTGACCAGCATGAATCATCCAGCATCTTATGTTGAAGTGGATCTAGGAGATTTTCATCATACCTACTACCTATCTGCTAACAGCGCCGCCACCGCGCCGTCGCCGCCGCCGCGCCGCTCGCCCCGCGCGTGGTGCATGGCGCCGCGGCGCGGCGGTTCGCAGACTTGTTATGTAGTTCGTGTATAGTAGCCTCAAATGAAATCGTTGAATGAATCGCATCGCAATCGCACACGCCACGCTTTACAGAGGAGGAGTTTGCTAGGCTCCGCCCTCGCCCCGTGCCGCATGCCGATGGAGCATGGAGCTGTCTGTTCGTCTATATTTTCGTCTGCATCGTCGTCGTGTTCGTCGTCACCTTGTGGTGGAGGGCGGAGGGCGTTAGGCGGGGCGAGCGCGGTCGGTTGGCGCGCGTGGAACTCGCCAGTGTCGCGCGGCGCGCCGCTCCAGACGTATCTAGCGTGTCTTGCACGGCAATGCGCCGACCGCTGTGACCCCTGACCCGAACCTTGGCGTCCGTCGCCCAATAGTGCAGTGATATCTCGCAAAATGATCTATTAGTGCTGTGGGTGTATACTATGCCTTACCTACCTAGGTAGTGATGTGAATAATAATTATGTATAGATAGTGTTTTTGTGTTGTTGATTAGCATCAACCTACCAAAGGATTTAAGTTCAATAATTGGATTGTTTGGATACCCACTCTAGAAGGTAATTTTATTTACTACTGGCATGACCTACAGCTTTACCCACATAGGGGAAAGAAAGTTCCTTCCTTCCTTCCTTAACTACCTTATAAGTAGGAGGTAGGTAGATACCTAATGAACAGACTGGCGAAACTCTCGAACTAGACTCGTGCCTTCGAAAAACGAACAATGTCAAAATTTTAATCACGTTTCATACAAAACGAGATTTTCAGTGTGTAATTTTGGTAGAATGGGAGTCCCGCTTCTACTTACGTAGGAACTTCGTATTAGTACATATTCTTTGCTAATGAAGTAGAACAGCTACCTTTTCCGGAACTACAACGTAGGGTAGTTAGGTAGGGTACCTACCTACTATCGGCACTAGCCACTTAGCTACTTACTTAGTAGGTAGGAAGTATTTAATACTTTATTGCACAAAATTATAAATTTTGTGCAAAGGGTAGACTTAATGCTAAAAGCATTGTCTGCCAGCCAACCCAAACGTGGTGGTGTAATGAGGAGGTTGGCGTGCGAAGTAACTGGTTAGCTAATCCATGGTGTTTTCCCTCAGGTAGGTACTTTTTTCGAATAGGTAGGTAGGTAGGGGGAAGTGGGGTGCATTGATACACAAAACTTTGAAGTTCCATAAAAGGTGTAGGTATAAAACAAATATTTTTCATTATTTTTGCATTATACTTTTAGCTAAATAATCTAATATTATAATGTCATAGTTTAAAATAGTTTAAGTTATCAGAGAAAAGAAATAATTGACGTTTAGTAAAATATGGCTTTTGTGTCAATCTGCCCCACTAGCGGTGTAGGCACCTACATATAGGTAGATACAACACGTGGGGCACTTTCATAAAGGGTGGGAAATCTATGAAAATTGTCAAAATAAAACACTTTTACATTGAAACATAATCAGCCTTAAAATTTAAGTCACTTATGTAATTATTATAACAAATCTTAACCACAGTCAGCCTCAAACAATCCATAAATCAAACTTAATATTATTTGAAAAAGGAATATAAATCTTTTTCTTCTTTTATTGCGCATTATATGAACTCAAATTAATAGAAAAAGTATATACATAGATGAGGTTCGAGTTGTGCCTTTCGTTAAATTTGGTAAAACAACATAGGTATCTAAAATCAACACTTGCTTTGTCTTCGATATCTGGAACAATGATACGCATCGAAGTGCCCCAAAAGACCTTTTTCAAAATTCAAATTATCATTTAAAAACTAACTTTGATTTTTAGTAAAATTTACAAAAATCATAATAATTGATAGTTTAACTTACCTTTGGTATATATAAAGATCTTCGTCAGATGTTATCGAAGAGCGTCGAAGCAATTTCACACATTGCGTCAGAATTTACCTAAAGACCCTCAAAACACATCTCGACATAATACCCTAGGCCGCCCGTTGATAGGTAGTCGGTGCGGTTACATTACAATGGATGCGTTCGGAAGTTTTTCCGCACGTTAGAGTTGGCGCCACTCAAATCCATTCACTCAATTATTAGATAAGGCTGGTGTATCTATGTGCCCCTTGTATCAAGGCACCCCACCTCCCCCTACAGGTAGTGCATACCCAAATCCGTTGGATCACAGTCGGTTCAAACCCACGACCTTCGTATTAAAAAAGACTGCATATAGGTAGGTAGGTATTATTGAGACACAGGTAGGTACCTACTACAGTTTTTACGCGACTACCGGTACGGCGGCGGCGCGGCGGGTAGGTTAGGTAGGTACCTACCTATGTAGGTAAGTATTTAAGTAATGTTAATCTGTTCCTTCATAACTCAGGCAAGCTTTATGCTGGCCAAACAGCCTGCCTTGGACGTTATGTGGAGTGGGCTCTTGAATTGAATCCCAAAGTCACGAAGGATCCTAGTGCGTAGTGTTTACATCCGAGCGTTTACGCGACGGTATTGTTGACCGATACGCAGTGACAGAGGGATTCAAGGTCGCCCGAGACTAGCTTTCTCCCCGAGGATAATACTACTCTATTTTTATTTTATTTACTTATGTAATAAGGGTATCCAACAGGGAAAAAAATACAATTTATACAACTAAGGACTTGGTCCCTTATTATAGCATACAGGTATTCTATAATTAGGGAAACACTTTATGGTCTATCTTATAAAAAGTTACAGTAGACATTAGGGCTTGTTTACGATACGTAATCAGGACATTATGTCTACTCTAGCTGTTTATAAGACAGGGGGTTAAACTCAGTTTGTGTGAAAAGTAGGTCTACTTTTCACACAAACTGCAAGACAACAAAAAACAGTGCAAAATTCTCGAGTGTTGGACGTATGTTCAGAAAAAAATATATCGAACGATCCACTGCCACAGATCATACGTAATTCTATCTTGTATCTTGTACCAAACCTACCCATGTTCTGCACCCACGAATAGGTAGGTACCTACCTACTAAGTAAAAGAGTCAGTGATCTCCACACATCGAGTTGAAATATTTGCCGCCCCCGTTTACGTTTTGGTAAACGGTTAGTTAGGGACTTCGCTGACTTGACTATTCCGGTCCAGTTTTGGACGGAACACGGTCTGTCTGTCCGTCTCTCTGTCTGTACATCGTCTGCCTGTCTGTCACCTCCACTAGAGCTGAACTGTAGGTACCTACCTAGAAGCTGGAGAATTGAAATTCGGAATACTTAGTAGGTAGATAGTTTTCTACAACACATGAAGTTTTGAAAGTAGTACTACCTTTGAAAACAATAACAGGTATATTCTGATTTGGACCAGATAAGCTATTGATAAATCGTTTGCAACGGTTTGTAGATAGCTCAAATGTTTCATATGTATTTTGTAAATTATCGTGAATACTGTGTAAATATTGTACCTACCTCTAACCTACCTAGTTGTAATTTTTTTTGTGAATAAAATATTCTGGGGGATAGGTATGAAAATAAAAATATTGTTTTGCCGTAGGTAGGTATTCAGTGAATTTCATTGGAGTATTAGATATCCCACTTAACTTGGCCCTTTTGGTTAGGTAAGTTCTAAGTTTTCATTTTTATATTAAAGATAAAGATAAAGAGTGTTTATTTGCTAAAAACATGTGTACATAAGGTGGTATGGCTTCATAGGTGTAACACAAACATGTCTTACCGGTTACAGTGTGCAAATTGAGATGGCGTGCTACATTAATGTCGCTGCTAATACTTTAATACATCATTGCAAAATAATAAATTTGTTTGATAAATAGACACACAGTAGGTAAAATACAATCAGATTCAAATTTTATCAAGTGCAAAATATTAATTAAAATTTATCGTTCAAGAACTCGTCAATACTAAAACAACATTTATCCACTAAACATTTTTTAAATTTAATTTCAATTGGTTTACTTATATGAAAAAAACTTTGTTAAAAAAAAAACTGCTAGTTTCGCGTTCATTCCACTCAACACCACCAGAACGACACCGCCGGTGGTGTTGTTTGGAATCACTATTCCATTCGACACTAGTGATGTCTTCGACGTCTATCACAGATTTTTTTTCCCATTCGATTCAAAAACAAATACACATTGAATTTCCATTTGCGAAGTGATTTTTTCCTCTTCCCTCTCTCTTTTCGTTTGGGTCTTTTACTTTAGTAACCTAACAGCTCGTCTCGCTTCGCTCCTCGCTACCTAGTAGTAGGTACCTTACCTGCCTACTATTGTGACGCATCACCTTTCTAAGGTCTTTGAAATAGTTATTTTATTTGCGTTCACCTTTACTTTCCATCGAGACAACTGGTGGTGTCGTTCTGGTGGTGTCGAGTGGAATACCCTAATATTTGTCCTAACTTTTCTTCAGACGGATTAATGGGTGATTTTTCGGAAACTCTGCATCATTATGGTCTCATGAAAGAGAATCAACGGGATAGTCCCAAAATGCCCTTTGAGTTGTCATCTTTAGGATTTCGAATTTAAGGTTTTAAAAATTTAGAATCAATGAGATTTGATCTTCAATGAGACAGAATCAACGAAACTCTTCAGTCTCAAAATCCCTTTTGGGCAAAATTACATAGTAACTGCTGCTGAACTATCCACTTGAATGATCAAAGTAATTTTTGCAATAGCTGTAACTGAATTTAGGAAATAAAAAAAAAACACTTACTATTATGGGCGAGTAATAAGTTTTTAGCTTAACCAGCAGTGCAAGTACCGTTCTTATCGATCGCTTGTTGTCGATCGCTAAAGTCGATAAACGTATCGAATCGTATCGTTCCATGGGAGTACGGATCTCTTGTCGACAAAAGATCCGTACTCCCAAAAATAAGGTCAGAGTTTATCGAAATAATTCGTTCACTGCTGCCATGATTTACTAGTTTACTGTCAATATCACTGTTAATCACTTTCGTTTGTCAGAATCAAAACATAGTAAGTAAACATACAATATTGCCAATTCGTTAAAATTTAACGAATTGGTCTACCGATCGACTAAGTTAGTAACGTACCCGTAACTGTCGATAAAAGCATTTTTATCGAATTTTGACGATTATAAATGTCAAATTATGCGATCGACAAGAACGGTACTTGCACTGCTGAACCGTATCGTCATGAAAATCCTACAAATGGGAATGTTACATTGGATTTTTGATAGTGAACAGCTTGCACTCGGAACACTGCATGCGCAAGTAAAACTTCGCCTTGCCCATTTTAGTATCAATGCTGGTCATCATCACACTTTCGAGTAGGTATGGACTTCAGTTCATTATATCTGAACACAAAACTAAATGTAAATACCTACCTAATCAAGCTATAATTATGTCTGTGCCTGAGCTGCTTCAAAACTGGTTTTCAGATCCGATGAATAGGTACCTATTACTATAGCTTCGAAACGGCTGCAGCAATTCACGAAACATGGCTAAGAACCATCCCAGCCGTCACCTTTATTACAAAAAAACGGCATTCAAACTTATAGCACCCACTTGTTTTTCGGTAGGAGGTTACTTAATAATAGCGTCCATAGGCTACGGTAACCGCTTCCCATCAGGCGGGCCGTACGCTTGTTTGTCTACGTCGTTGTAGGTATAAAAAAACGGCAAAAGAAAAAAAACAAGAGTGCGGTAGTATGTAGTTACCTGTTGTGTTGTGTTGTGTTGCAGGAGAGTGTTGGGGCGGCAGCATGTCGCGGCCGGCGGCGGCAGCATGGCGGTGAGCGGCCCCGAGGTGATGTACGGCGCCTACTACCCCTACCTGTACGGCCGCGGCGCCGCAAGACCCTTCCACCACGCGCCACACTTCCAATACGACCGGGTCAGTTTCCTGTCTGATAGCGAGCTCTCTTCTGCGCGAACACAGCGGTACCAAGCATACCAAGCTTACCAACCATCTTCCATAACTAGACAATGATTTCTTGCGGTTGCACTAAGGCAAACGGGACGTATCTTTTGTTATTGTCGAAGCGGGTTCCTGTACCTGCAAAACGCGTAAATCCCAAAAGAAAATTTAATGTTCTAATTTCTTGAATGGTCATTCTCATACCTTTCAGAAGATTTTGCTTTTTTCAACAATCCTTTGTGATTTTTAACGAAAAAATTACTTTCGCGACAACCGGCGGCCGCGGCACGGGCGCAGCGGCCGAAATTTCAATCGGGACATTTTAGTGTTATGTCACGCAGGACGTCATCGGTCGAGACAGTGAGCTTAAGAGCGGTGACAGTCCCGATATATCGGGACGGATGGCAACTTTAATGAAACCATACATACCATACATTAGTGTTCCGCTCCAGGTTTGGAAAACCGGAACACTGCTCACTCTGGTGTCTGCTCTTCCGTTTGTCTATCACCTCCACAAGAGCTGGACCATAGAAGCTAGAGAGTTGTGGAATAGGCAGTAATAGTTTGTTACGTTTACGTTACGACCCATGAAGTTAGTACGTGTATAATTATAAGTAGACGACAATATTCTGAAAATTAGGGACTAATAAGGGGGATTCAACGGGATATGAAAATAGTAGTAGATTCCTTACCTAGGGGACAAAGCACTGCCTAAAATGTCGAGTGCGCTCTTGAATCTCGTTACTTTACTAGTGTTTACACCCAAGCGTCAAGCGAGAGTGTTGACTAGGATCCGTAGTGACAGAGAGATTCAAGGTCGCCCGAGACAGCTTTGTTCCCGAGGACACAGATCGTATAATACTGCCGAGGATAATACTCTACTTTTCACACAAACTACAAGAAAACAAAAAGCAGTGCAAAATGCTCGTGTATGTAGGGCGTAGGTTTTGATTCATTGAATATTGAACAAACCACTACGATACGACTATGTAACTACAGGTCGATGTATAAGTGTATGTCTTGAGCACACGAATAGTCGGTGTACCTACCTAGTGTATTCGGCAGGCGAGTGACGGATGGAGTTGTGAGAAAAAAGTGTTATGAGAGAGAGGAAAGAAATAGTACATTACTGCAGCGGCCCGCTACAGAGGCAATGAGGGAACGAACGTGCAAATGTGAGCCGAGTCGAAGACGAGGCACACAGAGTCCATCATTGCCTAGTTGTGGCCAAGGTTTGTATAGTACTTTTCTCAAATAATGCGCGGAAATTAAAACTAAGTACCTACACAAAACTTTTAGTTGAAAATACCTACAATTACTTTTCAAATTCTTTCGCGGTAGACCGCGTATGAGGTGGCGGGACGAGCTGGACGCCTATGAGAGGGACTGGCAAAATAGAGCTCAAGAACGTGGAGACTGGCGGAAGTGGGGGGGGGAGGCCCAACAATGGGACAGTATGGGTTAATAGTAATAGTAACTTTTCAAATAACGAACAACGAAGTTACAGTGTTCATTTGTTATTTTTTTCAATAATCAGCTTTCTATTTGAAAGCCTGTTCGGAATTCGAATAAAATCTTTGATAAGTTACCTCCTTGATTGCCATGTTATGGAGTAAAAGATATGAGTTTTGTATGTAAATTATTTGGCCGCTAAACACGACAGAAATGGATTTTTATACATTTTTATCTGGCCGCTGCTTGCATGTATTTGGCCAGTATAGCATTTTCGACTTATCTCGAAGAAGGTTGTCAAAATAATGCTCTACTTTCCAAGCATGTTTGAGAAAAGATAGATTATCTATCTGTCCTATCTAGGTATAGGTATAAAAACTGTAAAAAAGCCTAAAACTAAAATTAAAGATATGGAAAAACTTATTATTGGACCTACTTGTGCTTGAATCGAAATAAATAAATTATTAAAATAACCGATTCTGATTTACATAATTTATAAGTTTCAAAAACTGGAAAAACTGACTTCAATTTGATACGCCTTCATCATCAAATGATGATTATGATGACAGTTCGGGACCAACCTGGAAGCAACCCTTTCAGATAAAAAAAGAATTTTTCAAATCGGTTCATAAATGACGGAGTTCTGAGGTAACAAACATAAAAAAAATACAACCGAATTGAGAACCTCCTCCTTTTTTTAAGGCGGTTCAAAATCGAGTTCGTCTATTTGTTTATTCGCAGCATTTGTTTATCACGCACAAAACTACTCGACCAATTTCAATGAAACTTATATCATTCAGAAGCCATTTCTCCGTATTGAAACATAGATTAAAATCAAAGACGTTGATTCTTGAACTCTCTAAACCAAAAGCAGCCATTTGCTACGAGGTTCATCGTAAGCTGGTTGACAGACATTTTGGTAGAAAGTTTCGCACGCGTACCTACCTACGAAGTTGCGGGTATCAGCTAGTTTGGCAATATATTCAGATTTAATTTACTCCCCATAATTAACAGTAGGTATCACGTAAATTAAGTAATATTATGAATTTATTAAATAATAGGTACCAAGATAATAAGTGAACGGGCACCATAAGAATTTTCTTTTTTTTGAACAATGACTACAGCCTCAAAAAACCCGATCGTCACAAAAAATATTTCTTTACTCCATTTAGGTTGGTATCTAATGAAAGCTTAGAACTTTACTAAAATCGCCTCATACCTACTTAGATTATATTATTGAAAAAGCTTTTTTGATGAAAAAACCATTTTGATTACTAAATATTTCCTAACTCCTAAAGTAGCCGTCAAAAATGGAGTAACGAAAATATTTTAGGAAACTGAATTCTAGAAAATAAATAAAAACCACAATTATTATGCATCTAGCCTAACCTGAACCGTATTGTCGTTAAAAGTCCTACAAACGGGAGCTTATAGTAAGCTCTTGTTACATTAGCTTTTTATAATGATGGGCTTGTTATAAAGAACCTTTTTAACCTTGCATCAGAAAAGTTACTTCACTTTAAACTGACACCAAGTAGGTACAAATGCGAAACTTGCGTCCTGCCTAATTTTTTTAGGCGACCAACAAGCCTGATAGTAAGCGATTACGGTAGCCTATGGATGGACGCCTGCAACATCAGAAGTGCCACTCGAGCGTTGCTGACCCTAGAAGAATTTTAAAACATCCTTTAGTGAGATCACTATTAACTAAACCAGCAGATGCATGAACATTACCAATCCTTAGGATCGTTCTGGTTTTCGGTTCCTAAGTATAATTGCTTTTCTCAAACATGCTTGGAAATTAAAGCATTATTTTGACAACCTTCTTCGAGATAAATCGAAAATGGAGTACCTACTGGCCATATACATGCGAGCAGCGGCCGGCAATAAATGTATGAAAACCATGCCGGCTGTTTAGTGGCCAAATAAATTACATACAAAACTCATATCTGTCGTGTGATTTAAAAATGAAACGATCTTTTACTCCATAACATGGCAACCAAGGGGGTAACTTATCGAAGGTTTTATTCAAATTTCGAACAGGCTTTCAAATAGAAAGCTGATTATTGAAAAAAAAAACAAATGAACACTGTAACTTCGTTTTTCGTTAATGGTTTTGAAAAGTAATTGTATTTTCAACTAAAAAGTTTTGCCTAGGTACTTAGTTTTAATTTCCGCGCATTATTTGAGAAAAGTACTATACAAGCCTTGGCCACAACTAGGCAATGAGGGACTCACGTATGTGTGCCTCGTCTTCGACTCGGCCCACACTTACACGTTCTTCCCTCATTGCCTCTGTTGCGGACCGCTGCAGTAATGTACTGTTGCACTTTACGGAATGGACAGTGGAGAGGGTCCGGTCGTACCGCATGGCACGATACGGGACGCATGCCTCCCGCGAACTGCCTCCATTTGCAATTCAATGCCGCATACCGCTAGAGTTGCTCACTGCCGCAAACATAACGCAACCAACCTATTCTTTGTTGCTATTCATATCACATAATATTATAGACCTCGTCCAAAATGTCCATAATGTGAAACTACGCGCACAAAACAGCTAGATAGGTAGGTAGTATGTACGTAGGTACGTGGATTGATTTATGCGCGTTTACCTTGCAGGTATAGGTACTGGTCAGTCGGTAACGCATGTAAAAACATCAGCCTGCCAATCAATCGTAATGCGCATACCTGCCTGCCTATAAGCGGATGACGAACTGGCATACGGACAAGGTGAACCAGAATAAATAAATAAATATTCACGGACACTTAACACAACGCCTTCTAGTCCCAAACTAAGCAAAGCTTGTACGATGGGAACTAGATGGCTGATAGAATACATACATACATTTTTTTTGTAAATACATACTTATAATACATAGAATAGAAACACCCAATACTGGTGTTATGAGTCTGAGGTATGAACGGGTTAGTCTCAAAATCCTCTTTTGAGTTTTACCTAACTATAGTAGGGCTCCAATTTAAACATTTTTTTTTGTAAGAATGTTGATTTATCTCAGAATGTTGAAATTGGTAGAGTTGTTTCAAGTTATGAGGATGTTCATGCTCGCAACAATTTTGAGGAATCTCAGGCATAATTTGCAGATTGAAACATTTGGCGCATCTCAAAGTTATTAAGATTAGATGAACTAGATAGGACTGTAGATGCTCTAAGGTCTGATGATGACCAACTTGCTTATTTCTTTTTTTGGGAACCTCACAAGATCTCAGTTCGGGGCAAACTACTAGTACCTACCTAATAGTAGGTGCCAAATAACACCGCAATACAGGTCATTCACCCAGTCGCAAAATTCAATTTATGAATGGCTAATCCTGTCGCTTTCCATACAAACCTGTCGCTAAGACGGTAATCGCTCGAATCTCGTAGTACTGTTTGTTTACCATACATAAATTGAATTTTGCGACATCGAGGTGAAGGTGGGTGAATGACTTGTATTGCGGTGTTATTTGGCACTTACTATATTATGTTTCTACAGAAGTATTACTAAATGGTACAGGAAAATAAAATTAAGTCTCGTGCATGCATAGTTTTTGAAAAAAGTTAAAAAAAAATAACACATGGACCGGTCCGGTTCGGAAGCCTTGATGGGTGAGTCCATTGATCTTGTTTTTAGTTAAATTCGATGGACTATGTCGGTCGATGCAATAAATTGTTACAATGGCATAGGATAGGTTTTAGATCAGGTAGGTATTTCAGTTGTATATAATGTAACCAGTAACGTTAGGTGGGACAAGGGTAGGAACTAGGAAGATGATGATAATGTAACCAGTGATATGACGCGCACAGCTCTTTACCAATGCAACAACAGCACTAGTCGTCGCAATCGATGTGCCTTGAATTCAATCTAATTATTGTAGTAATAGTGAAGTGAGTACCTAAGCGTAATAGTGAAGTGACTATGAGTGCCTGAAAATATGGATTGTATTATATTGGACTTGTTAACCGTGAATAATAGACATAGAAAAACTTAAAGTAACCCCACTGTCTCGACTTAAAATTGAACTTATAGACTTATTTGAACTTAGCAAAATTAGTGTGAAAAAACCTCGGTGCGCACCACTACATATACCTATAGTTGCGGTTGGTTCTGTGCAAGGAGCTCTGTGAGCCAGACCTTCGGAAACGTCCACGAGAAATAGCATTACTCGGTAGGTATAGTACCTAACCTACCAATGTAACAAACAAGTTGCTTGTAGTATATTTGTGAGTGGAGTTCGCCTGCGCGGCGCGCGCGCTGCTCTGACCTTTCCCGGCTCATTAGCGGCTCGCCAAAGCATTCATTACGTTTTTTACTGCATAAAGCTCAATCACATAAGTACTTGTCTATACTGCTTTGATGCATCTGTAATCAGTTCTGGAGGACAAAATAAGTCTTATTGAAAGAGCAAGTACCTACTCGGCTGGGGTCCGCGGGCTGGGCTAGGCAGCAGGTGGGCAAGTAGGCAGGCATGACGCTACGCTGCAAGGTATCTAGTTACAGTTCTAAATCAGATTTCTATCTATCTATCTATTCAGCCTGTATGCACCCACTGCTGGGTATAGGTAGGCCTCCTCTTTAGTACGCCAGTCTCTCCGGTCCTGTGGAAGTCTTCTCCAATATAAATCAGATTTACTAATGATAATATAAATAAACTGTTAGTTATTTGTTATAGACCTTTGCCCTGCAGTGGGACACAAAAGGTTAAAAAAAACTGTGCAGGTAAGTATGGCTTATTCCAGTTATTCCCATCGAGCCCACCGGTGGCGGCGGGCGGCGCGCGGCGGCCGGCCCACTGGGTATCTATAAAACTTAATTTAGATGAAACCGTGTGTTCTTTAAATTTTTTTATTTGAACATAATTGAACAAGATTTGTTATTTCATGCCTAGATACAGTCACGATACAGGAGATGCGTGGAGGAGATGGATCATTCTTTCACTATGTAATTTGTAAGAAATATATAATTAAGTATTTGTAGAGTACCTAAGTTAGGTGTATACCTACTCAAGTCACCACTATAAATTTACTTTAAATACCTAGAGGTGACTAGGTATGCAATGTTACAACAAAAAATGGCGGAACATCAAATTGAGGGAGGGGGATTCAGATGTCCCTCGAGATCCTTACTATTTAGCTATTGGGAGGCCCTGTATAGGTAGGTGTAGGTACTAATAGTCGGAGAGAAGGATAGGATAGTAGGCTGACACAAACAGAACAGATGAACATGGCTCGTCAGAATGTGAGATCTCAATGAGGGCGGATCTGTTAGGCGCGCTATAAAGATGGAGGCGATCGTCAGCGTTGCGGATCTGTTGCAGTTGAACGTGCAGAGCGGCGGCGGCGTGGGCAATGGTGCAGGCGAGGCATACGGCGGCGGCGGCACAGCGGGCGCGGCACTCAGCTCCGGCTCCGCGTCATCAGGCGCGCAGTCCCCGAGCTCGCCTCCACACCCGCGCCTCTTCCACCACGCACGTGTGCGCGCCAAGGAGGAGGACCTCTCCACGCACTCGCGGCACAGCGCTGACGGTACGCAACTCTTTATTCCTTCTAGTACACCCCTATAATGTGTATCTCCTCTGAAGCCCAAGCTCATGACTCTGCATCGTTGGGCCAGGCGGGCGCAAGTGTTTTACAGTTCACAGTGAAAGACACATTTGTGATGTAAGGTTCAAAATACGCTTTATAACCAGCTCTTCACAGTCAATGTCAATGTGACCTCCCATTTGTAGGATTTCTAATGACGATACTGTTCAGATAAGGCTGGACACATACCTAATAATTTTGGTTAAAATATTTAATTTCTCAAATTCAATTAACTTTTCATATTGTACATTTGTGTAGTCATTGTGTATGTGTCGACAACCTTTTGAGAAAACTTTAAAGGCCCAATTCTATTTTCTTGTACGTACCAGTGCTTGAATTGAATACAATAAATTAATTGCATGGTGTAAACAACACGTAACAGTACTTCAGTAGTGGTTAGTTCGATATTCAAACTTTTCTGATTAACGACCTACGTCTAAGACTTTACATTACTTGGGGACAAAGTTGTTTTAATCTGGGGCGACCTTGAATACGTGGGCCACTGCGGATCCTAGTCAACACGCTTGTTTCGCCGCGATACGCTCCACTGTAAATGGGTGTAAGTAAACACTAGGATTCTCCGTGACTTCGGGCTTCAAGGCAATAAGACAGTGCATTGTTCCCTGAGTCACGCTAGGTTAATAATCTACTATTTGTTTCTGTCAAAGTGTGTGATACTATAAAACGCACTTTGTTAACTTTTGTAGTCAAAGCAAAATATCTGTTCCAATATTATAGATGCCCCAATATTTGATCGAGTGAGCGAAGCGAACGAGATCTTACTGACAACTTGGACAAAAATGCTTTGTATGTTTGTTCATCGAGATCTTTTGAACCGCTTATCCAATCTTCACAGAATTTGGTAGGTATACGGATAGTACTTAAATGAAGTAAATCGGTCAAGGGGTTGTGAAGTTATGAGGGTCCAAAGGGAGTAAAAAAAAAGTCGTACAATAATATCAAGTGGGGTGTCATATGATAAGGCTTTGTTTAGACATTCCAAAACCGTTATTTTATTTTGATTCTAGGTCTAATAGTTTTTGAGTTGTTGTAAAATTATAAAATTGGCATACCCAGTATAACGTGAGCTACCATTTCTTGGAGTTTCAATGATTTTGTAGTTCAAGTAAGACTGGTATTTAGCTGGAAGGCGATTTCGATGCGATTTGCAAATTTATTACAACCATTGTCAATAAAAATTGTTTGGGTTTTATTAACCTCCGACCATCACGAGATCTCAGTTCGGGGCGAACTACTAGTTTAAAGTGTAGGGAGCAATGGGTCGCCGTGCTGGCGGTTCAGAATAGATGTTTGGTCAGGGATGAATGTTAGTATATATATGAAGAGATGCGGTTCGCAGGCGGTGGCTCGTCGGAGTCGGAGGGCGAGTGCGCTGCGAGCGGCGGCGGCGCGGCGTGCGCGGGGCGTGCGCGTGCGCAGTACGTCAGCGCTAACTGCGTCGTGTTCACGCACTACTCGGGAGACGTGGCCGCCGTCGTCGACGAACACTTCGCGCGTGCTCTATCCATCGACAAGCCCAAAGGTGAGCACCACAACACAACTCTGATACACCATTCTGTTGCACATGTTCTGTCATTACGATACTTCCGGGAGCAAATGCAATACAACTTTAATAGAGACTGTACTAAGGTCGTCCATGACGTCCATGTACCTACCTACAAGGTGGATCTTGGAGAGCCGCTTGTAATACGGCTCTCCAAGATCCACGCGATACCTACGTATAAAAAAAGGCAATAATCCGATGTCGGAATGTAATGTTGCGACAAACCGATAGGTATCGGTAATGCATGTGCCGGCATCATAGAACGTAATGAGTCGCGGTTGTTATTTGCTTAGCATAAATAAAAGCGATTTAATGGAACAGTACGTGCTCGCTAGGTGCGTGCGGTGGTTATGGATACAGCGGACGGACAGAAAGTAAGGTAAGGTTTGCTTCCAGTCCATTAAAATGCATGAACCGGTGAGGTGCGCCTCGTCGCGGGAAGCGCTAGCAAAAAGCGCGCATTCGAAGAAGCGAGGAGGACGCGTCGCCCGGGCCCGGCAGAGTGCTCGCTGCCGAGATAAATCAGCGGCGAGCCTTCATTGAACCGCTTTTAATTACGAACTAGAGCTCCTCCTCGCCCCCTCTAGTGGGCCGCACTCACTCCTGCGGCCGCTTTGCCGCCATTCTCATCCGCAATTATATTCACTCCGCCTCTCTTCGGTTACGCTCCGAGCACTTCATTTACTATTGTGCAGGAGCCGCTTATCTACGAGTCTACGACAATGAACTCCTAACTGTCTATCTTCTGCTACGTAGCGTACGTAGACAGACAATGTAGGCATTGTTCGGTCGCTTTTTACTATGGAGTTTATACCTACCATACGGAATGGGTGGTGTGGTGGCGCTGCAGGCATGCGGTCTCGTACTGCATCGATGTCGCGAGTGACCAGCGGCGGAATGACGCAATGCGACCGGTTTCTTCGCTTTGGCCGAGAACTGCTTTTGACTAAAAAGTGGGTCGCTGCGGGATCGGGTCTTAGGTACGCGATTGCGATTAGATCGGGAAAAAACGATAGCTATTACTTAAAGAATTCCCGAAAAGAGCCGCTCTACAAAAACAATGCCATATTCGCGATCGAGCTTTGTGCTTCATCCGGCGCGCATTCCTACCTACCTAGATGGAGAGGCAGGAGGCGTCACTATACGAGTAGGCACTAAGTAGTTGTAGGTACAGGGTGCCCTAATAAATAGTATCAGGCATCCGCTTGACACTTCAGGTTAATCATTTGTCTGGCACCTCGAGGGGCATCCAAATAAAAAGCCCTATTTACTTTCGGTAATTTTTTGTTGGTTCAAAATTGATTAAACAAAGGCGTCGCCGTCGCCGCGTCAAATTCCTACCCTACTCGTAATTGGCTCTAAAGTCTTGCCCGTTCTTCTCACACCTAGAATCAGTTGTTTTAAGCTAAAGATTTGACAGTTCCACCGATAAGAGCAGACAAATATAAAAGTTTAACATGTAGGACCTAGGTAAATGATTCTTGTGATATTTACTGAATATAAGATTTTTTATCACATTTATTCTCGGAAAATGTGCTTTTGGCTTAGTTTCAAGATTTAGCCAAAGCTAAACAACTTACAATTTTTTGGAGTAGGTAATATTCTGTGTTAAAACGTACAATACATAGATAAGCTTGAATTAAATCTTCAACTGTGACGCATGGTAAATAAAGTAGTAATAAAATTGTTACGGTTATTTCCATAATGATGTTTATGTCGTATTGTTTCTTATTGTATGTAAACAAATAAACACCACACTCTTATGTTGCACTTACTTATTTTCTCATAGAGGCTGATTAAAGTAGAGTGTCCACTGTCTACCTCGGATCGGAAGAACCACTATTTTAAACTTGAGTACTTTAAATCCCTTGCGTCGCTCAGGATTCAAAGACAAACTCCTCTCGCATTTAAAGTAGTTGTTTGCTCCCTAGGTAAACAATCTACTATTGTACATTCTCGTTTTTGATGTCATTTGGGATTTTATTATATATTTGTACACACATTGCATAGGGCCCGGAATGTACCATTTGTAATGAAGAGTCAGGTCGGGCTAGTCTGTTTCTAGGTCTTAGGTTTTGGGGTCGAGAATATTGTGGAAAAAGAATCATATTATTATTACTTTTTCCAAAAATGCATAGGTACTTATATATGTATATATATATATACAAACTAGAGGCCGCCCGCGACTCCGTTCGCGTCCCGTTGGATCCCGTTGATTTTTCGGGATAAAAAGTACCTAGTCTATGTGTTAATCCAGGTCACGGACAATATAATATTCCAAGTTTCATCCAAATCAGATCGCTTGTAAAAATTACAGTTAGATTACAGTTAGGATATTTTCTTTTATAAAGTGTGGTTTGCAGCTCTCCATTGAGTCTATGTTTTGGATTATGCGTATACATCTTTTTTGCAATAAAAATAATTTGTTTAAATCTGTGCTATTCCCCCAGAGTACTATTCCATATTTAAGCCAAGCATCTAATTCTAATTCTAATTCGTCGTGGGGGAATAAGATCTGCACTGACGTCCCGCGTTGGGGTGTATTGTGCATTGTCCCCCTGCTGACCTCACCCCATCCAGCCCAACTCCTTGAAGTAACGGAGAAGGACTTGGGTTGATGACAGCAATGTTCCAGCATCCCCGGTGGTGTTGTGGATGCCGAGGAGTGAGACCCGATCAGCTCCTGCAGTCCCGTTTTGGATCTGGCTTCAGCTGTGGCAGAGCAATGTAGCAAGACGTGCTCTACTGTTTCTTTTTCCTGAAGACAGCCACGACAGAGGTCGCTGTCTGTCGCTCCGATCTTGAGGAGATGGTAGTTCAGATCACAGTGGCCCGTGATTATACCCACCATCATCCTCAAGTCTTCGCGTCTTAGCTTTAGTAGTGTCGTTGTGATGTGCGCGTCCGTTGCCGGAAGCATTATTTTTGTGTGTTTGCAGTCTGATCTGCGCTCCCATTGTTTCTGATGTTCCTTCTTGGAATATATTTTCAGTCTGTTTCTCATCTCTCCCGAGGTAGGTCTGCAGAGACTTGTGTTTTCTGCAGTTGGCGTTTGTTTGGCGCCTTCTCTTGCTAATGAGTCTGCCTTATTGTTGCCTGAACATGAGCCGTGGCTTTTTGTCCATCTTATCTTGACAGTGTGTTTATCAGATAGATTCTGAAGTGCAGTGTGGCATGCAAGCCAAGCATGTGCATAAGCATAATATGCGCTAGTGGCAGTTTTTATATCTGTATTCTTTTTTAATTATCTAGATTTACATATTAAGCATTATTGCTTATGTAAATCTAGATAATTTGGATGCTATTTTTTTAATGTGTAATTCCAATTTATGCTGCAGTCTATATTTATTCCTAATAATGAGTAGGTATTTACGGATTCTAGTTTTATATTTTGATATGAGTAGTCTATATTTAAGGATAGTTTTTGGTATGGTTTATTTATTTATTTATTTATAGGAAAACCGACAGCACATAACATAGATTAGGTACAAAAATGGAAACAGTGGGCCAATTAAATTGAAATAATGACTTGCTTTCGGTTGGGTTAACATGACATGTAATCGGACGTGGTCGAGTAGCAAGTGTGAAAAGTTTATTTCCAGGTTGTGGACCCGTAACCATTGCACAATATCTGATATTATATCGTCTATTATTGTTGTGCAGAGAGTGTTCCGATGGTGTCGCGCAACCTGCCCGCTTCGTTCTTCAACGCGGCGGCGGCGGCCGGCGTCGGCAGTGCCGCCTGCGCCGGCGTCGACATATACGACTACGATCCCTGGCACCAGCACTACCCGGGGTGAGTGCCAGCCATTCCGTCAGCCATCTCTCAGGATGATAGCATTACTATAACTAGTGGCTCGCCCCGAACTTAGATCACGCAATGCTCCCAGAAAAACAAAACAAAACAATGAAACCTTTGTAGGTGAAGCGGGTGGTTGTGTTACGTGTGTAATGTGTATAAGTATTGCGTTGGGTTGTGGTTGTGCAGGTACGGTCACGCGGCGCACCGTCACGCGGCGGAGTACCACGCGGCGGCGGCGGCGGCGACGCACCACAACATGGCGGCTGCGGCCGGGTACGGCGGCCTGCTGCTCGGCCGCGGCATGCATCATCAGTACAAGCCGGTCGAGTGGGCGCAGCATCACGCGCCGCTCGACCCCGCCGCCTGCGCCTCCTACTCGTACCCACCCGTGCACGGTCAGTACAAGTACACTACACGCACACAACATGCCGGCAGCACCCGTGCACGTTCAGTACAAGTACACTACACGCACACAACATGCCGGCAGCACCCGTGCACGGTCAGTACAAGTACACTACACGCACACAACATGCCGGCAGCACCCGTGCACGTTCAGTACAAGTACACTACACGCACACAACATGCCGGCAGCACCCGTGCACGGTCAGTACAAGTACACTACACGCACACAACATGCCGGCAGCACCCGTGCACGGTCAGTACAAGTACACTACACGCACACAACATGCCGGCAGCACCCGTGCACGGTCAGTACAAGTACACTACACGCACACAACATGCCGGCTGCACCCGTGCACGGTCAGTACAAGTACACTACACGCACACAACATGCCGGCTGCACCCGTGCACGGTCAGTACAAGTACACTACACGCACACAACATGCCGGCTGCACCCGTGCACGGTCAGTACAAGTACACTACACGCACACAACATGCCGGCTGCACCCGTGCACGGTCAGTACAAGTACACTACACGCACACAACATGCCGGCTGCACCCGTGCACGGTCAGTACAAGTACACTACACGCACACAACATGCCGGCTGCACCCGTGCACGGTCAGTACAAGTACACTACACGCACACAACATGCCGGCTGCACCCGTGCACGGTCAGTACAAGTACACTACACGCACACAACATGCCGGCTGCACCCGTGCACGGTCAGTACAAGTACACTACACGCACACAACATGCCGGCCAACTCATGCACCACCACCATGAACATTAACCCAGTGCTTCTAACTGCAATTACGTTTCCAACTCTAATATTTATTTACCTACTTATTTGGCCTGAATAAATATCGGCCTGAAATCATCTTCATCATATTATGCTGGTCATCATCAGACCTTCTTGTGTAAACTCCGGCTTGTCAGAGCTAATGAATCTCCTAACTTGGAAACAGCTTCACCGATATTCACCAAACATGCCCGACACTAGTATACGTACCTACGTACATTAGTACCTCCTACCTGGTATATAGCTTGTTAATACAAAGCTGGGTAGGTTTTTTCCTTCTTTCTTATTCCTTTTATAGACTCACATCTTTAATGATTTCAATCAATTAGTTGTGAATTTGGTTCTTTGATCATAATAGGTAGGTAACGACATTTTTTCCTTCTGCTTCAAAGGTATTTCTGTAATTTTTTGTGGCCTAGCTATGGATATCTACTTAAATAACTAGTAGTTCGCCCCGAACTGAGATCTCGTGATGGTTGGAGGTTAATAAAACCCAAACAATTTTTATTGATCAATGGTTGTAATAAACTTTGCAAATCGCTTCGAAATCGCCGTCTAGCTAAGTACCAGTCTTACTTGAAGTATAAAATCATTGAAACTCCAAGAAATGGTAGCTCACGTTATACTGGGTTTATCAATTTTATAATTTTTACAACAACTCAAAAACTATTAGACCTAGAATCAAAATAAAAACGGTTTTGGAATGTCTACGCAAAGCCCTATCATATGACACCCCACTTGATATTTTGGTACGACTTTTTTTTTACTCCATTTGGAACCTCATAACTTTCCAACCCCTTGACCGATTTACTTTATTTTTCAAACCAGTAAAACTAAAGAGTAATATCCGTATACCTACCAAATTCTGTGAAGATCGGATAAGCGGTTCAAAAGATCTCGACGAACAAACATACAAAGCATTTTTGCCCAAGTTGTCACTAAGATCTTCGTTCGCTTCGCTCACTCGATCAATGAGCGCGATTAATAACCTAACTCTATGCAATACAATGCATGCGCTGCGCATTACAAATGTCTGAGGAGCGAGACGCGAGACGCGAGCGGATAGAACGCGCCCGCAGCGGAGGCTGGATCCATCTATTTCAACTTTCAAAGAAATTCCTTTCGTGTTGGACGCAGATATTTTAATTGTGATGATTTAAGCGTTTTATCCGAGTGACAAAACAAAGCATTCTCACTTTGAGGGTAGCTCGCCCCGCCCCCTCCGCCTCCCGTCCCGCACCCGCGCGCCCTATATGTACCTATGTATATATATACCTATACAATACATGCAGTAGCTAACTATAAGTATAGTAGGTGCACCTCGTCCGTCCGCCGCCGCCCGCGCCGTCGGCTGCAGTCTCCTACAATACAACATACAGCTACTTGTATTACCGTAAAGGCCTACTTAGCTATTACTAGCTGTCGCCCGCGGCTTTGCTCGCAATTTGCTTTGCAAATAGATGTTGGCCGATTCTCAGAGCTACTCAATATGCCCACAAAATTTGACGAACGAACATTGTGACACGAGAATTTTATATATAAGATGACAACTTTGGCCGTAACCCAAAATGGAACGACCTTTTAAGCCTAGGCCAAACCAACGCGTTCAGGTCGCGACCGCGCGGTGCCGTGCAAAAGTAGTGCACGCTGTCGAGTTGGCGTTAGTCACGCGTGAACTAACCAGGGCTGGCACTATAATGCTATCTGATACATGGAACTGTCCTAATTCCACGTTCTGATACCTAGGTACAGATAAAATAAATAATTGACTCCAGTAAGAAATATCATAAAATCGCAAATGTGTAAGGCATATTTCACGCAATTTTTCTTTAACTAAAGCTCAATATACTTAATGTAGATAGAAAAATACGATAATATAAAAAAAAATCTTAAAAGATACAGCCCTTTAGAAGCTGTATTATAAATGTACAAAACATGCAGTTGTGCCGTTGTCCTACCGATCATGGTGCGAGTAATAGTTGCGTGCAGAGTATTATCCTCGGGGGCAAAGCTGTCTTAGTCTCGGGCGACCTTCGTCATAAAGACAGCGCTTTGTCCCCTAGGTTAATCTACTATTTCACACTTGCTACTCGACAATGTAGTTGTAATTGTAAAAATTTTATGATTTTTTTTAAAGGTAGTTATTCTTTTAGAGACTGAAACCAAAGAGAACTTATTTTAAATCGATGTGTGGAGGTTACCGACTCTTTTATCTTTTTTTCTTCTTTTATTACATAGTCGGTTTTTTTGGACGGCCAGGTTTAAAGGTCAAAGACATTGTTAAAAAAAACCAGTGCGTGGTATCCTTACGCGCAGAAGAAGTTATACTTCGAGTGCCACGCATTCACCCTCGCTCTGTGTTTAATGTGAAATTAATTTATTATTTATTTTTATGTACTTAACCAATATGCAGTACTAAATGTTCACTTCAAAATATAAAGTAAAAAATTTCAAAAAATGTATAATGTAGCTTTGGATTTGAACTTGAACTTTGAACCGTTGTCGGTTTGACCGCAGTCCAACGCTATCACTGTTTGGCCAACAGTAGCTCTGCTGCAATGGTGGAAATTACGGGTTATATGCTACGGCTATGTCTCTTTTTCTTTTGTTTAACGCTGTCAGTTGAAAGTGGTATAACTTCAAATAACTTTTGTACATTAATGTGTCAGTGGATACAAAATTTCGCGCATAGTTTCAACTGGTTCCGTGGTGTCATGGTTATCACATCTGCTTTACACGCAGAAGGCCGCCAGTTCGATCCTGGCCGGAATCACAACTTTTTGAGTTTAAAATTTTCTTGTGGTAGTAAGGAGCGTTAAACGGTTGCGCAAATTTGTTGGAAGTCGCATTAGAAGTATAACTTCAAAAAAAATTCTTATGCTGCCTGTTCACTTATTTTATTAACGATCATCAGAAAGAAAGACCTAAATTAAAAGTGAGATAGATATATTATGTACTAGGTACTTTTATTAGTTTATTTCGGTTGGGAGTGTTACCCATAGGCGCGTACACCTACGTATACCTACCTAATACACGAGGTAAAGGTGATAAAAATTAAATGATGCGAGATGCAGAAATACATAATTAGAACACATTCGGTCGCTCATTACGTATAATCATATTATGTACCTATAGGTAACGAACGGCACAAACAACCGACAACGCGTCGGGCTCAGGAAAAAGACCTACAAAAAAGGCAATTGTGGAGATTCGTTTAGCTTTAGTTTAGTGCTGGCGGTACTACTGAGCGTGCAGGCGGCGGCGGCGGCGGCGGACGAAGAGCTCTATTAATGATGGCGATTAAAATTAATTTGCGCGCCCGCACTCTTCCCTCGCAAATTAAATTCTTGCCTCTCCCCCCTCCCCCTCTCACATCGCATTCCCTCCGCTCCCTCTGATCGCAGCCATCCACTTGATTGATAATATTTCCGGGAGCTGAATGTCGCGGGGTGAACCCTCTCGACTTCATCCGACCGTGATGTACCTACTCTACTCTACTCGACCTATCGCCACAGGGCGTTCACATTGGAACTTTACTTAGCTTCTGTCTTTTATAAATAGAATTAGCATGAAAGCTAGCGCAGGTAACCAGTAGGTATATCCGTATATTGTAACAAATCGCTAACGTTCTTGTAGAGCTTTAAAATGTTTACCATAGGTAGGTAAGTAAAAGTACTAGTTAGGTTAGGTAAGATAGACCTTTACCACGACGATACATTTGGCCTGAACTGACTGTAGCTGTAAGGAATATAACCAAATCCACGCAATAGTTTCAGTTATAATTCCCCTAGGTATGTCTCGCGTCCCTCGGTACGGGGCGCGCGCGGGGCCGCAAGGGTCGCACAATATTGACAAATACCACGTATGACGTCACGCACGCACCCCCTTGTTCTCACCACCACACACAAGCGAACCCTCTGACGATATCATAACAAATATATTTGTAACATGGCTGGATAGTTGATGCCTACCTCTAGTCCTCTACCTACATGGTTAGGTTTGATGGCGGTGTGCCAGCCGGTTTATTTATGTCAATAGCAAGGCTAAAGCACTCCACTAACACTAACCTAACATAAACTAGTAGTACATCTGCATGTAAGGCATCTTACGAAGAAAAGAACACTTATCGCGTAGAGCCTGCAATAATGTGCCCGTACTGTGTGTGTGTGTGTGTAGAACATCGAGCTTGTTACTAAGGATGTCGGATCAGAACAATAGGTGATTAGGAGACATATTGTCCGAGGACCGGCTTTGCTTCGATCCAATCGAGCGCGAACAATTTTATTTACAAATGTGGATCTTAATATCGATCGCGTCCTACCTCACCTCGTCCGACCGGTTTGTGCGTGAGAATTCATTTAGTCGATGCGCTATGTTGTTCAAGTTCTTTGAAATGTATCTAGGTAAGTAGTTACTTAGGTATCTATATAGCACCTACCTTATTTATGACGTGATTTATGAAAATGGCGAAAATCGGTAGGCACCTACTCTACCTAAGTAATTCGGGCCGCATGAAAGTGAACAGACAGAGTGAAATAAAGCAGAGCAGCAGCGGCCAGTGTCCGGCGCCGCGGGGGGTGTAGTGACAGGGGGTGGGCGGGGCTACGGGGGGGTTCGTCCAATCAGAGCACGCGGCCGGTGCCCGAGGGATCGATCTCAGACTCTGAGTACTCCACTCCATGCCGCCGGCCGCACCGCGCCAGCTCCTCCACTACATCACGCGCTCTCGCTTACTGACCCGCCGCCGCCGGGACTATCGCGTGATCTGCGATTCGGTGTCAATTACCCCTTACCCCACCTCCCCCGTCCTGCCACTCGTAACTAGTACTTCGCCCCGAACTGAGATCTCGTGATGGTCGGAGGTTATTGACCAATGGTTGTAATAAACTTTGCAAATCGCTTCGAAATCGCCATCTAGCTAAGTACCAGTCTTACTTGAACTACAAAATCATTGAAACTCCAAGAAATGGTAGCTCACGTTATACTGGGTTTGCCAATTATATAATTTTTACAACAACAAAAAAACTATTAGACCTGGAATCAAAATAAAAACGCTTTTGGAATGTCTAAACAAAACCCTATCATTTATGACACCCCACTTGATATTTTTGTACGACTTTTTTTTAACTCCCTTTGGACCCTCATAATTTCACGACCCATTGACCGATCAAACCAGTAAAACTTAAGAGTACTATCCGTATACCTACCAAATTCTGTGAAGATCGGATAAGCGGTTCAAAAGATCTCGACGAACAAACATACTAAACATGCAAAGCATTTTTGCCCAAGTTGTGACTAAAATCTCGTTCGCTTCGCTCACTCGATCAATGATCCCGAACAACTGATATACCTAAGTTATGCATAGATCCCAAACAGGTGATACTCTACAATGTATAGCTTTCGAGTTATCTCCGTGCTCCGTGGATGAATCTGTTTTATTTGCAATTGTGACCGTGACGACGGCGACGTGCCCACCTGACTGCTAAATAGCCACTTTGTAAGCCTCATTAACCACCGACACAACCGTAAAAGCACGCAGTCGATTTTTCTGGTCCTTCGAGCCGGGTTATTGAATCCATTTTCATAGTAGGTACAGTCTACTGAAGCTAAAGTAAACCAAAATGTAGTTTAATTTCACGTTGAATTACAAAGCTTGTTCAAGAACTAGCTTGCGATGCGGTGCGTGCGGTGCGATGCGTTCTGTTGCGGTGCGGTGCGATGGTGCTGTGTGTGAGTGAGTGAGTGACGTCATGCAAGAGGTTCCACCGGCGGCATCGGCACTCGGTTGGCATTTGGCACAGAACTGTTACAATGGAACAGGGCACAATGGACTTCCCTTCATAGGCTTATTTAATTGTTTGTGTAGAACATACCTACGGGATTAGCTAGGTAGGTAGGTATAGCTAATAGCTATGCAGAAATGTATCGCATTGTTTGCTAACTTATCATCTACTGAGAACTTTTAAAATGATCTAAATGTTTGAATCAGTTATCCATGAGACAGTGAGTTGTTTTAAATAAGATACAAAAGCTAAATAAATAATATTGATTGAATTAGTTATTGCGGTTGATCCCGCCCCACACAGCCATGATTTTGACAATACAACGCATTAGGTACGTCATACATTATTTATGGCACAAGTACATAATTTAGGAGCATTTTACATTGATCTCGGCATCTAATTAGTTAGAGTGGGTCCGTGTAGACGTGCTAATGCTGCTACTATGTTTAATTGTTGAATGAAGTGTGACACGTGTTGTTTTATCGCAGGTCTGGAGGCGCAGGTGCAGGACACGTCTAAGGACCTCTACTGGTTCTGAGCGCTGCAGCCGCCCACTCTCGTGCCAGTGAGCGTGCAGTGTGCAGTGCGCGTGCAGTGTGCAGTGTGCGTGCAGTGAGTGCGCAGTGAACAAACTGGCCTCTGTGTTGCCCTGGCAAGGCTTTTAGGACAAAGTGTTGTACATCTTCGTAGTTTATTACGTTTCAGTAAAATAATTTAGTCATGTTAAGAATGTGTACTTATGGATCAGCGTTAGTTGTAAAAGACCGAATGTGCCCATAGTTGTTGCAAAAATGGAATGTTAATTCAAGTGGTATCAATGAAACTTGCTCTACATTGTTTACACTGTGATTTCCTCTGCTCGAGCTGTGCGTGAAATAATTCGATCATTTTCAATTTATTGAAATAAAGTCTCTTTACGTCAGCGCTCAAGTCCCTTCGAGTCGAGTCCCTGCACGTTTTTGTTGAATTCCATAAGTAATGCGATCAGTGAGTGATGTGGAGGCGCTCGTTGCATTTGTTATCGGGCGCAGGTGGAGACGGGCGCGGGCTGGCAGGTCGTCCCGTGTCGTCGCCGGACACGTCACGTCGCAAACAATGGACCCGCGCGCACCTGCTCACAACACATCTGTTGTTGATTTATTTCCGTACTTTCCTATCTGAACATTCTGGTGCATAAATTGGTGAAATTGAATTACCGCCTTTACCACTTCTCAATGTACCTACTAGGACTTTGGGCACGTTCGGTCTGCAGCTTGCAGCTGGCACGGTTTGGATGTAAAGCAAACTTGAATTGTAATAGGTTTCTGATAGTACAGGATCCCGCTATACATAGATTTGGACCGAGCTGGTTAATGGATGAAAACTATTGTATTATCAATTAGATATGTCAATAAATATAATGCAAATGGCTTGTCTAAAAAAATTCAGTCCTGAATGTGATTAACCGGAATTCAGGACTAATTTTTCGCAGACAACCCTATACCACCGTGTTCGTAATGAAATAATCTTTATTTTAATTTAACTTTAATTCATTAAGCAGACCGATGCAAGTTACAGTGTCCTGACCTGTTTATTTCTATACCTGCCTACCCAAGAGTTGTGACGGGAAAAAAACTAGTCAACCTAAGAGAGATGCCACACGGGCGCTGCGACGACGCAACGCAACGCAGCTTCCGTTAACGTTCGCATATTCTATGGGCCTCATACTTTCGATTGGTATGGAATTTGTCTATTAAACAAAGCAGTTAATTTATTTTTAAATTTATATTCTGGACTAAATTTTTTTAAACAACCCATTTTCAATATATTTATCGACATATTGATAATAATATAGTTTTCATCCATTAACCAGCTCGGTCCAAATCTTTGTATAGCGGATCTTAGGCTATGAAATTTCTAAATATTTACAAAGTATTCGATTACGTAGAATAGAAGTCGACTGGACCGGTTCGCGATGAATTTACTCAGTCGTTACTTGGTTTGGAGTTAGTATTTTTAAAAAGGAAGACCTCTCGTCTCGTGTAGCCCGGCCGCGATAAACATGTAATGCTAATGCAAGCCGCGACAAAAACAAGTCGCGCGACCGACCTAATGTAAGTACTGCACAGTGAGTGGTGTGTTGTAGTACAGTACAGGCTCGGCGCAGCACTGTGTGCACTGCACTGCACTGCACTGCACTGCACTGCACTGCACTGCACTGCACTGCACTGCACTGCACTGCACATGCAGAGATACTGCAAGCTAGCGTAGCATACGCTTGGTGTGACGCCCTATCCATTACTATAAGTACAGCTACGTATGCTTCTCAGAGCTAGTCACGTCACAGGACGAGTATCTGGTTTTGTATCGATCGATGGCATTACACTTGGCTTCAACTCCGAGCGCTGCATACCTGTGGGAGAATGCGTCTAATACTTATTATTTTACTTACTACTAGGTACCTAGATACCATTGTAAATACACAAATCCAGTATAATTATATACATAAGTATAGGTATTTAGACAAAAAGATTATTGTATGTATAGCATAGAAATAGGCTTTAGTATAACTGTACATAATATTATAATGTAGGTAGGTGTAATACTGTAGGTAATGTAATGTAATGTAATGTAATGTAATGTAATGTAATGTAACACGCATTGTAGATAGTAGTCGAGGGCCGCGCTGTCACCGGCTCGGTACATCTCGCTCTACTGACATCACAGTCCACAACTCTACATCAGACGATTACTTCTTACTCTGAACATTGTATTACATTATGAGTGTTATGGGTGGAATTGCAAATATCGCAGTCCATCAAGTGCGGTGCGTTGCGGTGCGACGCCCGCCTCCGCACCATCACTTTCTCATTGTAATGAGACATATTTAAGCGTTCAATTAAGCGCGGGGCCGCAGACAATGGCATTCCGCGACAGAAATAGGGCGCGCGCTTCCACAAACCGATACGACACCGCAGATCTGCGATCAATCAGCTTATTTTTACTTTTGGTTGTGAGACTATTAGGTAAATTGTTGCGGTAAGATCGCTAATTTATAAAGCCAGTTGTGCCGTTCGATACAGACTCTGTAAATTATGTTATGAATGTACTAAATATTTTAGATTTTTTGTCAGAGTTTAGCATAACATACCCACAATATGAGCGCATCGCGTTCTGGAATGTCGGTAGAGCGCGAATACACGAGTCGCGAAATGCGAGCTATGACACATGTGACAGCAACACGTGACGTGAGCTCTCGACAGGGTTGCCAACTATTTGTTCAAGAAATAAAGTATTTTAAGGTCGGAGAGGGAAAATAAACAGTATTTCTATGTAGAAAACAGTATGTTATTGTATTCACGTAAATAAGTGGCGGATCCAGAACGCCGGTTGTGATTTAGCGACTTGAATTACCAATATTATGATGAATGTGGTGAGTGGGCATAGCATGATAGCAAACTACAGAACTGTTTCCGAAATGTCGGTAGCAAGGGGAAAGCAAGAAGCAGCCACATATCTATTTAAGAATATTTCTTGTGGTAAGAATACAATGCTTTGCCAAAAATTATGATACTTAGTGGTTTCAATTATGATTTAAGTTCTGAGTGGACGTAACACATAATTTTCGTAGTTTTTAAATGTAGGAAACTTCAAAAAAATATAGAGATTCTAGACATTTATCGGAGATTTTTAGTTTTTGTTCCAAATGACTAAAAAACATGAGGGCTGGAGCCAGTAGTGCACGGCATGGCCCTAGGACTCTCAGTGGGCATCAATTCTATATATAATTAGGGCTAGATGGGTGGGGGGTCCAAAAACAGTATTTTGCATACTTTATTTTTATTGAACAGTAAACATTATAAACAAGACAAGTGTTAGTAACAGTATGGCAACCCTAGTTGTCGTGAATGGGAGCCGCGTGCGGGTGCGGTAACACGTCGTGTGGAATGCATCTGGGTAATATCATTACTATGTATGTAGTTCGGATTCGGAATCATTGTGTCGGAACTGTAGCGCCGCGCCGCCTAGCGCCTGTCTGATACCCGCTCTAGCAAACTTTAAATATAAATTCCACTATCTACTGTGATTGTTTCAAATCTATGTTGTTTTATTTTATTCACATTCCTTTAGTATTATTATAAACTGAATAAAAAGTAGCCTAATTCTATCCTAACAATATTATAAACACGAAAGTTTGTAAGCATGGATGGATGATGGATGGATGTTTGTTACTCTTTCACGCGAAAACTACTGATCCGATTTGGATGAATCTTGGAATATATATTGTCCGTGACCTGGATTAACACTAGGATACTTTTTATCCCGAAAAATTAACAGGAACCAACGGGACGCGAACGAAGTCGCGGGCGGCACCTAGTGTGGTATAAAACTAAAATGTATCATAACTAGTAGTGACTCCATCTCGCGATGTTCCAAACATAAAACGTTAATAATTGCTGGTAATAGTGGGCGGGCCATCAACCAGCTCACGTGGGAATACGAACTCCACGCTTACTCCAGAACATTAAATCTCTACAAGCAAGCAAGCTCGTATGAGCTAGTGGCCAACTCTAGTTACGGAGTTTTTAGGCCGCCTTAAGGCCGGGACTGACAGTTTAACGCGCCCTCCGAGCACGGAAGCGCTCTGATGTAAATGCCACTAACGGTCACCCATCCAAATAGTGACCGCACCGAACGTTGCTTAACTTAGATAATCGGTGAAGATTGACTAAGCAAGCAATCTCTATAAGTACTTAGATAACTAAATGTTTCAAACTGCAATAATTATGTCTGAGATTTCTCAAACTGGATTTCAGACCTGATGAATATCCTCATAACTTGGAAACAACTCCACCAAGTTTTACCAAACATGTCATGGCTAAGAAATTGACAAACACGAAAACATTAGTCCATTGCGTAAGGACTGGTGATCAGTAAAACTTAAACTAAACAAATTAGGTGCGAGTGTCGTTTATGCGACGTAAACAAGGCTCGCGAGCTTTCGGCTGTAATCGGATGGACTCGTCAAATGCATTCAAATCTACACTAAGCCGGGGTGCGCTACGCTCGCTATGAGTCACCATTTCCCTTACATAGCGCGTGCGCTGCTGAGGGAGTTATTAACATTAATTTAACTAGTCGATAACGCTTTAATAAGTCAATTAAGTATGCATTAAAATGTGAATAATACTTGCTTACCCCATCACTAGACCCTAAATTGTCATAGGTGCGGTTCGAGGAAGTAAAACTTAACATTTATACCTACTGTTTGAACCGCACCCAAATAGGTGCGGTTCGAGGAAGTACTTGGGTGCGTTTCGCCTAGGTGCGATTCATTTAGGTGCGGTTCGAGGAATGCCCCACCATTCTAGATAAATCAACTTTCGTACAAAAAAACCGCATTCAAATCGGAGCTTTACTTTCAGACAGACAGACATACAGCGTGCTCAATATAGCACCTTTCCGTTTTACGGTCGGAGGATAATAAAATAAAATAAAAAACAACTTAACAATGGTTGAGATAAATTTCGCAAATCGCATCGACACCACGATCTAGGTAAAGCAAAATGGTAGCTCACGTTATACTGGTTTTTTAACTTTATCATTTTTACTAGAGGACGCGTAGAGAGTAAGTAGCTAATTGCTCGTAGTACTTGTTCTACGTCGTAGACCCTGCGTAGAACTTGTTCTACGGCGTAGACCTCGCGTAGGCTTTCTTTGTAAATATGGTACGGTACAGAAAGTTGTGAAATAATACTAGTGGTATCACTAAGTTCAGGTCCCGACACTGTTTAATAGTGTTCTGCGAAAGTGGAGAGGAAAGAATCCTTCCACTTTCTCGTCCGTTCGATCGAGGTGAGAGGTACTATCGTGTACATATGCACTACACGGACATGCGCAAGCGCAACTTAAGTAATTGCCGCACATACTAATGTTATGCCTCGTAAAGATAACGGAAGTATTCGGCCTCGCGTAACATGCCGTAAATACAAATATTTAGGTATCTACCTACCACTGTAATGTTACTGCCGTTTTATAGTTTTATTATGTACTTGCGACCCGCCCCGGCTTCGAACGGGTGCAATGCAGTGACGATGTTGATTTAGTATACATTTAGACCTTCCTCTTGAATCACTCTATCTATTAAAAAAAACCTGCATCAAAATCCGTTGTGTAGTTTTAAAGATCTAAGCATACATACATACAGACATTAGGACAGACGCGGGAAGCGACTTTGCTTTATGCTATGTAGTGAAGTAGTAAATAAACCACCTGATGGTAAGCGGTCATCGTCGCCTTGAAACACGGACAACCCTGGGGGCAATATCGATGCGTTGTTTACCCTGAAGGACTTTGGGACATTTTGTTTGAAGCGATTCATTTTATAAGTAGTCGGGAACACGTCGCGTCGGGAGGCAACTCGTTCCACAGTTTGCAGTCGAGATGACTCCCATATACTACTTACTAGGTGTCGTCCGCGACTTCGTTCGCGTCCCGTTGGATCCCGTTGATTTTTCGGGATACAAAGTAGCCTATGTGTTAATCCAGGTCACGGACAATATATATTCCAAGTTTCATCCAAATCGGATCAGTAGTTTTTGAGTGAGAGAGTAACAAAGATCCATCCATACTCACAAACTTTCGCGTTATAATATTAGTAGGATATGAAGATCAGTGTCCACATTAATGAATGAAAACGGTTTGTTTTAAATACACCAAAACATGAAATAAAAAGTAAAATGGGTTGCATTAAATGTATAATGGGGGTCTTATCGCGCATAATACTCCAGGCACTCATTATTTTAACACTAAACAATCACCTCAGTCCATTCGAAATAAAAGAAAGCAATGAATACCAAGATAGTCGTAATAAAATATCAATTCTCTTCCTAAGTGCTCCCCTGCCTATACTTCTCTAAAATAATACAAATAGTTGGGAAGCTAACGCGCCTCGAACATCTGAATTACCGAACAAAAGGAAAATAAATCTAATTTCGTGAAAGCTGTAAAGCGTTTAACGCCGTCTCTTTATTACTACTTTAGAAATAATTTACTAATTTTATCGTCACGCGGGAATGCGGTATTCCTGTCGGATCCACTCTCGACGCGACTTTCCATGTGATGTGCTGGCATTGTCTCGTGCCATGGCCGCGGCCGTGAGCTGTACATGTAATGTACGTGTTCGCACCGAGTCCTAGTGGTACTGGCTGGCAGCAGGCGGTGGATCCCTCGCGACACCATATCGAGAGAGGCACTGCGGCGTGAACAGTGCATCAGTGCTGCGCCCGCCTCGTCTCCTCTCATCAGCGTCAGGTCAGCGTCACTTGTACTATATTCTGTGCCGTGTTACATTTAAATCACCACATTATCGTGGTATTGATGGCCACTCTGTACACCACATACCGCGGACATTTTGAAACTAGTTAAATACATACTCATAATTACAGCGCGTAATACACTCGAGAGCAATGATTCCGGGTCACTTAAAGAATGTTAAAAATCTCGGAAACTAAAAATGATAGGTTAATGCAATAAATTGTATTTAATAGACAATGTAATACTCCTTAAATGAAAGTAAAAAAATATGAGTCACCGCATACATTTTATTAACACAAAATTACATAAAGAAAAAAACTGCTGATCTCTCCTTAAAACAAAAATAGGAAACATGAAATTTTTGAACTTTATTACGATTTTCTTGAATTTTAATACTTCGTATTGCCTCCTCGTGCTTCCATTACTGCGTTTACGCGGTTTGGCATGCTGTACACCAAGTTCCTTATACGATTTTGGGGAATATTCTCCCATTCCTCTGTGAGAGCAATTTTGAGCTCACGAAGCGTGATTGGGGGAGGGTTTCGTTGTTTTACGCATCTGCCTAGCTCGTCCCAAGCATGCTCGATCGGGTTGATATCCGGGCTGCGCGCTGGCCACTCCATACGAGTAATGTTCATCTCTTGAAGGTAGTCATTCACAATCCTACCTGTATGAGGTCGGGCATTGTCATGCATAAATATAGCCTCCTCACCTAAATTGACCATAAATGGACCAACATGATCATTGAGGATTTCTTCCACATATCTTACGCTAGTTAAAGAGCCGTTTTCTATGATCACCAGCTCTGTGCGACTTTCAGAAGAAATTCCGGCCCACACAAGTACAGACCCACCACCGTAGGCTACTTTTTCTTCGATGCATGCTTGCTTGAATCTTTCCCCTGGTCTTCGATACACTCTGTGTCTTCCATCGTGCTTGTAGAGCATAAATTTTGATTCGTCGGAGAACATAACTTTTGACCAATCTTCAATACTCCAATTTACGTGGCTCTGGGCATATCTTAGTCTTGAAATACGATGCCCACGCTCCAGTTTAGGGCCGTTTGCAGGTCTAAGGGGTTTTAAGTTAGATTCAGCAAGCCGACGTCTTACTGTCCATGCACTTGGGTTACTTCCTCCGAGGCGTCGAAACTGATTTGTGAGTTCAGTTCCTGTGAGAAAGCGATTTCGAAGCATGGTGTTCACCAAGTATCGGTCTTCTCGTGCTGTGGTACACCTGGTTCTGCCCGTTCCTGGTCTGCGTAGGTTAGAACCAGTTTCTTCGTAACGTCGGAGAACTCTTTGTACTGTTGACAGCGACACACCGACAGTCCTGGCTGTATCGCGCTGACTCCGGCCGGTTTCCAGCATTGTAAGTATTCTGGTGCATTCTTCAGGCGTAAGCGACATAATTTCAGCTTGAATAATGAATATAGAGCACTATCAACATGGTTTATATACCCACATAAATGACAGATTACAAACAAAAGCAAAACCAAATGCTGTAATTTCGTAGTTCCATCTTCGAAAGTGGCCCTTTTTCAAATTAGATTTTTTTAAGATATAACTTTACAATAACTAAGAAGTTTTAATACCTTCATTTAAGGAGTATTACATTGTCTATTAAATACAATTTATTGCATTAACCTATCATTTTTAGTTTCCGAGATTTTTAACATTCTTTAAGTGACCCGGAATCATTGCTCTCGCGTGTATTTGGTAACTCTTAATTATTTTCAGCGGATGAAACAAAGCTTTTATTAAGAAAGCTCTAAATACCCCCCCGTGTGTTATGCTATGCGGCTGTGCGGCTGTGCTTTGTGTAAGCTGTGTAATGGCAAGAAAAGCTTTAATCCAGAAATAAGTGGCGAGTGGGGACAGAGCGCTATTATCTGGAGAAGAATAGAGCGGTATTCTCGGAGCCGAGAATAGCTCCATTAGCCGACGCTGCGCTGCGCTGTTTGTAAACACGCGACACTTCGGCCGCAGGCGCAATAACAATATCTTCAGATTCGGTCGGAAATAGACGCATTGTCTCCGCCGCCGCCGCGCGCCGCCCGCGGTAATAGAGCCACTCTTTTGGACACATTCCTCGGTTTCCACGCGCTTCTATAAACAAACTGAAATGCGACGCCGCGCCGATGAGATTTGTCGTGACGCTTAGTTTATGCTAATGGACCGTTAACAGCTTCGACATTATAATTAGTATCGGTTACAGTCGTCTCGGGCGCCGTCTGTCGCAGTAGGTAGGTAGTTGCGTGGGTAGGTGAGGTACCTAGCATTAGCTGGTTGTCGACGGCAAACTGTCTCGCCACCGCCGCGCCGCCGGAAGCAGGAAGCGGCGGCGGCCCCCGCGGGACAGCGATCTGCAGCGCGACGCGACTCGGCCGACGACGACGGCTCTCCCCAGGGCATACATACTAAGTGGTGCTAATTCCTCGAAGCACACCCTCAGGGGGGCATTACGTATGCACAGCGGAGTTCGCGGCTCCGGACGCCGATATTAAGCGATAAACAACCGGCGACGGGACGCAAACGATCACCGAAGAGCATGCTTCAGTTTGTAATGTTTCAGTTACCTACTGGAGTAGGGAGCTAAGTGAATGGAATTGCTGATCAGCTCGATGGCAATAATGGCTCATAAATATCAGTTATGAGAATGTATCGCTAAATAATGAGCAAAGCTGCGTGCAAAAACACCAGAGTACAGAGGAGACGGCGCGGCGGCGGCGGCAGCGGCGGCGCGGGAGCTAGCGGCAAACTGAGCACTACAATGCGAGTGTGGACATACGTATACGGTAGGTACATTATGTATGAATGTGAAGTTATTCCTGTGTATCACACAAAAATCTGGGAGATTTTCCTTTAATCGCGTTCGCGGCTGGAAAATGACTGGCATTGACAGTTGGACGGTCCCCGTTTAGATGAGGCATTCCACTTTCCGCACCAACATTTTGCGTACCAAGATTTTCCGCACATACGCTACATGGCTCCTGCCGCTGCTGTCGCCGCCGCCGTCTTTTGTATTAGAGTCAAATACTGATACCGAATGCAAGAGCGCTGTCATAATTCGCCATATCTTACTAAAACTACCCATATTTTATTCGAAGAAGTAACTCGACTAGGTACTTAGTACGTAGCTACCCTGTCCTGACCTGACCCTGTCCTCACACATATACCTATGTATACCTATAGCAAATGACATAAAATGTAGGTGATAAGTACCTACTTTTATTATTTTGAACTCGAGGAAAACTATAAAAGTGCGCTTACAAAGAATCCTACATTTTGGTTGTCCTACCAACCGACGAATTGTTGGAAATTGTTAAAAGTATGAAGATAAAAGTAGTGAAGCATTTGGTTTGGAAATGTCGCGAGGACACGCTCCCCCCTCCCCTATAGCCTCCTTCCCCTTTCCGTGGGAACTCGACACCTCCGCGAGGATATTGTCCTCCAGGGATCACAGGCCGACTTATGGTAAAGAGTCACCATGATTTGTAAATATCACATTTTAAGCTCAGACTGCTCGGCTTGCTGTATGTAACTGTAACGAAATTAAAACCGGCTCTAAGGTTTCATTCAGAACATAGAATACCTAATTATACCTGACTTCAGGGACGGCACCTTGACTACGTACAAGAAAATAATTTCTTCCGTTTTCGACATAAGTAGGCAAGGTAGGCTGAATAACTGATGGTTCCGACTGTTGGAAGCCAGATGACGCAGCTGATCTATCATGCCGCTTATTAATTAGTGCAGTGCAGTTAATCACCTCGCCTCGCCTCGCGACAATTCAATAATGAGCTGAGATGACTCCTATTAGGGTGGATGTTGTGTTGTGTTTAATGAAGGCGTCACCCGGCGTGTCACGTCGCGCCGCGCTACTGTCCCGGAACTGCGATCAATCACAGGCGGGCGATGCGCCTGCGCAGCATCTGCGCATAGTGCGCGCCGCGCCTCATCGCCGCTAACGGTTTGTTGCTCTTCGTTTTTACCGCTGAAACACATTACGCACATTATCTGTGGCAGCAGGCGCTCACGTTACAGACGCACCGCTGATTATTATTGCTTGTTCTTCTGCTGAGAACCGCCATTAGCTAATCGTCCGAGACTCGTTAGGGAGTGACACTGTGACACCGACGCAGCGCGGCGGCCGGCGGCTCATCTTGTACTCCGATATCTCATGAGATATGCCGCTAAGCGCTGATGTAGAGTTAACTAATTTGAATACAGTTCTTACAGTATTACAAAGTAACGTAATCTTAAACTGACATTAGCTATCTTCAGATGGTAAATTAACACGTTGTTAAGTAGTACCTAGCTGTACCTAAACTAACGGTTAGTTTATTGAATAGGAAGGTCTTACCTATTACCTCTACCATCATTAAGCATAGATAACAGACAATAATGAAGTGTGAACTTAGTGAACTATTCAAACAGTGTTTGAGTATGTAAGGAAGTAGAAGTGAGGCAGAATATAATAAGCTTCCCTTAGATAAGCGGAAGTTCGTCAGCGGTTCAATTACCGCGGCGCAGTGTAGAGGCGGCGCGTTCTGTGGGAGCGGAGCACACCTCATTAGTCGCCGCATGTGTGCTCTACTGGTATTGCTTTCCATATTACCAGCTGAATGAATCGTATGTAATACGTCGATGAAGTTTATTGAGTACCTATCAAGATTGGTCCATCAATCGGACATACAAAGTTACAAACAGCTTGGCATTATTTAACATTTATATGGTAATATTGGTAACTCTAGCACTTAACTAACCATCATATTCATAAACGATGTGGAGACTTTTCTAAAGTAAGATTCAGGCGCTGCACTTTTTCCGGCCTCTATTTATGAGATCGAAGGTAAATTAACGTTCAACATGGGTGGTAGGTGGTAAAAGGAGAGACTTCAAATTGTCATGGTGGTTAGTAAAATTAATAATGTACCTACCTACACCTAAAACGTTTTTAAAATAAAAGTTACTAACTACCTACCTATTACTTTTCAAAACTAACTAGGGTGTGTGAGGGTGTGTGTGTGTGTGTGCATTTATCTCGTCAGACAATTTGTGTATGCAGGCAGATATACCTACCGTTACCTCTAATTTTACTTTTGTGTAATAATGTCCTGCTAAGTGTTTGCCGTTATTTGCCACTTATCCCCGCATGCCTGCCTCCAGCGAGGCACGAGGTTCACGTGGGAACCTCCTTCCGCGGCGAATTCATGACATTCGTCGGTCGTCGTGTCGTCGCGATCAACACCCGCTCGGTAATTGCGGCAATAAAGCTAATTATCCACTGATTAATAACACTCTTTGTACATTGCTCCTAATTACAGAGATTAATCTTTGCTCCAATGATGGTTCGTATGTGATTTTAGTTGCCTACCGATCTGGCGGGCTGGATGGATGGCTGGAGTGGGAGGAGGATGTTCTAGGTCCGGCTGCGCACGATTGTTTATTATGTTCCGTGGCATGGCACTGGAGATCGTATCTAGGTCCGAGAGCCTACCGACTGTCGGCTTAGCGCCTCGTGGAATGAAGACGTAGCGCGAGCCCTGCTGGCTGACAGTCTTTTGTTCGGTATCGGGCGCTATCGCGTATCGCACCACATCGCATGGCTTTGTCTCGCTGCGTTATTAATAGAGCTGCGAACATTCAGGTAATTGCTGTGAGTTCTGAGCGGGTGCGGCGCGGTAATGATGACGTCCAGCGATGCAGCAGAATGCGCGGTGTGGATGACTGCGCTATGCGGCTCCACGTCTCCCGTCACCCGTCACATTCACACGTCGCCGATATTATCTAGTGACGTGTCATTTAACGACATCTATGGAAATTAACTACATTGCCGTGTCTGCCAGTGCCAGTGCCAGCGCCCAGCTGGCAGAAACGACGGAGATAATTGTCATAGCTAAAGATGCCTTTATAAAGGTCATCCCTAAATGCGGCTGCAATAATATAACAGTAAGACAATCTAGCTCTGTCAAATATAGTTTCTACAACGCAGTACGTAATCATTAGTCAAAGATAATAGCCGTACACCTACGTGATATGAAACTTATGTAAATAAACTAACATGGGTAGCATGAGTTGAATTTACCTGTCACATTCTCGCAAACCAGTAATTACTTAGAAACTGCATTAAGTATTCGAACCTCTATCAACAACATTAGGTATGCCTTCCTAGGTCTCTACAAGATATATGTATCTGGGAGCCTACGAGTACTAAGCGAGCATATACTTGTGTATTCTAGATAAGTCTAATTATTATACATCCTATAAGTGCATTGTACATTAATGTACATGTGTTTGTATGTGGAAGGCACTTTACTATGTGTAGATGGATAGTATCGATCGGTGCTGTAGTGGTGTGTGTTGTGACGTGCGCCGTGGGCGGGGCCTGGCGGAGGCTGCGTCTTGCAGCCGGAGCCGAGTGCATCTGAAACGAATGCCGAGGGACAAGCTACTCTCTACAATGTAATACGCTAACTGCGGCGGGCGGCGGCGGAGCGGCCGTTCCTTACCGACCGCACTATTGCATTAGTCCGACTCGCACATCCGATATGGTTGAAATCTACTGATGGTGCACTCCTCTCAGTATGACAGGGAGTTGTATATTAAACCTTCATACTTACAAATTATAATCTGATAATATTTGGCAGTAGGCACGTCATTAGAGAAGCCTGATTGCACTACGACGAGCAATAAGTTCGATTTCTTTGACAAATTGGATCGTCTGTACAGTTGCTCTATAGTTCGCATATGTTTACTCTATCGCCATTGCGATACCAATCTGGGAACATTCCGCAGTGAGTTCGTTCTGGTCTGCATACCAACCATACCTACAAACATTCAAGGAACGCTAATGGAGCAAAAGAACCTTCTGGTCACATCAAATAATCAATATTGATAATGACAACAACTCAATAAGTTTGACTAGAGTATACTTACTTGTACTCCTTGCAAGAGAATGGGCAGCATGTGACAACTTTGTATTTATTTTATTGTGGGATGAATGGCAGCTGGCGTGTTGGTATCGGCAGGCGGCAGACGCGCCTGCGATGCCGCCAAACGTACTGAACGTGCCGAGTGACGCGCGCTCTTCTATCCGACAGGTCACTGGGAGCTGCTTGTGATGTACCAACCCACCATTCCAAGGCGTATAATTAGGCTTAGTGATGTTCTTAAGTATTATAGCTATATATCACGAGCATAACAAGAGGTTCAACAATACCATCGATAAGCAAGTTAGGTACCTCAGTTTATTCCAAAAATAGTGGTTGCATTTGTTTGGTAACTTACTACAAAGATAACGAAATCTTGCATCGCATTCATCAATATAAATAAAAAATAAACTTAACGTAACAATTACTTCACAGAATAAATTGACATGGCAATTTGGCTATGAAGCAAGTTCGGCGCGCGGATGAAATTGCAATTTTCATGGTTAATGAAATTGAACCCTCCGTAGGTACAAAGTCTCCCTTCCGGGTGACATCTACCCCAACCCCCCCCAGTGGGAGTGCTCCCCCTCGCTGCCTCCTCCCGAGGAGCACTCTCTTCATTTTGCGAATAAATTCATCACACCGTGCCTCCACTATGTTCAACTGAAGCTGACACACACTAGCATAACTAAACCGACGTACGAGTGACGCACACTACATCAACGGCAGTCCGTAGTCCATTTCGTACTAGTATCGCGTAAGTATTCATTCAAATGGCTTCGCAAACGAGATGCCTAAGTATTATGAATGTTAGGTAGAGTTGGTTATGGCTTCACCCCCCCCCCCCTTTTATATGGGCATAGGTAGGTACAGGAACTTGCGGTAGACTGCTATTTAATATTTACAGTGATTTACTAATAAATAACGTTCCTGAAATATTTTCATCGAAATTAATATGTAGAGTTATAAAAGTTCTAGAATACTTACGATTACCTATATATATCAGACAAATTGCAGAGCCGGAGGAATGGACTCGTACTGCAAAGGACAGAAGAGAATTAAAACTTAGAGGATGCACTCGTCGACAGACAAGCTCTATCGGAACCGGTTGCCGATAAATAAATAAAATTGTTATAAGCATTGAAATATGTAAGTATAGTTATCTAAGCAATAACTTACAAGTAGAAGTTACTCAAACAAACAGCAATAAAGGCTTATTTTATTTTTTCATATAATTTTTTATTTAAAAATAACCGTCTCACAAAAGAGAAAATGTTCGGTTTTATTAGGGTTCTTGAAGTTCGGTATTGGAATATTAAAGACCCCCGTCACGCCGCCGCCCCGCCCCCGCCAAGCTAATGTCATTCTAGTTGATTGTTTAGAAAGCTTAGCGCAGTCCTTTGTAAATAGATGGGCCCCATGTTTTTAATTCGTCATTGACACGACCAAACTCTTCTGACCCTTGTTTACTCTCCAATAGTCGCGTGAAGTGAACTAATAGTGCGTAATCCCTTGTCTTCGGCCGGGGCACAGCCTACCAAACAGTTAGTTAGTGAGAGGCGCTGGAGAGCTTAACCCTGGATTAGCGGGACACTTCCGGAGTCATGGAGCTTTCGAGATTAACACGCGTTAATCCTTACGCTACTGTTCGTGCCCTTTTGACTGTCGAAGTGTCGACGCAATACAATAAGTATTTATTTAGGAAGGACATTTCACGCTGCGTCTTCCAGCCCTAAACTAAGCAAAGCTTGTAATTATATGAGTAAAGCACAATCTGTGCTTAGTAATGGGCGCATGTTCGATCTTGTCGCGCCGTAAATCCGAACGTGCACCTATTTCTGGGACAATTATATAAAAGTAATTTGTTACAAAATAAAACATTGACAGACGCGACAATCGGCCGTGATTTACAGCGGGCGGTGCCAGGGCGACGCATTAGTCGTTCCAAGTAGAAAGTGCGGCTAAAAATACCGCGCGACATTTACCTTTGTGTTTTAATTCGGGAGTAAATCGGTTCCCTTCCTCCCCTCCCGACCCCCACTACCCCGCCGCCGCCGCGCAGCAAATACCGCGTGATAAATCCTACTGAAGAATGCACTTTTGTCCGCGTTCGGGCGCGCGACGGATTTGGCCGCGACTCGACGCGGGTTGATCCAAGGATTGTCATATATCGCATCGGCTTCTAACTGCGGCCACAAATAGAGGTTGCTATAGCTTGTTCGTAGATATGCCATACGATTTCAATTGTACTTAGGCTAGTCCGCGCCGCGCCGCGCCGCCGCCGCGCCTTCGTGAATGAAGCCGGCGACGCGGCGAGGCGCGCTCGGCTCGCGGCTTCTCATCAATAGGATTGTCCTCCGGATTCTAATCATTAGTTCACTTGATCGTACTTACTCGTACGTCTTGCAGCTGCAATCCAAGCAGTCAACCATTAGATTATTGCAATTCCAAGTGCGTGTTGTTATTAATCTGTTCTGAAGCGATCCATGTGCATTTATCGTAGGCATCTTTTTAATCGCTTGAGAGGGTGCTGGTGCAGAGTCGTAGTTTCAGCCCAAGTGGAGGGCCAGCGCTGACGCGGCGCTGGCGTGGCTGGCCGCCGCCGATACATCTCCGCTGACATGTTTACGAGCCGCCCGCCCTCCGCGCCGCCCGCCCTCGCTTGCGCCTTGTTGCATTGCGCGCGCGCACATCAAATAAATTAATTTAAATGGAGGAAACGTCGCGCGAACACAGAGTGTGCGTCTTGTGTTGCGCCGCTGATATGTTTATTGTATTATAACCGGCGCGGGAGCACTTCAAACCGAACAAGGGATTTATGGCAGCGGGTAATCGAGCCACAAATCATCGCGCGCGACAAGTCGCACCGCGTCGCGATGTCGCGCGACTCTTGTGTCGATTGCCGCGTGATGTTGGATGCTGGCAGCTATTAGGCCATTACACGTGTAATTACAGAGCTTAGCGCTCTTCGCTTTGACGCTTTACATTATTAACGGTATTTTGATCCTTTATCGATGATGCGAAAGCTTAAAATAAGTTTGCTTATTTTATTTTGTTTATGGTCTTACATACGACTTGGTGCTATTTACACATCCAAGAATACTTATAGATGATAGAGATGAGCATATCTAACGTGGTAGTAGTAAGGTTGTTTACCTAATGTTATTTCATATGTATATTGTTTTGATATATTTTAAATGTACCTCTAGTGTTTAATTAATTTATTATAAATAAATAAATATTCACGGACATTTAACACAACGCCTTCTAGTCCCAAACTATTATTGTAATTGGTTATGTTATGTGTGACCGTATTGTAATTACCTAAATGATTTTCTAGTTCAGGTAAGACTAGTAGGTAACCAGCTAGATTGCGGGATCAATGCGAATTGCATAGTTTACTTCAGCCATGGTTTGGTTTTGGTTTTGTTTCCTTCTTTGGGTAGATCGTGAGATCGCAGTTCGGGCCGAGTAATCACTAAACTACTAGTTTGGTTACGATTTTTTTTGGTACTTTTGTACACGTGTGCCTCAGTGCGATAAATCAGGCGACGTGGCAGCGGGCGCGGGCGCGGGCGCTACATCGCGCTCTATAAATACTTCGCTTTAGCATGCTTGCAGTAGTATGATAACTCAGCCATTGTCTCTGCGCGCCGCGCACTCTCTAAGCTCACTATGAATGAGGCTCTTCGTTTAATAATTAGCTCATTTCTTTATAGAGACATGTCTGTGGTAGAGTCTGTCACGTCCTCTATAACATCCATTTCAATGGGTTTCTGTGGTTACAGTTCTCGCACTAAGAGCCTAGGTGTGAAACTACATAATTATTATCATCCATCCTACCCTAATAACAGAAAAAATAAGAAAAATAAGATGCAACGTGGTTAGAGCATCACAATCAGTGAGGCAATGGATCGTTATAGGCAGTGGTTGGTTAGCATATACCACTCCAAACCGCTGAGATAGATGTCATGCGTGGACCTCAGTGGAAGCCTCAACATTCACCTAATTAAGTAGAGTTCAAACATTTTCGTGATGAAGTAAATTCGAGTGAGATCTGTAGCGACGTGTAGGTAGATCTGCCGGGCAGCGGCGACGGAGAGCGGTGCACTTTGTGTGCATTACATCTCGTTAGCGTATCGGACACATCTGGGACAGCGCGCCGCCGCCGCCGCCGCCGCCGCCGCGCCGCAGGACTCGTATCGCGCCCGATCTCTTCATTGCTGTAACACTGATTGCTAACTTGAATTCAATTAATCATCTGTCAATATAATAACCTCACTTTCTTTTCTCAAAAAATGTTGATCTACTGTCTGAGTCCTAGAACTCAAAAAAGTTCCAAATAACTTTTTTATTTGATTTATTTTAATCTGCGATCAGTATTTAGACAAAATATTTAGCCCTCTCTTCTAAACGGATTCGGAAATTCGGAAATTTGAAATTAGACAGAATTTCAGGAGTCACGGGAAGTAATCCCTCTGCCTCCCTCCTCCAGCCGCCACTTTGTTTGACATCTTTTTAAGTTGGCTCATTATTCAATGTCATAACTCTTCTGTAACGCGCACGATAAATAAATAACACTTGCGTTTGCTTTGAGTTTCGTGTCGGGAGTCTGTTTGACTGAGAGTAGGATATTAATTTCGGAGGGAAGATTTAGTTGTTCGTTGAAGTTTAAGTATTTGAAACTTTATAAAGCGCACGTTCGTTAGTTGATTACTTATATCAACAAACGCAGAATGTCACGAGACTCATGGAGATGATGGAACTGTTTTATGGTTTCTGTGGCATGGAAAAGGTTAAAAAAATCCGGTTTCGAATTTAATAAAGTCGGATGTAACGTGTGATGTGTTATTTGGTGCCAATTATTACATGTTGCTATTAGGTAAGTAACTATTTTATTTTACAGCCGTGACGTATGTTTCTCTGGTGCACTGTGTCGCTTGCAAACTGATGATTTATTTAAACTAATGAAAAATGATGCAGCCAGCATTGCGTGGCGTGGCGTGGCGTGGCGTGGCGTGGCGTGGCGTGGCGTGGCGTGGCGTGGCGTGGCGTAGCGTGGCGTGGCGTGGCGGTGGCGTGCAGCGAGTGCGTAGGTAGGTTAGGTATATAACATAAACGTTCAGCGAGCCGTGAACGAACAACTGCTAATTACTGCACTAATTAGAGCAGCGGCGGCGGCGGCGGTCGGCGATACAACGCGCGGTTCACATCTGCATTGCTAATCCGCACTCAATTTGCAGTTATAAGTAAATACACCTCAATATGCTGAGAGTTATACTTACCTGAGTACATAATCATTTGGAATATTCTGAAATGAACGCTGGGTACTAATTTCATGTTTACTAGAAAATACTCGTAGGTACCATCAATTCAAATAAAAAACTTGAGAGGTGTCAAGGGACACCCGGATGGAACGAAGTTCCTTGAGGCGTTGTTACAGTAAGTACACAGAAGCACCTAAATTAAAACAAAAACTTCCAACAATTTATTGGTTTCCTTCCTGCACCAATTATTCGACTTGCTCGAATGACGTTGTCAAAGTGTAAAAAAAGTGTCGTTACAACTTTAGGTCTTAATTTATTCCGTCTAGCCCCCTTTCGCAACGCGTGATAAGGAACTTCGTTCCAAAAGTGTTAAAAATCTACTGAGTCTCGATACCCTGGCGTTTTTAATTTTGTATTACGTACCTATCTATATAGGTACGGACTTGCCATGGCATACACCTATAATTAAAAAATATACCACGGAATTACACGACTACAGACATAACTATAAGAAATATTCAAATCCAATTTAAAGTAATCATCATTATGATAAAATGCTGAGCTTATTATAGGTCAATAAGCCATACCATAATCTTTTTATAATTTTTTCAGTTGCCTAGGAGTTGTTTGTTTCTTATCTATCTACTAAGTAACGCATGCTACGGAAACATTACATTTTTACTCAATTATACCAATAATAGTAAGAACCACGCCACAGTGATACGACCACCCACAATATGTTTAATGTTTATTGTAGGTTAGTAGTTTTAGTAGCTCTAATGTACCTCGTAAAAATAAATGGACCCTGTTACTGTTATTACGAGTCTACATCTACCTAGTTATAAGCGTTAGTTATTGTAATATTCGACGGTGAACAATTATAGTCTAATGTAATGTTCCCTGCTGTTATTCTACTCAGTGTAATGTGAGACAGGGTGGGGATGCATGGACGACATTAAATTAAAACACACACACTCTAAAGTATTAGTGCTGACTTTCAGATGTATATGATAATTATGTAACCTATTTATCAAAGACATTTTAAACAAGCTTAATTGTATCTATCGATATCTGATTTAAGTATTTTGTAGGAAAAATACGATATTTTTGGTGAACGAAGAAGTATCAGTAACATTTTACGTTTTGACCAGCTTAGGTACTTATCATTCTGGTCTATCAGTAAGTAGTCTCTCAATGTTAAAACATTAAGGAAGATAAATACACAACCATTAGAAAAAATAACTTAGATTTTTATAATGAAATTTTTATACGATTTGTAACGATCATCCCTTGTCCATCTCTACCAGTAACCATGCTGCTGAGGTTTTTTTTAATTTAGTAACGTAATAAATAAAAAAATCTCACCAAAACGAAACTAAAAAAAAAACAAAACATGCCCAAATTAATTAATCCATTATTTGTGGTTGAATGAGTTTAATGAATATCACCTGTGATATTTTTTGTTGATCTTTCTATTTATGAGTCATCGTCATCATCATCATTCCCAGCCCGACTTTGCCCACTGCTGGGCATAGGCCTCCCCGAGTTCGTGCCATCCACTGCGGTCCTGAGTTAGTCTCTCCCATTTACGGCGTGCGATTTTGACGATGTCCTCTGCCTATCTCATGGTATTTTTTACTGCATGTATAGGTACTCGTACAGGTAAACTAAGTAAGGTTCAGTCAGAGCACAGACTCAGACTATAGAATACCTAAAACAATGTTTTCGCGTTAAACTTTACATGAAGAGGGCCATATCTCCGGATTGTCAATCTGCTTGAATATGAATTACCATATTTTGCATATCTGACCGCATATTGCAATACCCGCATCTGCGCAGTGCGTACTAGTGCGATTATTACTCAGCGGCGCGCAGTAGCGGTATATTCCAGAAATCCCCACTGACAAATCTCTAACAATGAATATTTCTGGTAATTTTTTCCAGTAATTCTAGTTAAATACCTATGTTAGCCATATGAACTAATTGTTTGTTATGATGTTATACTTCTCAATCATTATTATTATTGTTATCGTGGGGATTTTTGGAATATTACTTCAATAGCAGTATTACAAGTGCGCAACATATTGGTGCCGAAATGGTAAATCCTCGCATCCCATAGTAACAATGTAGTAGATAGAATAGTGTCAGTGAAATTCCTCGGAATAACGCTAATTTATTTCTAGTACTCGCATGGAAAGCTACTATTACCTAGTATATTTTTTGATTAGGTACTAGAACTTGTGGTGCACTATCGGATGCATTGTAATTTCGCAAAAAAAGGATAGTTGTTAGGTACATTACTCAAATAGTAGTCGATTGCGGATACTTTTTTATTGTGGAATGTTGCGTACGTAAATGATACGAGAGCTACGAGTTTCGTAGAGGCTCTACGGTGCACTACGTCATACGAAGCACCAAAAATATAATAATGTCATGTTCTGCGGCGGATAGCGTCGGTCGTCGAGTCGTCCTTATCTCTTCGGGAGAACTGCTGATTTGCATACTCCGTGATATAACGCACACATGCGTAGCGTTGTGTGTGTGCAATGGGCGGCACCCGCGGCCACGCCCACCGCCTGAGTACTCTCTCGGTACGTGTGTAGAGCTCCTGCCGTCGGCAGCTCCCCTGAGAACACGAAATGCCGCAGTACGTACATTTCTTGAATCTCTGCTAATACTATTTTAAGGCTGAAAGCAAGCTCATTGTCTCAAATTATAATGACGTTATAAACTATGTGCAATTCAGATAAATAGTTTTCTCGATTATTTGTCTCCCAATTAAGTGCAAAAATGTGACGACTTCACTTTCTACGCTATACTTAGAGTTTTACCAGAATGCCAAAAATAGATGATATAATACGTGATCTCGGGCTGCGGCGCTGTAGACCCTCCCGGCGCGCGGCGGCGGCCTCGGGCTTCGTAATACTCGGCATGCTGTTTTCAAATGATCTCTTTTAGTCGCGTACTTCGCCGTAATTAACTGAGCTAATCACAGCAACTTTGTTGCTAAATTATCTCCCTAATTGATAAAAAGTAATGGTTTCAATTCGGAAAATGAATTCCATGGCCTAATCAAAGAATGTTTCATCATTTTCTACGATTTGTAGTTTATCGAGCGAGAGAGTAAGCTTGTCATAGTCGTTCAGTGAATGCAGTTCTGGTGAATATTATAGTAGGGGAGCCCAAGCGGGGATTTCGGGATTTACCAAAGCGCGACAGATTAATATACAGGGGGATACCTTGTACCCGGTTAAGTACCTCCACAAAACATGAGGCCCATATATAAGGCCACCCGTGAAGGATACAGGATCAGATTAGTAAAAAAAAATTGACCATCAGAAATTCTCGAGCGCGTCAGATTAAGGTAGGGTGAGTTAATTACATCCTAAAAAGTGTATATTCCACTAATCTGACAATTTGAGAGTGACGTAAAAAAAGGGGAGGGCAACAAAGTTGTAAAAAAAAAACGTCATCTCGACATTCTCGAGCGTAGCTAAATATTTTTTTATTTTGAAGGAAATAATTCAAGAATAATGAAAAATATATTATCTGACGATTTCCGCAAGCCGAAATAACAAAAATTCGTCGATAAAGTTAAATGCGTGCAGTTGCGTGATGCCTACATTTCCTTCTCCGCGTTTCTATTCCTCTCTCACTCTTTCTCTATCTATTACTCTCTCACTCCGTCCCCACTCTGGTTTCTGTTGCCATGACGCCATCACAGCTGATCATAAAGACTCGTGGCATACTGTTTAGGGTCCGGTTATTGTACAACCATGGAATGTACAGCCTGTGAAAACACAGCCGTGGAAAGCGCAGTCAGGAATGCACGACCGTGGAATTCATGTATAAAATACATGAATTCCACGGTCGTGCTTTCCTGACACGTGCTGAGTTTGTACAGCCCGATTTTGCACAGCCCGGTAAAACACAACCATGGAATTGGTAACCAAAATTCCTCCTGATTGGTCGATTTATTCTATGCTTCGTTCAGATGTAACTACAGAGTAAAAATGGTACTAGTGTGAATTTAGTGATTAGTAAAGCACAGGCTATCAAAGGTATTAAACAGATTAGAAATATAACGATTGAAAAGCATAGAGAAAAACAACAAAGTTTATTTTTTAGCAGATTTTATGGATGGGCTCGCTTCGCTCGCATTTTTTTATAAACAAACCTAACCTAACCTACCTACCGATTGCGAAGTTGACTATATATACACACTAATAAAAAATATAGGTACCTACCTAAGTAAAAATGAAATATTTTGTTCTGTTTACGTTCCCTTTTAATCGTTCAATCGTTCACATAGTCAGGCAAGTAAGTGTAAACAAAGCATAGGTGATGACGTATTTTGGCATCCAATTCCCAGGTTGTACATTCCGTGGATGGGCATTCCCGACACGTGCTGAGCTTTCACAGCAATGGAAAACACAACCAAGGAATGTACAGCCCTGGAATTCGATGCCTAAGCTTTAAGGTGAACCGTTTTTCTAATTTTTTTTGTCAGATCAGGCCAATCCCTCTAGATAATCGTCAGATTATGAGACAGTACGTTTAGAACATAAAGATGAACCATATATATCTTAATCTGACGCGCTTGAGTATTTCAAAATGGCGATTTTTTTTTGCACATTATGAAAATGGCCGCGAGTTTGCGTCCCATCGAAATCATCAGATTAGTGAATGAGAGCTTTTTTTTGGTGCACTTAACACTCCCTTAGAAAATCTGACGCGCTCGATTAAATTTTTTTTTTTTTCATTTTCAACCCTTAAATACAACCACCCGCATCATGCAAACGATCAGATTAACATGCGTACATTATTAAAAATACGTAGGGCATTGATGCTATCAATATCTGACGCGCTCGAGGATGTCCATGCAACAGTTTTTTTTTACATATTTAAAAATCTATAGCCGCTTCCCCCACCGATGTAAAGGTATATATCATATAACATTTTTTTCTTCATATCATCTAAGCTTTGCATCCCAATAGGTCTCTAGGACGCTCGAGTAAATCCCCATTTAGCATCGTGGGCTCCCCTACTATTACCGAAAGCCGCGTGCTTCGGGCAAGGGGAGTACGTAGAATACACAGCAGTGTGTATGTGCCGAGCGAGTGGACGAGGCGACGCGATTGGTGCAATACACGCGCCGGGTTCCGCGAACGTCGCATCGGTTCTAGGAAGCCGTCGCCGCTATGGGCTCATGCTATGCTAGTTCATTATTTGATTCCGTCCTCGTCGTCGCCGATGCCATACGATTTTATGAGCAAGCCTATTAAGTATCGCTACCTATATGTTACATGCAACTAACTAAGTCACGCTGAGCCGTTCAGCCGTTCTAGGAAGGAACCATAAGTACCAGTTGATTTATTTCGTGACTGACAAGAATTGTATATTTCATAATTTGTCGCATTATTGGTAGGTAGTGGAATTTTGAATTATAATACTGAACAGTAGGATGGGTATATATATATATATATATATATATATATATATATATATATATATATATGACGGCAGAATGGTTATTTTTCATCACCAACATCAGACATGGTTAGACTAGACTGCTTTTCTCAGTGGGCGTAATGCCGGTAGGAGTCGGTACAAATGAAAACGCATCAAAACAAATCAAATTAAATGGCTACGAGCTAAGCAAACAGAAATAGCACTTTTAATATTTTAAGACTGTATAACTAGGTAAGTATCCGCAACTACGGAACGCGGACAGTTCCGAGACGTCTTCACTTAGTGGCGATCGGGCTGAGACTGAGCAGTCCGCTCGTTGAGCTGATGACGCCTCGACTCTGTCAAAGCGCACGGCAGAGGGCGCTTGCGTTTCGTTTTGAGCGACTATTCATGACCGGATGCGACACGGCCATTCTGCGATGACACACGTCCTCGTGTGTTTGTTAAGCATCTGAAACAAACAAAACCACAGAACAGATTTTGTTCGGCCCATCCTGTCTTAGGTTTGGTTCTAACCAATCCTACTTGTCATGTCATGGCATACTATGCTTGAGAAGCTAAGAAAACATTATTTTTGCGAGTTCGTTTGTTTAGCGATACCTACTCTACTACTATCTAGATACTAAGTACTACTACAACGAGACTACTTAAAATAACTAAAGAACACAAGATGTCCGAGATCAAGCACCATTGATTGAAATTATTTAAAAAGAATCAAACGTCAAGTTCATCATCAAGGCAAAACCCCAGGTGTTTCGTTTAATGTTCAACTATTAAGCTCAGGCAACACATCTGCCAGCCAATTTGCTTTTCCCGCGGAAAGGCCGAGTCATCCCCAGACTCAATGATCTTCGCTTCAAGGCAAGACCCGACTGTACTACCCAGAATTACTGCATTCCGCTTACCCACGGACTACTCACAAGGAGTCGACACCGATTTCTACGGGCTACGGCTACAAATAATCCTGGTACAGTCTCCAATCAAACAAACCAATCACCTGTGCATTAAACAGATTCAATTTCATCATTAATCTCATCATCATTTACAACTTCAATCGGTACTTGACCCTCGGGCATCTTTCTAACATTCTAACAGAATCCCATATCACAGACACAAGCGTGCACTCAAGTGCCTATGACAAGGATCCCGCCAAAACACATGAAGTTAAATTTAAAGCACCTACATGGCTTCAGGGGAAGCTAATGCAGGGCAGAACAGATGATAAATTCCGGAGGTCTATCATCCATCATACAATGCTTACGAGTTTGACAAAAAATATCACCACCGCATAGTCTAGGCATCAACATTCGCATTCTATGAGAGGGTGAATCATTGTCGGAACAACCAAGCAACCTCAATGCTTGTTGTAAAAAATATAGACGGAGCAGAGGCCTCAACATTCGCTTGCTCAACCATGTCGCCGTCACGCAGACCAAACTTCGAGCCGCCGGGATGCAGATGGATTCATTCACCACACGAAGCGGAGCACGACTTGTCAGTCCACTCGGCCTTCTACCCAAAGCGCGCGACGCACCAGGACGCGCAGCACACGCACGTCAGGGTGCAGTACAGGCGCCCAACAGGAGAGCACGACAGCCAGAGCTGCGCTGCACCAGCACACATCAGGAGCGCGCGACACCAGGAGTGCTGTAGAACTTGCACCCTGTCAAAGAAACAGCGTGTATAAAAACCGTCAGAAACATGTCTCGACAGCAGCGCACAGCAGGAGCTGCGCTACACCAGGAGCACGGTGGAGCCGTGCAACAGCAGCGCACAGCCAGAGCTGCGCTGCACAAGCGCCCAGCAAGAGCGCGTGACATAGGCGCTAGGGCACAGCACAAGCACCCAGCAGCAACGTGCAGGCCAGACACCACTAAGAGTGCGTGACCCAGAAGTGCTGCAGAATCACGCTACTCGCCCAAACGGGTACGCTTCTAGCGTGAACTCGTATCCTGACCAATGCTGATCATACCCACTCATAAGCATGTGACATCTTTCAATTTTTCAAATGAGATTCAATCTGATGGCCTATTTATACGCAGCCAATCCCGTAACTGTTTGCAGAAGGAAGACGTAGGGTACACTAAAAAAAAAACAAATCGATACACTTGAAAAACCAAATAAGCACTTCGAAGAAGTTGTCAATGTCAAGGGTAACCCAGGCATACACACAATCCTTCGGTTACCTATTACCTCACAGAGTATAGTGTGGGTACTTGAAAGTGTCTAAAACATTTAGCACTGATTCAGTATTAAAAACTAGACACGTCTACTGTTCATCAACATGTCTGTAGGTAGGTAGGTAGACCCTAAAAAGGTTATTTCGCAGAAAAGACAGTGACATCATGACCTGAATTTAACAGAACAAACATTTCGATGTTTTTCAATCCACCTTCACACATAGGGACTGGATTTAGGTACTAGCACTAGAAAGAACTTTTATCTGTGTGTTGCACAAGCGCTGGAGATGACCAACGCCACCACATAAATGTAGGCACGTAACTATGCACCAGTTATTCCACGTATAAGGGTAACAACCATCGTTCTTTGCTATGGTCTTTTGACTATGATACTGCGCAAAATAAGAGCCTGGTATCATCTACATTACGTGGCATCACTGTCGGCACACACAGCTTCATAAAAAGTTTGCAATATCGATTCTGCGTGAACACAGTGGTTTAAAAATTTTAGAATGTTAAACCAACTACAAGCCCTTCGGGGAATTAGCTACCCGAGATAAGTACTCGCTGTCCTTTCAGCGCGTTCAATTTTACACGCTCGCCTAACTTTTTGCACAAAGAATCGATACCACGCAACCTTATCAAAGATCGGAACATAATAATGGTTGGATCTAACCTTGTTTAACGCTCTCAACGTTCCATTGAGACATTCAGTGATGTCCAACGACGACACAGCACTCTCAAAAGAGTCTCACACGTTGTGCTAGCATCGCAAGCTGGCACTCAAACTCTGAGGTCGCGAACTCTGCAACTGGCACTGGCACTGCTGGGAGCAGTGGTTGACTCGCGGGTGTGACTGCGGCTTGTAAACACGATGATCAGGCTGGCAGTCACAATGGTACATCCGTTGCCATCGGCACCGATGACGCAGCACTTGTTGAGGGTACACACTTTTCTAAACACTTAAAAAGATTATTAGTACTCCTACTTACTCCTATGAGGCTTAGTTTCACCACTAACCATGATTCTACCAGAAAACTTTTGAGGGTAGACTTCAAAAGTTAATTCACGCTTTAGGCCAGAGCTAGAATAGAACTACTGGAATTGAGTTCTATCCCACTTCTGATGACGGCAGAATGGTTATTTTTCATCACCAACATCAGACATGGTTAGACTAGACTGCTTTTCTCAGTGGGCGTAATGCGGGTAGGAGTCGGTACAAATGAAAACGCATCAAAACAAATCAAATTAAATGGCTACGAGCTAAGCAAACAGAAATAGCACTTTTAATATTCTAAGACTGTATAACTAGGTAAGTATCCGCAACTACGGAACGCGGACAGTTCCGAGACGTCTTCACTTAGTGGCGATCGGGCTGAGACTGAGCAGTCCGCTCGTTGAGCGATGACACCTCGACTCTGTCAAAGCGCACGGCAGAGGGCGCTTGCATTTCGTTTTGAGCGACTATTCATGACCGGATGCGACATATATATATATATATGACGGCTGAATGGTTATTTTTCATCACCAACATCAGATATGGCTAGACTAGACTGCTTTTCTCAGTGGGCGTAATGCGGGTAGGAGTCGGTACAAATGAAAACGCATCAAAACAAATCAAATTAAAATGCTACGAGCTAATCAAACAGGAATAGCACTTTGAATATTCTACGACTGTATAACTAGGTAGGTATTCGCAACTACGGAACGCGGACAGTTTCTACGCGACCGCACGGTTCAACCGATGAAGCAAGAATGTGTTGCGCGCCGCCTCCCACGCAGCGCCCCGTCGTCGCTTGTGACGTAGACTCCGTCGAGCGCCATCTGTGGTGCGCTGGCGTTCCGAATAATCAAATGAGTGACCGTGTTACCAACTTCATTACGACACGGCCATCCTGCTCACACACGTCCCAGTGTGTTATCCTGGAACAATAAATACACCAGAGTAACTCTACGCCTCGGCTTTTCCTGACCTACTCATTATGTAGCGTAGGTAGTGTCATAACAACTTTATCATGAAATCACGAAACTTTAAACCGTGATACTTCTAACTTTAATTATTCTTCCAAGATCTTAACTTTACAAGTATGGTTTTTAGCAAGTCAGTTGGACTTGTAACCACCATCTTAAAAAAAACAATGTTCAATTCTCTCTAACACCCTGTAATTTTCATACGCACGCCTTTGTTTCGATTGCTTAGCATAGGTTACTTTATTGTCATGGGACTCATAATTGGTTTATTCACTTCAACACACTAAGTAACTTAACAGAAAGAAATCGTATTAGTCCTTTTGTTATTGCACATTTTGTTGCTTAGCGCTCTGAGAAAACCTTTAAAAAACATAATTCAGCGTTGTATGGTGCTTTCCTATCGAAATTCGTCTATATACCCACCATGTACATACCCAACCAATGTGTAGCTTAGCAAACCGCGTAAAACGTCTCATACAGTATCTGTTATGTATCAACAAAACTCCTTGTCACTATGTCGTCGTCAAACTTTATGAAGTTTTTTTTTTGTTTTTCACACTAGCTAGTAAGTATCTTAAGCCGCCCGCCCTGTCTATTGCGGATGCTGCACTAGAGCTCTTACACCCGTATACGTGGAGTGGAACGCTTTCCCTGTATACCCAGTTTGTGTTTCTATCGTCTCGTGATCGTAAGTACCTATACAGTCTACTAATCGTACAAACAATAAAATTACAGAAAAAAAGTTTGCAGTCATAGTCAAAAACAGTTTTTTTTTTCTTACAGTACCTAAGCTCGCAAAAGTCATTCAGAATTGTTTTGCCTTGAGTCGTGTATCATTCTCATCAACCTCAAATCCATTAGTTTCAGTTACACACAAAGCTTTCGCGTCCGCCCTCTATCGCCACGGCCTTCACTAGCCGACCAGCCACTTGGTCAGAGCTGCCATGTGAGCATCCCCCTGGATTCACATCCACTACGGTCTCAGCAGACCACGACCTCCGCCAGAACTACACGCGCACCGCGCACCCACGGACTACTTGAGCTGCCTCAAGAGACACCGATTTCTACCGGGCTACGGCTACGTAATAGTTACTGGTATAGTCGAGAATCATACGGCGATAGAGTCCCCGCCTTTGCTCACCACCAAAGGAAAACTTCCTTCTGGTCACACTAGTGTCAACTTCGATTGGTACATGACCCACTGGCACTAGCGCATATACAGTTCGAAACGAAATCACCACAAATAAAAATCGTTGCTTGACCGCTATTAAACCGGTCTTTGTTGTATACCGGTCTCTTTCAATGTCACAGTCACTTCGTGAGTACTGTCTTCTCTAGGTCTTCCTCAGTCTCTACGTTACTACTACATCAAACATTACGTCAATGGTCTCACAAGTCTCGTCTTTACACACAGACTCTACATTATCTTGACTCTACATCTTGACTCTACATCATGACTCTACATCATGACTCTACATCATGACTCTACATCATGACTCTACATCAGGACTCTACATCAGGACTCTACATCAGGACTCTACATCAGGACTCTACATCAGGACTCTACATCAGGACTCTACATCAGGACTCTACATCAGGACTCTACATCAGGACTCTACATCAGGACTCTACGTTAGGACTACGTCAGGACTCTACGTCAGGACTCTATATCGTGACTCTACATTGTCATCAATTACCAGAGACATTATTAGAAGGGGCAATGTTGTTATTGAGCTCGCGGTAATCTAACCATACAATCAGAACAGTCTTATTTCTTTACGAAGAGCCCAAGGGTAGTAAAAAGAGAATAACTAAGTGGTAAGATTTATGTGGCTAAAACTCTCTAGTGCACTCACAATCTACACTTCGCTCAATACGTCCTTGCACGATTTGATTTAGGTCTACTAACCTAATTTTGAGCTGCCTGTAACGCACGGGTAGGCATAACGGTTATGAAAAACTAAGTGAAACATTTAGGCCGCTTGTAAAAGCTCAGATTATTCGTGACCTACTATATCGATTTTAAAAACGGCTCTTTCTATTCTGCGACAACAGTTGAGATCAGCTAGCAGGTTTTCAACATAACTGATAGATTTCACCGGTTTGTTGACCGAGAGAGCAGTATTCGTTTTCGCGGCAAAACCTAGCTTTAAAAATTGCCATTCTATCATGACGTCATCTCTGAAAGCATCCTTTAGGTAAGACATGCTTTAGGAGCTCAAGAGGGTGATTGTTACACCACACAAGATTCGTTTTGTACTGACCAGTCGCATTTGGTCAATGTAACCATTCAAACAACGCTACGAAATCGCTTGCCACTCAACTTGGCAACTTTCTCTTGTACTAGCGAGTATTCAGCACTAGAACCAAATAAAAAACAATGCACATGACCTTTATGTTCCATCGTCCATCGACCTCGACGAAAATTGTACAAGGCAGAGGATCACGCGTCGCTACTCGCTGGGCGCCGCACTCGTAGCGCCGATGCTGCCGCTGGCTGCCGTGAAGTTGGACCACGACTCTCCGACGCAGCTTTCTTGACTCACAAGTCTTCGTTTGACTTCAGACGACACAAACGTACTCGTGCGCAGTTTCTGTAAAAAAAGAAACAACGACACAGTATTTTGTTCCGACTTTTCTCATAATTTCGAGGGCTCTGAGATAATACGTCGTTGGCTCTATTCCGAAAAATGATTACAAAGATTCGGTAGTGACAGTCGTGCTACACTATGTGGCCGCCTTGAGCGTTGACGAAGGCTCTTGCAAAATGACAGCGTCATCGTTACTGCGCAGTGTAACGCAACACGATACAACGAACCTTCGAATATCAATCCAAACAAATCAAGAACTACTCACGGGGGGCTATCAGCTGCCTTGGCTATTATGGACCATTGAACACAGTCCCATTGACTGCCATTGCCGCTACTGTGGCTCTCACCACCACCAGCACTCGACTGCCGTTTTTCTTTCCTCATAGCGCTTTTCATGCCATGATGCAATAACGCATGACTTAACTTTCTACAACAAACGCGCTCTCGTAAGACGCCTTGAAATGACGTTGCATTCGTTCCATGTCATCCGTTGACGATTCTATGCTTCTTTTTTACAACTTATTCTTCTCACACAATCATTTTCTTACTTCATCATGCGATGCCATCCACACGCACGGTAATCTGAGGTTGACCACTGAGTTTTGACCACACAAGTAGTTTTCCCGCAAAACTCAGATCAGATGTCGCACACCATGATCTCGCGTCCACGTCCGTCTCCTCAGGGTTGAGTTTCAGTACACTCACTCGTTTACTCTCGTAGGTGATTGAAGGGCTTCAATCCGTAAGCCCGGAATGCTGGAGTTTCAAATTTGGAGCACTTGACGTCACTTCGCGTTTTAACCGACTCGTATCCCACTTCTGATGACGGCTGAATGGTTATTTTTCATCACCAACATCAGATATGGCTAGACTAGACTGCTTTTCTCAGTGGGCGTAATGCGGGTAGGAGTCGGTACAAATGAAAACGCATCAAAACAAATCAAATTAAAATGCTACGAGCTAATCAAACAGGAATAGCACTTTGAATATTCTACGACTGTATAACTAGGTAGGTATTCGCAACTACGGAACGCGGACAGTTTCTACGCGACCGCACGGTTCAACCGATGAAGCAAGAATGTGTTGCGCGCCGCCTCCCACGCAGCGCCCCGTCGTCGCTTGTGACGTAGACTCCGTCGAGCGCCATCTGTGGTGCGCTGGCGTTCCGAATAATCAAATGAGTGACCGTGTTACCAACTTCATTACGACATATATATATGGATATCCAAGTGGAAGTTATGGAGGAGAATTTCTGCTGTTATTATGGCAAGGCTGCCTTTCATTATTCCGATCAACCGGCGGCGTCAGGTTTGTAGGAAGTTGCAAATATTTGAATCGTCTTTCACGCTGGGTTTTGTATTCTACTTTGGCCTTTGCCATCGTTACAATAAGGGCTAAATTCCGGTGCGGGCGGCCGCGGTCGGCATTCCTCGCGCAGTGTGTCGGCGGGCAGTCGCCGTCGTCAGCGGACACCTCGTCGATATTAACATTATACCGCTCCGAGCACTCCGCAGCTCCGGTACCGAACGAATACTTCGCATATCTGCATCAGTTTACATGCCAACCTGCCAGCCTGACATAACACAACCGACCTAATGTTACAGATTCATTTGTTGGCACTGTAAAGCAAATGCATGATTCGAAGAGGTCCTAGTTTATCAATAGCGCATATTTTACTTATCATACAAAACGTAATGACGATTCAAAGTGATCAGTGAGATTTCATTGAATAAAAGCTTTTTGACTTTGACTTTGAGTAGTTAGGCACCTACCGGCCTAAGCTATAAATTACGATTTGCTGTAGGCCACGATATACAAACCAACAAAGTAGATGGCATATACTTCACTATGTACTTATAACGGTATATGCATACCGAATAACAATGGTATTACTTACAAGCTCATCAGCATCTCCTGTCCGTCCAACAATCGTGTTGTCAGCCGCCGACATTACGCGCACTAACTGGACCTGTCGTTTTACAAATTGAAATATTAAAATAGTGCCATGTATGCATATTTTGCTTTACTTAGGTACTTGTTTACATACTTAGTATCTACATTGTATTGAATCGCGTTGGAATGTCGAATATGCTGCCGAACGCACATAGCTAATTCTATAATCAGAATCATCAAAATGAGTCTATTATTGTACCAGAACACCTTCCACTTGTAAAGCATCTCGCTACTCATGGCATTCAAAGCGTTCTGAGCGAGCCATTCCTGCACTGGCGACTGGATATAAGTGTCGCTCTTTAAGGTAAAATTGTAAACGTATGACATTGGTCGGGTTATTGAAACAACGAGGAAGTGGATTAGAATGTCGCATAGGTACCTACCATCCGAACATACTCGTAGAGTATGAGGACTAGGCGGTATACTCGACCTAAGTGCATAAAGTTCGGTGAAATGGTCTCGAGGAGGCGGCGTGGGGCGGCGCGGGCTATTATAGTGTCGGGGGGGCAAGGGGGCAAGGGGGAGGGGGAATCCAATTGCGGCGCGTGTTTTTGCGGATCCTGCAATCTGTATGCGGCCCGCGACGCGGCGGCGGCAACGGCGGCGGCGGCGGTAACTTCCACGAAAGCAATTACGGCATCCGCAGCGGCCATCTTGCATCCGAGGGCGCGGTGACTTATGCGCCGGCGCGACCAATTACCAGCTCCGCTAAATGGCCCATGTGCTGACCGATGGTACCAGCGAGGTTTACACGAAAGGCCTTTGCCTCGCGCGATCAGGGACGCCGGAAACTCCACTAGCCAGCGGCCAAAATCGACAGCGGGCATATTCCTTGCCAACGTAAAAATATAATTTATTTATTTTTAAGGAAAACCCGCAGCACGCAACAATACCTATAGAGTAAGTAGAAAGAAACATTTTAACAGCAGGCCATTTTTTTCTTATAGTCTTCAACACAAAAATTTCGATTCATTTTGAATAAATAATAGTTAAAAAATATTAAAAAACACGCTTTATATAGAAAACTGAACTAAAAAATAGAAAATAAATATAAATTAATAATAGTGTAAATTATTAATTTATATTTATTTTATTATATATTTATTTTAAAAAAAACTATTTTTTTTTTCTACTTTTTAGTTTAGTTTATTTATTTTAGTTTGGTTTATTTATAAAAGTGTTTTTTTTACTATTACTTTTATTAGAACAAAGTTAATAGGTAACTCAATCACCATTTATTACAACATAAAGCGTGTTGAAAAAGCGTGTTGAAAATTATATATTGACAAAAATCTTATTTTGCTAATTGAATAATTTATTTATTTTAATACTTTATTGCACAAAATTATAAATTTGTTACAAAGGGTGGACTTAATGCTGAAGGCATTGTCTTCCAGCCAGGAACAATCTTATCAAATTTGTGTATTGTCATTGGTCCTCGATAAATCTACAAAGTTTGAATGAAATCTGGCCGTTTAAAGTGGGTCAAAATCGCGCCCAAAGGAGTCGGTTACAAACAAACATACAAGTGAAGCTAATAAATAAATTCATAATGGATTAGACAAAGTTATATTGGATCGCGAATCGAACATAAGCAAGCGGTGATGTCAACACGTCAGTTGGACCCGATACGGCGAGAGAATGCGTTTAGTTTACCATAAATATTGCGCTGATCATACCTACCTTACCTACTCACTCGTGGAAAGAATTTTAAGCGATGCTTTCAGCGGGTTTATGGTAAATATGATGCTTAGCAGCCTGGTTAATTACTTACTGGAGCACTGGTTAGGAGTACCTCCTGATATATTATCTAAAATTATACTTACCTAGGTACTTACCGAAAATAAAATTAAACAATCAAAGGTTGATAAAATGGAAAGATAAACCATTTCCGGATAAAGAAACAAAGTGCAGCTTTTTTACTGCCTAAAGAATTAACTAAGTACCTCTAACTACTAGTTAGTAGTTAGGATAAGAGGAAATTTGCAGTAAGCGCTATAATAATCTGTGAAACTGTGGGAACAAAGACTTGGAGCTGAAGAAACGGCGGCGGCTTCTCACTGATCCGCCTAATTAGTTTCACTTCTTACTAACGCGTCGTCGATAGCTTCCCGCAGCCGCAGCGCTCCCGAACCACACACCATTGTTTTTACGAGGTGCTCGCACTTATCTTGAATGTAGATAATCAAGGAACTTTGAACCTTGACTGAGGACAATAGAGGTGAAAAGAAGAGTCTTAACTAGTACATTTATCGGACGATGGTTATGTAGGAGTGGGTTTTAATGTCGCAGATAAGATAATGGTAGGTAAAGGTGGCAATGGTTATACACGCTGTGTCCGGTAGCCGCGGCCGGTGTCATTCGATGGACGATCCCATCGTCGCAGAGCAGTTAAACGTGGTCAGCACCAGAGGCGGCAGCGCACCATCAAACGGAATAGGCCTAATCGTGAATGAATATGCATGTAGCGAACACAAAGCGAGCCGCCGCCGATCATCACTTCGATCAGATAGTGGTGAGTTTATGTAATTGCAAGGCTCGCTTCTCCGATCGGTTCCCGGAACAGACTGCGCGGCTGCTGATGCGCATGCTGCGAGACGGGACGTACTGATACACGAAACGACCCATTAAACGCAAATCATTTCACTTCACTATAAAATAGTCGAGAGATGGAGCACTATACCAACCATACCGTACGTAGATTCAGTACATATTATGTGTTTAGTCTATGAATGAACCCTTCATTAAAATGATTTTAAGACTCTAGATTTACTGTGGCTCTTGAATATAATCCCCCAGCCTCTTCGACTTCAAATAATGTATTTTATTTGCAGAACTGAATAATCGAGCATGGATTTTGGATTTGTAACTGAGATGAGCGAACAGAGGTATTTGAATGCGTGTGTGTGTGTGTGGGTAGCTGGTCAGTTCCCACGATGTAGTGGCAGCAGCAGGTACGTACCGGTACCGGGTCACATCCTCGCGAGGTACGCGCGCGCGTCACTCCTCTCTGCGGCCGCGCATTTGTTCGGGAGCTAATTCACTTTATAATGAGTCACATAAATTAGCGTTAATTAGACACGTGAGTTATAGCCGGGTCACCTCACCCTCTAGCTTGCTCGTGTCACGACAAAAAGCATTCCATAAAATACCATTTTGTGGTGATAATTACTTCTACCTCCTGAAACCATGTTTGTAATAAAAAATGTATCGCGTAACTTAAAAGAAATAAGACAAATCTGACCTATGAGATATACTTAGTCTAATTAACAATGACCAGTTTGAAATTATGCTTTTTTTTATTGCTTCCTGCACGAGCAGTTCCGTATCGAGTGGAAGCCGCCGCGTCCTGCGTGGCGGAGCTGATAAGCCGGGGTTAACTGCCGGTAGTATAACCAGCCGGTAGATAAGCTAAAAGTACCGGTAGATAACGATTGCATTATTAAAGCGCGCAAAACATATCCAAGTACTAGTAAGCGCTTACAGCTAACCAGTTAGAGGTTATCGAAGCAACGTAATCAGCATCATAAAATAACAATTACGTATACTCCTCCATAATCGGTCTTTTCTGTTGAGGAGCGTGAGTCTCCTGCAAAGTCCCGTGGAAGTGCCATCGACGGATTACTTATCTATTGCACATGAAAAATAAGTTAAATATTGGAATAATAATATTTTATTTAGAAGGTAGTAACGTACCTACTAGTGCTGATACTACCGAAGTTTTAATATTTCCCCTTCTCAATAAAATAAAAAGAACGGCATTCTTACAAAGATACGTTAATTTCCTACATTTTTACAATAAAATAAAAACAGTATAACTCATGTTTATCTGATGCAAGGAGACGCATCATTTAAGTATTCCGATGATATAATAGAACCTTTTGACGACACAAATAGTATCGATACAATAAGGATGATTATTACTTAGTAATCGATTCTTGCCTACCCGAGGCTGTCCCGCACGCTCTATCACAACATCATCTATAGTTGTAAATCAATAAAGGGATCCAAATGATCTAATATATTCGTATACCTAAATAGGAAAATCCAATGATTAGAATATCATCCGCTGTGTTTTGATACTTGTCTTCTATTTTCTGTTCTAACTTCTGTTCTGTTTGTAGTTTGTTGTACGATCGTAGTGTACCAGGGTATCGGATATTGGATAAGTGACTTTTTTATCAAATAGATTATAAATGTTATATTTTTATTTACTTAGGATCGCACCAAAACTTTCAGCCTGTTATACAAAAGTTGTAACTTGTACCCTGACGTACGTTAAAGAGTTAAAAGCTCGAGTATCAAAGCTCGTACGTCGGCATAGAGTCAGGCGGCGGCGGCGGCGGCGCAGACAGATCCCTCGCGATATCATCTGCGTCGTCGATTTAATTCGACGATGCCGAGATGTTTCGATACTGATCCGCGGTATCGAAACATCTCGGCTCTACCGAACGAACGGGTTCCTTATTGTTCCTTACCGATTACGCCAACCATCACTTTAAAAGTAAATATTTCCGTATCTTATTTAATTTTAGACTTATAAGAAACATTGGTAAAAATATTTATTTGATGACGGATAGCATTGATGGTTTTTCTTCGATAGAGGTTGGTAGCGTGCGCCGCGCAGTGCAATATTTTGCGCGCCGCAGTACCGCGCGGTCGAATGACCATCACCAAAGGCAGTGACCACACTTAGTTTTACCTCGTACCGTGGCGCAGTCATAATATTAACTTAGCCTTACTCTGAGATGGTGAAACAGACATATGCCCTTTTTGATAGCTATTTTGTAGCATTGCACTTCACATGACATTATTAGTTTCACAGTAGCACCACCGACCGGCAGTGCAACCTGCCCAATATTATTAAGTAGCTTGGTGACCCGTTTTTTTTTGCCTCTTGCAGGCGGCAGGCGGTCCCGAGTCATTTAAATTAATTAGCAAGTCATCGTCTATAGGCTCGTCGTTGGAGCCCCGAGCCTTGCTGGAGGAATGCCGATAGCATCAGGGTCCGGCCGCGCAGGGTCGGGAGTTCGGTTCCTTCGTTATTAATCAATTATTAAATGTCATTATTTATCAGGAGGCTCCCGGGTCCCGCGGCGCCACCCTGCGGGAACGTCGCCTCATCATTCTGGAAATAGATGATGAAACTGTTTGTTTTTTATTGTATGTAACGTATTGTTATCGGTGGACGTAATGTAATTATTGATGAAAGCAGAGGTAACTAAAAATCACTCACCATCACCTGCAAAGGGCCATCGGTTAGTAGGTACTAGGCCTAGTAGCATCTCATATACAAAATCTAAAAATATTATAATAGCAACCATCGGAAAATATCAACATATTCTCATTATGTTATGTCTTCTGTAGATTTAGAGGCACGTTTGTTCAGCAAGTAAAGTCAAGTTCAGCAGTGAGTGTGTCGTGTTAGAGTTACAGAATAACACCATAAATCGGCCTTCTGTCCGCCGCGGCCGCCGCGGCCGCCGCCGCCGCCGCTACTGATCTCGATAAACTATAATTTACTTCCGATGCCAGGAATGCGTCTGTCCGTCTGACTGTCCTAACTACCTACATATTGTCATGTGAACAGTTTTTATTAATTAAAAGGTAATCGATGCCTTTCATGTCTCTCGATGGGAATACAAAAACGAATGCCGAACATGCCGCGGACATTTCTCTTTTCTCTCAACTTATTGTTCATATAGAAAAAGTTAGGAGACAAACATATAGATCAAATACTTACAAATTACAAAAATTATGAAAATTTGAATGGCAAAGAGGGAGAATATAAAAACCAGTGTTGAGTACCTACACCAAACGGTAACTAATAGGTACCCAACCAAAATATCAATAAAATAACCAATAAGTGCTTCACCATTGTAAAGTTTTTTTGTACAACTAATTGATGGAACCAGCCGATGGCCCACCGCCACCTGTTGCGATGCATTGCGTCATTGAGCAAATCCACTGAGGACGTGCCCTGTGATGCATTGCACTACGCCCACTCTGAGACATTTAAAGATTGTTTCGATTACTGAAAAACTTTGTCAGTTTCATATATGCGTGAGCGTGGCATGGCAGAGCCAGATACCGATTATAGCCCATTTGTACCCACTATTGTTATACTAAGTAAGTATAATGGCAAAGATCAGCGATTACACATTTCGGTGATTCATTTTGTATTGATGCCGCGCTTCGCACGAGTGACCTGAATAACATACCGAACTCAAAGCCACCGCCAGTTCATAGAAACAAAACCAACGAAATGAAATGAAGGACACTTATCGATTCAGGAATGCGAGTGATGGGGAAGTGCTGCCGTTGGCGAGTCCCTGGCTCGCGGGCAGTCGCGGGTCGCAGGTTCGAGACCCAGCTGCCGGCACCCGCGGCGCGGCCTGCCACATATCTGCCACCTAACGAGCCGTAACACATAATAATACTGTTATTTTATGAAGGCTTTAATTTCACAAGAAGTGGAAAGCTACATAAGGTAGAGTTGGTCTAAAAGCAACGGGGGATCAGTTACAATTTGAAATATCTAACCCTGACAAATATCTCGAACTTTTACCGAAAGAATATATTGAATTGAATTTAGAACGAAATGAGTTACTACGACTTAGGTATAAGTTATATATTGTTCATCGTTTGCGTGCGCAAGATCCTGCAGACAGCAGGATGAGTGTTGTTATTAGGCCTTGGTGTTGCTGATGATAATAAAATAGAGCGGTTACCTCGTGGCAGCCGCGAGACAGACAGCAGATCGATGGTCGTGACCTGTGTCTCCTCGCCACCCCGGGGGGCTCCGCTCAGCCTGCGGGGGGCAGATACTTAGATAACGATATCTAATGGATGATGACGTTCCAGCGGACACTGGGTCAACTCCTACACATAAGAAGGTGTTTAAAGATACATGCATATAGTAGTACCTAGTGATACATGTATATAGTAGAGGTAAGGTACTGCCGCCGCAAGTTTTATTAATTCAGTCAGTTAAGACCATAAAAATTCTTTGAAAGTTTAGTAAGTAAGTACAGAAGATAAAAGAGAAGATAAGCAGCGAAAAGATAATTACGAGCAGCATTAAATCTGTGACAAAGAACCGCTCCGTCTATCTATGTATACATAGGTAGGTAACATTAAAGTAAGTCGGCCGACTGGCATGCGGTCGAGCTAAACTGTGCTCGCAAAAAGTTCTTTGTCCATAGCGGAGGCCGCGAGCAGAGGGCGAGGGCGCAGGGAGCGGTCGGTGACGCGCTCCGCCCGGTCAGAGTGTCCGCGCGCCCACGGCCGGTACTCGGAGGGACCTCGACGATACATTTTTTGCTCAGCTTCGTGTTTGATGCGGCGATGTCTTTGTGCCGATTGAACAGACCGACTCTCTCACTTAATTAATACGAGCACAAGTCTCGGGGGTGAACACATTTAACTTCCCCGCGCTCGCATCCGCAGACCCGCCTTCGCTGGCCGCTAGAAATCGAGCGAGACGTTTAATTAAATTTATTGAGACACGTTATCGGTCGCCATCTCGCGGCCGATGCGATGGGAATCGAATGCAAAGCGCAAGGAGATGCCTCGAATAGCGCGCGGCCGGAGTAACCGACGCGACGCGATCTCGCGGATTAAATAACGCGGAAAGCAAGCTCCAATAATAAAGCGGTCCCTGAGAGGGGAGACAGGTGAACAATTGCCCAAATTGCAACAAAAACAAGACGACTTCAAAGCAGATTCAATTTGGCGCTGTTCGAGCGAACTCGTCGATTGTTCCTTTCTCCTCGATTTATGCGAACTGCAGCGCGGACACAATGTAAACGGCCCGATAAATATCGCGGCACAATGCCTTACTCAAGCCCAGCCACCTCTCTGCCTACTCTCCAAAGTCCACGTCGGAGGAGCACATCTAGGGACGAAAGTTAGTAAGGAACTCATCAAGTTCTGTTAATTAATTTAGTTAGTAGGCTTGGTTGGTACCTATGAAGTAATGGATGTTTATATTCTGCATTCGCATGTAGAACAACCCATGTTATAAATTATTGAACGTTTTCTTAACACCTGAGTGATGGTGTGTGTCGAGCCGATTGCCAGGTCACGAGACATGATGAACTGAAATCATGCTTCTGACGTTTCATGTTGTTGTTATTCAAATCATTATTTAAAGTCCACGTGACAAATGATCAAGCACTCGTCCACAGACGATGTAGCAGTGTATACCCATACATGCACAGGCCGAGTGGTAGATTGATGTCGCTAAGATACAGATCTCGGTGTAAGTAAGTTTTACTGGAGAGGATGGTTCCCATCGCACCGCACCGCAGCCGCGCCGCAGGGCGTCCGTCGTCCGGCCGCGCCGCAGCGACATCCGTCTTGTTACTGTCACCACGTTCACCGCACGTCACTCCATCCAGATACAAACCACAAAAACTCTGTTTTTATCCTAAAACAATTCAACAAAAACCGATAAAGCTACCTTTGTAAGTACCTAATAGGCTTCGATCGACGCTACTTGATTTATGGTGCAAGGGTGAGTCTTGTAACCGATCGTTCAGCATTAAGGTTGAACAAGTCGCACACCTTTCCATACAAACGTGGAAAAAGTATTCATTTAAAAAATACAAGCTAAAAATACTTTCCATACGAAAGTTTAGAAGCTTGTATTTTTTAAATGAATACTTATTTTACGGTTTGGGCTGTCTACAGACATAGATTATGACGAAATAAATTGATATAATCCTTAGTTTTGGTTGGTCAACGTCAAACAGTGGAGTGGTTACCCTTCCACGTTTGTATGGAAAGGTGTGCGACTTGTTCAACCTTAACATGACTTTAACTTGAAATTCATGTATTAAACGTTTTATTTTACCAATATCTTATGCCATTGTAGTCATTGTATGCAGTAAATATGTGGCAGCTTCAATACCGATTAGGCTAAAGCTGTAATAAACGTTTCGCCGTGATGTGCTAAGCTCGGTTGATTTATTGCAGCTCCGCGGTCCGCGCTCCGTGGCGCGGCATGTGCGCATATCCGCGTCCAGGCAGCGGCAGCACGCGCCTGCCTGAAGCTTCACTATCATTACCCAGCGATTACCTCTCCCTTTGATATCTTTCAGGAACCCATTATCCGTGTTATGCATCTGAACTCGACGGGAAATCAAAAATCTCGAACGAGGGCAAAATTCAAAGGGTACTTTAAGACTAATACGAAAAGGTGTCTTTCATTCTCGCGTAGAAGACATCCAGATTATAAATCTTCATGAAAAAAAAAATTCTGTTTAAACAGGTTTAGGCTTTAGACATAGTGAGAATCTGTATAACATAGGGTCACACGGAAGAAGGTTACAATAATTCTTAGCGTAGAAGCACATCAAACATTTAATTTCTTTGGTGGAGTCGACTGCGTCATCCCCTCAGTTCCCTTCGGAGCGTGACTCATGTTTAATTACACGTCTAACCCTTTTATTTAAAACATTATTGGCACTTATTCGGCGGATCACGATCACGAGCACTTGATCGCACTTGACACTGCGAGGATTATTCATTATTTACGAGTCGGTACGGTACATCCTCTTAATATTGCTGGTGCTTACGTAGTATTAGATAATTAAATTAATTAGTTTGGCTAAGTTATAATAATAATGCCGTTTTAATAAATCCGTCAAGTTCTCTGGGGACGTACTCGGTGAGGTTTGCATTGTTATAATATGCTGAGGTAACTCCTGGTTCTGTCACTAAGCTCATAAAACGTTGGGATTGGGAAAGACACGTAGATACCTGACCTACTATAAATAAGTATGTATAAGTAGGAAGTAAATTAACTTATCATTTTATTGAACGGATCTTTGCTAAAAAAAATGGATTGTTTAGCATAAAATGTAGAGCTGTAAAACAAAAGAACACGTAGTTTCTTTCATATAAAATCGTTGGGTGGTACTACTGGTACCTACTGTAGGATAATAGAAATGAAGTGAACTTTCCTTGTGAAGGCGGAGACCGCTGAGTGGCGAGGTGGAAGGAAGCGCGATGTCGCGATGACGCGACTCGAGACGCTTTTCATTAGGCAATCCGCGCGCCACTTTGCGCTCTCGACAGCTAACCAACTTCATCTGACTCGTTCGTGACGTCACTAACACAAACACCCTAGAGAGCATTTGTTACTGACTCTAGCTTTCTTTCTTTGTAGTCAAAATATTCAGCATCAGCGACTCTACCGTCTATTATGTTTTAGGGCATTAGGTAGTGTAGAGTGTGAATCATTTTAAGCTTTAAATATGCCTCAGGAACGTGCATAATTTTTTAAAGCATCATAGATAGGTTCTTAGGTTAAAGTAAAACAAAGATTATTTTCATAATTATAAGAAGGGCATGCCAGCCGATGTAATGAAAGCTAATAAAAGCCCATAGTCTTTAGGCACGTGTGGCACCATCTCGAATCAATTGAACGTTCAACCCTCCGGCAGGCAGCGAGCGAACACAATGGCACCGGCAGACAAGTGTTCTAAAAAGATGAATTCGTCGTCCGTGCCATTTGACAAATAGTCCGCGCGAGCCGAGAGGGCCAGCGCGGCGGCGGCGGCGGCGGCGCGACGTGCCGGGACAATATTAATTCGGTTTTATGACATACGAAATTGCTCTCAATAAATTGTGCATTGAGAGAGATAGCAGGTCGACTGGGGTCCCACACGTGCGCGCGTTATTAAACTTTTCATTACTCGTCCGGACAATGCCTGACCCTACACTTGTTCAACTAAAGAGGGAGACCAGAGGGATTTTCATTAAATAAAGGTCGGTACTTGCTTTGCTGGTCCTGCTTTCCCTCTCAGGTGGATGGTTTTTAATTATAATAAGTACTTACCTATGCCAGCAGGAGCAAAATATACCTATTATTTGTAGAGTAAGAATCATTGGTCACGCTGTAACATTTGTGACCTTACTTGAACTTACTGGCTAGGTATGGCAAATTATCAAAATCAGTACATAATTGTCAGAAGGACACATTAGGCACGTAGATTTTTTTAATTTTTCAAATAAGTAGCTGTTATTAGGTACTAATCTCTTAGCTCACATCACCCACTTCATAACCAGTCGCGCGAGTGTATAACAAATGATTAGCGATGCAATACCCTTATTGCAGCTGTCCGAATCAATTACGTCGAATAACAAAAGCCTGCATGGGTCCCCCCGACGAGGCGCGGCGGCGGACGCGACTCGGTAATTCGCTGTACAACACAGCATTATTTGATTTAGAATTGGGCGCGGAATGCGCTTATTGACTCGATCCGACCCTCCCTTCAGAGTGCGTATCGCATTACGTATTTGTACAATTAATTTTGAGGCTATTAAAATGAATAGATGCAAATAAATAAAATACTTTACTTCTCATTGAACTGTAATTTTGTAACAAAATAGAATCTGTATTCGCAACACTATGGGTTGTTACAGTGCAGAACGGCAGCCGCCTAGGATCGGTCACAATGGACGTCCCACGCCAGAACGAAGATAATCAGTTCAGAAGACAGAAAGTAGCCATCTGAAATGGGTTGACTCAAGCAGAATCATTATAATAGTGGAGACAATAACCAATGTCAAAAGGCAGGCACCTCGTGGCACAGCAAGGGAGCGATCGCGGCCCGGGTCGCTGCACCACACCCGGCTCGAAGGGTTGCCACTCGAGACCGATATATCCACGCGTGTTATATTGCCTTTTATTAGTTTTTCCGCGGCGACGACGACAACAGCGAGTCGCATATTTGCTTTGATGACGCACCCTCCGCCCTTCGCGTCCTTCACGACAATCACGCGCGACCCTTTTGTCAACGTTTCTACTTAACTTCTCCACATAGCTAGGTACTTACCATTATTTTTTATCCAAATAAAATGTCCTTACCATAAAGGGCTTCACATCTGTATTATATGAAAACGAAAACCGCCACGAGCCGCAAGTAGAGACGGAACGCCCGCAAACTCTAAATCAACGCTGTTATGCTGATTATGCTTTAGTTTGTAAAATTTGTAATTGAAACCGAGAACATTTCAAGCGTTTAATGTGTGATGTACGACGCTGCGCGCCAAGCGGGCCGTTGTTGGCAAGCATCCAGCTATGAATGCCCAACAAAATCTGATAAACCATACCACGCAAAGGAACCGCTTCGATTGTATGAGTGTGGGAACCTTCTCATACTCGAGGGCCGCAGTGTGAGCTGATGAGGTAAACGGAGCCGTTTCCGAGAACCACGCCTTATGCTATCTCGCGCCGATCGCCCATCGATCGGCTACAAACTCCAAATCTCCTGGAACTTAACACAATCGCGCCGAGAGCCACCGAACTCTGGCTTAATCTAAACTGGACATTTAGCTTCCGCGAACAGGATAAAATACTATCGCCCGTATTAGCTAAGCAGTTAACATCATTCAGCCGTCCATAAATCTGTCAGGAGCTAAACCGGGGTTCGTTGTCCCAAGCCGAAACGTTGCACGCTAGTACGTACATGTAGACTCGCAGATTCTGTAGACTCGAAGACCGTTCGGTCGGTATTAAATCTTATTTCAAAGGTCATTCTGGGAAAAGTTGCCAAATGAATCAGTAGAGTACGCGATTTGCAACGGCTCTATCCTATAAATAATTGCCATTCGTTAATGTAATGAAGTGTGCGATTCATCAATATGTCAGCCGCAGCGAAGCGTTTGTCGTTCACACGTGATGGCTACCAGCGCTTACATAGGTACATTATCTATACTTACGTAGGTACACGTAATGGCCACATGTGCACTGCGACGGCTGCTGAGATGGAAAGCTCGTACGGTTCCACTCCAGTTAATCGCCATTGCTACATAACCGATACAGCTAATTTGCACCGACCAGATAAAGCGTATTTATTGCTACAAGCGGAACACGACAGAACATTATCTTGAGCGCACGCGCATGAACGATTGTCGGTCTTATCGCTTTGTTGTTAATGTGTGTGGCGTGGCAGGTACCTAGGTCTGCGTATGGAAATATTGTCAGTTGACATTGTAGTATTCATAATGTTGTGCACCTGCTGCTGCTAATATCAATAAGTTGACTTAGATAAAGAACTGTTGTATAATTTAACGGCGGATTTCATTATTTCAAAAACGCCGATATAATATAGGTAATTGTGCAAGCAAGGAGTCAGTAGTTGCAACTGCTGGATGAGGGCATCAATCACACTTATTGTTTGTACTAGTGGTATGCACCTGCCTTGGCTGTAGCAGACGGCATCGGCAGAACGCGCTGGTATGCCAGCACCTCGCCTGCCGCGCGTTTGAAGTCTTCTGCCGTCCATTGAGCGCCGCGTCGCGTAATAATAGAGCGTCGTCGTGCGGCCGCGGCTCCGGCACCGCCCTAGCGATTGATTTACGACACGCGAGTAATTTATGAACGTTTAATTAAAGTACCAGAAGCCGGAAGAACACTGCAGCGTCAGAACAAACACTTCTAACTACGTATCAAAGTACTTATACTGTTTGATGATTCACTCTATTTCGGACAACAAGTTGATGGCATGTGACAATAACGAGCAACATTGGAAACAATGCCTAAAAGCTGCTAGCTGTTGATTTGTACCTACTTTCTACATAGACTTCTCTCCGCCAGCTCAGTTGCGCGGGGACTTAAATGTCGAGTCGGACATAAAATATGTGGGCATAGGTAGGTTAGGTACGTATGACCTAACTTACCTACACCTTGGACTAAGATGTACCCAGTGCGCTATTACTTATGGTGATGAACATTATATTAGGGAGAGAAAGGTACTGCCTTTTAACTGTTTGGCAAGGAGGTTACCTAAGTATGCAAAAATAAGAAAACTTTTATTAGATATAGGTAGGTATAACGAATGGGAAGAGGGGAATAAAAATGAGCGCACTCTTATTTAACATCATTCCCGGCAAATTGTTCGATAACTGTGAAAAATTGAGGCCGCTTCACTTCGATAACGGCGCAAATTGAGTGAAGTTACCTCGAACCTGCCTGCCTGCGGTACACTACCAACAACGCAGGGGACGGCGGGGGGGAGGTGGGCGGCCGAGGGATGGAAATGCTACGACGATCATGAAAACCATGTTGGTACTATGCGTATAAAAACCATGGTTTGATTTTTTTCCAAGCATAATTCAGACGGCCGACCGCCGATTATGAGCTCTACAATAATGAAAAGTTTTAGTTGGTGGCTTCCAAGTATCAGTGGCGAGGAATGCCTCTCGGCGGCCGCTGCCTGTGGGACGAGGAGGGAGGGGGTGGGAGGGGTGTGTTGGGGGAGGAGGGAGACACAGAGCGGCTGCTTTGAGCGACGGCTGTGAAATTGATCCGTTCATACTTCATAATCAGTGGCGGGAGACGCCATGCCTGCCACCGCAATGCCACAATGGATGCCTGCTTCATTGCCGATATCACATTTCGACTTATTTTGCCAATTATATGCTTACCTAGGTAATATAATTTAAATACTTACAAGGTTAGTATTTCATCCTAGCCGGGCTTTAGAGACTTTTTCTAAGAACATCGCCAATGCACAAATTAGTTAACGGAGTGAAAGGATTTTACCAAGTAGGAAGGGGTACAAATACAGAAACTTAGCAAGAAACTTTTAATTTCACAGTCATGTGGCTCTATCTTCCTAGAAACCATGTCATGTAGGTATCTAGTACCACTAGTACAGTAGGTACTATCTTACAATGTATGAGAACAGGTTAAAGACCGGTCGTACGCAGAAGTTGCTGAGAAAAATAATTTTGTATTGAAAGTAGTAATTATATTGCAGTGAGAGGTAAAGTCAGGCCTGAGAGGTATCTAACCATAGTGGTATGGTTTAGTCCCACTCCCACCCTACCCCTAGGTATGGCCAGGGGTATGGTGGGGTTCGAAGTGCAACCAAACCAATATAGTAGGTAAAGCATTTGATTAGAACTAAGTACCTAGTACTAAAATCGATTAATTGCTTTGACTGGTACGGGTTTAAATCAAACTGGCCTATTTCAACAGTAGTTTAGGTAGGTACCTTACCTATTTTGCAATACTGTTAGGTACACTACTAAGCTAAGTCCATACGATACCTCCCTAGTTAGTAGTAACTACCAGTGTGTTTTGTAGTAGCATAACAAGCAAGTCACGGTAATTCATTAGTTTGATTTGTGTGCGCCTGGTTCGGTGATTAGGTTTATTTATTACCCGCTTACCTAATAAATAAGTTTCGTTTGAAAGGTGAACAATGTTGTAGGAATGCCTGGCTCGATGGTTAGTCGTGATTGTGCTCTGTAAATACCTGCTAGAGTGCTGTCCGAATCAACTACACAGCCTGTTCACTGCCTACTTATTGCTTTAGACAGAATGCGATCATATTGCTTAGTTTAGTATTTATAAAATTGGCCTAATCTAATGTCTGCTAATTAGGTAATTGCCGCGTGCGGCCCAGATTCAGCCGATGATCTCAGGAAGCACACATTTGTTGCTCTTGGCTTGTGGTCGCGACTCTGGGTCCGTGGGGTACCGAGCGAGGCTCTCCGTGTATTCAAATATTTTTCAGGACGTGTTCTAGGCGAAGCGACGCGTGACCCGAGGGCTATACCTATAAGGCTGGAAGTTTTCAGTAGAGTAAATAGGTATCTTCTAGGTAACCGTGCTACATTGTCGACCACATCATCGCTTATAACGCCAGGTGAGATTGTGGTCAAAAGGTTACTTAGATTGTATAAAAAAATACCATAAGGGCATAGGTTCAAAAACTAAAATCCGATTACTGATCAATCACGCTCTAAAAGTATTAAACAAGAAAACATTCTCATCTGAAATTGTTATGTTTAGAGAACTATATTACCTACTTAGAGGTAAGTAGGTAATGTACACAGGGCTGGTTTACAATCTACCCCGGTCGGTGTTAGCGAGCAACTGAGTTTATTATATTAGACTGTAGATGTAAAACACCGAGTACCTATAGGTACCTAAATTAAGTAAGTAGGTATACAAAGGAATCCATGAGTCAGGTAATTTCTCTGTGTCCTAACAATTACGGCATGGAACATTGGTGACACGAGGCGACGACGACGACGGCGATGGTATCAGCGACCAGCTGGCCACCATTGTATGCTAATAGCGACCGGACGGCAGCCGCCGCCGACCGGACCGACGGACATTCGGCACGAGCAAAAACTGATCACGATATCCGCAATAATAAGTAATAAACTCATAGGTACCTACTTATGTACCTACCTAGTGCTATTTAAAAAATATATTATGATAACTCGGACAAAGCTCTACCAAAGTAAAGTTTAAGTTCTTTGTACAAACTTTTAGTGTACAAACTTACCCTACCAAAGTTCCACTAGCGTAGAGTCTGTAAGTACCTACCTATTCTAAATGTTTCTGGCCTCCGAGCTTTACAAACCTGAGCTTCGGCTCTAGCGAGCTAAGTATAAGAGGTAGAGTAGGTATACCCATGGTTTTTATGAGTTTGCCAAATTGTCTTATTCTTAATTGACCTGTTCTGCAGTATTTTAAGTAACGGGTAAGGTAACTCCCGTAACTCTTGAGTCAGCTGGCGTGCGCGGGCGCAGACCTCGCGGCGCCGCACCCCGCCGGAACCGGAACTCTATTGTTTTTAAATGTCCACGACCCTCATGCGCATAACTCAGAAACCAACAAGGACCAGTGCTCAAACACTATTCAAAAACACTACATTTTATTGTTTTACTTCTGACTTAGGTACAATGTACTCAACTTAAATGATCATTTTTGCAGGTACCAAATAGTGCGGGTGCTAAGTGTTATCGCCTCGCACCTACATAACTTTCTCCATGTTTGCTAGGAATTATGCTTTGGCAATCCTGTGGGTTATAAATAATTTACTATAAGTACATAATTACTAGGTATATTACGACTAAACTACCTAACCTATCTTACCTACTCGTACTCCAGTATATATCTCGTATTTAATTAATTAAGTTTCATACTTTACATCAAACATTTTTTATATAAGATAAATACCTTTTTAACTGTTTCAAAGAACAAGGAGGGCCGACCCCAAAAGAAATGGAACATAAAATATTATAAACGCGAAAGTTTGCAAGAATGTAGTATGGATGTTTGTTCACTTGGCTGCTTTTTATCCCGGATAATCAACGGGACGCGAATAAAGTCGCGGGCGGAAGTAAGTTGGACATAAGGCCAGGACAATGAAGAAGAAATGACGTTTCATACTTTATGTACACATTGTACATACTTGTAAAGGCAAGTAATTACCAGCAACGACGCGGCCGCCGCGGTTGTAAGTTTGCGATGGAGTGCAGTGCTAAGCTAAGCATGTAAGTAAATCTCAATTTCGTTATAAGTACATACTTATAATAATCCATTAGCTTATAATATGATAAAATAAAGGTAGCATTGTCTCTGGTCCTGACTCCTGACTGCCGTTAGCGAAGTTTGTGTGCAAAGAGGGGGTCTTTGCATACACGTCGAATTTTTGACTGTAGGTACTGTATAGTATTATATAATCTGTGGTACTGTTATTATGTGTAATGAAGTGTGGGATCGCTCCTCCACGTTACCTTCCTGCATGAGGTAGGTACTTACATCTACCTACATTGAAGCACCCGCGGATCACGTTTCAAGTACCTTCTACTACTCGGTGATTACACGTTCAGGCGGAGATTGTTTTTAAACAGGAAGAGATAGAGTCTCAACGCAAGCGAACAAACAATATGTATTAGGCTATCTAAAAAGTGTCAAAAGGATTCGAGTTTTGTCATTTTTTGAAACATCACCTAGCACTTTAATTTTAATTGTTTTTCTTGTGTTACTGTTGGACTAGTATAGTATTAATAATCTGTGCTGTGGGTAAGTAGGTATTGTTGTTTAATTTAGGTGGAATTTTAACCAATAATACTTAGGTCGTAACATAAAGTGTGAGCCATTGGAATAAATGTGCGTAAAGTGGTAGGTATCTCCGAATGTATCACTTGACACTGGCAAAATTGTCTGTTATGATAATATGACGGACAGAGGCCATAAATTTAAGAGAAGAAGAAGACGAAGATGTCAAAAGATTTTGCAGTCATTTGTCATTTTAGCTAGCGTAGCTTTAGAATTGCTCTAGAGCACCAACATGAATAAGGCCATCCTACAGAAAAAAAAATCCTTAGTTACACCACAGAATATATAAAGCCATATTATGGTACTTCATACCATGAACTATTGTTAGTCAATGTGCATACCTACACAAGAAACTTGCTGTGAGTGTATTAGTATGTGCCTAAGTGCTCGCTTTCAGACTCTACGCTCCTTATTAGATAAGCACACTCATGCAGGGTGTGCCCGTAGCTTCATAGAATAGTACTGCAATAAGTAGGTAGGTATAACGTAGCATGAGCATGAGGCAAGGGGCGGAACTTCGCAAATTAAGAGAGCGATGATTATGAGGATCAGTTGCTCCAAGTTTTTCAAAGCTAAAAAGATAAGAGTTTTTGATTTATTAATAGTCTAGCTCCATTTCTATCTAAGTGGTCCTCGTTATTTTAATGAATGACAATTGACTGATTTTGATGCCTGAAAAATCTTGAAAAAGTTTTGTGCTCGTATACTCTCTGGTAGAGTAGCTTTTGTCTGTTTTGATCTCAGTCTCTCTATATGCATTTTAGACGATTTCTATTTGGCATGATCATAATTAGATAGCCTAGGTATTTTAATTTATAATAAAGCGTAATGAATGTTGGTTTGTGTGAGTCGCTGAGAAGTGGAGGCATTAGGCTAGGCTAGGCCGCGCCACCAAGCGAGATGGCCTCACGATTCGGCACATTAGGCTAGGCCGCGCCAGCAAGCGAGATGGCCTCACGATTCGGCACATTAGGCTAGGCCGCGCCAGCAAGCGAGATGGCCTCACGATTCGGCACATTCCTAGCGTGGCCTGGTAGCAAGCTATGCGATAATAAACGTAAAAATGCCATTTAAAATACCAAAACGATATTAATTACAATATTTTTACGTTTCCATGAGTAATTACCACTCTATAATGGATTTATTAAAATTTTTGTTACTTTTATCTGAATCTCGTTCTACTAGTGGTTACCTTACAATAATAAATTGTATTTTGATTAGGTTGCTAGATCATTATTATAAATACACATAAAAGAACAATACATTACCATTGTGTACGTTTTCAAAACGTTACAGTGAATTAATTAGTACGATTTTAATTAAACAATTGTATACCTATCTAACTAAGTAGGCTATAGAATGTTACTTATGAAACTTTCTCATAAACGAAATAATTATCTCTAAACGCAATCACGGGCCGCAAAACGCAGCCTCCCATCAAGCTCTCCCCGGGCGGCGCGGCGGCGCGGCGAGGAAGTGACTCTACACAGGACTCACTTGGTTATTGCTTACAAACAACTTATTGTCAGAGGCTCGGCCTGCCCCCCTGACGACCCTCTGGCTCCCTCTTGAGAATCCTCGCTTTCAGAGTATTGTTTAAAGTGAATGTTTCGTCTAAGTATTATAAACTAGCTTCCGCTGCGACTTCGATCGCGTCCCGTTGGATCCCATTTTCCGGGATAAAAAGTAACCTATGAGTTAATCCAGGCAATGGACAATATAATACATATACTAGCCGTCTCCCGCGGCGTTGCTCGCGTTCTAGACCCTTTAGAGTAGTTTAGAGTGTGACTTTTCAAAATTCCTTTCTTAGTGCACCCCTACACTATATAAGGATACTAGGTACCCTCCAAAATTCATACCTCTAGGACTTATAATTTAGGCTGTGCGTTGATTCTAAGTCAGCTTCAAAAGAGTTTTTTAAAATATATTGATGATTCCAAGTTTCATCCAAATCGGATCAGTAGTTTTTACGTGAAAGAGTAACAAACATCCATACTAACTTTCGCGTTTATAATATTACCTGGTAGAATTGTGTGAATAATAAGTAATAACAAACTTAACCTAAGCATTAGGCACTGTGTGCATACGAAGCCAATTAATAGAATTCTTTGTTCCGGAACGTTCACGCTTTGTCACCTGAGTGAGATGTGGGTGAGTTCCTAGAGCAGTAAGCAAGGACTAATTAAAACTTTAACTGACTTAATTCATTACAAAAATACCTAGCTTAATAAAAATAGTTTGAAAACGATGAGTAGGTACCTACCTAGGTTGGTAAGTATAACGTATATATGAAGCGCTCGCTTCATCTTCATTCACCGCGGGTACAATTTTCACTAATCGGTGGGCGCGGCCAATTTGTATGCTACTTCACCGAGAGTGGGCTAGACTCAGTGATGAGCAGTACCTACCCAGTACGGCCAGTACGAAACACACAAAAAACTATCTCGTAGAGTATACCGGCGCTAATTACCGCTGAACAGCGTTGAGCGTCTAAATATTCACTAATATTATAGGCCCCCACAATGGAACTTTGCTTCAGATTAAATTTTTGAGATTTTAATTATTATTTATTCGCCACCAAAATAGCGTTGAAATACGAATCTTTCGAAGCGAACTTATTGTATGGTTCTGAGCCAGGGCGGGTGGAGACAACGACGAGACTTTGTATTATAAATAAGTTTTCAAACAGTGGAGTCATAACTCTCCAGCGTTTGTATGAGAATAGAGGCGACGTTCTGCGCAGTCAATATTTGGATGGGTGACCGCTTGTGGCATTTACAAAAAACTCCCAACTCTCATAATAACTAACTCAGGTACCGTATTTAGGTAGCCACCGCTACTTTGTGATGTAATGTACTAACTGGTAGGTATAGCCTCTAGAATCGCAGGCCTCTGATAATAATCCCCCTTTTAGCGGGAGCTCGGGAGGTAAAAATAAATAGGGAGGTGGGTAAGTAGTTACTATAATTATTATACCCGTAGCACGTCCTATAAAACGATGTAGAGCTCCTCGAAACGGCTGCCAAATTGGTTGGTGATGGTATAAAGGCAAAAAGTAAAATGTTTAGTTGGTTGTTGGACAATGGCGACCATATTGCCCGCTGGGCGTGTCCGGCGGCGAGATGAAAGGCGCGCACCGCCGCGCCCCCTGCGCGCGCGCTCAGGAATGCGCGCCGACAAAGGAGCTCCCATGCATTATCAGCCTTCAGGCTTGATCTATAGATTGTCCGCCGGGTAACTAAGAAACCTATATAGTATCGGGAATGCTTGGAATATACACCTAGCTACTGTTAGCTGCTAAAACAACTTTTCAGTAGTTTTGCGTTTGAACGAAAAAACAAAATTGTTATTATGAAAAATAATACATAACCTAATGAACAGATAGGTAGTAAAATAAATACCTAGCTGATTAAAATGATGAAAAAAAATGCGTCTGGAAATGACGGTTTATAAAATGGAATTTCAATAAATTATAGAAGAATATCAAGATGTCACATTGGTATAAATAGTTGTAGGTTGTGGCTTGGGGGATGGAAAGCATGTGGCAGGGACAGGTGGTGGAATGGAGACATTAGGCACATTCCTACGTCACCGCTCTGAAAGATCCATTCTCTAGATGTTGATGATAAAAATTGCAATTAAAATAATTTCATGCACCCCATTTCTCATAAAGTGGTGGAGATATCCATACCTATAATATAATAACACTATCTTTATTCTTGACCAAGCTATTGCGATGCCTGCATGCCTTGAACACCTAAAATTACTGATTTTGCAGAAAAAACTAAAACGGGCACTGATCGGCGAGCGGGGCGAGACATCATTTCTAATAGGAAACCGTAAGTATGTATAAAACTAATTATGAAATCTTGGCCCGACCCTATGTAGGCACGAATGCTTATGGGGGGCTTGAACCCCTGGACCTGCTCCTTGGATTTGTAAGTAGGTACAAACTTATAGGTAATAGACGGAACGCATCAATGTTGTAAAAGTAGAAGTAAAACCCAACTTTACATTACACGTAGGTATAGAGGAAGCACCCTGGAAAACCAATGTTCAATCAATGGTCTAAGCTAGATCGCTACTTATAAGTCGGTACTTGTGCTAGTGATGATTAAAATATTACTTTATGCTCAGTTGTTATCTCCGTGTTTGACACTTAGGAAATGCATAAATTATAAGCAAATCGGCGAACATAACCCGCGCGCGGGCGCTAACGACTAGTGCCGGAGCCGACGGCAACTAAATCACCTTATCTTTACTTATAGATAACAGTGCGCTGGCGGCACTACTCCTCAACTTACAAGACATTACGACGACGTGATTGATGGCCGCTCGCTATCGACGCATGCGCACATTACGGACATTCAAATTGCACCATAAAATGTACCAGTGCTCGTATTGCATTGCATGCCTTGACCCTAATTTCAAGCGATAAAATTAAATAGGTATTTACTACCTACTTACGTACGTTTAGAGACTGTTTGTAAGTACTAATAAAAATACCTTATGATAACTTACCAGTAGGGTTATAGACTAAAATTCTTGAAATTTATCGATAACCAGTGGTTCCAGCACTAATAGTCACAATTTTCTGTTGATATTAAAACTTACCATAGATAAAAGTCAAGTATGGGCACATTATAGGGTTAATTATACCTACGTAGGCTGGTACTACGAGTATTATAAACGTGAAACTTTTTAAGAATGTATAGATTTGTTATTTTTCACGTTTGTTATATTATATTGTCTGGGACCTGGATTAACACATAGGCTACTTTTTATTCCGGAAAATGAACGGGATCCAACGGGACGCGAACGGAGTCGCCGGTGGAAGCTATATATTAATACATATAAATGTACAACTAGGTGGGTGTTAGGAAGGCCTTCTAAGGTTTTATCAGAGGTGATTATTAATTTCGGATAATAAGGTGGTATGAGTTATAATAGTCCCCGGCAGGTGTCATGGCGCATGGTGGAGCGCGGGGGCCACCCACAGCGCCGCACTAGATTCCTCGCCGCATTTTTTACACCCTAATTAAGCTAATTTATCGAGACAATACGAGAAATTATCGGTAGCGGTCGGGTACCGGCCGCTTTATGAGAGGTATTAAACTGTCGAGTTTAAGAGCGCTACCGAGCTACACCGGTATGTTTTGATGACCCTATAAATATCGTGAGATCTTATCAGATTAGAGAAGTTAAGGTGAGTTGCAGTCGCAGGGTCGGTGTCGGAGGCTCTCCTAATGGATGCCGCGTCGAGGAATGCACACTACAAAGCTCTAAAATGCTAATAACAAGTGCGACACACACACCGCGCCTCTAGAATGCGTCTCCGCAGATAAACGAGGTGACGATCTCGCGGCAGGTATGATTAGAAGGAGTTTAATGGCAGATTAGGTAAACATTTTATTCAAAAATGCGTGTTTTATTGAAATAGCTGGGCCGGCCGTGAGCTTCACTGTTAATGTATAGGCACAGATTATATAATACTATGTATAGGTAACGGGCGTCGTATCTTTAAGGTAGGTACTATTCTTGATGCAGCTCCAACTTTCTCCTTCGTCCCTACCATCTTATCTAGCGACTCATCTAGCGATGACCAATCTCGCGATGCGATGCTCCATTTTCAGGGTTTCGGAACCCTTGAGGTGCGACTTTGTCTGTCTGTCCGTCTGTCGCAAACCGTATTATCTCAGAAATTATAGAGCTGTTGACTTGAAATTTGAATATAATAGTTATAGGTAGATCTTATTTATCAGCATGTATAAAAAAGAGGGATATTTTTTTTATTTCATTACCTATCAATATTTAAAAAATAAAGGCTAATTTCAAACTAATATAAACCACTGGATTGAATTATGTATACAGGGTGGTCCATAGACATCTGTGTCTATGTGGACCATCCTGTATGTTATAGAAGTAGATTTACCTGAACTAAAGCGAAGTCCCTAACTAACTAACTAACACAGTTTTTCCGAAACGGTTAAAATTAATGGGGGACTGAAAAAAAAGGGAGGCGACAAACTGTTAGTCGGGTAGGTAGGTACCTAGGTATCCTATAAATGGGCTTGCTTTGTACATTCAAAGACACTGACTTTTTTTGCTATACTTGTCTAATGCATAGTTTTTGACGTACGTATGATGAAGAAAGTCCTAAAAATGACCTTATATTTTTCATGCTAAATTCAGGATCACCTATTCTTCTATAACATACTTTTTACCTAGGTGCATAAGTATCTATACCCACCTATAATTCTTTCAAATTGTTCGCTCCAAACTTCTGATACCTACTTCTCACTTTTCTATGATACCCTAGGTACCTACTTACTTGACTTTGTAGACCCGATTTTTCAACCGAGCAAGTACCTACACAAAGCAATGTTATCAAAACAAAACAAAACATACCAAGCTAACAAACTACGCACACAACGCCATCTTGCGCTTTTATTATAGACGAGGTTGAAAACTTGGGTTTGGTTTATGCTTTTTGTAAAACCATGCACAGTCTGGGTCAACACAACACTAAACCAATTATGTTCTTCTTCTTTCATTTATAGCTAATTTGGCCTCTGTCCGTCATTTAATTTTATGACAGACAATTTTTGCCAGTGTCAAGTGAGAGAGTTGAAATACGTCAAACGTAAATATACGTCAAGTCGGCTGTCTATTTTCTTGATTTTTACACTCTTTTTGCTTGTAACCGATTCCTTTGGGCGCGATTTTGACCCACTTTAAACTGCCAGATTTAGTTCAAAACTTGTAGATTATTCGAGGACCGATGACATTACACTAATTTGATAAGATTATTCCATCAATTTGCAAAATAAGATTTTTGATAATTTAAATAATTTTCATTTAGTCGATAAGGCAGGAATTGATGTTGAAATTAGTTTCCAACCTTAATAGTTTGTTTTTTTATACAAAGCGTGTATTTTAGTTTTTTTTTATCTACCTAATAATAATTATTTTTTTACACACAAACACACAAATATGTCTATGCACCAAACTGTCAATGTCATGCATGATGGAAGATAAACAAAAAGTCAAATCAATCAAAGTCAGTAAATAAAAAATTGCATCGTTTTGTGGTTGCGCTACGCTTTCCTTCTTTTCTGTGTCGGTGAGCGAAATCAAACCAAAATAATATAAACATTTTCGTTTCGTAAAAAATGCGTGAAGCTGGTCATCATGGCCGGCCTGAACGTTGCTGAGTGGACGCCGGATCAGGTGGCAGACTGGCTGGAAGGTTCGTGAGGAGTTCTATGGGTTGATGAGTCACGGGGACTGGTGTTCGGTTGTAAGGTGTGTGTTGATGCAGGGCTGGGGCCAACGGTCGCGCAGTACGCGGATAGCTTGCGGGCGCGAGCTCTCGACGGGCCCAAGTTGCTGATGCTGCGCTGCGATGACCTGGAGTACCTTGGCGTGCGCCGCATCGGACACCAGGAACTGCTCCTAGAAGCCGTCGAGCACTTGAGGAACTTTGTAAGTGCTTCTGCCCCTGTTGCGCCAAGTTTCTAGCGGTGGTTGTAACTACATGACAAAACATCATACACATACTAACATTGATTAGTCATTGTTTACTCCATAGTTGAAAGAAACCAAACACAGGAATCTAATGTTTTGGTTCCTCTTGTTTCAAAGCGAAAGCTACTGTTTTAAGTAATTTTGCTAAGATCCAAGCGTATACTCTACCAAATATACAATAGAGATAATTGAGAGATAAGCCTTATATTTTACAACCTCTGTTGGTAATAGTAAGACCATGACTCATTGTAAACTCATTATTTCACTATCATGACATGTTGTTATCTGAGATGAGTGTTGAGCCATTTATGTTTACTTTTGTTCTATATAATTACTTCTAAGGTTTACTAAGTTATTCTGTTGTTTCCTATGTTCCAGCTATACCACACAGCAAGCTCTTGTACTTATTTACATTAGATTGTTTAGTAACATCATGCCGAGAATGTACATAAAATGTATGTATTGAATAGCAAATTGAAATGTTATTTCAGCAATATGAGTTGTCAAGAGAATGCATCCAGCAGCTGGCTCTGAAGGTGTCGGTGGTGGCCACGTCGCTGTCCCGTCAACTCCAGCACCATACGGACGCTCGCCTCGAGACTCAAATACTAGCTGATGTAGCCAGAACTGTTCACGCTGTTAAACCGCTGGTCTGCTGGCTGGATAGGTTAGTGCTGAAAACTAGGAAGTTATTGTGACACGTAGCAAACACAGTGGCATGTTAGCTGAAGCTGCAAGGTGTAGCTTAGAGTTAAGGACTGTGCGAGGCTGGGTGTCTGTTCTTTACAGTGATCTCTGTCATGGCGTGAAAGCTTATTCAAGCCTAAGAGTGCTTACGAAAGAAGTAGGTTTCCAGTACAGATAAATCTATGCAGGTTTGTACCGGTTGGTGCAGGGTTAACTTGCATATATAAACCGGTTTCTTTATAAGTGAGTGCCTAAGTATCATAGAAATTAATACCTGCACTTATTGATACCGATCATGCTTGTATTATATATCATGCTCGTATTTCGCCCACCGCTGCCACCATGTAGTGGAACACAGCCTGTTGATTGAACACTGATTTATTTATCTTCGTAGGTAGGTCATTAGCCAACTAGATTACTACACGGGGAACCTGTTCTAAGTAAGTACCGTAAAAGAGGCTATGTTGTAACATAGCGTTCCATTGTTGTCAGATGGCCGGCGTGTGGCATGAGTGTGTCTGGAGGCGCAGGCGCGGGTCTGGCGGAGCGCAAGGCGCTGCTGCTGAAGCTGTCGCTGGAGGCCGCCACGTGCGCGCAGCGGGACCGCTTTGCGGAGCAGCCGGCGCGTGCTGTGGCCGCCGCAGCCGCCGCCATCGCAACACTTGCCGACTACATTGTGCAGGTATTTAAACTGGTGCCGTCTTCAATATCTTGAATTATCTAAGACTGAGAGATAGACTTCCAAATTTTATATTTCCCTTGGTTCTTTTTACGTCTCGTGCATGTCATGTCCTCGGCGGCTTATATCGTTTAAGTAGTGAATGATGAGTCCATCGTTATATTAATGTACATGGGATGTGTTAAGGAGGTGTGTGACCCGGTGATCCTGACGCCTGCGTCGTTGGACGGCGTGTGCGTGCGGCAGCGCGGCCGTGCGCTCGGGTTCGAGGTGGTGCCGTCGTACTGCGGGCACCCGCAGCTGGCGGACATCCGCTTCGGCTCGCCCGCGCACGCCTCGGGCGCCGTGCACGCGGGGGACGAGATCGTCCAGGTACACCATCACACAAACTATACATTCCCTCTATACTTCTGGGATCTAGCGGTTGGGGCTCTAGCAAATTATATTCACAAGGAAGTTTTTTTAAATAATCTGAATAGTCAAAATTTTTTTATATTTATAATGAGTCGTTAATTTTAATAATATTGTTGGTGTAACCGTGTTATGTATTATAATGATGCAGGTGTGCGGTCAGTGCGTGATCGGTTGGAGTGGTGCTGCAGTGGTGAGTCGGTGCGAGTCGTGCGGCGCGGGCGAGCTGGCGCTGCGCGTGCGGCGCCGCGGCGCGCCCCCCGCCCCGCGCCTCGCGCCCCGCGCCCCGCACCCGCCCTCGCGCGCGCTATACGTCCCCGTGCACATCGCTAGACATCGCACCAGGTACACCTCGCGCCCCGCGCCCCGCACCCGCCCTCGCGCGCGCTATACGTCCCCGTGCACATCGCTAGACATCGCACCAGGTACACCTCGCGCCCCGCGCCCCGCACCCGCCCTCGCGCGCGCTATACGTCCCCGTGCACATCGCTAGACATCGCACCAGGTACACCTCGCGCCCCGCGCCCCGCACCCGCCCTCGCGCGCGCTATACGTCCCCGTGCACATCGCTAGACATCGCACCAGGTACACCTCGCGCCCCGCGCCCCGCACCCGCCCTCGCGCGCGCTATACGTCCCCGTGCACATCGCTAGACATCGCACCAGGTACACCTCGCGCCCCGCGCCCCGCACCCGCCCTCGCGCGCGCTATACGTCCCCGTGCACATCGCTAGACATCGCACCAGGTACACCTCGCGCCCCGCGCCCCGCACCCGCCCTCGCGCGCGCTATACGTCCCCGTGCACATCGCTAGACATCGCACCAGGTACACCTCGCGCCCCGCGCCCCGCACCCGCCCTCGCGCGCGCTATACGTCCCCGTGCACATCGCTAGACATCGCACCAGGTACACCTCGCGCCCCGCGCCCCGCACCCGCCCTCGCGCGCGCTATACGTCCCCGTGCACATCGCTAGACATCGCACCAGGTACACCTCGCGCCCCGCGCCCCGCACCCGCCCTCGCGCGCGCTATACGTCCCCGTGCACATCGCTAGACATCGCACCAGGTACACCTCGCGCCCCGCGCCCCGCACCCGCCCTCGCGCGCGCTATACGTCCCCGTGCACATCGCTAGACATCGCACCAGGTACACCTCGCGCCCCGCGCCCCGCACCCGCCCTCGCGCGCGCTATACGTCCCCGTGCACATCGCTAGACATCGCACCAGGTACACCTCGCGCCCCGCGCCCCGCACCCGCCCTCGCGCGCGCTATACGTCCCCGTGCACATCGCTAGACATCGCACCAGGTACACCTCGCGCCCCGCGCCCCGCACCCGCCCTCGCGCGCGCTATACGTCCCCGTGCACATCGCTAGACATCGCACCAGGTACACCTCGCGCCCCGCGCCCCGCACCCGCCCTCGCGCGCGCTATACGTCCCCGTGCACATCGCTAGACATCGCACCAGGTACACCTCGCGCCCCGCGCCCCGCACCCGCCCTCGCGCGCGCTATACGTCCCCGTGCACATCGCTAGACATCGCACCAGGTACACCTCGCGCCCCGCGCCCCGCACCCGCCCTCGCGCGCGCTATACGTCCCCGTGCACATCGCTAGACATCGCACCAGGTACACCTCGCGCCCCGCGCCCCGCACCCGCCCTCGCGCGCGCTATACGTCCCCGTGCACATCGCTAGACATCGCACCAGGTACACCTCGCGCCCCGCGCCCCGCACCCGCCCTCGCGCGCGCTATACGTCCCCGTGCACATCGCTAGACATCGCACCAGGTACACCTCGCGCCCCGCGCCCCGCACCCGCCCTCGCGCGCGCTATACGTCCCCGTGCACATCGCTAGACATCGCACCAGGTACACCTCGCGCCCCGCGCCCCGCACCCGCCCTCGCGCGCGCTATACGTCCCCGTGCACATCGCTAGACATCGCACCAGGTACACCTCGCGCCCCGCGCCCCGCACCCGCCCTCGCGCGCGCTATACGTCCCCGTGCACATCGCTAGACATCGCACCAGGTACACCTCGCGCCCCGCGCCCCGCACCCGCCCTCGCGCGCGCTATACGTCCCCGTGCACATCGCTAGACATCGCACCAGGTACACCTCGCGCCCCGCGCCCCGCACCCGCCCTCGCGCGCGCTATACGTCCCCGTGCACATCGCTAGACATCGCACCAGGTACACCTCGCGCCCCGCGCCCCGCACCCGCCCTCGCGCGCGCTATACGTCCCCGTGCACATCGCTAGACATCGCACCAGGTACACCTCGCGCCCCGCGCCCCGCACCCGCCCTCGCGCGCGCTATACGTCCCCGTGCACATCGCTAGACATCGCACCAGGTACACCTCGCGCCCCGCGCCCCGCACCCGCCCTCGCGCGCGCTATACGTCCCCGTGCACATCGCTAGACATCGCACCAGGTACACCTCGCGCCCCGCGCCCCGCACCCGCCCTCGCGCGCGCTATACGTCCCCGTGCACATCGCTAGACATCGCACCAGGTACACCTCGCGCCCCGCGCCCCGCACCCGCCCTCGCGCGCGCTATACGTCCCCGTGCACATCGCTAGACATCGCACCAGGTACACCTCGCGCCCCGCGCCCCGCACCCGCCCTCGCGCGCGCTATACGTCCCCGTGCACATCGCTAGACATCGCACCAGGTACACCTCGCGCCCCGCGCCCCGCACCCGCCCTCGCGCGCGCTATACGTCCCCGTGCACATCGCTAGACATCGCACCAGGTACACCTCGCGCCCCGCGCCCCGCACCCGCCCTCGCGCGCGCTATACGTCCCCGTGCACATCGCTAGACATCGCACCAGGTACACCTCGCGCCCCGCGCCCCGCACCCGCCCTCGCGCGCGCTATACGTCCCCGTGCACATCGCTAGACATCGCACCAGGTACACCTCGCGCCCCGCGCCCCGCACCCGCCCTCGCGCGCGCTATACGTCCCCGTGCACATCGCTAGACATCGCACCAGGTACACCTCGCGCCCCGCGCCCCGCACCCGCCCTCGCGCGCGCTATACGTCCCCGTGCACATCGCTAGACATCGCACCAGGTACACCTCGCGCCCCGCGCCCCGCACCCGCCCTCGCGCGCGCTATACGTCCCCGTGCACATCGCTAGACATCGCACCAGGTACACCTCGCGCCCCGCGCCCCGCACCCGCCCTCGCGCGCGCTATACGTCCCCGTGCACATCGCTAGACATCGCACCAGGTACACCTCGCGCCCCGCGCCCCGCACCCGCCCTCGCGCGCGCTATACGTCCCCGTGCACATCGCTAGACATCGCACCAGGTACACCTCGCGCCCCGCGCCCCGCACCCGCCCTCGCGCGCGCTATACGTCCCCGTGCACATCGCTAGACATCGCACCAGGTACACCTCGCGCCCCGCGCCCCGCACCCGCCCTCGCGCGCGCTATACGTCCCCGTGCACATCGCTAGACATCGCACCAGGTACACCTCGCGCCCCGCGCCCCGCACCCGCCCTCGCGCGCGCTATACGTCCCCGTGCACATCGCTAGACATCGCACCAGGTACACCTCGCGCCCCGCGCCCCGCACCCGCCCTCGCGCGCGCTATACGTCCCCGTGCACATCGCTAGACATCGCACCAGGTACACCTCGCGCCCCGCGCCCCGCACCCGCCCTCGCGCGCGCTATACGTCCCCGTGCACATCGCTAGACATCGCACCAGGTACACCTCGCGCCCCGCGCCCCGCACCCGCCCTCGCGCGCGCTATACGTCCCCGTGCACATCGCTAGACATCGCACCAGGTACACCTCGCGCCCCGCGCCCCGCACCCGCCCTCGCGCGCGCTATACGTCCCCGTGCACATCGCTAGACATCGCACCAGGTACACCTCGCGCCCCGCGCCCCGCACCCGCCCTCGCGCGCGCTATACGTCCCCGTGCACATCGCTAGACATCGCACCAGGTACACCTCGCGCCCCGCGCCCCGCACCCGCCCTCGCGCGCGCTATACGTCCCCGTGCACATCGCTAGACATCGCACCAGGTACACCTCGCGCCCCGCGCCCCGCACCCGCCCTCGCGCGCGCTATACGTCCCCGTGCACATCGCTAGACATCGCACCAGGTACACCTCGCGCCCCGCGCCCCGCACCCGCCCTCGCGCGCGCTATACGTCCCCGTGCACATCGCTAGACATCGCACCAGGTACACCTCGCGCCCCGCGCCCCGCACCCGCCCTCGCGCGCGCTATACGTCCCCGTGCACATCGCTAGACATCGCACCAGGTACACCTCGCGCCCCGCGCCCCGCACCCGCCCTCGCGCGCGCTATACGTCCCCGTGCACATCGCTAGACATCGCACCAGGTACACCTCGCGCCCCGCGCCCCGCACCCGCCCTCGCGCGCGCTATACGTCCCCGTGCACATCGCTAGACATCGCACCAGGTACACCTCGCGCCCCGCGCCCCGCACCCGCCCTCGCGCGCGCTATACGTCCCCGTGCACATCGCTAGACATCGCACCAGGTACACCTCGCGCCCCGCGCCCCGCACCCGCCCTCGCGCGCGCTATACGTCCCCGTGCACATCGCTAGACATCGCACCAGGTACACCTCGCGCCCCGCGCCCCGCACCCGCCCTCGCGCGCGCTATACGTCCCCGTGCACATCGCTAGACATCGCACCAGGTACACCTCGCGCCCCGCGCCCCGCACCCGCCCTCGCGCGCGCTATACGTCCCCGTGCACATCGCTAGACATCGCACCAGGTACACCTCGCGCCCCGCGCCCCGCACCCGCCCTCGCGCGCGCTATACGTCCCCGTGCACATCGCTAGACATCGCACCAGGTACACCTCGCGCCCCGCGCCCCGCACCCGCCCTCGCGCGCGCTATACGTCCCCGTGCACATCGCTAGACATCGCACCAGGTACACCTCGCGCCCCGCGCCCCGCACCCGCCCTCGCGCGCGCTATACGTCCCCGTGCACATCGCTAGACATCGCACCAGGTACACCTCGCGCCCCGCGCCCCGCACCCGCCCTCGCGCGCGCTATACGTCCCCGTGCACATCGCTAGACATCGCACCAGGTACACCTCGCGCCCCGCGCCCCGCACCCGCCCTCGCGCGCGCTATACGTCCCCGTGCACATCGCTAGACATCGCACCAGGTACACCTCGCGCCCCGCGCCCCGCACCCGCCCTCGCGCGCGCTATACGTCCCCGTGCACATCGCTAGACATCGCACCAGGTACACCTCGCGCCCCGCGCCCCGCACCCGCCCTCGCGCGCGCTATACGTCCCCGTGCACATCGCTAGACATCGCACCAGGTACACCTCGCGCCCCGCGCCCCGCACCCGCCCTCGCGCGCGCTATACGTCCCCGTGCACATCGCTAGACATCGCACCAGGTACACCTCGCGCCCCGCGCCCCGCACCCGCCCTCGCGCGCGCTATACGTCCCCGTGCACATCGCTAGACATCGCACCAGGTACACCTCGCGCCCCGCGCCCCGCACCCGCCCTCGCGCGCGCTATACGTCCCCGTGCACATCGCTAGACATCGCACCAGGTACACCTCGCGCCCCGCGCCCCGCACCCGCCCTCGCGCGCGCTATACGTCCCCGTGCACATCGCTAGACATCGCACCAGGTACACCTCGCGCCCCGCGCCCCGCACCCGCCCTCGCGCGCGCTATACGTCCCCGTGCACATCGCTAGACATCGCACCAGGTACACCTCGCGCCCCGCGCCCCGCACCCGCCCTCGCGCGCGCTATACGTCCCCGTGCACATCGCTAGACATCGCACCAGGTACACCTCGCGCCCCGCGCCCCGCACCCGCCCTCGCGCGCGCTATACGTCCCCGTGCACATCGCTAGACATCGCACCAGGTACACCTCGCGCCCCGCGCCCCGCACCCGCCCTCGCGCGCGCTATACGTCCCCGTGCACATCGCTAGACATCGCACCAGGTACACCTCGCGCCCCGCGCCCCGCACCCGCCCTCGCGCGCGCTATACGTCCCCGTGCACATCGCTAGACATCGCACCAGGTACACCTCGCGCCCCGCGCCCCGCACCCGCCCTCGCGCGCGCTATACGTCCCCGTGCACATCGCTAGACATCGCACCAGGTACACCTCGCGCCCCGCGCCCCGCACCCGCCCTCGCGCGCGCTATACGTCCCCGTGCACATCGCTAGACATCGCACCAGGTACACCTCGCGCCCCGCGCCCCGCACCCGCCCTCGCGCGCGCTATACGTCCCCGTGCACATCGCTAGACATCGCACCAGGTACACCTCGCGCCCCGCGCCCCGCACCCGCCCTCGCGCGCGCTATACGTCCCCGTGCACATCGCTAGACATCGCACCAGGTACACCTCGCGCCCCGCGCCCCGCACCCGCCCTCGCGCGCGCTATACGTCCCCGTGCACATCGCTAGACATCGCACCAGGTACACCTCGCGCCCCGCGCCCCGCACCCGCCCTCGCGCGCGCTATACGTCCCCGTGCACATCGCTAGACATCGCACCAGGTACACCTCGCGCCCCGCGCCCCGCACCCGCCCTCGCGCGCGCTATACGTCCCCGTGCACATCGCTAGACATCGCACCAGGTACACCTCGCGCCCCGCGCCCCGCACCCGCCCTCGCGCGCGCTATACGTCCCCGTGCACATCGCTAGACATCGCACCAGGTACACCTCGCGCCCCGCGCCCCGCACCCGCCCTCGCGCGCGCTATACGTCCCCGTGCACATCGCTAGACATCGCACCAGGTACACCTCGCGCCCCGCGCCCCGCACCCGCCCTCGCGCGCGCTATACGTCCCCGTGCACATCGCTAGACATCGCACCAGGTACACCTCGCGCCCCGCGCCCCGCACCCGCCCTCGCGCGCGCTATACGTCCCCGTGCACATCGCTAGACATCGCACCAGGTACACCTCGCGCCCCGCGCCCCGCACCCGCCCTCGCGCGCGCTATACGTCCCCGTGCACATCGCTAGACATCGCACCAGGTACACCTCGCGCCCCGCGCCCCGCACCCGCCCTCGCGCGCGCTATACGTCCCCGTGCACATCGCTAGACATCGCACCAGGTACACCTCGCGCCCCGCGCCCCGCACCCGCCCTCGCGCGCGCTATACGTCCCCGTGCACATCGCTAGACATCGCACCAGGTACACCTCGCGCCCCGCGCCCCGCACCCGCCCTCGCGCGCGCTATACGTCCCCGTGCACATCGCTAGACATCGCACCAGGTACACCTCGCGCCCCGCGCCCCGCACCCGCCCTCGCGCGCGCTATACGTCCCCGTGCACATCGCTAGACATCGCACCAGGTACACCTCGCGCCCCGCGCCCCGCACCCGCCCTCGCGCGCGCTATACGTCCCCGTGCACATCGCTAGACATCGCACCAGGTACACCTCGCGCCCCGCGCCCCGCACCCGCCCTCGCGCGCGCTATACGTCCCCGTGCACATCGCTAGACATCGCACCAGGTACACCTCGCGCCCCGCGCCCCGCACCCGCCCTCGCGCGCGCTATACGTCCCCGTGCACATCGCTAGACATCGCACCAGGTACACCTCGCGCCCCGCGCCCCGCACCCGCCCTCGCGCGCGCTATACGTCCCCGTGCACATCGCTAGACATCGCACCAGGTACACCTCGCGCCCCGCGCCCCGCACCCGCCCTCGCGCGCGCTATACGTCCCCGTGCACATCGCTAGACATCGCACCAGGTACACCTCGCGCCCCGCGCCCCGCACCCGCCCTCGCGCGCGCTATACGTCCCCGTGCACATCGCTAGACATCGCACCAGGTACACCTCGCGCCCCGCGCCCCGCACCCGCCCTCGCGCGCGCTATACGTCCCCGTGCACATCGCTAGACATCGCACCAGGTACACCTCGCGCCCCGCGCCCCGCACCCGCCCTCGCGCGCGCTATACGTCCCCGTGCACATCGCTAGACATCGCACCAGGTACACCTCGCGCCCCGCGCCCCGCACCCGCCCTCGCGCGCGCTATACGTCCCCGTGCACATCGCTAGACATCGCACCAGGTACACCTCGCGCCCCGCGCCCCGCACCCGCCCTCGCGCGCGCTATACGTCCCCGTGCACATCGCTAGACATCGCACCAGGTACACCTCGCGCCCCGCGCCCCGCACCCGCCCTCGCGCGCGCTATACGTCCCCGTGCACATCGCTAGACATCGCACCAGGTACACCTCGCGCCCCGCGCCCCGCACCCGCCCGGTACACCTCGCGCGTTTTAGGAAGACTATCGGTACTAATTTTACAATTTAACACTTAAATAAATTTACTAAGATACCATTTATAAGTCTCCACAACTAGTTACATACTAACAATACATAGGTAATTATGGTATACAGAATAAGTTCTTGACAAAATTAATACTATATGATATCACACACATACACGATGACAATTCTTGCTAAGGCTGGTTTACAAGATCACTTATGAGTACAATCCCGAGGTTCGAGTAAACATTTGAAATGAAGTTGGACCTTTGAAAAAGAATTAATCGTTTGCAAAGGTTTGTAGATAGCTCAACTGTTTCATGTGTATTTTATAAATATTGTGAGTAGGTACTGTAAATACTGTAATTAGTTGTAATTTTCTTTGTAAATAAATTAGATTTTTAGTTAAACCTAATACTATCAATTGTAAATTTGTAAAATTGTGATACATAATTATAGAATAAAGTAGACTTTTCAGTAAATTTATACTTGCTCTAGTTAACTAGTATCATTACAAAGGAAAAAACAGCTTAGCTTGGAGGAACCGCCTAAGTACTACTTAAACTGGTCAAAAAACGTGCAGTGAAGTTTTGTTCTCAAACTTGCTAGACTACAGCTGAATAGGTCAAGGTCAAGCATACTACTTAATAGATTAAACTTTTTGCTTGCTCGATGAACAAAAAAATTCTGACAGTAATTGGTGGATACTGTGGGAAGGTAAAATAAGTGGCTTTTTAATTCTACGGAGTAATGGTGAACAGTCAACACTAGAATTTAAAATTCTTGACAAATAAATAAAATCCGCAAAGTCACGTCTCAAGTACAACGGAAGGAGGTGTTGCCTTGCGCAATTGAGTAAGTAATTAGAATGACTGCTTCTCATTTTGAAACATAGAAACCGCATAAATTTTCTTTAAATGGCCTCTATCCTATCTATATAAATTTCGTAGGCAGGGTTCCACACCCGGGAGGCATACTCTAGATGACAACGTACATAGGCACTATACAGGATTTTAATAGTTTTAATGTTTTTAAAGTTCTTTGAGGAGCGCATTATAAAGCCCAAAGCTCTAGAAGCCTTTTTAACGATGGATGATACATGAGTATCGGATTGCAGGAGCATCCTTAGCGCGGAGGTGAAGGAGGCAGTGAAGGAGTCGGCTGCCTCCTCGTCGGACGAGAGCGAGCCCCTCTCGCCGCCCGCCTCGCCCTCGCACCTGCCGCAGGACCACACCAGGTAATGCACCACAATCATTCCCTTGCAATATCCCACAACAGAGTTCACCTGTGATACCTACCTACGCATTAACAACTCAATTACCATGTGCGTATAAGTATATCGAGTACTTAATACAACTTATGTGTATGTAATTCCTTCAGAATATACCCTCCAAAGCCGCGTGCCTTAGTCCAGCGTCGGTACACAATCAGCTGCGGCAGCCCTATCACTAAACGTCCCAACCACACCATTGAACAGGTACGGTTATTGAACTGCGCTAGAGATACATAGAGTATCCTTTACTTGTTTTCTTTTCTATAGACAGTGTAGTGTTTATGGTAGTTATGCTGGGGCCCGAGTGTTGAGGTGTTCCCTTGTGTAACAGTTCCATTGTGTTACAGTTCCCTTGTATTACAGTTCCATTGTATTACAGGTCCTTTTTGTTACAGTTCCCCTGTGTTACAGTTCTCTTGTGTTACAATTCCGTTGTGTTACAGTTCCATTGTGTTACAGGTCTCTTTTGTTACAGTTCCCCTATGTTACAGTTCCCTTGTGTTACAGTTCCCTTGTGTTACAGTTCCATTATGTTACAGGTCCCTTTTGTTACAGTTCCCCTGTGTTACAGTTCCCTTGTGTTACAATTCCGTTGTGTTACAGTTCTGGCAGCAACTGAAGCAGCATCGTCGTGACGTGGTCGGCAGTGCCGGCGTCAGTCCGGAGCCGGGAGACGTGGCGCTGTATGCACGTGATAAGGTTTATATTATAACTATTACATGTTACTATCTGATACATCACATACTGTTCCACCTTACCCACCGCGACACCTTACCCACTGGTCGGATGTACAGATTGTAACGCAACGTCTTCACTGGGATTCATAATCGAGAATCACTAAATTATAAGGGTAGAGCGGGTAGGACTCGTCCAGTTTTCATTCATTTATTCTAAAGCCCTTCTCCCATTACGATACGCACAGGCGATTCAAGTATCTGGCAAGTCTCGGAGACTAGTCGCCGCCAAGTATCTCACATACATTTGAATGCAGGCTCGCACACTACGCTACTGGTATCCTGCATTCAAATGTATGTGAGATACTTGACGACGACTAGTCTCCGAGACTGGCAGAATACTTGAATCGCCTGTGCGTATCGTAATGGGAGAAGGGCTTCACTCAAATCATAGTTTAATTCATTAGTTTGTAAATCAGACCATAAGCTACCGCGTAAGCCGCTCTCTGCATTTATTTCCGTTGGTATCGCGTAACGAGCAGGCAACGTAACGGGTCAGTAATTATTTATTTATTATTATTTATTTATTTCGCGGTCGCCCTAAAAAGCGTTGGCGGGACGACCTTGACGCCTTTGATAGGAGTTGGTGGGAGCAGGCCCGGGAGAGAGAAAAATGGAAGATGTTGGGGGAGACCTTTGCCCAGCAGAGGGACGAAATAGGTTAATAAAAATAAAAAAAAATTACATAATCAGAACAGCCTGGGCCAATTACGCTAATTAGACTTATAATATTACTTAAAACAATTAATAGTGAAAAAATAGTAATAAATAGTTATATAAAAATAAAATCAGACTCAGAGGCAAATTAAGTCAATTTCTAGAATAAGAATAATATTAATAATAGGTATTGTGAATAAAGTCAACTAACAATAACTAGGGTAAACTACCCTAATCTTGGCACCCCCACCAATTGTTGGCACTTCTATGATTAATCCTATTCACTAAGGAAAAGCCAGACCTCACGATGTTTATTATTGTGTTAAGTTGTTGTTTATATAACAACATCGTGAGGTTTGGCTTTTTCTTAGTAAATAGGATAAATCAGAGAAGTGCCAACAATTGGTGGGGGTGCCAAGATTTGTGTAGTTTACCCTAGTAATGGGATGATAAATCCTCAGGCGGTATCATACAGCACGGGCCTCGAGACAGCACGTCCGCGCACGTGCCTGGGTCTGGCGCCGGCATTGCCGGTAACGCCGGCGCCGGTGCCGTGCTCCGAGGAGGAGAGGCTGCGAGGCAAGCTGGACAAGAGTCACTCGACGCCGGCGTACGACTTCGCGTCCGCCGAGCCCGCGCTACACCCCCCCATCCCCGAGTCTCCCCCCGCGCCGCCCGACCACGCCGCCTGCCACCACGCACCCGTGGTCAGTACCACTTACACTACCACGCCGCCTGCCACCACGCACCCGTGGTCAGTACCACTTACACTACCACGCCGCCTGCCACCACGCACCCGTGGTCAGTACCACTTACACTACCACGCCGCCTGCCACCACGCACCCGTGGTCAGTACCACTTACACTACCACGCCGCCTGCCACCACGCACCCGTAGTCAGTACCACTTACACTACCACGCCGCCTGCCACCACGCACCCGTGGTCAGTACCACTTACACTACCACGCCGCCTGCCACCACGCACCCGTGGTCAGTACCACTTACACTACCACGCCGCCTGCCACCACGCACCCGTGGTCAGTACCACTTACACTACCACGCCGCCTGCCACCACGCACCCGTGGTCAGTACCACTTACACTACCACGCCGCCTGCCACCACGCACCCGTGGTCAGTACCACTTACACTACCACGCCGCCTGCCACCACGCACCCGTGGTCAGTACCACTTACACTACCACGCCGCCTGCCACCACGCACCCGTAGTCAGTACCACTTACACTACCACGCCGCCTGCCACCACGCACCCGTGGTCAGTACCACTTACACTACCACGCCGCCTGCCACCACGCACCCGTGGTCAGTACCACTTACACTACCACGCCGCCTGCCACCACGCACCCGTGGTCAGTACCACTTACACTACCACGCCGCCTGCCACCACGCACCCGTGGTCAGTACCACTTACACTACCACGCCGCCTGCCACCACGCACCCGTGGTCAGTACCACTTACACTACCACGCCGCCTGCCACCACGCACCCGTGGTCAGTACCACTTACACTACCACGCCGCCTGCCACCACGCACCCGTGGTCAGTACCACTTACACTACCACGCCGCCTGCCACCACGCACCCGTGGTCAGTACCACTTACACTACCACGCCGCCTGCCACAAGTTACATAATAATTAAATATAAAGATAGCGATACTCCTTCGGCCCGATCGCAGGAGCCTCTGGTCTTACCGTTCCGATACGCTTATGGCTGTCACGTTTGTTTGTTTCCATCCCCCTAACCGCAACAGATTAGGTCGATAGTTTCTACAAGTATGTTTCCAGTTGCAAGTGCACTCGGCGGAGAAGGCGGATCAGATCTTGCAGTTCCGTAAGTGCAGCTCGCAGATCCAGGAAGCCATGCTGCAGCGCCGCACGCACGATGACCCGCTGCCCGCATCCGACCTGCAACTACACCTACAAGGTATAACTTATACACATTTCTAGCCAGTCTCATCATCATTACCCTCCTTCGCACATTCTACACAAATCACACACACATCCCCGCCCTCATTCCAATACCATGCCTTAACACACCCTGGAGGGTTTCTTCTCTATAACCAAACTCTCAAGAGACTGTCGTACCATAAGAACCTTCCATACACACATTATAACTTTTCACATCCTGACACTTTTTTCATACCTCAACACACATTACTCCATGAACACTACACAATGGTTTTTCACAGGGTCTATTGGCTGATGGTTTCGATAGAATAACAGCGCCTAACTACCTTTGGTTGGTGAGGCATACGCTGAGTCGAAACCCTTTTGTTGCTGTAGCACACAAACACTTGCCAGCTTACCTAGCTACCTACTCAATCCACTCATCTCATTCTTCTTCCTGTGTAATTTTTGTTTCTTTGTAGTGTTGTTAGTTTAGTTCTGGAGGTGTATTTTGTGTGTTACTTTATAAGCAAATAAATTCCTGTCTATGTCCATTATCATGGCATGGTGTGTGAAGTAGCCGCCGCGTTAGTTACCCTGCGCATAAGCCCCAGCAGTGTAACACGCGTTTACCGTCATATTTCAAAATTCCAGGTTTAGGTCCTCGTGACCCGTCATCAACGGAGAAGGTTCTGGAAACCATTAACATCGCCATGATGCAGCACAAGCGTCGGTCGCTGCTGCCCCGAGCCGACGCCACCACACAGGAGGAGATCCAAACACCAACGCACAGGTTTTACATAACTAGCAAATGTTCTATTATTAGCTTAGCAGCTAACTAAACAGTTTTATAGCAGGCCACCCTGCCGTAAGTGCTGTCTACACCGGGTCTTGGTTTACCGGGCATAGATTAGATTTTGAGGTTATGAAAAAACGAGAGGGACTGTACGCTCTATATTTTTTCATCACATCTATTCGAAAAGAACGACTTGGTTCGCCTTTATGCGCACCCAAAGGTGGTGTTTTCTATAAGAAACTATAAGTGCGCCGGAATTTTTGAAATTCTTTTTGAATTTGGAATATCTTCGCTTTAAGTTCGCCTATGTACTTCATTTTTGTGCAATAAAGAATGTTCTTATATTATTTTATCTTATATTTTCTCATAGTGGGTGATGAAAAGTAGAGTGTGCCACTCGGGCGCAAAATATATTTTTGGCTCGGGCGAAGTACTTTGAATCCCTCGCTACGTTCAGGATTCTACTAAAGAATCCCTCGCTACGCTCGGGATTCTACTCTAGAATCCTTCACTTCGCTCTGGATTCAAAAAAGCGCCTTCGCCGTAAAAATATGATTTCGCTCCCTTATGATAGAATGTAGTATTGTTGTGAGGGCTGTAAGCATTGGTTCGGGTACATTCCAGGTACAGGGAGGCAGGCGGGTCCCCCCCCGCCCCCGCCCCCGCCCCCTGCCCGCTGGGCGTGCTGCGCGCCGTGCCGCCCCCCGCCTCGCCCCCCAAGCCGGCGCACCGGCACATTCACGCCGCACAGGTACACCACGCCACACCACACCACACCACACCACACCATACAACTACATAACTATACACCTCTTAATTAACTCACCTGCATGTCGGAATTCATACATAGGATGGGGGATCTCCTGGGAATGGTTAACTCCCAGTGCCGCGGATCGATCCCATCGGCTCTAAATCGACTTAGGAGGGTGGAGGATGGGGGATCTTACGAGAACGACCCTCCGAACCAAACGAAGTCAGAATTTAAATGCTGAAGGCCTAATTACGTGATCAATCCTCATTATAAATAAATACAAAAACTACAAAATTCATTTATTACCAAAACAGTAGTTACTTAATAATTCATAAAATTACCAATGGTCCCCGCACTAGGTCTAGCCTGTGTCGCGGGAGGCCGAGAACAAAACGGATTACCATATAAAACAACAAACATGGGACACTGACAAAAATATAATATCAAATAAAAGAAAAAAGGACTATCATGAAAAGTTTGATTAACGCAAAACTTATATAATAATATGGTAAGTGAGTTAAGGTATGGTAGCAACTTAGAGCACGCTAACATCAATGCCATTTTATAGTACATGAATGTTTATAGTCAACGCATGCATTTTTGCTGACCACTACGTAGCCCTTGACTAATATCCGAACAAACCTGCGTTGTAATGTTGAAATTGATGTTGTAGATCTCGGTTCCCCTTCGTCACATAACGAAGCACGACATCCGCATGATCCCCTCTCCCCCGCGGCACATGCCCGCCATCAACAAGGACCCCAGCTCGCCCCTCGGCTCTGGCCCCAGTACTGTCTCCAGCACTGGCACTGCCACTGGCTCCAGCACTGTCTCCAGCTCTGGCCCCAGTCCCGGCTCCGACATAGTGGTTGGCGCTCACGCGGACAGTAAAGGCGCGCTGTCGCCCACCAGCGCCGTGCGAGGCATCTTCCCCACTTCCAAGTCCAGGAGTCTGAAGAAGAAGAGCTCCATATTAGCCAGTAAGTTGACATATCCTACTACTATTGTAAGAGCGATAGGTTAGATTTTCAAAAATATTACTTAGATGTTTGAAGTTCAAGCTTGTAAAAAGACCGGACGTTGGACTTTGACCTTCTAGACAGTCAGAACTATGAACTTGCGTAGGAGGACGGCAATAAAAGAAACTTCATATGAATTAATGGCCAACTTGGTTAACGGAGTTTCCAGCCCGCCTTAGTGCTCAGATGTGCATGCCACTAATGGTCACGCATCCAAGTGGTACCCACTTAACGTAGACAATTGGTCACCTAACACAGAACGTCACTTAACGTAGACGATCGGTCACTTAACGCAGAACGTCACTTAACGTAGACAATCGGTCACTTAACGCAGAACGTCACTTAACGTAGACAATCGGTCACTTAACGTAGACAATCGGTCACTTAACGCGGAACGTCACTTAACGTAGACAATCGGTCACTTAACGCAGAACGTCACTTAACGTAGACAATCGGTCACTTAATGCAGAAATTTACTTAACGTAGACAATTGGTCACTTAACGCAGAACGTCACTTAACGTAGACAATCGGTCACTTAATGCAGAGCGTTACTTAACGTAGACAATCGGTCACTTAACGCAGAACGTCACTTAACGTAGACAATCGGTCACTTAACGTAGACAATCGGTCACTTAACGTAGACAATCGGTCACTTAACGCGGAACGTCACTTAACGTAGACAATCAGTTACTTAACGCAGAACGTCACTTAATGTAGACAATCGGTCACTTAACGCAGAACGTCACTTAACGTAGACAATCGGTCACTTAATGCAGAACGTTACTTAACGTAGACAATTGGTCACTTAACGCAGACGGTCACTTAACGTAGACAATCGGTCACTTAACGCAGAACGTCACTGTTTGTGATTGATGTTACACGATTCGCCACAAATGGTTTCCATCGCGCTGGATCTCCTTGAATCCATCCTAACACCGCGGTCGAGTCGGTCCAGCAATACGACCCTATTTCGTGGTCAGCCAGGCAACTTTGAACCTTATGCATCAGTTGCGTTAGGAGCTGAGCACCCATTAACTCTAGTCTTGGTATAGTTAGACTTTTGCTTAGTGCCCCTAACCTGGCTTTTCCTGCGACTAAACTAACTGTTGGCTTGTCATCTCTGATTATTTTGCAGTAGATTACGCAAGCGTAAGCTTTGTTGGACGCGTCACAGAATCCATGTAGCTCGATACTTTGGTTTTCTTCTATTTCAAGCCATCTTTTTATCTCGATTTGGTTTATAATTTCCAGCTCTTGTTCCACAGTAGCCCACTCTGAGTCAATTTCCTCCGGTAACTTCTCGTCCCAGCCTAGATTCAAAAGCCAGACGTTCTGAAATAGGATTTTCATGGTTGTGCTCAGGGGTGTAAGCCACCCTATAGGGTCAAATAACTTGGAAATGTCGGATAAAAGAGATCTTTTGGTAGAGATTACTGGTGATTCCGATGCTATCTTCGATGTGAAATTAAAGCAATCCTTTTTCGGGTTCCAACCAAGCCCCAGTGTTTTTGTAGAGTCGTTTGCTTGAACTCGTAGGTTGATGGATTGCATTGACTCTCATCTAAGTCGGCTAACAGCTCTGGTTTGTTTGAAGCCCATTTTCTCAGATTAAAGCGACCCCGTTGCAACAATTCTATTAAATCGGATTTTAGCTGTTTCGCTTTTTCCATGGTATTATGGCCTCCACAGTAGTCATCCATGTAAAGGCATTCCGATAATTCTTTTGCTGCTTCCGGGAAGTTGTTTCCTTCATCCTTCGCTAGTTGCTTTAGGCACATCATTGCTAAAAAGCCAGCTGGTTTAGTCCCGTAGGATAACGTGGTCAGCGTGAAGGATCTAATATTCTGGTTAGCTTCTCTCCAAATGATTTTTTGGTAGTTCCGGTCCTCTTCGTGCACCGTGATCATTCGGTACATTTTTTCGACATCGGACGTGAAAGCATATTTGAACTGCCTCCATCTTAAAACAAGCTTTTGAAGGTCCTGTTGTATATTCGGACCCTTGTACATAATGTCGTTCAGGCTGTACCCAGTAGATGATTTAGCTGAGGCGTTGAAGACGACCCTCACCTTAGTGGTTGTCGATTCGGCCCGGGTGACTGCATGGTGTGGTAAGTAACACCCGGACTTATGGTCACTGGTTGATATCTTCATGTGGTTCAAATTAATATATTCGTCCATGAACTTGTGATATTCAACCTGAAGCTCCTTATTTTTCTCTAATTTTATTTCAAGGTTTCTAAACTGAGCTAGGGCCTGTGGTTGTGTCGCACCTAGCTTTTCTTTTAGTGTTGGTTTAAATGGGAGACGCACTTCATATCTGCCATCTGAAAGTCGTTTTGTGGTATTTATAAAGTATTGGAGGCACTCGTGGTCATCGTTTGACATATCTATGTCCTGGTTAATGTCCTCGTTTTCCCAAAATTTTAATAAATCTTCTGTATTGTTAAGAACGACATTACAGTGGTAGTGAGGTTTAGTGGTTCCGCAAAGCAGCCATCCTAATTGCGTCTGCTGGGCTAGTGGTTGGTCGTCCTTATTTCCCCGCAGGATGCCCTCCAACATAATTTTGCTGTAGACATCCGCTCCGAGGAGCAGGTCAATTGGTTGGCTCACGTTAAACTTAGGATCAGCCAGCTGTAATCCTTTGATGTGATTCCATGATGTCGGTGTTGTAAATGATTTATTAGGTAGCTTTTTGATTAAGTTGTTCATTATAACTACACTGGTGCAAAGGGAGAAATCGCTGTGGTTTGACTGCAGGGGGATGTCCATGAAGCCCTTCGCGTTGTTCTCCTTTTCACCCACGCCGAATATCTGACCTTTAAATTGATATCTTTTTAATCCTAGTGTTTGGGCTGCTTTTTCATTTATTAATGATAACTGTGAGCCCTGATCAACTAATGCTCTCATTTCATGTTGTGTCCCATTCGCTCCCGTTATCCTGACAACGGCGGTAGCTAGGAGTATTTCTGATGCGTCATCCCACGATGCATTGGACGACCTCGCCGAGATTTCCTTGGTTACTACGCTCGCTTTCTGGGTCACTGTGTCAGAGTTTGTTGACGCGCTTGCACTTTGGTCGCTTACTAGCGCGTCATGAAGTAGCGTGTTGTGCGATTTTAAACATTTGCGACATCGCTTTTTTGATTGGCACTGTTTCTTGGAATGACCGTATAAACAATTGTTGCAATAATCTAATTGTTTAATTTTATGCAGTTTTTCTTTGCATGTCATGTTCAAAAATAGTGGACACTTCCATAAACCGTGTTCATCATTGCACAATCCGCAGGTTGATGAACGCGAAACGTGACAAGAACTTGCGCTAGATTTGGTTAGCTCTTTAAAATTATAGTTAATGCTTCGATTATTGAAACCCTTTTTATTTTCATTTTGGTTATTTTTTGACGTAGTTGGTTTCTGGTTAGCGAGTCCTTGCTTACGACGGGAAGCCTCCAAAGCAGTAAATTTCATCTCTAAGAAATCCAGGAACTCCTGTAAAGATGGTAGCTCTCTGGGCTTTTTGATGGACTCTACGTATTCTGTGAAGGTCTCGTCATCTAACTTTTGAGCCAGTAGGTGCACTAAGAGCGGGTCCCACGTAGTGATGTTGACTCCAAGATTGGTAATAGCGTGTAACGTTTCCTTTGTCACGTCATGCAGCTTTTTAATGTTAGGTAGCGACTGTTGTGGTGCTAGGAATTCCAAGAAGCGTGTTAACATGGGTGGTGAAAATCAGTTTTTTGTTCCCATAACGATGGTTTAGAATTTCCCAGCAAACCTGGTAGTTTTCTGAGCTTATCGGTAGATGGTGAATTATACGGTCAGCTTCTCCAGAGACTTTATCTTTTAAAAATGGCATCTTCTGTGCGCTAGATAATGATGGATTTTTGTCGATTGCCTCACTAAACAGATCCTTAAATGAAACTTTGTAGAACTTTGGACGTTTCGTAAAGCACGCTGTGTTCACTGTTTTTAGCAACTACGCCGTGAATGATCTATGTACACCATGATATAAATTTTAAGGTTTATGCGTAAGTTTCAATTTGTGAACCTATTAATAAAAAAAAAAAAAAAAAAAAAAAAAAAAAAAAAACCCAAGAGTTATAGGACCCGTTGAAAACAGGGATACTCATCTGAGGAGCAGAGCTTTCTCTGTGCTTTATGGACCACATCTTTGTATTTAATTTTTCCGCCGAACGTCACTTAACGTAGACAATCGGTCACTTAATGTAGAACGTTACTTAACGTAGACAATTGGTCACTTAACGCCGAACGTCACTTAACGTAGACAATCGGTCACTTAATGCAGAACGTTACTTAACATAGACAATTGGTCACTTAACGTAGACAATCGGTCACTTAAGGCAGAACGTCACTTAACGTAGACAATCGGTCACTTAACGCAGAACGTCAGTTAACGTAGACAATCGGTCACTTAACGCAGAACGTCACTTAACGTAGACAATCGGTCACTTAACGCAGAACGTCACTTAACGTAGGCAATCGGTCACTTAACGCAGAACGTCACTTAACGTAGACAATCGGTCACTTAACGCAGAACGTCACTTAACGTAGACAATCGGTCTAGCCACGACCGCTTTGGCAATGATTGTTACAGTTAAGACGTTAATGTTGGATTGTGTACTGTCAGAGCGGCGCGGGATCCCGGCGCGAGCCCTCGCGGCGCGCGGCGCGGCCGGCGGCGTCTGGCAGCGCGTGCGCGCGCGACACGCAGCCGCACAGCCGCGCTGGACGCGCAGGCACCTGCTGCTGGCGCACAGCCTGCTGTACGCATACCGCACGCCTGACGTAAGTACAAGGTGCACGTGCACTGTGCGTCTGGCAGCGCGTGCACTGTGCGACACGCAGCCGCACAGCCGCGCTGGACGCGCAGGCACCTGCTGCTGGCGCACAGCCTGCTGTACGCATACCGCACGCCTGACGTAAGTACAAGGTGCACGTGCACTGTGCGTCTGGCAGCGCGTGCACTGTGCGACACGCAGCCGCACAGCCGCGCTGGACGCGCAGGCACCTGCTGCTGGCGCACAGCCTGCTGTACGCATACCGCACGCCTGACGTAAGTACAAGGTGCACGTGCACTGTGCGTCTGGCAGCGCGTGCACTGTGCGACACGCAGCCGCACAGCCGCGCTGGACGCGCAGGCACCTGCTGCTGGCGCACAGCCTGCTGTACGCATACCGCACGCCTGACGTAAGTACAAGGTGCACGTGCACTGTGCGTCTGGCAGCGCGTGCACTGTGCGACACGCAGCCGCACAGCCGCGCTGGACGCGCAGGCACCTGCTGCTGGCGCACAGCCTGCTGTACGCATACCGCACGCCTGACGTAAGTACAAGGTGCACGTGCACTGTGCGTCTGGCAGCGCGTGCACTGTGCGACACGCAGCCGCACAGCCGCGCTGGACGCGCAGGCACCTGCTGCTGGCGCACAGCCTGCTGTACGCATACCGCACGCCTGACGTAAGTACAAGGTGCACGTGCACTGTGCGTCTGGCAGCGCGTGCACTGTGCGACACGCAGCCGCACAGCCGCGCTGGACGCGCAGGCACCTGCTGCTGGCGCACAGCCTGCTGTACGCATACCGCACGCCTGACGTAAGTACAAGGTGCACGTGCACTGTGCGTCTGGCAGCGCGTGCACTGTGCGACACGCAGCCGCACAGCCGCGCTGGACGCGCAGGCACCTGCTGCTGGCGCACAGCCTGCTGTACGCATACCGCACGCCTGACGTAAGTACAAGGTGCACGTGCACTGTGCGTCTGGCAGCGCGTGCGCGCGCGACACGCAGCCGCACAGCCGCGCTGGACGCGCAGGCACCTGCTGCTGGCGCACAGCCTGCTGTACGCATACCGCACGCCTGACGTAAGTACAAGGTGCACGTGCACTGTGCGTCTGGCAGCGCGTGCACTGTGCGACACGCAGCCGCACAGCCGCGCTGGACGCGCAGGCACCTGCTGCTGGCGCACAGCCTGCTGTACGCATACCGCACGCCTGACGTAAGTACAAGGTGCACGTGCACTGTGCGTCTGGCAGCGCGTGCACTGTGCGACACGCAGCCGCACAGCCGCGCTGGACGCGCAGGCACCTGCTGCTGGCGCACAGCCTGCTGTACGCATACCGCACGCCTGACGTAAGTACAAGGTGCACGTGCACTGTGCGTCTGGCAGCGCGTGCACTGTGCGACACGCAGCCGCACAGTGCACAGTGCACAGTGCACAGAGGAGGTGATGTTGGTCCGTGTGTTGCAGTGCTCGAAGGCGGACTGCATGATCTACCTGGAGGGGTTCACGGTGTGCGCGGCGGGCGAGGTGAAGTCGCGTGCGCACGCCTTCAAGGTGTACCACACCGGCACCGCCTTCTACTTCGCCTGCGACACGCGAGACGCCATGCTCGCCTGGATCCAGCTCATCCATCGCGCCACGCTGCTGCCCTCGCTACTCTCGCACGTTAGTAATACCAACGCATCCCGCACCGTCTCTCAACCTCACCGACCGGCCCAAACAGTATATTGATAACCGACTTGCAGCTGGACTCATCGAACCACTTCTCCGAAACCGACTACTCCGAAACGGAATCCGACAGCGAACATCCCGAGCGCCGGAGCGAGCGAGACCGAGATCGAGACAAGGACAAGGATAAGGACAAGGACAAGTCCAAGTTCGGATCCCTGAAGAAGTTAACGGGACGCATGCAGCGGAGCGAGTCGCAGGAGAACGTGGGACATGCTGCCACCAGCCTGGATAGGAAGTATCTAAGGTTCTTCTCACGGAACAAGAGCAAGGACGATACCAAATCTAAGGTTAGATCGAACTTAATTTTAACTTTTAATTTATCTAAAACTCCATTGAAGAATTTTTATTCAAGTTTCAGTCGCAATAACATATTATAAGGTGTTACTTTGTTTATTAAAAAGTTGTGACGATTGGTTAACAGAACAAGCAATCCGGCGTCCCCATACCCACGGAGCAGTACCGCAGCTACCGGCGCGTGCTGGACTCTTCCTGTACCGAGGTGTCGTCCCCTGTCTCACCCCTGGAGCTCGAGCCACGAGAGACACGAGACACACGAGAGACACGAGAGACACGAGAGACACGAGAGACCGAGCTCAGAGCTTCCAGAAGGATTCCGAAGCCGATCAACTACATCCACGCATCCAACCCGAATCTACTTGATTTTGAGAAGAGCGACTTTGTGACGAAACCTGCGCTGCAGCCGCCTAAGCCGAAAGTCACGAAGGTAAGCCAGAGGACCACACTCATTTTATCAAAGAAAAACACAGCCGTCAATTTGAAACTGCTTTTAAACTAGGATGTAAGTGTCGATTGCTTGCGATCGATTATCGATCAGTTACGTAGTCAGGAACTATGGCATTCTCGTGTCTATCGCGAACCAATGTGACAGTCGCCGCGTTAACGTATTAGAGTTATATTGCGCGTCAATGCCAGCTCGACTGCCTACCGTTGTAGTGTCACCGCGCAGTGTACCTCAAATACGCTAGCGTTACGATACGTTTGCGATTGTCACATTTCTTCGTGATCAAGGCACTGAATGGTACTATTGGTCCGCTTCACTTCCTTACGATTGTTTCTTCATTCTACTAAAATGTTGGTCGGTTACTTTGAGAGTCCAAAAAGCATTTAGAATGTGAACATTGGGCTAACGTATAACCCTTGCAATGCAAATTTCAGATTCCTTAATGTGAGCTACAACAGTAATAAACCGAGCTTTAGTGTATTAATCATAGTATTTTCCATAATAATTCGTATTGCCACATCCACACTTATTTTTCAATGTTTTCGTCTGACACGTCTCGCTGCCGTCGCCCGTCGTGTCATCCACGGTCTTACATTTTCAAACACTGCCGGTTAGCGCGAACCAATCCTTACTAATATTATAAATGCGAAAGTAACTCTGTCTGTCTGTCTGTCGCGCTTTCACGCCAAAAATAATGAACAAATTTAAATGAAATTTGGTATACAGATAGTCTAGAGCCTGAGAAAGGACATAGGCTACTTTTTAATGCAAAAAAAGGGTTGTAAGGGGGTTGAAAGGGGAGGATGAAAAGTTGTATGGAAGTAATTAAAAATATTACCCAAAAGAAACTTTTCCACGCGGACAAAGTCGCGGGCACACCTAGTACTCTATATATATTTTAAGAGGTTGGTTCTACGCTACATTGCTAACAATAATAATGTTTGTTAAAACAACTATCAGATAAGAAACGCCATGCAGCAGGACTGTTAAGTATCTGTAAGTTCAGGTGCAAGAGAATGCAGTGGGCCTGGTGACGCTGGAGCAGTTCATGCTGCAGAAGCAGGCGGAGGAGCGCAGGCAGCTGGCGCTCTACAGCGACCGCGTGCTGCTGGGCGTGCAGACCAACCGACGTGCGCTCGATACTATCGGTCTGTCTTATACAATACAATACAACCAACCGACAGACTACATCAGAAGGCAAGACGTCGCCTCGCCTCGTCTAGCTACGGAGAAAAAATATTTTTTTTTTTAAAAAGCAATTTGTTTTTAGAGCTTTTTCGTTACATTATGCTTTTTCTTAAAAGCTATTTCAGTTATAGCGAAAGCAAAACGGTATACAAGTTGAAAAAAATAAAGAAACCTCTTTTGACAGCATGCTTTTTAAAAGAATATTTATATTCATGTGACTACGGACACGACAACGACGTCTTGTCGTCAGGTGTGCGCCAACACTAACACACAACTTATTCAATTAAGTAACCAAAACATAATTATACAAATTCTCATAATGAAAAACGCTAAAGTTTTGCCCCTTTCCAATTGCCATGTTTTTACGCCTGTCAGTATTGTTTGTCGTACATTGCAGTGCACTTCATACCTTCGATGTGTTCGATAATCAAGCCGGTAATGTGCTCACGCCCTTGTCGGAGTACAATTGAACGTTCCATTTTTAAAGCGTCAATGCATAGTCTAGAAAATGTTAATATAATCGCATGATTGACTTTCACTTTAACTTTATTAGAGAATGAATGACGTTCATTTCCAATAACCAATCCGATAAGCTGCATCGACAGGTGTCATGACTCAGTCGGTAGTAGCTCTGCCTTCTGTGCTGTGGGTTCGATCCCCAACGAGAACAAACATTTGTGTGTGGCAAACATAGATGTTTGTTCTATATCTGGGTGTTACTATGTACTATAAGTATGTATTTACAAAAAAAAAGTATATAAGTATTATATCAGCAATCTAGTTCCCATAGTACAAGCTCTGCTTAGTTTGCGACTAGAGAGCGTTGTGTGTAATGTCCAAGAATATTTATTTATTAGTCGGTTCGTTATTGTTGAAAATCCTATCCACTATCCAAATTCTTGTGGATTACTAGTCCATTTGAATTTCACAATAAAACCGGTGGACTTTAAAGGCACATTAGAAGCAGTTTGAAGTATGTTGGGCAGGCTTTAGTTTATATCTAGCAGCAGTAGTTGGCTAGTTGTGAACATGTCTTGTCATGTTTGCATGTCCAGTTGCTGACGTCATCTACGGCGAAGTAGGCGCGCCGCAAAGCTCCGGGAAACCAATATCTGTGAAAGGAAAAGACGGGTCAGTTGGTAACATTTAGATGTTTATTGTAAACCACTTTTACAGAAATTATAAAATAAATACAGAGTTCATTATTCTCATGTGAATTTACTGCATTAACTACTTAGAAGGATCATTATCATGGGTTGTAAAAATAGATGTGTTTCCGAGTCCAAGAGTCACTCGTGTAAATTCGTATTGTCGGGATGATGTCACAATGCTGTTTTATATTTGATTCTAACAGTGTCTTCGCACATTTGCTACTTGATGCATCTGATGTAGCTTTTAACAGTTGTAAGCTTGATAAAAAGTATTCAAGTTATCTACTCTCAAGATATATCTAACTAAATTATTATTAAGATTACTTCATAACAACAAAGAAAAACGCTATCGAAATCTTCTGGGTGTATTCGTACATTGCCATTTTTTATAGTTATTTTTCGTAAGCTAAATGATTGTAGTTTGAATGTTTGTTTTGTACGTTAGGTATGAAAAGATAGTGTATCCGGAGGAGTGTGCGTCGGAGACGTCCCGAGCCGGGTGCGAGAGCCTGTCTCCCTCGCCGCCGCAAGCCGAGCGCTGGCGCGACTCGCTCAGGAGAAACGATAAGGTGAACCTTCATCTATCCTTTATTTTGTAACTAGCATCCGCCCGCGACTTCTTCGGCGTCCCGCCTGATCCAGATGACATTCTAGGAGTAAAAGTTACCCATTTGCTAATTCAGGTTACAAAATATAGGCCAAGTTTCATCCAAATTGAAGCAGTAATTTAGGTGCAAACATCCAAACCTAGGGTTAGTAGACTGAAAATCCCCTTGATGTTCCCCCTTGAAGGGCATTTTGAGACCCCTCACTTTCAAAATTCCCCTTGGGCAAAATTACACCGTAACTAGATTTAGGATAGTAAGGAACATGTAAAGTGAAGTATTCAACCTCTAAAATGGTTTCAACTCATCGTTCAACAGGTCCACACCCGGCTGGATTCGAGTCCCGCGAGTAAATCAACGTCACAGATCTCACAAATCTCAACCACGTCTAACGATAAGTAAGTGGCATTTAAACTAACCTGTAATTATAGATATTGATGATTTATACTTTAGTTTGAAAATAATGTGAATATAAATAAACCTGGTAATATTTTGTTGAACAGTTGGAACAACAACGGCAATGAAAGTGCGTCAGGTCCAGGCGTGTCCAGATTGAGGCTGATGTTCGGCGGCGGCAGGACGCACCACTCTCAGGTAATTATATAAACAACAGGTAGTAGACATATAGGCGTGTCCACTACCCGCACCTGCAGTGTCCACCAGTCTTCCATCCCGAGACGTACTCGTTGTATTGATAGTGTGTTGTATTCCAGTCGTCCCCGGTGTCGCCGGGCGGCGGGTCGCGTGTCCACTACCCGCACCTGCAGTGTCCACCAGTCTTCCATCCCGAGACGTACTCGTTGTATTGATAGTGTGTTGTATTCCAGTCGTCCCCGGTGTCGCCGGGCGGCGGGTCGCGTGTCCACTACCCGCACCTGCAGTGTCCACCAGTCTTCCATCCCGAGACGTACTCGTTGTATTGATAGTGTGTTGTATTCCAGTCGTCCCCGGTGTCGCCGGGCGGCGGGTCGCGTGTCCACTACCCGCACCTGCAGTGTCCACCAGTCTTCCATCCCGAGACGTACTCGTTGTATTGATAGTGTGTTGTATTCCAGTCGTCCCCGGTGTCGCCGGGCGGCGGGTCGCGTGTCCACTACCCGCACCTGCAGTGTCCACCAGTCTTCCATCCCGAGACGTACTCGTTGTATTGATAGTGTGTTGTATTCCAGTCGTCCCCGGTGTCGCCGGGCGGCGGGTCGCGTGTCCACTACCCGCACCTGCAGTGTCCACCAGTCTTCCATCCCGAGACGTACTCGTTGTATTGATAGTGTGTTGTATTCCAGTCGTCCCCGGTGTCGCCGGGCGGCGGGTCGCGTGTCCACTACCCGCACCTGCAGTGTCCACCAGTCTTCCATCCCGAGACGTACTCGTTGTATTGATAGTGTGTTGTATTCCAGTCGTCCCCGGTGTCGCCGGGCGGCGGGTCGCGTGTCCACTACCCGCACCTGCAGTGTCCACCAGTCTTCCATCCCGAGACGTACTCGTTGTATTGATAGTGTGTTGTATTCCAGTCGTCCCCGGTGTCGCCGGGCGGCGGGTCGCGTGTCCACTACCCGCACCTGCAGTGTCCACCAGTCTTCCATCCCGAGACGTACTCGTTGTATTGATAGTGTGTTGTATTCCAGTCGTCCCCGGTGTCGCCGGGCGGCGGGTCGCGTGTCCACTACCCGCACCTGCAGTGTCCACCAGTCTTCCATCCCGAGACGTACTCGTTGTATTGATAGTGTGTTGTATTCCAGTCGTCCCCGGTGTCGCCGGGCGGCGGGTCGCGTGTCCACTACCCGCACCTGCAGTGTCCACCAGTCTTCCATCCCGAGACGTACTCGTTGTATTGATAGTGTGTTGTATTCCAGTCGTCCCCGGTGTCGCCGGGCGGCGGGTCGCGTGTCCACTACCCGCACCTGCAGTGTCCACCAGTCTTCCACCCCGAGACGTACTCGTTGTCGCGTCCGGTGCGACCGCGGCCGAGGGACACGTGACACGGCGACCTCCACACCACACACACGCCTGACGACAACCACGATACAACAAACTAACACTAACGCTCGTATGCTCAAATAAACTCTGCGTGCGAACCACAACGACATGACGTCATCATGTACACGTGACGTCTGAGTGTCGCTGTAACGTAGATTGTCTAACTGCAGTGTCGTTGGTGTACGCACTCGCTTAAGCGCAGTTTTAAGTAAAGGTTTTTATAAAAAATTTGAGGCTCGAGTTTCGAATATTGTATTGTTAGCATAGTCTTAGATGACAATGTGTAAAACATAAAAAATAAAGGCTATGTTGTCCGTGTTATTTGGACGGCTTTTACTATATATATGAGTAGGTGTCTTACTATGTATACGCGAGCCAGAATCCTATTATCCATTTTACCGCATGTATCTTATCCTAAACCCCACGTTACAACGTATGAATATCCTTCAAATTTCATTATTATCCCATAATGAATTGATATCGGAATGTACCCTTATATCCCGTACAAGTGACTCTGCTAACTACGATTATAAAATTACCCTAAAAAAGTGTTTAGGTGATGGCCTCAGGTTAATACTATTTCCTTCTTACCGCCATGAAAATTATATTGCATGAAATATTCTACGATTACCAATGTCTTATAAAATGTTTGTTAAAATAAAATGAAAATGTTCGTTTATCTTATAAGGACTATTGAAGCGTATGCAACGAAACGCACAATTATAATTACTTACTAAGGTCTACTTGTTGACTTGTACAATAAGGTGTTTGTGTAAAATTACGAGGAAAATCTTATCATACTCAATATTCAAGAATTGTAATCTTAGAATAAAATTATGTCACAAAAGAAATAGCACGTGTAGATTTTTTAAATTGATGTTTAAGAACGCCGCTGTAAAAAATGAAATGTATCTTATGAATAAGTGAATGTAATATCAATTTTTATAATGATCACTTACCTTCTTTAACTAAAACTTGTTACGAGTAAAATGTAAGAGAACACTTATTATAATATTGCAAGGTTAAAATTCAAATTGTCCTATTTTATCATTCATCATTATAAATATCATGAAATTCATAAAATGTCGAAATAATAACATGTGAAACAATATTTATCGATAATAAATAATATAAGTAGTTAGAAATAATATATATATATATATATATATATTATGTAAAACAATACGTAACGGTATTCTAAAACGGCGTGCTGATGGACAATGAATAGACTGATGGTATATAGTTGACCAGCTTTATTAAATCGATTGTTGATACTTGTGTAACGATTATTACGATTTGAAAATAACATATCGATTCGCTGCATCAAATCGAATATTTATATTCTAATAGATAAATCTAAGTGTTGTTAGAATATCAAATTAGCTCAATTCGATGGTTATTTTAATCTGTAACCAAAAGTTTACCAAGTTATTAGTTAAACTGTCGAATAAAGTGACATTTGTCTAATAGAAAACAGCTGAATAATAATAATAATATTAATCTTTTAGACAATACGTATCTACTCATGTTAAAAAAACTACATAAGAAAGAATAGAAATATCTACATACGTAGTCGGTTTTTGATAATCTGTTGTCAGTGTGATCACCCACGTGGTCACATCTACTCTGAAATAACTTCCATTTGTGTATGTTATGTATTATCATTGTATGTATTCAAAAACTTCACTAATTCAGTGATCATTTTTCGACTTTGTTCTATATAGTTTAGGCTGGCCGTACACTATCAGAAAGACCCGATATACTTTGCTATTCTGCTACTTACAAAATAAATATTGAATTGGATGCGTAAAATAGGCACAGTAAGCCACCTGACATTCACCTGTTTGTCTATCGCACGTCAAAATGTTTGTGATCGTGATAATCGATAGTGTGCGGTCGAGCTTGCATTGGTTCCTAGGTTTAAGAATTGTTTATTGGACTGAAGAATAGTGTACCCGGTAATGCTAAACGTCCTACGCACATATACTGTCGCAATTAGTAACTTCAATAAGTATTTAATTTTGTTGTGTCTCTATTCGCCATTATTGCTAAGAAAGTGAATAGACGTTATCTTTCAACGTACATCTCTCAATGCGAGTGTTGGTCTCTTTTCTAATGTAAAATACTGAGCAAAGTAAATTATACAATTTCTTAGCTTTTGCAACAAAAATATATGAAACAAATTGTTGTCAAAGTCATAACAATTTGGAAACAAGTACAGTTTTGGGATTGATATTGCTCTTTCTTATAAATAAAAAATTGAGCAAAAATTAATTGTATAAATTGAGCAATTATTATTTATACCTGCCAGTTAGTATTGAGATAAGTAAAATATATTATTTTTACTATTTAGCTATGTATGTCGCTCAATTTTAACATATTTTGCATATACGTGCTTACTTTTAGCGTATATTATTTGACATAATTGTAGGTAATCTACTATGGCTGATAGTATTTACTAGTACTGCCTGAGAGTAGTCAACATCGCGGTAATAGTGAAGTACCTAGCACATTGATATTACCTTTTCAAAGCCTACAAAGATCCTAGAAAAAAACCTCCTGTGACTATTTTGAACTAATTTCTCTCGACTTTAATATTGTCAGTCCATCGGACTTCTACACTTGGTCCTCCGCTACGTGGTCGCGTTTTCAATGCGGTTGCTGGTTCAACTTTCCACTTCAACTCGCTAGCTCAGGGGTTCAATTCTACTAATTTAGGGGTTCAATTCTACTAATTTGGGGGTTCAATTCTACTAATTTACAACGGTTGACGTTCTATGCAGTTCCGACTAAGTTCCAGCTTAATCTGGATGTACAGCTGGATCTGGGATGACGTCACAGTGAGATACATAGATCGGACGAAATATGACGTCATCATATTAGACTGAAATCTTTGCCGAACTGAGCGTAAAGACCCAGTTGAAAAACGATTCAGCTGATCGCCTATCTCAGCATACAATACCTATCGTTGATATTATTTGCACATCGATACTATAGTTACTAAAAGCATGACTAATGCTCAAACTATTAGCCAATGAGCACGGAGGCTGTTACTAACGTACGTACTAGTACGCGTTTGTCCTGTGTTTATTTAAATAATACGTATTGTTTATATTAATAATACACAAAATAATGAACAGCAAGTTTGTAACAGCAGAGACACGCTCATGTATACGCTGCTTTAGTACGATGGTGTTATATGCTTCCGTTATCCGCAGCGATATATATAATTTGCGTAATCTATATAGGTAACCATTAAAATATTATTGTAAAATTAAGATATTATTTAGAAATTTGAAATGCGATCAACGGTCTCAGGGTCTAATTACCTGTAAGATTTTTTGTCTTAGAATTAAATTTATTTCGATGAATATTTTACTGAGAGTTCGAGTGTATTATTTACTAAGAAACATTTTATTCCTACTACTACTTTAAGTTACTTATTTTGGCATTAAGTGGATAAGTAAACGCAACAATGCTGAACACATACCCTCTATCGTATAAAAAGTTAGAGTAAACATTATGTCGTGATTACGTATGTTAAACAACACATGAAGACTACTACAACTTTTTATAAGATAGACCAGTAATCTTTCTAGGTGTCTTTAAATAAATTTTACCAAGAATTGAGATTTTTATTTTCATGTCCTTTAATGTAAATCGTAGACTAGTAAGAACACAATGTACACAAGTACGTACGACTAAATAATTTGCCTTTAGCATTCTCTTCAAACTTTTACGTATTTGGCTGTACATTTTTTTCTTAAATACCCATTGTACCTAAAATATCGACGAACCAAATTTAATTATAAAAATGTGTATAAATGTGTGACAAGCACTAGTAAGGTTGCTATAGCTAGGTCGATATCCAACAGCCAATTGTCTGAACAAAAAGCGTAGTAAAGACCTTTGTCCCGGAGCTTATAATTAACATAATAAATTAACTAAAGACGGGAATTAACTGAAGCTGAGTGTGATTTAATAAGAACACCGAGACGGCTAATCTAATGAACTACTTTAAGAAATAAAAAATGTAAAGCGACCTAGTTCCCGAGGTACGAGTAACCTCTCCCACCATTATTTCAGGAATTAGACTAAGCTTCAGATCCGACTGTCTCATTTACTAATGGAAGTATTACTGACGAATTAAAATTACTTTGCTATTGTCTCTACGCGTTTCGTATCTGGCGCGGCTCAAATTATGCGCAAACAATTACTATAGTTGGGGCTTTTTAGACTTTTAGTAACAATAAATGCGGTGAAAACCGTTTTAGATTGATCTCTGCGGAGAGCGTCAATGTGCTGCTTACGAAACCCTTCAGAGATAAATATTCAACACACCGTACAAATGAAGCAAACGTAGAATGTCATACAGAATCAAAATTAAAATAAAACAAGTGTTACGTACCTAGATGGGTATAATGTAGTATAGCGGAGGGTTGCGGCTTGCGGCCGATGGCTGGAGGTGTTAATGCCGCATGCTTACAAAACGCCCTCATTTGAATACCGTACGTTGTTTTATGCTAATGACGGGCGGCGGACAACGGTTCGCACGCTGCGTAGCATCGGCTCTACGGCGTAGCGTTGTCGCTACGACCTGCTACAACATTTTGTTTGATCATTTTGCGTCGTGCCACTGGGCACAGACCACGCATGCCTGGAGTTGCAGAATCAACAAAACTCTCGCTAAATGCCAAACGGGCAGTTCGCAAGGTAAGAAGGAATTAAAAAAAAAAAATTGCTAAAGTTGTCGAACTTGTAGACCTACTTTGTGAAATACAGTGGAATTAGATCGATCCTTGTAAGATCTTATTTGTACGCCGAAAATATCAGTGGGTTGGTAAGATTTTCATAACATCCCAAAAAATAAAATAAGCTCATAAATAAATCGGTATAAAAATAAACACACCCACATAAGTAATCATAGCTCATGGATTCCTATTATGTTGTCCATGTGTAGCGGGAGCAGGTAGGTACGAGTAGGTACTTAAATAAATATTCGTGGAGGACTAATACATCAAATAATAAATATTAAAGCGTCTGCTCGGAAGCACTCTCGCCGATTACATCTCATATCTATTTCTCATCGTTGTGTGAAGTACCCGCCGCCTACCTGCCTATTTATTTGTTTTGCTGTTGCCTTTTTACATTAGTTTAAAACAATATCCCATATTTATCTACCTAGGTACCTTCCTTTAGGGCTTTCCGTGGGTAATTAAGTCACGTAATTCGATGTGCCTACGGATAATTATTATTGTGCCTGACTAATATATGTTTACGATAATTTATACCTCACTTTCAAGATAAACAAGAGCCCATATAGGTATAGTATATTAGGTTCTTGTATATTAAATTTAAGACAAGTTGAACTGCAAAAGTATGCAAAGCAATAAGAAATAGTTCCCCCCGTTGAGATTAGAACATGAAAAAATAAAAAAAAGCGATACATAGTGTGATATCGCTTATTTCCATTGTGTTATGTTCTAACGTTTGCCGCAGTGTACATAAAAACACCAACATATTTCCTATCTCAGCTCGTAGAATCATGAATCGAACGTAGAATTCAAATCGCCGATGTCGGCACCAATTAGAGTCTACTTTTGTTCGGAATCTTGCCGGCATTGCATTTCTCGATCGAGCGAGCCAGCGCCGATAGGCTGCGAATATCCAAATATGCGACGCTGCAACCGACTAGGCGGTACCACAGTGGTAGGTAGCTAAGTGGTAATACTAGGTACCCTAGGTGTAGGTAGGTGCGGCGTATCGTGTTGACTCAGCGGCAGCCACGGTAGGGAAATCACAGATCACTTTGTACATACTAGTGATGTGCCATAGAATTTACGGAGAAAAAGGTTAGTACTGTTACGAGTTTCACTATTTTTTTAAGAAGTTGCATCCAGACAGAAGTTACTGTCGATGTCGATCGCACCTACATGGCGCGGACCGATGTACCCTTACCGCGAAACTCGAATAAGACGAACAGAGCTAAAAGAAGTGTACACTTCCCGCCATAAAACTTTAAACATAAAACTTTGACAGGCGTCATGGCTCAGTCGGTAGTAACTCTGCCTTCCGTGCTGTGGGTCGTGGGTTCGATCCCCACCGAGAACAAACATTTGTGTGTTGTAAACATAGATGTTTGTTCTGTGTCTGAGTGTTTCTATGTATTATAAGTATGTATTTACAAAAAAAATAATTGTATGTATGTATTCTGTCAGCCATCTAGTTTCCATAGTACAAGCTCTGCTTAGTTTGGGACTAGAGGGTGTTGTGTTAAATAGAAATACAAATACAAATCATTTATTGATAACACCGTAGTTACATGTCAGATATCTACAGGTTTTATAAGTAGGCCTAATAATATTACATTGTTAAAGTTAAAAAAATATAATTCTACAAGTAATTTAATAATTTATCTAGTATTCTGGTAGTTCCAATAGGTCCTGGTTAAATGTCCGTTAATATTTATTTATATATTTATTTTGCAGATGCGAATCAAGAAGCAAGATATATATGGCTAGCGTCCACAGGCCCGCATCGCACGCATCGGACGCGTCGCACGCAACGGATTTTAGTTTGCCTTGTATAAAAACTCGTCCGTACGGTGCGGATCAGTGGACGCAGTTGTATGAGTTTTTATACAAGGCAAACTAAAATCCGTTGCGTGCGATGCGGGCCTGTGGACGCTTGCCTATAATAGCCAATACGTAATGTCTATATAGATCACAGAAAAATAATGTAAGCAGCGTAGAAACATAATTATGAACATAGGCAAGCATTATGCAAACGCTACGCGGAAAATGAATATGGTAAGTAAATTTTTCTATTGTTTTTTAGGAATGGATTCCGTATCCGTAAACAACCGATAGTTTATGAATGCAGTGGCACCTCTCTGATTAGTATCAACTGGATATTTGTCGAAGCGAGGTGACGCGCGGCGCACTGTTTACTCAGAACTGTCTTCCGGGTAGTAGGAGCATAGGCTTCCTAGTATATGTGCTCTACTTATCAAATCAGAAATTGTCATCCTATATAGATATTGCGATATTGCGATATAATACCTAAACCATGTGAAATGTGAAATAATCTCTTATATAATAAATAATAAGATATTTGTAAGGAATTGTGAAATTATTAATTTAATTCTATCCACAACAATGTTGGGTTCAATGTGACGAATATTTCGAAAAAATGATAGTTTATTTGTTTTTAAGAACTTACTGATTCTTTTTATCCGATATCTGTAGAGGTACTGTGCCGGTGTATCAAATAATATCCACTATCCGCCTGGTATCGCCTGGCATTCATGAATGCATAGCAGTAAACTGCAGAACATTAATATTCGCGTAGGTATAGTATTATATGTATGATCTGTGGCGTAGGTAAGTATAAAAAATCCTTTCGTCTGGATGACCAGTTGTTGGCAGTTTATACCCACGTAGAGCATCGCTCAGGTCGACAAAATCAGCTAAAATCGGCATGAGAGCTTGTGACAATAAAAGTTTCATCTCATTCTCCCACGAATCTATAAACATACCTAGTACACTATGAGTTTTTAGTTTCTTTTTGTCGTGTACGCCACGGAATTACTTATGAGCTCAACGTCTCGCAGTCACTCCGAATAAAATTTAAAACTATACTCGTATTGCGAAACGGCGCACAATAAACTTAAGAATAACAAACAAAGTCGTTCCAGCCGCGACGAGCTCGTAAAAATAATACCTCTGCGACTCTCATTGTAAACGAGCGAAGTTTTTCTATTTCCTGCGTACCTCCCCCCCTCCCTTAAGGACACCCCCCTCCCCTCTGAGAGCCGATGATGAATAGTAACATCACCTGTCTTGGAAGTTGAGCCCAAAAGGCCAAACTTTCGGTCCGTCAAGTTCCGGGAAGCGATTACGAATGGATCTGAATAAAAGTTGGGCCCTTTTTAAAGAGGTGGGTATACTTTGCTCCTTTGATAGCGCGGCTATTTACCCTATTCAAATAACATTTTTATATCTTTATATCGTGTTATTTATTCGCGGAGGTATTATTAGCGGAAGCGGAGCCATTCAAAAGCTCATTGATTCGATGGATGGTTGATTGCGCAAATGTTTGCAAACATGTTTCATTTGATAATTATTTGCTCATAAAATGATTTACTGAACAAATTAATTGTGTAGAGCAATCAGTGTGCGTCATTTGGCGGGCGGAGGACACGCCATACGATATTGAGTGTCGGCTGTTTGCTTAATCTGCATCAGTGGGTTCAGTAGGCGTTAAGCTGCAGCTTAGGAACGCCTTAATCTTGTGTTAATGTCACTGGCTTTACTGATATTGGGATTAAATAAACTATCTATAGCTAAATTGCTATCACAGATAATTAAATATCTGGGGTAGCCAGACTACCCAGCCATCTAGGTGGAGATGATCCAGTAATCTTCAAATATTTTCCTCAATCACCAAATTATTTCGCTGCCTTCGTAGGGGTTTGAGCTTTTGAAGTAGGTATTATAAAAGTTGAGATCCCTTATTATCAGTTCTAGTGCCGGTAATAGGCAGATCTGCGAGCGTCGGGATGTACGCCCGCGGCGGTACACCTACCCTTCCCAATTTGTTTAGTTAAGCTATAACTTTTGCCATAAATAACGTGGATATTTGAATTAGCATCTTATTTAGATTTTCGCTGCGTAAGAAAGCCTATTTTGACTACTTACAGAATTATCAAAAATTGTCCGTATATAGATGGGTAACCTGAGCTTATCTATGAATTAAAATAATGGAAGTACTTTTTGAACGTCTTCCAAAAAGTAAGTTTTCTATTATTACGCTTCTTCAGCGTACGGAAAATGTCAACTTAGCCATTGAGGGCTGTGGCTAAACTAGTATGCTTTGTACAAGAACTCTTAAACTAGGTAACCTCTTTACCCAATAACATCAGTACATCGCTCGACTAGGTTATAACTCGAGTGACTATCTCGTCCTCGTCCCCCTGCCACCTCACCCCCTGCAGTCAAAAGGCGGGCTGACGGCTCGCTGAGTGCTGACGGCTGACGGGCCGATGCCGACGCGCGCGCTCCGTAAACAGTTTATGCAAAACGACGAATTGAATAAAGGGAAGGATCCATCGTGGGTCGCTGCCGATGCCACTGGGCTGACTCTCACACCGAAATGCTTGAGTCACTATTATGACTTAGTATGTGTTTTCCGTTTTATTTCCATCATGTAGTGAAACTATCAGCCTTATTGAACTGTTGAACGGATATCCTACAAGTGTATTTACCTTTCTTTTATTTTTCCCCGACATAGATCTGCATGAATCCGTTTGAAACTATCAGTAGCGACCACACTCAGTTTCAATTCTTCACAGCCAACACGTACCTACTGCTGATTTACTGACTACTTTCCCGAACAGTGCGCCCGGCTTGGATTCGTCGGTCTGTGACCAAGGTGTTTAATAGCGATAACTAGTAGTTCGCCCCGAACTGTGATCTCGTGATGGTCGGAGGTTAATAAAACCCAAACAATTTTTATTGACAATGGTTGTAATAAATTTTGCAAATCGCTTCGAAATCGCCATCTAGCTAAGTACCAGTCTTACTTGAACTACAAACTCATTGAAACTCCAAGAAATGGTAGCTCACGTTATACTGGGTATGTCAATTTTATAATTTTTAAAACAACTCAAAAACTATTAGACCTAGAATCAAAATAAAAACAGTTTTGGAATGTCTAAACAAAACCCTATCATATGACACCCCACTTGATATTATTGTGCGCCTTTTTTTTACTCCCTTTGGACCCTCATAACTTCACGACCCCTTGACCGATTTACTTCATTTAACAAACCAGTAAAACTTAAGAGTACTATCCGTATACCTACCAAATTCTGTGAAGATCGGATAAGCGGTTTAAAAGATCTCGGCGAACAAACATACAAACATACAAAGCATTTTTGTCCAAGTTGTCACTAAGATCTCGTTCGATTCGCTCACTCGATCAATTATATGCAAACACCATGTGATTGTGATGATGACTTTAAATACTTTGTTACATTATGGTGTAACATACGGCCGCTGCTGGCTCAAAGGCAAATGTGATGCGATAACGTTGCGATATCGTTATACACACGTACCGTTATTCAACTAGTTCGATACGTTTACGAGAAACGCGCTGTTATTCAACTAGCGGAGACCGCCTTATCGGATGAGCAAGGGACGCATATCAATCATATTTAGTTCTATGTTCAACATTTACTTTGCACCAAATTCCTGATAAAAAGCGACATTTACAAGATATTACATTTTTATATGGAAAAATGGCGTTTAACATGTTTCCATTCAATAATGTTTATAAAGCGCTACTGGTGAAGTTTGCTCGATTACTCCTAATACTAGTATAGTATTATATAATCTGTGCTCCTAATATTAGTAAACAAGTGTAAAAATGGTAGTAGCCGCCTAAGAATGATGCGCTCCACATAGGTCTGGAGGCTTTAGAGTGGTCTCAAAACTTCATCATCAGGGCGGTTCCGTAACTTATAATGAGCTTCAACTTTTACATATTTTATGTATGAGTAGAGTAGGTCTGAAGTATTTTATACTCGACTACTAATTTTATCGTAGAGTTTCAAACTGGATGAAAAATTAATGGAAGTGACTTATGATGATGACTCATGATTACCGGCCTCCTTAATTTCACTGACTCATTGAATCCACAATTAAAGTTTTCAACACTTTCTTTCCCCAATCTGTCCTCCTACGTAAATTGAAAACAAGTTAGTTTGAACAAACCCCGCGCGTGTAAACTGTTGTATCCGTCGAGTAATCCTCTTAATTGGGAGGCGCCATTCACTCGTTTTTGCGACACTCATCTGTGACGGTCATGAACACACATTGTAACAGTTTTTTCTTCCTGCCGTAGGGGAAAACTCAGGCAAAGAAGAAAATAAGTTTAAAAACTCAAAATTACAAGAATTTATTTATTCCAAGTACATAGTAACAATTAGGTGTAAATGCTATGCTTTATAGTACTTAAAATTAAGTAAATTAGGTAGAAATTGCCTAAAAGTATACTAAAGAGATGCTATAGCTGAATGGTGCACATCTGACGTCTGACTCGGCGGAAACTTTGATATTTTTACAATATGATACTCGAGTTAGTAGTAGTTAGGGATAGGGAAAACTCTTGATCCGGTAGGTGAGTAGTGGTGAAGAACGGGTTTTAGCTGCCTTTCTTCCTATTCTAACTAACCTGAGCTACTATTGACTAGCCGTTTTGTTTTGGGTATGCGAAGTGAACGTGCTCGGATCTTTAGGTATGGTATCGACCAGCTGCTAGGCTCGTTCGACGCGGGCGTTATGTGGTGTGGTTCAGGAAGTCTGATCGCCACTTGACAGCCTCGCTGAAGATTATAAATAAAATAAATTAGTTACTGAGTAGGGAAATTTCTTCATCGAGGTACAGTAGGTAGTTTTATGTGAAATTTTGGCAGGTTTTTACCGTTATTTAAAGATATCTACCTTGAGGCTGGTATGGTGGGATACGCTGGTTGTATTTGTATGGAAATGCTTGAAGACGGTTACGGACGTTCCGGTCCAATCTTGACTTCGCAAATCGCGTTTACGCCGGTACGACCTGAAGTAAATGGATACGAATGCATGGGTCAACTTTGAGTAGTCACAACGCTATCGGATTTGTCCAGGATCACAGTAGAAATCGATATAAAATTACCTGAAGTTTGGTGATTCAAAACGTATGACTGTTTTGCGCTCAGCGACCTTGTGTTTCGCTTATTCGCACTCCAAACTAATTGGAAACTCGTATCTCATGTAAATGTATTGTAGAAACAACTTCGGTATTCTTTTTCGAGTATAAATGTGGCTTTTTTACCGAAATAAAATTAAAATTCGTTGGTTCGAGATGATACTCCACAATTTTCAAAATCTCCTCTCACAGACAAGGAGCTCGGTTTTTTTTATTCTCGATTCCGTTTGGCATGGATCATAGAGTGTTTCTTTTTTATTTTTCTTTGTATCGGGGTTGCCGTCTCGGTAACTCAACTCTCTACCAACCACCGAATCGGTATCGAACGAATGTTTTTTATTATTTTGTTTATGAGAAATATTATGTGAAATTTAGTAATAGTTGAAGTAAAAATAATGCCAATAATAACGAAGTATCGCACCGGTGCCAAATCGCCCTAGCAGGCCGTTCTAGGCCTGAGTTCTTATGATAATGATTCTATCTCGATGAAAGGAAAATTTGAAATATTTTAGCGGGAGATTCAAACTAGGTACGTTTTACTAGGTAATTGCTATGATTTTTTCTAACGTGTAGATTATATGTAAAGTGTTAAAAATCGAAGGTTACAACATCCACATCTGAAAACATAGAGGTAAATAAAACTTCAGTGCGTAGCGATCAGACACGTGACGTAGCGTAGACTACGTAGCAAAGCTGTATAGCGCGCACAGCAAGTACACTTAGCACGCTGTTGCGTAGTGTTTCCACAGCAAATTCATATTGTAAGCGTAGTATTATATGATTTACATTTGCATAATGCATAGCACTGTCGTACCGTGCACGTAGCGAAGCCGCAGAGTCTGCGTCGCAAGTTAAATGTTCAGGTCGCAATAAATGAAACTGAATCAATTAGTATAAGTAGCGATGCATGCTGTGGTGCGTAATGTTTTGTACAAACGTGTAGGATTGAATAAAATCTGCACGCATCAAAGTAACATTTTATTCAATAACAGTATTTTTGTACAAAGTCCCTTCTCTCAGTGGCAGAACTTCAATAGAAGTTGGTGCGAATGAGACAAATCGCGTTTTAATTCGAAGCAGTATTTAAAGCGCTCGTGCTCTTTTGTACTTTAACTTATTCAAGCTGTGAGCTAGCACGAACCTAACTGACTCACCGACGAGTTTTATTTGCATTTTTGCTTTGCTAAATAAATTGTGGATAGCTTTTTATCTGACAAACATTTATTCCTCATTGGCATAATTCAAATAGTCTTAATACAAAGGCGTATTGTTTTAGTTTAATAATAGAGTTGATAAATGATTTAGTTATATCTAAATACTAAGAAGTAATCTTCTTCCCAACCCCTTGTCAGTAAATTACCTATTCAACTTTTTCCATAACACTGCGTAGCCGAGAAAGTCTCTGGCGTGACCGTTTCCCGTAAGTCACACTATTCTTTACGTTCTGCTGTTCTCTTCGTCACTCGGAACCTGCACCACTGTCTCCTGCCTCATATTGTCCCCTGCGTCACGAGTTCCCCTTTGTCACACTTCCCTCCGCGTCCCGTTGTCCCCTGCGTCACTTGGTCTCCGGCGTCATGTCCCGCCGCGAGCAATTAGCATTTAGATTAAACAAATAAACGGCATCGCGGCGTGACCTGCAAGCAGTATCCGCTTTATTTAATATCTAATTATTTTATTTATTGCATTCATCCGGCGGACGGCGTAATGATTTATTACGCAGTCAACTTTGTTTGCTATTCATTTTAGATTTTGATATTTTGCAAAATATACTGGGTTGTGTACGTTCTACATCCCTTGTCAGAGATCAAGGTTATAATGCAGTGTGTGATATGTAAACGGAGAAACACACAGTCAAGAGATGCTGAAGCATAATATTATCATATATCTCACCAACTTTAAATAATCTAAGGCAAAACAAATTCATGACAATTAATTGAATTTTTCTACTGACGACATAAAGATGACGCTAACGATATACTGGTAACTCCGATGTTATTTGTGAATAATGACTCTTCATATTTTTTTTTCTATATTTACATGACTTTATTTCTCTTTCACTTATTAATAAATTAGAAAGTTAAGCACTACCTATTAAGGTTCTGTAAATTCAGAGAATAAAGGCTAATGTTTTATAATGTGTAAACAATGTGATATTTGAATCAGTATCAGTGGCTCGGGGATCACATGCACGCCAGCCGGTGTAGTCGCCTAATGCTCTGATTAATGCTATCACAGCATTCACCGCATTTACGTGTCAGCTCTATCGTGGTTTTAGAACGAATAACAATTACACTAGATAGCTAAAATAATTTTAATTACTTTTAAAAGCAGTTAAACTATCATTCCTTTACTTTTTTAGTAGATTGCCTGGCAGAAGATTATCTAAGGGCACTCAATGAGGTAGTCTTCTTTTTTTTTGTACGTATTAAAGAACCGTACTCAATTTAGCCAGCGCGATAAAAATCAACCACCATCTATGACCTCCACAAACAATGCATAACACAGTATTTCGGGGTCAAACAGTCTCAAAAAATAGAATAGTAGCTCCCTTTTAAATTCGCAATGACGTCTTCAGACTCCGTGGTTATAAATTCCCTTAGCATACGAACGTTTACATCTCAACTCTCGGCAGAGGCGACTGCACCTGAATAATGAAGCGAGGAAGAAACGCACAGATCAAAGGAGGTTGCGTCTCACGACACACGAAGTATACACACTCGCATGTAATGTACTAATGAAACCTTCGTCCGAGTTCTTCTTGATAGAATGGTCGCAGTCGAGTCCCAAGCACTACAGTGTCCCGTTAAGTGTAGGCATAGGCCTCCTGACGCTGCATAAATCATCTTCAATAGATGTAAAGGCCTATTATTAGTCGTGTCGGAGTAGTGGCTCACATCACAACCCAGTGGCGCCATTCTTCGCGCATCGCTGTTTTTCTGGTAGGTTTTTTTATTAGGTGGACGGACCTTTTCATTGGTGATTTACCGCGCGCTCATTTTTCAAACTTTCCCTGCACCAATGGAGACTTCTGCACGGCGAGACAGATGCCCAAAGAAAGTTTTAGTCCGAGTTACACTAATTCATTCTGCATGCGCAGTTCTGAAAGCAAACAAGAAATCTAACTCGTGAAATTTTTGTAAATTTAGTTAAGTATACAAAAACATAACAAACAAACTTTTAAAGAGAAAAGCAGGCAAGTACCTCATTATTCTTTTACACCTTTTTCAAGCTACCTCGAATAACCTCTACAAAAGTAGGTATCCCCGAAATATGTCCACAAATGTTCACCCATGAGGTGGCGCACGATAATTTAAGTCGGAGCGCACATACGGACGGACGCACCAGCACATTTGTTAGTGGACAAAATATACGATGGTGTGAACGGAGCGCGACTGCACACAGTGCTTTGAAACCCGCTGAATTTCAGATGGAATGTGTTGAAAAGTAGAGTCTATTATCTAAATGATAGATCATAATTTTACTCGCACGATTAACTTATATTGTACGATTTAAGTTATTGTTTCAATACGAATGTAGGTTGAAGAGAAGAATTTTAAGAATTTCAAGAAATTTTCAAATTCTTTAAGTTCTAGTCACTGACTAGAAGTGTGTTACATTTGCTTTTTATTTGCTCTAGATCTTCCATCAGAGCTCTTCCAATAGAGAATTCTATAGAAGTCCCACTACATTATGTATTTTGCATTGCATCTCGGAAATGTCCTGTAAGTTTTACTGCATTCAGTGCCGGGGGCAAGGCGGGGGGTGGCACGGGGAAGGGGGGGGAGGGTCTGTAAGCGAGTGAAGCGGGTTATGTCGTCAGTGCAGATAACTTCAGCTCAATGTAACTACTCATTAATGTTATGGTTCGTCAGTGCGTCTCAATTTTGTATGCGCCTACATTTGACTACTTTAGGTAGGTATCATCGGTCATTTTTAAAGGGTTTTTCACTATTTCACAGAACGGACAGAGAAAACAGAGAATTTACTCTAAATTATATAAGATAAAGCCATGAGATTCTCGTCTCACGTCATGCTCACGTTAAATGTTGCAGGATGGATCAACGGGTAAGTGCTGTACATTATACTGTGATAGTAATTGATCTCCGTCAGATTACTGGAAATGTTATGTGTTATGTATCTATCAACATAGCGAGGATTGTGTAGGGAGTAAGTGAATTGATTCATCATGCTGTGAAGGTAACTCGACAGGCGTCATGGCTCAGTCGGTAGTAGCTCTGCCTTCCGTGCTGTTGGTCGTGGGTTCGATCCCCACCGAGAACAAACATTTGTGTTATAAACATAGATGTTTCTTCTGTGTCTGGGTGTTTCTATGTATTATAAGTATGTATTTACAAAAAAAAAGTATGTATGTATTCTATCAGCCATCTAGTTCCCATCGTACAAGCTTTGCTTAGTTTGGGACTAGAAGGCGTTGTGTTAAGTGTCCGTGAATATTTATTTATTATTAATTTATTTATTTTAACTTAAAGTCAATAAGTATTGATTTCATCAGTAAATCACAAAAATCATGTAGAAACGTCTCTTAGACTGATCAGAACAAATTATTCCCGACCATCTAATAATTACGGGTTCAGGGAAAGGGCCCTTTGTCCTTTTGTTCTTTATGTTTTTAAGTTTATCTACGTGTATGAAATATTTAGAAATGAATTGGATGTATGTTTGCGAAAAGATTGAGTATTGATCTTTGGTACAAGGTTTCTCCAAAGACACTTCAAAACTGAAGAAGCTTTATGAATATTATCAGAGGGTTCTTTATTTTGTTATCAGTATCGAGCGATAGGTACATGCAGGTTATTTGAAGCCGACTTCAATATATTTCAATAACGGTGTAGGTAGTCTAAACAAGCTATTTATTCTACGTACCAGGAGCGTGATAGCGAAACCCTTCAGCTGCCTACGAGTTCTAGTTGTTCGTAAACAAGGCAGGGCGTCTCGCAACTGATACTCACCGACATATTAATTATCCAAAGCAAACAAAGTATGTTAGTGTTTGGTTTCTCCGCGGGTTGCCAACCCTCCCCTCTCGCCGTTTGCCCCGCACTGGAAACCATGCCGTGCCTGAGAGATGGATCAGTTTTTATTTATCAAAGTACATTTAAAATTCAGTTCATTGAGAAGAATCAACGGCGTATTTGCAAATTGAAACGTTTGATTGTAGATGATTGTAAAAATTACTTATAACTAACAAGGTCTAGAGAGAAGTCTTGAAGTCTCTTGAAGGTCACTTTGATAATTACGCCGCTTAAATTAGTAAAGTTTTGTTGCACTACTGACCTGGTAATACATTAAATTTTCCTCTCAATAGCTGCATTTCAGAGAGCCTCAATCAGTAAACAATCAGCCCTGGTGAATTAAGTCGACGGCACCACAGGTTTCAGGTTTGAACTCGATCGCAAATCACAATTGAATAGCGGTTTCCCGCGTCGTCGTCGTCTCTGTTGATTACAGTACACTCATTAACTACTTCAAGAAGGCGGCACTGTTCCACCACGTTCATTTGAACACATAATATTTATGGATATTTCAAAAGTAACGTTGTAATAATATTATTAGCTAAAACATGAGTCTTATTTCAAAATTCTAATAAACCTCTTCCAAATTACGTGAGGTAATGAAGTTGAGAAGTTTGAAATTTCCGTGAGTTTGCGAAGTGTTCGCCAAACTCTGGGCGGTAACTTTCTATGGAAATCACATTTTAAAGGAAAAATAAAAAGTATACGACTTGTGGAAGTATGAACAGGTAATTATTGTCGAATGCGTGCCAAATCTATTTTGTTTCTCGTTGAAATGACGCTTTTCACACAAAAAATGTTGATCCAGTTTCCGCAGCTACACTCAAGCATGAGAAGCTCCGCTTCAATATTGGCGGTTGACAATAAATAAAGCAAACAATTAGGCACACCTTGTTACCAATATCTTGTCGTGTTCATCGCCAAATATTGGTTTGCGTACGCAGCGCGGGCCGCCGTACCTTCCTACGTATGGGAACGAAATCATCTGGCGAAGCTCATTGTAAACTTTGCAACATTAGCTGCGCGCCCCAAAGTAATCGAGAAATTAAATTAGCCCTTATTACGTACAGATAAAGGAGACGGCACAAAATGTAGATATTACGAGACTACATCGAAATTTCTTAAGTAAAGTTTCTTAGCTAATATTTGTGGTACATTTTCAGGGAATACGTTTAATACAATCATAACATTAAATGTTGTTACAAAGTTTGTTCTGGAGAATTCGAGCGTGGGGTCTTGCGGGGTAGGCGCGGAGGGCGGGGTGCATTAGCCCGCATTGTCACCACATTTTCTACATACACAATTAAGCGTACTTGCTGCGAGAAGGGCTTTACGAGTTTTGTTTGCGCGGAGTTTTCGCAGTTTTCGAGAAATCTGGGAGCTTCTTATCCGTGTTCGCGAAGTGGCATTAGTGCGGCACTCGGCGGCATTAGCCGGGTTCACGGCGGCGGCGGCGGCGGCGGCGGCTATACCCGCCATTACACGCCGTTATCCGAGACAACTTTACAAATGTGCCTCTCCATGTACCATACAACACGTAACCCTGTTGTTTTCAGTTTGTCTTTGTTTGGTAGGAATTGGTGCATAATTGAGCACTTTCTCGTTCCTTTCCATTTGCTTATATTTATGCAGAGAAATTAATAAAATCAGTAAGTTCTTACATTAAGCAATAAGTCCACTCTTCGACGGCAAACAAGAATAGATCACTTTCGTTCCAATTCTATTTCTAGGTGAAAATTGTGTATTCCCCCAACGCGTAGCTATAAAATATGGGGTCAATATGTGTCCCTTTTATAAAAAATAAATAAATATGATGGAGCCACAATGTCCCGCGCGGGCCAATAATAATAAAATGTGTCAGTGTCAATAAGCACACGCGCAGTGAGCGGGGCAGGGTTAGCGAGCGCCTCACATATTGTATGGCAGCCGGAGATATTCATGATGTTCTATCTAAATAAAGAGTAGGAATTTTCCTATATAGAGTCAATACTATTTTAATTAAAAACCCACAAGTTTAAACCATAATCATTTTCAAAAAACAGACGAGATTGGGTAGCGCTGGGTGGACATCGTTATGAAAGTGGACCTCAATCAGTTGTACCGCTAGATATCTACTGCTGCACTAGATTGAATTTTTGAATGGAAACCGCCGTCTATCAAATCAATGTAACTCGCCTACATTGACCCTCGTCCACAAAATCGTATGTACTCGTAGGTTTAGCAAATGGCTGCTAGTTTGGAGACTCTTATCTATTTGTACTACCTACTGACTGAATAATGGATATATTAGAAAAATACTAATTTGGGAGAGCAATAAAATTGGTAACCCTGTAAAACACATTGTCCCTCGCAATATTTCATCTCGCGAGCGAGACGCGTGGCGGCTGCGTGTCTGCAGCGTATCGACTGCGTGACGCGTGCGTGACGCTCGCACTGCGAGGGCTGGACACTGTTCAATCTGAGTTATTTACGGCGACGCGCCAAAATACCTTTTACGAGCTGCGAAAATAATGTCTAGCGATCATAAATAAACTACATTATAGGTTTTATTTCAGTTCAATTTTCTCCACCAGTTTGTTCGGCGAATGTGTTTCATTACTTTTTATTGCTGAAATATTTTTGCATAAAGGTAATTTAGACACCTCTGAATAAAATAGAAGCGTAGATATGCTCAGAAATTGTAATCTATCTTCACAATGGTTCTGTATATTCTTCAAAAATAATCCATCAAAGTAACTCTTCACAATAAGATCTTACTGTCTTGATTTTGGAAAGGGGAGACTTTTCAATTGTTTGCGGGGGTGAATGGAACACGTAATGTAAGCACACAGGATGCATCAAACGCTATTGAAATTCAATAAGAATCTAGCAGTGTGTTTGTCCGTATGTGTGGATTGTCCGATCGTTCTAAGTTTGAGTAAGACCGGCATTAAACATTAGTTAGCTAAGCGGCTTACGTCACGCCGCCGTCGCCGCGCGGCTTTGCGCTAATCCACGGGTTCACACTGGCGCAGAAAACGCCGCGTCTGCACGTATAAAAGTGCTCTAAAAGTTGTTGCAGCCGAACGATATTCACACGTGCAACCTTTGACAGACGAGAGCTTTGGAGTAAAATACGATAACAAAACTATAGATCAATGAAATAAACCACATGTTTGCTGTTTTCTGTAACAAATTACAAGAAATTAGCAAAGCATCATCACAATATAATGCATTGTTAGACAGAGATAACCGCTTAACATAAGGTGGGCAATGGCCCACTACATATTTTTTTAAATAAGTAAAATGAATAAAAATTGGTTAGCTTTTAACTTTATTTATATACTTACAACAAACTGACGTTAAATATCTTATTGTTCTATAGGTTAGCGTTCGTACCGTGTCGCCCGTCTGCCAGCCCCCGCATATGGCGAGTAATGTGTGTAATGCTCGCACCGCAGTTTACATTAGCTATTGTTCATTTAAAGGATTAACTACCCCCTCCCTCCCTACCCCCCGCGAGGATATGATGATTAAATTATACGATTGTGTAGCCGTTTGTGTTATTACACGGTTGTGTTTGTGTGAGTGGGTCACGGTAATTGGTTCACGGCATGAGCGGAATAAAAGTTTTTTCGCTGTTTTAAATAAGTGGATTCTGTTGAATGTGAAGATAAACTGGCAGAATAATAAATAAATATTAACGGACATTTAACACAGCGCCTTCTAGTCTCAAACTAAGCAAAGCTTGAACTATAGGAACTAGATGGCTGATAGAATACATATTTTTTTTTTGTAAATACTTACTCATCTTATCTCGCATTAGGTACTTCCAACTTAAGTAACCGTACTCCAGAAGTCCAAAATACAAGCTTAACGCTTAGTTTGGCCTTCGCTGGAAATCCTACGTAATAATTATTTGTACCTACTCAACTGATAACTTAATTGAATTAATGTTGATACCTATTTAATAATTTATGTGTTTCTGGTAAATAAACAATTTTATTCTTTATTCTTATTCTTACTTATAAATAGACATCCAGAATGTTGCACCGGGAACAAGTATTCTGCAAAAAATAAAGTGTAAATATAAAGCAAATGAACGTTGTGTCACGGAAATCGAACCTGTACATATCTCAGATGAATAATATTCGCTATAAAGCAAGCTCCTATGACTTAGTGGCCAAATCTGTTGGCGGTGTTTTTTAGGCCGCCTTAAGGCCTCCGTCATGGCTTAAAAACTGCTAGAGCCGGGACCGACAGTTTAACGTGCCCTCCGAAGCACGGGAGCGCTCAGAAGTAAATTCCACTAACGGTCACCCATCCAATTAGTGACCGCGCAGAACGGTGCTTAACTTAGATAATCGGTGAAGATTGGCTAAACAAGTCTAGCCACGAGCACTTCGCTGTAAAGATCATGATTGTTCGTTCCGGAATTGTGTTTGTATTTAAATACTGTTTATTTCTTAAGTCTCCTAGAAAATGCTTAAAGCATTATAGATTTAATTATTTTGTGCAAAATAAAAATAAATGATTATTGGAAATAAATTCTTCGTTACGAAAGTACCTTCTTTTGATTTTCCATAAAATAATCTGTTTATTATTTATGATATCGTTCGATGAGTTACAGATATTAAAATATCTTAAAACCCGCGACATAAAGTGTATCAGTGAACACGGCACTTAATATTTAATGGAGGTGTTAAGTTGCTTTTTATTCTCCGTTACGAAACGCCTGCTCGTAACCTGTGACGTAACGCATTCTGTAAACCTATAAATAATAAATATTTCTTACGTTTACCGTCTGTTACACCGTCTCATGTTTACGGTATCTGCCTGTTACAAATATCTCCGTCTCTACTTTACACTAGTCACAGACAAAGATGGCTGTATATTAATTTCTGACGGATAGCGTTAGATTAGATTAGAAAATTTTTGATTGCACTTTTAACAAAAATCGTACAGGAAAATATCGCATTATGTTACTAGATTTTATGGATTTTCGGAATATACCCATTTTCGCAATTACCCCAATGCACCTTATAATGATTTATCTTTGATATTTTAATTTAATTGCTTGATATTCGTAAGTAAATATTAACTACAAAAAATGATTTACCTATCTAATGTTACGTTTTTCATTTTCTATAACCATTTAAAACTGCAAAACCCTTTGAAATAGAGACGCATTACTTATTTATAAATTGAATGTTGGTTTGGTCTCATTTCTGGGATAAAACGGAACACAAACCACTGTGGGGTTAATACGAGTAAATGACAATCATACGTAAACTTTACGTATTCGAGTCACACTGCGCGTCGATCACAGCCCGACTGCCGAACGATGCAGCGCCAGCGCGCAATGTAACTCGAACAAGGTAATGTTACGATACGATTTCGCTTTTCATTTGTTTGTTTTCCCCAGATGCAGTCTGCAGCAGTAATTGGTAACGGACACCGGCGCGCGGTGTCCTCTCTCACACAAACTGCATTTTATTTACTGTTCATTTGAAGAACTTACTTTTATCATACCTTTATTTAAGACCTAATATCACTCTTCACGCAAATAAATCATTCATTCATTCATTCATTCATTCATTCTTTTTATTCACCAAGCTTGCATTGCCCCAGGTATTTAAAGACAAACAAATTAGCCTAAACTATAACACTATAAAAATACACTCGCTGTATTCTTTCGATTCTTCCGTTAGTTCATTATTATACCGTGACCATTCATTATTATGGTTTGACATAATGATAAAAAAATTATACCACACAGAATGACTCCCGTTGAAGTCTTTTGTATGGACATACTACGAACTGCTACGATAGCGCTACGCGATTACTACGACGGCTACGAATTCTACGAAACTGCTACGAAACGGCTACGCAGTGACATCTACACGATATGCGAGATAATAATATACTACTCCATAAGTTTTTCTTCCAGTGGATAATAATACTAGTCATAAATTCCTAAGGATTGCATTTTTTGTCTTTTATCAAATAAGGTGCATGGTATTTGAAGTAATCTACGACAAAACACAAGAGTATTATGAGATGAACAACTTTAGACTATAGGTCTCAGTTCCAGGTCAGTGTCGGACTCGTACATTCGTGACTTAACGGTCGCGTAAGCACTACGAAAGGTAATTTACTATTTAATTTACGCCATTTATAAGCCAAGAAGAGGTCCGGGTGGATCCAGTTCTAGTACTTTCCGTTATTTTTATAACTTTTAGTAAGAAATTAAAATAATTTCTTAATTATCCATTGTGTAACAGAAAACAGTTAAACTTTGACAGTGGTCGAAAACTAATCGTCGAACCTTAAGTAGTAATCGCTTTAAAAGTAACTTTAATACCCGGCCAGGCTCCCAGAGACATTCGATTTAAGATCTCTACTTCAAGTGCTTCTAGCGAATGTCACAAAGCGGCTCTATATATCACAAAGTAATATTACCGCGGGAGAGGCAGGCGGGGCAGGGCTGACACCGCTAGTATATTACCCACATTCCCACGTATATGAGACGTTTAATTCAGCTAATGGAGCTATGAGCGGGACGCTTCGAGATGTTCATTTATTGTTGTCGGCGGGGTATTCACATGTCGCTCGATATATTCAACTATTTCTTTCCTCCTAAAGAAAATATCAGATCTACCTACCTATGTACAACCATACTTTTGGCAAAATAAATTTTATATATAAAATTCTCGTGTCACAATGTTCGTTCCCGTAGATACTCCTCCGAAACGGATTGACCGATTCTCATGAAATTTTGTGGGCATATTGAGTAGCTCTGAGAATCGGCCAACATCTATTTTTCATACCCCTTAGTGATAAGGGTTGCACGCGAGCAAAGCCGCCGGCGACAACTAGTAATTTCTAATTTTGAATTATGTTAAAATCAGAAAAATTTAAAATATCACTCAAAAATATGTTTATTGAAGAAGACTCGCCTTTATCAAAAAGTATTATACAATTGGTAGTACTAAGCTCGTATTTCTCTTTTAAACTAGTTTTTTTAATTCCAATACTAAAACTAGAATCTCTTTAGTTTACGGTCTGTAGAGGAAAGTTTTGATGCAGATATAACAACCGAACGAGTGTTGTTTTTAAGAAGCTAGTATTACATCCAACTCTCTCAACTTCGTCTGATTTCTTAAATACTGAGATGTTTATCGATTGCTCTGTGAATACGACCTCCCAGTAACTAGACGCGAGAGTGATGTGATGTGTATGACGCGGCGCGTGACATGTCTGTCCCGCCGAGTGTACCGCTTGTTTAATGGCCGAATACTCAAACGCCACTCAAACCCCACTCAATTTAAGTTCCGCTTAAATTATTGCCATCTCTTACAAATGAGTAATGTCAAACAGAGGCAGAGCAATTTTAAGTGGTGCTCAAATTTGAATAACTTTTGAGTATTCCAGCCTAAGTTATGTACCGCTTCGCTTACCACTTGAGGGATCAAAACCACAATTCATTTTCAATTGTTATAAACGTCAGAGACAGGTCAATACGCATTTATTCTGTAAATTGCAAGCCACAGACAACGTCCTCAGTGGATGTTTCTTCGTGGAGTAATGCGTTGTTGGTAGAGGGTCTGTTTGATCTGTACTATTTTTTTTGTAGAAAAAATTGTCAATATTATATAAAACTCTTTTGAAGCTGATATAGAATCAACGCACAGCCTAAACAATAAGTCCTGGAGATATGAAATTCGGAGGGTAGTTGTTGAACTTTATGAAATAAATAAGATTTCGTCTTCATTTGTATTTTATTGTAAATTGTATTAGCACATTATTGTATAAAAAACAAGACAGACATCGATACGTCATGCTTACAGCGCCTCCTATATATTTTGTATTCAAGAGTAGGCCGAATACCAAGCAGGTATAATACTCAATACTCCCACTTAATTATTATTCCCAGAAAACGTAATAATAATTATTTACATACTTAATTAACGTAACACACCACATGAGTACCACACTCACCCACCCGAATATTGACCTAAGTACTAATCTTGAGAAAGTACCTATCTGAGTTTTCAAATTGACGTTATTAACAAAACTCCATATATTATTTTCATCATGAGACTTCAATTCTTCATATATAGCTTTAAACCATCCTTTGGACTTTGAACTGTTAACCTGATCATAAGTTTTAGGAACATCCAATTCCATTGAGTTTGATTCTAAAACCCTGTTTCGTGGACGAAGAGCTATCTCTGTAGGACTTAAGTCTCTTATGACACCTGCAACAGGTGGTTCATAAGTCTCATCGTCATCATCCAAACTTTGCATGCTGTCATCACTATCAATGCTTTGAATATTCTCATTTACTCTTGGAGAGCTAGTTGATGGTACTTCTATATCTGAACTCGGCTGTGAAGTTTCTTCATCAACTGTAATTTCTGTTATATTTTTCCTGATCTCTAAACTTTTTTGCTCATTAAAGATAACGTTTCTTGATATGAATATTCTTTTGGTCTGCGGATCAAATAGTCTATAGTTAGTAAAATTATATCCAACTAACATCATTTTTTTACTCTTGTCTGTAAGTTTATTTCGCCTTTGATCTGGCACGTGCACAAATCCTTCACATCCAAACACTCTGATGTGATCTAAGGCTGGTTTTGTTCCATGCCACAGCTCGAATGGCGTGATGTTCGGCGTTTGACTTGAAGAAGTTCGATTGAACAAATAAACAGCAGTATTAACCGCTTCTGCCCATAAGTACATAGGAACATCACGGGTGTACAGCATAGAACGGGCGTTTTCTACAATTGTTCTCATCTCTCTTTCTGTACGGCCGTTTTGTTCTGGCGTGTAGCTAGCTGTAAATTCTTGTAAAATACCCTCACTATCCAAAAACTCTTGAAACTCTTTGCTATTATATTCTCCTCCATTATCAGTATTATCACTATGAAGAGTACCAACGCTATGCAAGAATTTCGTCTTAATCTTTGCATTATACTTCTTAAAGTGATTTAAGACATCGCTTTTGTTCTTTATGAAGTACACATACATGTAACTTGTAGCTGCATCTTTAAAAATAACAAAATATTTCATACCTTGAACTGACTCATCAAAAGGTCCACATACTTTGCTATATACAAGGTCACCTTGTTCAGGCTGCCCTCTGCTGGATTTTCGGAACGGTTGTCTGGCGTTTTGGCCATAAGCACAGCCCTCTCTGACATTCAGATGCCCCAATCGTTCATGCCATGTTTTAAGATCTTTTTTCAAAACATTGCATACTTGAGCAACCACAGTTTTAAATTCCAATTCATACAAGTTATTACTCTGCAGTGTAGCACACATTTGTAAATCATTGTCCATGTAAATCATTGCATTACAGTCCTTTTTTACAATTGTGTAACCCTTTCTTGCTACTGCTCCTTCAGAAAACAGATTTCTACGCAATGCGGGTACATATAGGACATCTTGCAGTGTGCTGGTCTCCCACTGACCATTGATACACTTGCTGATCAAAACATTGCCTTGTCCTAGCACTTCAATTGCTTCTTGATTACCTAACTTCAATGGACACCCTGTATAAGGATACAATTCTTGAAAAAACTCTCTTCTATACGACATGTGAGCTGAAGCACCACTATCCATTATCCACTGATCACTTTCAGCTCGAGCCCCTTCTTTGGCAATGATACTGAAAACTGACATATTATATTCTCCATGGGTTTTTGCTGGCACATGACAGTCTCTTGCAAAATGACCGCGTTTCCCACAATTATAACACTGGAACCTGTGCTGCTGACTTTCTTTATTAGCATACACTTTCTTTGTTTCATTTTCTTCTTGATTTAATGTTGAATATGTTTGCACTTTCTTTAAATTTTGTCTTGATACCACAAAAGCTGTATCATTCTCTTCTTCAGCATTCAAACTCGCTTCTTCGTCTAACAAACGTGCAGTCAAGTTCAAAATTGTCTGGTTTTTAGGATCAAGTGACAGCCATGCCTGACGTAGAGATCTGTACTTGAGTGGTAAAGTGCTCAGGACTTTGGTCATAATGGCTATGTCACTAATTTCTTCTCCGCTTTCTCTAAGCTGCTTCGCCAAACTTTCAACCTTTGCAATATGTTGAGCAATAGTGTCACTCACAGACATCTTATATTGGTAAAACCGTTCATTAAGTAACATTTTGTTTAATTCTGATTTTTGCTCATATATGGACTCCAGTTTCGTCATTATTTCTTGAGCTGTTTCACAATTTTCTACCAATGATATTTGCTGCAGATCCATGGCTGATGTAATTATGAACATTGCCATTCCATCATCCTTGTTCCATTGTTCTTGTTCGGAAGGTGTTTTGGGTTTTTGCTTCGTGATCACCAAGCCCTTCGCTTTCAATGCGCATCTTATTTGAAACTTCCATTGTCTGAAGTTCGTTCCGTTAAATTTTTCAAAACTCATAGGTTTTATACCCAAATCCATTTTCATGCTTTATTTTACCTTACCAGCACGACACGTTTCCACTTTCTGTTCTTTTCCTTCAATAATGTTTGGAAAGATGTTCTCAAAGAAAAAACAAATGCCGGTATTTTTTCAATACTTGACCAAATTATTTTTATGTTGCTCTTTATTTATTTATAACGTCCTGGGCCCCATAACCTGTTGAACTTTATGAAATAAATAAGATTTCGTCTTCATTTGTATTTTATTGTAAATTGTATTAGCACATTATTGTATAAAAAACAAGACAGGCATCGATACGTCATGCTTACAGCGCCTCCTATATTTGTATTCAAGAGTAGGCCGAATACCAAGCAGGTATAATACTCAATAGTAGTATCCTTATATTATAGTGTAGGGGTTGTTTAATATTATATGTTGTTTAATATATTATAAGTACCTAATATAATTTGCATCAAATCAGAGCAGCTGTAGCTGTGATGTCATCCACTCTTAGGTTCTAAATAGAAATAGAAATAGAAATTATTTATTTTACGCAAAAACACACACAAAGATACAATGAAATAAACATTAAATTATAAAGAAAGATGCGTAAAAAGGGTACTCGCTCAGCAAATGCTAAAGGTGCACAGTGGCTCCTTTAGCGCTGGTTTTCAGGAGTGCCTGGACTGAAAACGAGCGCCGCTTTGCTTCTGCAGAGCTGCATTAAGCTGAGGCAGGACTTTTTTGGCTCATATCAGCGCTGGTCAGCACCCACTACCATATAACTATGTAATATTACGTATTCTGTGCTATTCTGTTCTATTTCTATTTTTTTATTTTCTAATTAATTATGTATTGTTTTCTTACTGTGTTGTACCTGTGTTGTGTTGTGTGCCAAATAAATATTTCTCTATCTCTATCTCTAAAAAAGGAATTTTGAAAATTCACACTCTAACGCGAGCAACGCCGCGGGAGACGGCTAGTTAATTTATAAAAATATGTCTATGCCATACACATTTATTTAAAAAAAAATCTAGTAAAATGATTAGTAATTGCAAACGAAAATAATTTCTTATATCTGGATTCATGAAGATGTTTTTATTATTTCCGACTATCGGCATCTCGTACGGGAAAAGATTAGTTTCAAAACATCAACTTGTAAGACACAAAAGAATACGCAACAGAATGGTTTCAATGTCACAAAACGAAGCGCCATGGAGTCCCCAGTGCAGGTGCAGTTGAACACACTGAGGTGATATCCTAAAAGGGGGCATAAAGAGGTCGCCGGGGCAAGTAGCGAGGCATGTCGCCACAGAGTATACACCGCACAGATGCACCGACATAATACCAAAACCAAGGAAAAATACGAGGCGTTTACGTACCACGACTTGTGAGTTTAATTATTTTCTTTACAAATGTTATAGTTATTTTATATAACATACTTTTCATGTTTTTGGGTGTACTTCCCCATAATTTTCTTTTTATTAGTGTTTCTTTTAATGTGAGCTCGATCATCAAATAAATTTAATTGATCTTACGACATGGTCGAGTAATAGACATTGAAAACACCTATGTGGAGGTAGCAGCTTAGTAAATGTGGGTTTCATATTGAGGATACAAAGCCCACCAGAACCTTACACACAAAAAACCAATCCGCTCCAACAAAGTATCAAGCAAAAATACGAATAAAACACTGTTTTATAAATGTTTCTTTGTATATTCGGTATTATCCATCGGGGCAAAATTATGTGTATTGCGATGAGTTACCCTCTCTGTGCAGTTAGAAGTCTATGGTAGGGGGCAAATGTGCATCTCGCGAGATGAGTCACCTGAATATGCCTCAGTTATGCAAACACTCGCTCGGAATCGAGTAGAAGTGAAAGAAAGTGCTCTTTCGCGAATGTACGGATTTATTTGGAAAGTAACGTTTGATAGGGACTTTTGAGACGTAAATTCTTTTATAGATTACTCCTGCATATTATTGAGATAAAATGATTTTAAAACAACATAATTGCACCTGAGATTTCTATATTTAGCCATTGTAGGACTCGTTAGGGATCAGTTTAATCAAAATGCTGTTTTCTGCAATTTTAAAATAACTTTGTATAATACTTCCATTGAGTTTGAATGTTTTCCAAAATGATACATTTATTTAGCCAGTAATTTGAGAGTATTGAATAGAATTCCCCGGGTCTCTGAGCCGTGAGTGGCGTGTCTTGGATATGCACCGCTGCCTCGGGGAGGCTTTACCTCAGTTATTTATTAATATTCGCTTTGGTCGCTGAGGAATTACGCGACTGACGGGCTGTTATTAGGTGCATTACGGTTTGTGGCTCAAATTCACGGCCAATTTGCAGCGACGGCGATAGTTTTAAGTTTAAATTTATATCTAATGGAATATTTTCGCCGTATGTAACAAAAACACAATCTAGTAGCTAAGTCTTCAAATACCTATCAAACAATTTTAGAGGACGATTTGCTTTTAAACCCCAACTAAAAAAATACTTTTTAATACAGTTGCTCAAAAAGCGGCGTATTACAGGGACGTATAGCGTTCGGGATGTGGGCTATTACACACTCGTGCTTTTTTTTTACCTTTCCCGCACTCGTGCGTTCTCTTTCCCAACTGTCAAAATAATGTCTATTAAAAAGAAACACCAACCATGAAGTTTTTACTAAAAAAAATCATAGATGTTTTTTTATGATTCATGCAAATACGTATATTTCTAAAAAGAAGCTACTAATTTGTTTCAATATTGGATTTAATGATTTGATTGAATGAGTTAGGTTAGGTTTCATTTCATTTCATCTCATTGAGTTTCATCATGAAGCGCTCGTGGCGTAGCTTACTTAGCCAATCTTAACCGATAATTTAAGTTAGGCAGCGTTCTGTGCGATCACTATTTGGATGGGTGACCGTTAGTGGCATTTACATCTGAGCGCTTCCGTGCTTCGGAGGGCACGTTAAACTGTCGGTCCCGGCTCTAGCAGTCGTTAAGCCACGACGGAGGCCTTAAGGCGGCCTAAAAACTCCGTCCCCAGAGTTGGCCACTAGCTCATACGAGCTTGCTATTGAATTTCATTTTTATTTAAATCAATAAAATAATTCTACTGAAGACTTGGCTGTATGGGCATAGTTCCCTTTGCCTACCAGAATGGGTGAAGAAAAAAAAAATCTCTGCTTATATTCTACGTTTGGCGCCATTTTTCAGAAATTTTCTTTGCGAGTTTAGTGGTTTGTTGCACAAAATGAGTAATTTCGACCCTAGTTTTTTTGAATGAACACTACCGGAACTCAGTATAATTGCACAAAATGCTTCGGAGAACATTTTACCGGAAAAATCAAAAAGGCGCTACTTAACTACATACGACGAATTTATTGCGTGGAGAGAAGAGAAAAAAGAAAATAGTTTTTTATTATTTTATTAAATTGCTTAATTTTTTTCGCAACTGTATTCAAAATAGTCGTTCAGTACACGTGCGGAACCGTCATTACAACTTGTTCCGACTGTCAACCCTCGCCTTCGGCTGCGCCTCGGCTCGGGTAGACATTTGTCAGAACTCTTTGCAATGACAGCCTTTCCGCACTTGTAATGAAATATACTATTTAAAGTTCGTCGCCGTAACTTAGCTCTCAAGTGGAACGAATAAAACGTAATAAAACCGCTAGCTCCGTACAAACAAACAACAGCAATAAGCGACCGCAAGTAACATACTTTTTATCATCGCGCTGTGCAGGAAATCTTATTAGAGCTGCTCTGTCCGGCGGAATTCAAATACGTTCTCTTTGGGAGGATGGTCCATAAAATTCATCGTCCGTGGATACGAGCACAGCCTCACATGAGCTACCGAGGATGTGCTTACATTGTCACGGCACGGGACCAACACGAACACTGTTCTTTCTCTCTTCTTTTGTTCCTTCTTTTATTAGTTCATCAAGAATTGCTTTTATTTCGGAGTGTTGTATTAGATATACTAAAACGATATCATCATACGTTTTGTATGGTTGTGTTGACGACACGTGTGAGAATCAATCCTGACACAAAAATGTGCCTCGAGTCAGCATTAGAACACGCTTCTTAAAAAGCAGTTTAACGCAGAAAAGGTTAAGTTATTTGTCCTCTTCTCTTCCCGCTGTAAACTAAATTAGATGATGTCTATTATACTCAAGAGAGCGATGATACGATATTGTCCACGTACGAATATTGTACGGACCAATAATAATAAACAAGATTGTACAGATACCAGCATAATGCCGACGTTATTTACTAGCCAACTATCCGCCCAATTAGAGGGAAGTCATCATTTTTGCGCGGTTAGGCGACGCCCACACGATTAATGTTTATTGAACCATTCGTTTCCTGTTTCCACGTAGTCAAACCGAGCTTAAAAATAAATAAAAAGAGACTTTTATCTTAGGATATATTTATTACTTACCTTCTTTAGACTCATAATTAATGAGCAAACAAAGTATCAAAATAAACTTTGTATAATATGCCTACAAAAACAGTTATTTTATGTGAGATTATTCTTCAAGCTCGCAGACGAATTTTCAACATGCGTTGTTGGGGCAGAGTTTTATATGGACAGCCGCCTATCGACATCGCGTCATCAATTTCAGTACTCGATAAGATCGATCGATGACAGTGTACGCGTGCCTTAGGGCCCGTGCACACAATACGTTCATTAACCGCCGGCCGACGGCCTGCCCGGCTGTCGATATTCAACAAATAACAGTACCATACTGCAAAACATTCACTCGGCAAGTCAAACCGAAACTATAACGAAAGATGCAAGAGAGTTTAAACGAATTCAAAAATGGAATTAGATTTTGAGAGGTTCCAAGACAAAGCATTATATTTTCATAATTTAACGTGCCATAGTGAATCTAAAGTGAACGCTGTAAAGTTCATTTTACATGTCGAGCAGGTGCGGGAGTGCGGCAAGCCGGATGCCGATGCCGAGCGGTATCGCCAGTAATTTCCCGCGTGGCACATAAATTACCGCGCAGTTTGTCCTCGCGTCGCGGCCAGAGCCGCCGGCTACAGCAAATCAGTAGGTGAAATCTATCGCTCTAATTAAATAGATATAGATTGTTAATTTAATCACACATGTCATTGTGTAAGCTGAGGTCATACTATAAAGTTTTGTTTGTTTTAGAAATAAAAAATGCTCAGATTGGTTCTAAAGTTTTCTTCGCGTTTTCAAGTCAAATTGGTGAACTAAGGTACTCCAATGCAAAATCAGTAGCATTACGTCGAATGCGCAGTATTCTTACTCAGCATCGTACACTGTGTCGGATCCGGTACTCAACTAAATACGGAAATATGCGCCGGTTCTCGACATTACTGTAACAATGTGACGTCTGAAATTCGGATTTAGCCTCACACCGCGCCACTTCGCGCCACACCGCGCCACACCGCGCCACACCGCGCCACACCGCGCCACGTGACGCCGGACAGAAACCACTTTAGCTTGCACGAATAAAATACACGTGTTTTTATGCACTGCCTTTGTTTTAACGTCGCACACGGATTTTTATAGTTAATTTCATTGCGACGTTTTGAATCTGTGAAAATTATACGTTTTTCGAAAGTTTGGAATAAGCTGTTAAAATAATCTTGATTCGGGTGAAATGGTACCTCACAACGTAAAAAATAATAAAGCTGAACATTGCCTTTGACTTTACAGTCTTCGGCTCAAAAAGATATGATTTACCGAAGTAAAACAAATAGGTATCACATAATAATATTTGTTTTAGTATGATAGATTTTCGTGAACAATCACCTTGCAGCTGAAATTCTCCCCAGAATTGAGCACAGCTCTTGATTTAGATGGAGGGATAAAGCTCCGGGCTTTGTAGCGGCTTCTCCGTAAACATGCACTGCGCTTATATACTCTTGTACCGTAAGTAAGAAGTGGTAAATTGCACAGAGTGATAAAAATATTCGGTTGTGATAGAGACGAGCATTTGACTTCCGTACAGATTCAACGTTGTGTTTAAACAGAACTGTATGGATATTACGTCAATAAATAAACACTGACCTGTCCTTTTTGATCTTTCACTGTTATATTCAAACCTAACAAAACTTTACAAAGATCAGCTCACACAGATTATTTATCCAAAACTATCCTCAATCGTTTTTCTTGCTCTACCTTAGTGCACAAATCCTTCATAGCTCTGTGCACTATAGCGCTTGCATTCGTCTCTGTCGGCCGCGACCGCACACAGCTTTGGAAGACAACTCACAACCCAAATGGACTTCCCCCTTCCATTCTCGATCCACTTGATACTTATCCATCAACTTGACGCCAACTATTCAAGTAACTTCCTAGTTGTAAAGTTATGTTCATAACACTAGTCGCGAGAAACTGGCACTATACATTTTCTTAGTTATTATTATAGGTATGAACATTATAATCACTTAGAGTTTCTAAGTGACTCTTGTGATATTAATTAATTTGAACTCTAACTATAAAGGATTAATAGATTTATCATATTAAAGCTAGTTTTTATAAATATACTACAAATGGATTTAACTTTTAATTTACACCAAGTTTTTAAAAGAATACAAAATTCGTGCTAATTCGTAATTACTAGTTAGCGTGAGAGCCGACGCAGGACACGCGATCACGTCTAAAAGAAGATTAAAATAAAGGTTATCTTATTGTTTATGTCTGCATTTTACTTGAAAACGTGGTGCTCTACTAACAAGGACTAAGCAGATGTTGAAACAGCATTAACTACCCTTACATTGATTAAAAACAAAGTTCAGTGATGCTAGCTGCGCGTTCCTCGCATACCTGCTACTGTTGCCGACCGGACAGCGCAATCCGGTGAGCGCCAGCAGTCAGCATTCCACGAGACATGCAACAATGTCCGATTGCGCTTTTAGAAAGCAGTCCATTACGTATCTAATAAACTACCATCCAAATATTTTCGTAACTGGGAAATCTGTGTGATGTGCAAAATATTTTTTCACAGATTCGGAGGTTTACTAAACATGCAGCGAATATTATTGTACCAACTAGTGCTTTATTATGCATTGAAATTGGAACTTTACAATTTAGTTGCCTTATTGTTCCATCACTGAAAGCGCGGTCAAACGCTTGCCTACAAAATGTAAAAAAAATAGACTGATAGATTATATGGTCACACTAAAGCAAAGGTCTAAACTGAGATTCAGTTATGTGGTGCACTGTCTTCTCTACGTGACTACGTGAATCAAACCGTTAGAGCAAAGAGAAATACTAGTTTATAAAATATTGGAATCCACATCACGCCGTTTTATTTATCCAATATCCTTAAAACGTCCACCTGCGGCGACGACGGCGGCGGCGGCGGCGCGCGGCGTGCGGACGCAGATATTAGTTCCGCAGCGGGTTCTGTCCCGGTGTCACTTAGCTGATGCCGCACTACGCTGACCGATATTGCTTTTACAAACATAAAAGGCTGACTGTATAAATTGTACCCGCAATACGCTCAAGGTGAGCCAGGTTCTTCGGCACCTGAATTTCACGACGTTCAGTCAATATTCAACATTTTCTTTACTAGAATTATTGCGAAAAGCAATAAAAATGTTTTGTTTTTTAAAAGCAATTTCAACGTGCTCCGTGGTGATGGATTCCAATACATTTCAAGTCGTTCAGTTCGTTCGTGATGAAGTGCAGTAATATTTCTCAACTCCCATGACATATTCACAACATGTCCACCGTCTAGACAAAACTCCGAAAAATAACGTGAGCGAAGATGCATACATCTCCGAACTTATTCCAGCAATGTTTTAGCATTCCGATGAAGTAACACGACTCTAACTTTACAACTCCGAGGCGAATGTGTAATGCACTCTTATTTTACCACCTTCTTAACTCTTAGCTATGGAATATTCGACTCTATTCCTTGCACCTAACGACAGGTTATGAGTGTATGTGTATCTTTGTAGACGATATTCATCTGAGAGTCAGTTTTTCTCTGACTACGTGAAGGTGTTTTCAGGTATTTAGGTACGTATTCGTTTTATATTGTTAACTTACCTAAGTCAAATGGCTTTGTGAACACTCGTGCAAGATAAAGTTTGTTCGTGAGAATTCCTTTGTTCTGAGTGAGAATACCACATCAATATAAAGTGGGTAACAGTACATTAAAACTGGGAAAGGTTTGATAGTTTAGCAGCATTCAAATGCTGCTCTGTTTATTTATTTTAAAATAAACAAAATTGGCAGTCCCATAGCTTTTAAAAAAGTATACATATGCAAGGTACAAACTTACCTACAAAAATAATGAGGTTTTAATATAAAACCTAAATAACAAATATTCAAAACTGAAAACCATATTTATATTGCAACACAGTGTATAAAAGATAACTAAAATGGGACAGTACCGTAATAAAAATTGCTCGTGTATACACCACGGCACAAGATAAAAGTAATGAGCGCAAAGTTCAAAGAAAAATAGCAGCCAGTTAATAGACGGGCCCAGCACATGTATGTCATTACAAATGACTTGTCCCGACGAGAGCTCACACGAGGCAGTACAACAATTCCGCCAGGACTAGTTTAAGTAAACACTAAAGAAAAGGTACAGGGTTTAGAGTAGGTAGGTTTCATGTTTGGCTTTTTTCTTTCCTGGCTGGGTATTAAGATTTATTTTTATTTCCTGTTCGTCCCAATAGATTTTGTATTAGTGGACCGAAAGGGAATTTAGGTATATGAAGCGTCAAGTTAGCCTACACTATTTTATCAATTTATATTCTGTTTTTGTTTGTGTTTGAAAAAAGTTCTCTAAACAATTTTGTGTACAAACCTTGCTCGCGTTTGGTCTTCGTGCCTCAGTTTTATTGTGTTTTGTATATTAAGTCACTGTTTGTAAGCACACTGTGTCAAAGCAGCTTCACCGCGCTGTTTCGCGTCGGTTGATTGCTGCACATTTCTCGCGCGACGCCCCTTTTGCTACCACATGGCACAACAATATTACCGCAGTAACGTTTTTCAATTTTAATATTTAATATTAGTTTCTAATACAACTTTTGCTTAGGGAATAAATTTTTTAGTAGTTTATTACATTTGTAGTAAGAGCTAGCTAGTAAAACAGTTTGAAAAGCCTCCATATTCCCAAGAGTATGCGCATAGTGTCGGTAAGTTATGACATGTTACGCCATGCATGTGTGTGAGTATAAAGTGCGCCAAACTACGCGTTACCGCTCCATGTGCTTTCATTCATGATGCAGTGAAGACTTTCTATCGTGCTGTAACGCTCTTGAACCCAGTTACGAGAGGCTTATCCTTAGAAATATGGCCATTGAGTTGTGGAACACACGATCGAGATATTAGAATTAATGCTCTATGAACCGCGTTCGGCTCCATAAAGTATCTAAAGAAGTAAAGACTGTTAGTATCAAACTAGCTCTTTACGTCACAGATAATACAATTATAATTTAGTAAGAATACGTTGATGGATGTCTCTCATACAATTCTGTGCTTGTTGGTAATAGGAAATACTTCCAATAAGGGGATACGAAGGTCTACGAAGTAGTACCTAGTGTGGTAGGTAGTGTTATACCCAAAACGTGATGTATTTTCTATTCAACTAGGCCTCGTGCTGCAGCTATATCGAACAAAATAAAGCGTTTTCTTTGTACAGTTGTAGATAGTTGCGGCAAGTTCTCCTTACCTATTTTCTAGACATTCGAGTCCAGTGTACCGTGAACAATGCAGCTGCCAGTCGGCCGCCATTGTCTGAAGCCGGCACCGAACGTAAACTCTGTCTGATACAACTTGAAATATTGTTCAGTTAATTATTGTTATCCTTAAGCATTTACCTCGCTGTTCTTGCGCTTGTTACAAAGTACACTTTATACTTAGTTTTAAGTGAAATGCAAATAGGAAAAAAAGTTGTGTGTAAAGTGTTTTCGGTCGTTAGATTACTTAATATCAAAATTCTAGAGCAAAACATTTTCATTTTCTCTAAACTGGCTCTTTCAAAATAGCAAAAATTACAAACAATGATCTCCTTTAAAAAGTCTTTAACTAGAAAGCATAACCCAATAAATAAAGTTGAATACTCGTCTTCAATATATATTATCAATAGCTTGATAAGCAGTTTCAGCCAATAACCGTACATTCTCGAGAAGACGGCCAGTCTCTGCCGCTGCTAGACAACGGTTTAATGCAATTCAAAATTTACTGTTGTCCATTTATCTAAGGCCAGAGGGTATCCAAACTGCAGTCGGAGGTCGCCCCCCGACCCCCTCCTACTCTTCGTCTGGGAGAAACGTCTAAGACCTTAATCTATGACGGCCGGTAGAATATAGTTTCTGTGTTTGTTGTGTTTGTTTTCAGCAGTTCTGGTTATCTATTGTACTGCTTGTAGCTTACTAACCACTTAGATAAAGATCTATTAACTATTTGGATATTTTAAGTAACCACTTTGTTCAGTGATACAATCACAATTACCTACCTACATATTGCGTGCTTAATTCATCAGCTAATAAACTTATTTTTTTTACATTAAATAGGTTTAGCAAAACATCCGATTTGAAAATTTTCCAGCTTTGAAAGTCTGACTTTGAAGGGCATGCAATCATAAAACATGGTGTCAATCATCCGCCGCGCTCACCGCATTTCCATAAATTGATAGTCAATTACCGAGGCAACGTGTAAATTGCGCTCCCTACGGAACACCAGGACCTGTAGGCTTTAGGGGTCCGTTGGTAGCAATTACAGCCCTTTGTGAGTCCGCAGTAAAAACTTCCCCGATGTCGAAACAAACAACTTATTTTGGGGCTACACAAAGAAGTCCATGAATTTATAATGTGGGAGGAAATTAGCTTTTTCTCTCTCCAGTCGGGTCGCGGCGCTCTGGATGGCGACGCCGGCGATGCTCGCCAACATTGCTCTTTTAAATTGACTTAAAGTTTGAATACTAAAGCTAAGCGACACTTTTCTTTAATTTTAATTCTTGTTTGTTTAACAAATGGAACATGAATATTTTAATATGGATAAAGGTTCGTAAGTTATACTTAGATAAAAAAGTAACCGAGTTGAATATAGAAATGAAGTCTCAATTTGAATTATTTCAGCAGCAATTAGCTACATTCGAAACAGCTGCCATCGACTGAGCAATATTGTATTTAGTCGGAAATATTCATTACAAGTTTACCGTCACAGCGCGCCGCGGCCAAATATTAAATAGGTAGTAAGGTACCTACTTATTGATTTGAAACTATGTTGGTCCCATCATACAACTACGTCGTTTAGTTGTGAATAAAGTCTGGGTAAATAATAATTTATACTGAGTTTCATAAAATTTTCATTACTAGATGGAACTAGACATTGAAAAATATATCTAATTCCATCTACTTTAAAAAATATAATTTATTTCTGTCAGAGGTTTCCGTAAGAGACCATAAGAAAAATGTTTTTAATTTAATAGATTTGTAATTTTTTTTATTTTTTTATACAATATAGGCAACCGTTTGACCACAATCTCACCTGATGTTAAGCTATAATGTGGTCAACGATGTCCACATTACCTAGAAGATACCTGTTCATTCTATTCTTGAAAACTTCCAAATTAATACAAGTAATACCACTGTAGGTACTTACCTAGTTAAGAAGTTATTCATTGAGGAGTAAACCTGATATTTAATTTCCGGCATTTCCGCTATTATTGCAATATAGACACGTTATTCTCACCTGAGAATTATAAAGCAAAGCAAAGATGCGGCATTTATTAAAGCTTGGTAAGTATCGCCGTCAGGTGAAGCCACACTATCCGCGATTTACAAAAAATATTCCTTCTAATACCATTAATGTTGAAATCAACAGTACACAGCTGTGCTGATCACCTTCAATTGCCATATGAGCCAGGATTAGTACCACCGGTGAGTGACAGCCTCTTCGCTAGAGTATTTTCTAGGTAATGGCTTAAAATCAGTAGTTGTCACTCGCCTCTGGCTGAAAACAGCGAGCCCTTAGAAAATACTGTTGAGAAGTTAGTTGTACGATTACCGTGTTTAAGGGCGAACCAGTTGGAGTGAATCACCACAACTTTCAGTGAAGTATTAATCAATAACAACGAGGACCGCCTCAGCTCCCGCTACCGCTCCGCTCGTGTGCTCGCCACGCTGACACTGTGGCCCGCGTGGAGACTCGCGTTAGTAGTGATAGATCGCCCGCCACGGCCACCCGGCGTGGAATCTGCATCTACTTACAGCGTAGGATTTGCACTACACTTTATTTACTCTTTATAAATCGCCGCCATCATTTCTCGCTCATTTCAATTATATGAAGTGGCAGCTTTCTTATCCGACCATTTTTAATGCAAACAAAAGCTTGGACTCGTTTTAAATGCGCCTTTTTCTTGTTCTATATAATGACTTTGCATTTTGATTCTAAAACTAGAAACTGGTTCAAATAAGAAATGATAAATCAAAAAAATTCAAACAGATTTGAATATTACTTTGGTGTAATATTACTCTTAAATACTTACGGAAAATATCATGATCAAAGTTTGTGATGAGCTCGTACTATGACTTTAAACAAGATCTCAGACTACTCTTTCTTACGCTAAGCCATCAGTCAGTAAGCCACTTACCCGCATGCAGCGACGAGGCCTGCGGGGCCAGTCTACACTTAACTCGAGCTAAGCGGTGCATTTGCGGGTGTACTGCACAGAGAAGCACGCTTCATTAATCATTGAAGCGTCGCCGCTCTATCTGTTACCTCATTAGTGGCGCTTGAATCATGCATGCTTAGGCTCTTTGTGAGTTCCTCTTCAGCCTTTTTGTCGTTTCTTAAATTCATGACTTTTTTACTGGTTTTAAAAGAATTAGTGAAGCTTCTTGTAAAAGACTTCTTTCGTCACGTAACTATGTATCTAATGATAACAATGTAATGAATGGCACACGTTTGCACCTCAGAGTAATGGAAGCATAATGACATTACATAAGAAAACTATGAGCTTGAAACTATTCAAACTTATAATAACCAACTTTTGGAGTTTTTATGACCCCGCACTACCTTCCTCTGTATTTACCAGTAACAGAAACTATGGGTGCCTACCGGAACGCGACGCAAGAATTTCCAAGTACTGCTACACTACCAGACTACTGGACAAAGGTTTCCTCTGTCTCCTTCAAAAATTTGCACCACTTTATTTCCTTTCAAAATCCCATACAAGCGAAACAATATTGACGTTGGAACAACACACATCTAACCGGACAGCAAGCTGCACAATGCTTCCATTACGGAGGTGTTTGCAAAAGTTTAGAAAGGGTTCTATTTTCTATGAAAATGGTTAATCGTTTCGTGAATCAATCAATAATCTACAGTGTAACAAGCTACAGTGCAGTGGAGCGATGTGTGTCGGCGGCGGCGTGCGGTCGGCGTGCAGTCGGCGTGCGGTCGGCGTGACAACACAACGCTTTTAGTGACGCCGACGCTTCGACGTGCGACGAGCGCACAGCGTAAACACGTGCTATTTATTGTACAAATTCTTTTATGAGTAAAACTGTAGCGATACATATAATTGAGTAATACAAAAAATCACCCCGAAGAAATGATTTTATGTATTGAAAATAATATATGTAAAATTGCAAGGATCAGTTTTTTTTAACCAGGTATCTAAATGATCACATATTATCTATATGATCCTAGATTGCTAAATTATCAAGCAAGATATTATGTAAGATATTTTATAACACATTTGCTCGTAAAGGGTCTCTTATTTCACCAATTTCAGTATCGTGATGTATGTCATTACGCACTCGTGCGTTATGGTAATGTAAAACGTACGGTTTATCAAGATGCTCTCACTAAAACGAACGAACCTTTTATAAATCTTAGCAAAGAGTTTTTATAGCGCTGATGCGCGCGCATCGCTAATTTGTGATCAAGTAAAAATTATTCCCGCGCTTTTTCTTTTCGCTGTATTGATTTTATTTGAAAAAGTTTTATTTATTTCCTCGCAAATGTGTTATAAAACGTCGTATGACATACGTGCGCTTTGAAAATTACAGCCTCTGCTTTGTTGTAGCCCTCGCCTACGGCTCGAGCTGGCAATATCGCCTCGGCTGTAATTTTCAACTTACCGCACTCATATCATAATGTACTATAAGAGAAGTAGTTAGAAGGGCGTCGAAATGTTATTTTTGACGTACGCTTTTTTACGTGGACATAAGTCTTGTTTTGTAGGCCAATTTCATAGCAAAAAATTCTAGATAAAACCAAAAATTTCAAAAATTCCTTCATCGCATATGATTTTGCCCCTCACCTCATCATTACTAGTATTGTATAAGTGTGTTGTGTTGAGTGGTCGTTCTTCGTCCGGTGCACTGTGGCCGCCACTTGTTACCGATTTGTCGCGGTTCGAGTGTAAGTGGGAAAGTGCTTCGAGTCGACACTTTCTGCCGAAGAGTGGATCAAAGAGACTTGCGCGGATTTCTTTGAAATTAATTGAGGACTGTTTTGGAATGGACGACGTTTTGTTTCAAATAGCTTGAAGAGTTCTTTCAATTTGGCTTTTTGATGGTTATTTCGTGTACAATAATTGTTTCCCAACTCCTATCGAATCTCTATAGTTATTAATATTCCTCACGTGACGGATCGCAAGCTCAGCGCCGCTTCGGGGATACGGGTCTCCTCAAAATTTGTTCCTTTACCGCTAGAACGTACAGGCATTGCGCACATCAAGTACTTAGAGGTACAAATGTATTCCACACATAAATGTTCCACATACATGGAAATACGTGGATATAGTTATAAACCGCCGCAGCCATGTTCAACAAGGCGCAGAGTAACGAGGCACAGCGGCTACATCCGTAAGGGTGGTTGCAAACGGCGCGTGAAACGCTCGAATAATCCGCGTGTGTACTGCGCCCTAATGAAACGCTTGTGCGTCGAGTGGGGGTTGGAAGTATACGAAGAAATTGTATGAATTTCATCTAAAAATGGTATTTAGTGAATTTTGACTTTAGTGATCTTCATCTTTCTTTTTAGTCTCGAGTCTGAAAAAGCCTCGAAAGATAATACTTTTGTAAAAAATGTGAGAAAAAGCTCTTTTTAATACAGTTGCTCAAAAAAAGGCGTATTGCAGGGACGTATATGGTCGGGATGTGGGCTATTACACACTCGTGCTTTTTCTTTACCTTTCCCGAACTCGTGCGTTCTCTTTCCCAACTGTCAAAATAATGTCTATTAAAAAGAAAAACCAACCATGAAGTTTTTACTAAAAAAAATCATAGAACTTTTTATGATTCATGCAAATACGTATATTTCTAAAAAAAAAGCTATTAATTTGTTTCAATATCAGATTTAACGATTTGATTGAATGAGTTAGGTTAGGTTTCATTTCATTTCATCTCATTAAATTTCATTTTCATTTCATATCAATAAAAAAATTCTACTGAAGACTTGGCTGTATGGGCATAGTTCCCTTTGCCTACCAGAATGGGTGAAGAAAAAAAAAATCTCTGCTTATATTCTGGCGCCATTTTTCAGAAATTTTCTTTTTTTAAAATTGCTTCGTTTTTTCTCAACTGTACTAAAAATAGTCGTTCAGTACACGTGCGGAACCGTCATTGCAACTTGTTCCGACTGTCAACCCTCGCCTTCGGCTGCGCCTCGGCTCGGGTAGACATTTGTCAGAACTCTTTGCAATGACAGCCTTTCCGCACTTGTAATGAAATATACTATTTTCTTTTAGCTAGCTGTATTTATGAAATTGCTTATTTCACTTTAACTGTGAGTGTGCTATGAGAATCACAATAATACTTAAAACACCAAGTCACATTATAAAAATTACACATTTAATGTGGTAAGGTAACGCATATAACGCTTTCCGGGAACTCGTAGAGGTGCTACAGAGTCGCTACGCCGTAGAGCTTTCGTAGACTTGCTACGATGAAGGCTAGGTTTACTCGATTCTTAGAAAGTAGTACTAATAGAAGTTTATGAAAACACTTTTGAAACCAACTAAATATTATCAATAAAAATCTCAATAATAGGGTATTTTCACACAAAATTAAAAAACTCTACACCGTAAGAACTTTTTTGGTCGGTATGCTCTAAAATTTCTTCACAAAAATAGTGTTTTTTTTTTCAAAAAACTTAGCACCAACTTGTTTTATTTCAAAAGAATGTCGTAAAGTTGGTTGATATGGGTTTGAAACGGTGTGGTTAAGCATAAAGCAAACAACAGTCATTACTGCAAGTGACCATCTTAACTGCGGACCCATGCGGCACGGCGTAACTAACCCGCGGTTGTGGTCGCCACAGTGCCTACACTTCTCACTTCGAGCAAAGTTTCACTTTCATGACCCATTTGTATGAAGAGTTTGCTTTGTGGTTGAATAATAAAATATTATTTATTCCTTTTCAAATTTTTATATTTTTTCAACACTTGTATTATTAACTTGTAAGTATGCAAAAAACTTGATTCATGTAAATATTGATATGAATTTGTGAAAAACCATGGTAAATATCCCGTTTTTAGTGAAAATTATTTTCAATTCAATTCAATTCATTTATTTGCATAAAAATATGGTAATATAAGTACAAAGATGTAAAAGTATAAATAAGTGCCGCATATTTTTACCAAAGTGATTGGCGTGCAAAAGTTTTTAGGTCATCAACTAACTACTAGGTTCGATAAAACAACACACTATAAGTCACTGTAACAACAAAAGTACCTACCTATTAATAGTTGTAGAAGCGACACGAACCCTTCTTCAAAAAGTCAGAAACTGAATAAAAGCTCTCCAATATCAACCATTTTTCCAACTCAGTACAAAACTTTTTATATGGAAGATCAACAATATTTTTTGGTAGGGAGTTGTAAATTAGGGGGGCCATATATACACAGTTTTTTCTGTAAGTTTCCAGCTTAGGCACTGGCATCTTCAGACGAATAATAGTTGCTAGTCTTTTATTGATGTTAAGATTTTTCTCAAAAAGAGAGTCATTGTTTTTTATAAATTTGGCGACCTCATAAATGTACAGAGCGGGCACAGTCAAAAGTTTTTGGCTTTTAAAAATAGGTTTACAATGATTATAATCATTTGTACTTTGATACGATAGTTTCAAAAATTACACAATTAAACTATTAATAGTTCTAAATCGATCACAATAAAGCTCATAAATATTTAATTACTTGGAAGTGAGGCATCGCATCGCATCGCCGTCGCGGTGACGACGACGTTGTAAATCAGTCGACTGCGAGAGGTGTAATACCCCCGCGACGCCCCACGTGTGAATAATTTACATTTTATACCCCGAAACTAGGGGATGACCCCGATTCACCCTCCTCAGGTCTGAAGATTATGTTATGTGAGACTTTTGGTTTGGTTTTAATCTGAAATAAGAGTTTTTGAGCTGTTAGAAGGTATTTTATAGCAAAATATTTGTTGGAAGACTTACTTCCTGACTTTTTTGTACTGTAATATTTGGACTAAATAATTTATCACCAAACTAATTTCAAAAAACAAAACTTTAAAACAATGTTTACTTCAAGAACTACAATAACCGATTTCACTGAACGCGGAAACTTGTAAAAATAAGCGACGACCAACAACCGCGGGTAATCGCAAACAAAGTCGTTAAAAAAGCTCGTTACCGGAGCCTAGGATTAGCATTTATACAGAGTTCAGGCCACGGGACAAGACGATAGGAACACGACCTGGAATACTAGCCAGTACTACCTATACCTATCTAACCTACCCAAATAATCATAACTCTAGTATATTGGCGTATAATATATCTCTTCCAAGATCTTTGACCCTGCCACAGATCATAAAATACTATTTACTGTTTTAATTTTGTGTTTGCGCTACATTTAGTAGATCATCGCCCTACCTAACTAGAGAGCGCTTTCTTATGCCAGACGACCACTGGTAGCTGTCTGTTCAGTCAGAAAAAAAGCCAGCTCTATGCAAGGGATACCATCTGAAGGTCTCATTCATCCTCTCTCTTTATTATTTACTAGCTTCCGCTCGCGACTTCGTTCGGGTCCCGTTGGATCCCGTTGATTTTCCGGGATAAAAATTACCCTATGTGTTAATCCAGGTCACGGACAATATAATGTATATTCCAAGTTTCATCCAAATCGGATCAGTAGTTTTTGCGTGAAAGAGTAACAAACATTCAAATTCGCGTTTATAATATTAGTAGGATTTGTTGTGCGGTACAATAAGGATTCACCCAATTCAAATTCATTTTACTTGCTTCAACATTGCTGTTACAATTCGGTGTAACTGCATCTGCAATAATTATCCTCTCGCACCTGCAAGTAACTTACCCTAAACACGTTTGAATAGTTATTTATACAACTAAACTGAGGTAATGGAACTTTCTCAGTTCACCACCTACCTGCACTACCTGCGGGCTATAACAAAATGTTACAAAATAATGTAACATTTTGAAAAATAAGTTTTTGTTTTTGATGCAATGTTTTGAGATATAAATACTATCATAATTAGCGTAATCCTTCGACATGGGAGGAAGTGTCAAGAATGTAAGGGATATAGTGCAGTGAGTTCAGTAATGAGAATACTAAAATTATTATTGCGATCTTTGTAAATCAACCCCCTACAAACTACACAGTAAAAATCCATCGAATTTCTATCTAAATCTTCTAGCTGTTCAGTGGTAAAACATGAAAACATGATGTACCCACTGTACATAAGATAAATAAATAAGCGAGTATTTACAAAAAATATCCAGCAATATTACAAAGCAACGAGATGGTTATTTATCTCGTAAAACTAAATCGCATTAATGAAAGCATAGAAACTTCCCCCCGAGACTCACAAGGAATAATTTCATTTTGTTTTAGTTTTGAAAACGGGTTTCATACGCAGTGAGCTGCTAGTGATTACAATAAATCCGGACAATAGTAAAAAAAGCCGGAGTTTTTTAGGACAAAGAACAATTCCAAGATTGTGTTCTACTGCTAATGTGTATACCGCATTGTGTACGGAGCTGCTAGTTGCCAATTCTGTTATAATATAATTTAAGCGTTTTTTATTTTATGTAATAAAAACAGCTATTTAATATCCCGTGGGTCTTTTGTGCATTTTTTTGTGTACTGAGTGATGTTGCATCAGGACTAAAGGGTGTGCTAAAAGCTGGAAAAGAGACAGCTCTACGTACACACAGCCTGCCTCTTCAATTAGCATTCATTACAAGCTCGCTCTTGTAACTTTGAATTATGAAAACTGAACATGAAGCGGACAAGTCAAAGGTGGGCCCTAATTAGTAGCCAATGGAGACTTACACAGACTAGATTATTAACAAGAAGCCATAAAAAAGTATGATCATTTTTCAGTCAAATTAAAAATCTACACGGAAGAATCACCTCTAATCACGAAGTACAATAGAACGAGAGTGCTTTAGAGCTGGGATTGTCTGAGGAAACAATTTCTTTCAATAATTTGTTAATGGCTTAAGAAAGTCAGTTCGCAAGACTTGGAGGCTTTCGAAATTGGTTACTGTTTTAAGTTGAATTAAATTATCCAAAGATGGTAAGTATAAGTAGGTCGAGATCGTGCTCGGTTCTAAAAACCTAAATTAAAAAAGCCAATTTTTGTATTTTGGTAAATCGTAATTCCACTATATTAATTTCGGTCACGTACAAATGCCCAATTTCGGTTTGAAATTCACACAAAACAAACCTAACAGATTTGTTTAGATTTAATTATTCCGAGTTAATCCGGTTTAAATTCGTTACGGTACAATACAAAATATCAATGCAGATGACTATTTAATTAATAAAACTGAGTTTTTATATTATAAACATTATTACAATAAAAAATTGCGTTATCTGTAAGATAAGTATCTAAACTGGAAGACAAAATAGGGGTACAGTAAAGCAAAAAATAATCGATAGTCGATAAAAGAAGGACAAGGAAAAGGATTCATATGAGGGATAATCGTTGCAATTTGTATAATCACGATGCATGAAACCCGCACTGACTCGCGTACACATTACAAACAAGGGTTATTCTACACAACTGTGAGCCGGTGGTGTCCTGGCTCAAATTATATTCTAGCTAGATTTTAATATCACCAATATTTAGTGGTACCACACCGAGTCGGTTTTGGGAAGATTTGGGTTTGAATCTAATTGAGTCCTTGCAGGTGTATTTACTAAATAAGTAAGAAGCTTTTGCCACCTGCTTGTTGGTCATAATTATAAGGAATTATTGAAGTAGTGAGGCCCAAAAGAATAGCAATAATTTTATAGAGAAGATGTTGAGAGTTTAAGTTCATGAAAGTACCTAATAAAATTAGAGTCAAAAATAAACATGTCTTGATGAAAATCTAGATATTAAAACTACCACTGCAAACATGTAAAATTTTTAGCAATGCTATAGTTTCAGAACATTTTGTCAAAAAATGTACTAGGTGTGCTCAACGCAATGTGAAGTTTTTATCTCTTGCAATAAAATATTTGATAGCACGCCCTCGGTGTAGTGTCCGATGGGGCTTAGTTATTACGCTATTTTTAAAGCAAAAACAGATACGTACTAAAACTTATGTACAGTTTTTGATTCCATTTTTAAATAAGCCAATCTTAATATAAATAAATAAATATTCTTGGACGTATAACGCTCTCTAGTCCCAAACTAAGCAAAGCTTGTACTATGGGAACTAGGTTGCTGATATACCAGTTATATACATTTTTTTATGTAAATACATACTTATGATAATAGTAACACCCAGGCACAGAACAAACATCTATGTTTGCCACACACAAATGTTTGTTCTTGGTGGGAATCGAAACCACGACCCATAGCACAGAAGGCATAGCTACTACGGACTGAGCCATGACGTCTGTCGATGTTACTTAAAATGTTACCTAATGAATAGTCAAAGGGATCCATAAGCCGCTTCTAACAGTCTGTAACAGTCCTAGGAACACGCTCAGGTACGCTAGGTACAATATTGGTGTACTAACATCGAAATGCCTTCATAATTACCGCTACGCATATTTGCGGTCTAATTGTGGATAATTATAATACGATTTTGGGATTTCAATTATGTACGTACTCGTGTAATAAGCATAATTCTGAATTTATTAGTTCCACTATTCGGAATGTGGATTAAGTTTTAATTTATGTATAGGATTTATAGTTTATCGTCATTTTGTTTGATTGATTAATAAATACTTTTTGTTATTCAATCGGTTCCCCACAGCTGGACTAAAGTTTGTCCCAAAATCGTATTTTTTGGATTTTTTGACGATTTCAACCATTTCTATGCCTCATTTAATTATCAGGGTGCAATATAGCGCAGAGCTTTGAGATTGAAAATACGTGTGTAAACGACGATATAATTATATTTTATTTTGGGTTAGAGCAATTTGCATAGAACGATGGGTCAAGTTTTGCACATAGTCATGCCTAACCTAATTTCAATAAACTAGTCCAATTATTTTTCACTTTCCATCGCGTGCTAACTTAAAGAGCCATTTTTAATTCACGTTGATTGACAGCGCTGTCCGACAGCGATGTGATCGCAACACAAGCAATAGTATCGCAAAAACGATTCAGTTCATTTCACTCCATCGTTTTCGCTCAGCGGAAACACTACGATAAACTTTTATTTATTTATTTATTTAAGCATATAATTATATTATATGTTATATATTAATTATATTATTTATTTTAACATTTATATGCCAAGTCTAGGGTTTTTAAAACATTATAACATGAAAGTACCTAATAAAATTAGAGTCAAAAATAAACATGTCTTGATGAAAATCTAGATATTAAAACTACCACTGCAAACATGTAAAATTTTTAGCAATGCTATAGTTTCAGAACATTTTGTCAAAAAATGTACTAGGTGTGCTCAACGCAATGTGAAGTTTTTATCTCTTGCAATAAAATATTTGATAGCACGCCCTCGGTGTAGTGTCCGATGGGGCTTAGTTATTACGCTATTTTTAAAGCAAAAACAGATACGTACTAAAACTTATGTACAGTTTTTGATTCCATTTTTAAATAAGCCAATCTTAATATAAATAAATAAATATTCTTGGACGTATAACGCTCTCTAGTCCCAAACTAAGCAAAGCTTGTACTATGGGAACTAGGTTGCTGATATACCAGTTATATACATTTTTTTATGTAAATACATACTTATGATAATAGTAACACCCAGGCACAGAACAAACATCTATGTTTGCCACACACAAATGTTTGTTCTTGGTGGGAATCGAAACCACGACCCATAGCACAGAAGGCATAGCTACTACGGACTGAGCCATGACGTCTGTCGATGTTACTTAAAATGTTACCTAATGAATGGGTTTTTAATCAAAGCAACTTGGAAAGTAATTAATAGTGAGACCGGAAGAGTCAAAACACATAACAATGTATTCAATCTAAATGTTAACGACACAATCATTAACCAAGATGATGATGTGGCCAAAGCATTTGAAACATTTTTTACCGACATTCCAGTCTCTACTACAAAGTCTTTGAACTCTTCGCACATAATCGCAGAGTCACTACTTAAAGAAAATGTACCTGAATTCAAAACATTGTTTAATTTCGATTATGTGCAACCAAATGACATTGTCAAAGCTTTTAAAATGATAAATGTAAAAAAAACCACGGACCTCTGGGGCATTTCTGTTGCCGTTGTAAAATCCGTAATTGATCTTATCGCACCAGATCTAGCTTTTATATTCAACCAATGCATTGACTGTGGTGAGTTCCCTGACTTAATGAAACATAGTAAAATAACACCTTTATTTAAATCAGGTAGTCATTCTGACCCTACTAACTTTCGACCGATATCAGTGCTACCTACATTCAGTAAAATCTTTGAAAAACTTATGCTTAATCAACTGCAAAGACATTTTGAACTAAACAACTTACTAGACAATAAACAATTCGGTTTTACAAAGGGTCGCTCAACCACCGACGCGGGTGTTGAGTTAATATCACATATTTTTGAAAATTGGGAACAGTCACTTGACGCCTTAGGCATTTTTTGTGACCTATCTAAGGCGTTTGATTGTGTGCACCATGAAACGTTAGTCAGGAAACTAAACCACTATGGTGTGAAAGGGATTGCTCTTGAACTTCTTAATTCTTACTTAAGTAACAGAATTCAAAGAGTTGATGTTAATGGAAAACGTTCTCCGGGGTCAGTGGTAAAAATGGGTGTACCACAAGGATCAATACTAGGACCGTTCTTGTTTTTAATTTACATTAACGATCTACCACGAGTGGTTAGAAACGATCATGAGATTGTACTGTTTGCAGATGACACTTCACTTGTATTTAAAGTGAAACGACGACAAACTAATTATGACGATGTAAATAATGCAATCTCTAAGGTTGTAAACTGGTTTAATGTAAACAATTTATTACTAAACGAAAAGAAAACTAAATGTATTCGGTTTATTCTACCAAACGTCAAACAAATAAATGCCAATGTAAAAATCAAAGAAGATAATATAGATCTCGTGGACACCACAGTATTTTTAGGCATAACTCTAGATAATAAACTTCAATGGGGCCCACACATAGATAAATTGTCGAAGAGACTTAGTTCTGCAGCATATGCAGTCAAGAAGATCCGCTTCCTTACAGATGTGGAAACCGCAAGACTAGTCTATTTCAGCTACTTTCATAGCATTATGTCGTACGGCATTTTGTTGTGGGGGAGTGCTGCAGACATAAACACCATATTTGTGTTGCAGAAGAGGGCTATTCGTGCAATTTATAACATGGGTCCCAGAGAATCACTAAGAAATAAGTTTAAGGAAATAAATATAATGACAGTACCTTGCCAGTACATCTATGAAAACTTATTGTATGTTCAAAAAAATATCAATCTATTCAACAAAAAAAGTGATAATCATAATGTTAACACTAGAAATAAAGACAAACTCGCTGTTCCCACCACTAGGCTCACAAAAATTAGTAAATCTTTCAAAGGGCAATGTGTACGCTTCTTTAACAAAATCCCAAGTGATGTGTCTCAGTTGTCGATTGGCAAGTTCAAAAACGTAATAAAACAGAGACTTCTTTTAAAAGCATACTATAAAATATCTGATTATTTAGAAGACAAACAAGCTTGGGACGAACTAGCTCCAACTCATCCAATAAAAAAAAATATGTAATCATACCTAATCATACAAAACGTAATGACGATTCAAAGTGATCAGTGAGATTTTATTGAATAAAAGATTTTTGACTTTGACTTTGACTTTGATTATTTTGTAAATCATGAAACTTGGGATTGTGTTTGCGTTTGTTTATCAAGTTTTAAGTTTAAGCATAAACGAAATTAGATTATCAGTTGATTATTTTCTGGAGAGAGACGTAAAATTAGTTTGCTATTTTTCTTGTGAAAATCAACATCGTAAGAGTATTTTACGTACAAATCTATTTTGTGATACTTAATATATTTATTTATTTTCTATTTTGTTCTATTAAAATACCTACAGTTTCAGTGGATTTAAGTAAATATTTTTGTAAAACTTACTTTAGTGAAAAAGCTGTTTTCTTTTTCAGAAAATAAATTATTAGCCAGTGTTTTCATGGACAACAGCATCAGAGTCACAACAGTACCGATGGAGCAGACCTTCGTGGATATAACAAGGGCTCTAGAACAGTGGACAGTGGACATCGGTGTTCTATTGGACAGCTCCTGTGATGCTGCAGAGCTTATTTTAGTCCAGGTACAATGTTCTTAGAATTATTAGTTAAAATTTACTCCTGGACACACGATTTTCCATACATTACCAGAAAACATTTTTTTTTTACCGCCTTCACGATATCTGTTTAATATTTTGTTCTTCTGTTGAGTTAGATATTAGTTATTGTTGGTTCAACTTTGATCATTTTAGCTGAGGTTAATACCCTCCCATTTATGTAGATCAGTTTCAGCAAGGTTTGAACTTGCTGAAATCATTCTGATGAAGAATAACCCTAGATTTTGTTACAGTAACTAAGAGTCATTTTATTCCAGGCTTCGAAATTGAAACTCTTCGATGCAGAGCACATCTGGCTCGTGCTAATTCTAACGCACAATGACACACTACGATACACTAACGACATGTTCACAGAGCTGAATCTTAGCATCGACGCTGATATTGCGGTAGTCAGGGGTAACGGTGAGTTTCTGGTTGACTGACGTTATAAAGATCGTAGGAAGCCGCTGGGTGGAGAAGCCTAATAATTGTTCTGTCGGGAAATGTATGGAAGAGACGTATGACCGGCAAAGATCATCTAAAATAAATAAATAAATATAGCCTTTATTTCCTCATTATAAATCGAAAATAATTTTTTTTTTAGACTAAATTAACCTAATTGATAAACAAATATTGAATAACAAAGAACATCTACAAACTGATAATTATTATGATAATGATAAAAGTCATCGCTTTTTTTTGAGACTGACATTGTTCTCAATCGTCGGTATATAGCGGTAGATCACTTTTAAAGAATGACATCTTAAAAGTCCTTAAACTTAATAGATCTACAATTCGATAGCATTCATTTGAATTGAAGGGGATTTACGGATGAACCTTTTCAGGATAGATAACGATTTCAATAAAATTAAAGTCAACAACTCAAGTCTCAGTAACTTATCTTATCTGCCATCAGATTCATGAAAATTAAGAAGTGAATCATCCAAATAATAATAATTCAAAGAACGTGGGTCTAGTTCAATACCCTGCTATTTTACAAGATAATCGCTAACTATCTCCAATATACACATCAAAAATGTATTTAAAAAAAATCATTGTCCCATATTTTGGTACATAGTTTTCTAATAATGTCAACTTGATTAAAAATTCACTCAGCTAAGAAGCTGGATAAGAAATTTATTCAGTAAAAACGTAAAGATAAATAATTAAAAAAAATGTTATGGTGGTGAATTGTGATCATGAGAGCAATGAACATCTTTATTCCAGGAAGCGATTACACCCTCACAGAGGTTTTCAATTTCGGTAGAATCCAGGGCAATGGCTTGGAGATATCATCACTCGGCTCGTGGAGCGCTGATAATGGTGAGGACACACGACAAACTTTACTGGTAAAACACTGTACTATATCTATTCCGTGCCTAGGTTCCAAATACTTAGCGGGGCAGAGGCCTCAGTACGAATAGATGTGACAATTGTAACGGTAGCGTATTTTAAATACACTGCGAGGTGACGCTTCAACGTTCGCTAGTCGAGCTGATGTTGACGCGAAACATGACTCGAATATTATAAGGTTTACGTAATGAGGTGCTGTTAGATTGTTAGAGTTAGTTTGTGTTAGATTTGTTAGAGTTCAGCCACAGCAGGAGGTTAGGGTCGGTCAGATGTAAGTAGCTCATGGATGCGGTTTTTGCTAGACTTAGATATGTATAACATTGTAGTCAATAAAATGGTCAATAGAAAATGTTAAAACTGTAAAAAAAGGTCATGTGACTTTTCATTCAGAAATTTTATTTCCATACAATTTTATTGTTTTCTTTACGAAATGTGTAATGGCAACTTGGCCAGAACCCTGTTTGGTAGTAAATAATCATCGTCATCCTTCTACCACTATCCTACTCCAAATGGGGTCGGTTCAACGTACCTTCGTCTTCCACTCTTCTCTTTAGAATAATCTTTCGTCTAGGACTGCCTTTACCGAGGTAATCTATTTATCAATTTGTATGTTATCTGCAATGTACGAACCGTCAGATCAAATAACATATTTCCTCGAATTCAACTGTATTTATATTCATACCACAAAGGTATTTATTTCAGGGTTGAGCCTCGAACAGAAAGGCTTCAAGTACTATCGTAGATGGGACTTCCACAATCTCACTCTGCGGGCCATTTCTGTGGTGAGGATATTTCATTGAAATAATTCTTATAAATAGATAAATTAATCCGTCGCTGTACGAAAGTATACGACGTCGGTGATAGGGCGGTAAACCTCAAGTGGAGTTGGGCAAGACACCTGGCTAGACGTGGTGATGGCCGGTGGAGTAAAGCCTTGACGGAATGGTGGCTGAAATCAGGCCGAAGGAATCTGGGCCGTCCGAAAGCGCGATGGGTCGATCACATCATAAAGGTAGCAGGAAACACCTGGTTGCGGCACGCACAAGACAGAGAAGGCTGGCATAACATGAAGGAGGCCTATACCCAGCAGTGGGTGATACCGGGCTGAGATGATGATGATGATGATGAGATAAATTAAATAAATAGAATAAATTAATAAATAAAAACCTATTTTGATGTTAGATGGTAGACCTGCCCGATGAGTTTGACCCAGAACTTCTGTCCAACGTGGGCTACACGCCGGGCATTGCTGCTATGACAAAGATTACTAGTCAACTGTTAAACTTACTCAAGGAAAACCATAATTTCAGGTAAGAGGTTATCTATGCAATACACGCAATATATGGGGAATGTTATTGATGTGGGCTAATCACTGAAAAATTTTTGTAGTGAGTTCTTTTGATGACAGGTCATATTTACAAACGTCAAAAAAATATGTTTTATTTTCTTTCTTTATACACTTTTACAGATTTAACTACACTGTAGCTGGGCGATGGATTGGTTCACCAGACCGAAACTCTACTTTGGTAAAAATCACGTTCTAAACTTATAAACTTGATTTTCTCACTAATTTTGACCTGCAAGTTCACTTTCCAGGGTGTGACTAACTCGCTGCTGTGGGAGGAACAAGACGTGTCCAGCACGTGCGCCAGGATCTTCCCCCAGTGGCTGAACTGGGTCGACATCAGCTTTCCGCCAACTACCAATCTGCAGTATGCCATATTTAATCTAGGGCCAATTCTTTTAATAAAATCTAGTAAAAAATGTTGGCCATTTTTTCATAAAAATCATCCTAATCACATTTTTACTAGATTTTTTTGACATCTAGAATTTTTATATCTTTCGCTACTACGACTATCATTCGCATTTTGAAACTCCAAATTTTTTTCTTCAACATAAATCAGTTTACTCTCATTTACGCAGGACAAAGTTCTACTACATAATCCCCGACAAAGGCGTGGGTGAGTACGAGAACCGATTCCTGACGCCGATGTCTGACGGCGTGTGGTGGTGCACGCTGGCTGCCTGTGCGCTCTGCGTCATCGTGCTGGCCACCGCAGCCAGACTCGAGACCAGGTCAAAACCAGGCTTTTATGCCTTCTTCAGCGTTTACGCTGCTATATGCCAACAAGGTGATATGAGATTATTGTTAATTTTTCTTTATTTCTTAATGTCCTTCACCTTGAAGAGACGTTTTTTTTTCAGATTTCAAGGATGGTGAACAAGATAGTGAAAACAGCTTGCAAAGCCAAGGCATAGTACATTTATTTTTATTACTTCAAAATATCTTCTTTCCACTGCTGGTTTTAAGATCTATTTTTCATTGCATCCTGCAAGGTCGTAAGCTGAGCATGCTAGTAGTGGGTTTAACCAGCATGCTGCTCTACAACTACTACACCAGCAGTGTGGTGTCCTGGCTCCTGAACGCAGCCACGCCATCTATCGACAGCCTCGACGGACTCATCAACAGCGACTTGGAACTCATCTTCGAAGATATTGGCTATTCTAGAGGATGGTTGGATGTAAGGAAAATGCTTTAGTAACTCACCATTTTGGAATCTTCTAAAATATGAACTGTATTGTGGTAACATCAGCTTTTGAGTCTGTTATACGAATTATTGAGAAGTATACCAATTCGGTTGCTAGTGGCTGTGTATGTATAACCAGCTGACTAATGACCGCAGAATTATATGCTATTCTTAATTTTTATTTATAACAGGGACAGAAAACAGGGTTTGCGTACTACTACAGTGGATTTGTGAATCTGAAAGAAGACGAGCTGAGAGAGAAGAAAGTGACGCGAGCGAAGAGGACAGTCAATATTCTGCAGCCGATCGAAGCCGGGGTGGAGCTCATCAGGTCTGGTGGTACGTACTTTGGTGTTGTAAATACGTTCGTTGTGAGAGACATGTACCTTGTTACTTTACTTACCTTGGCGTTGCGGGATCACACACTAAGTACCACAGCCAAAAAGGTGAGAAAGCAGAGCACCTTGCCAAAAGTATGAGCCTCTTTTAGACGTGGCTGAGGCTTCCACAAGCCCATCTGCTTTTGACAGTGAAACAGCTGTTCTGAAAGATTTTGATCAAAAAGAATAATAATAAATAAAAAATATTCATGGACAAGTAACAACGGTTTCTAGTACCAAACTAAGCATGGCTTGTGCCATGGGAACTAGATTGCTGATAGAATATACTTAGATAATTTTTTTTTGTAAATACATACTAATAGTACATGTAACACCCAGACACAGAACAAACATCTATGTTTGCCAGACACAATTGTTTGTTCTTGGTGTGGATTGAACCCACGACCCACCGCACGGAAGGCAGAGCTACTACAAACTGAGCTATGACGCCTGAGAGTGAAAGAAGATAAGAAAAGCGCTTATCATGCAGTGAGATTCAGTAGCTTACTACGAATCTCACTGCATACGATAAGCACTTAGCGTAGCTTACTACTAATATGCATCCAATTCCTTAAATGTGAAAGTACATTTCAGAGTATGCATACCACACGGAGCCGTACACCGCGAGTCAGGTGATCTCGCGCGTGTTCTCCGAGGACGAGCTGTGTGAGGTAGGCTCACTGCAGATGATGAAGCCAGCCAACGTCTACATCATGCTGCAGAAGCGGAGCCCTTACAAGCAGTTCCTTACTTGGAGGTAACACTGGCAAAGGAACTAACACAAACTGGATTTATAAAAACCTTACTTTTTCGGTAATTTTTAAGTAGGAATATTATCGAAACTCTCGTAAGACGTTTCCTCATGATGTCTTCATTTAGTGGTGTTGTGTGTTGTCTTACAAATATAAACAAAAGTTACTGGTGAGAAAAAGAGGATGGAATAACTATTTGTATAGGTACTACGACTAGGTATTGATGCAAAACAAACGTTAAAATTATGGTGCTATAATTATCCAGTTTAACCGTAACCATCGCAAGTAGCTAAAAACATTCCATTTTATTTCCGTCGGTCAAGAAAAACTACTAACCATTATTCTTCCATGGTCTATTCTAACCTTCTGCACATTATTCAACATAGCTAGGTGTTAGATAACTAGTTTTGGCAGAAACTTCGTACATTTTATTGTTGTTCCGCCGCGGCGCTGTGATATCGTACATTTTTACTTTTTGGCTGTTCGGTCCACTTGTTGCAGTCTGTGGTCGATGCAGTAAATATTGGCTTTGCGTATTTACACAATATTTGAATTGCCACGGTAAAATAAATCATTTGGTTATCGGCGTGTGGTTCATTTTGAGCTGTCATATAACCCGGAGGAGAATGCAGTTTTTTATATTTTGTTCAGCAAAATACACAATTAGTAATCATCATGGTTATCATCTGTCGGGCCTAGTTTTGTTAGTTGCATTAAAGTAACCAGACTGGAACGCCCCAGTTTTCAACAAAGTATTACTAGACGCCAAAGTACTTACCTACCGTAACTTACTGAGATGTCTTTATCACTCTAGCATTATTTTTTGATAACTACATGGTTATAATGTAACTACACAGTATGTAATTTTGTAAAAAAAAATATCTCTTGAATAAATGGATGAGATGAATAAAAAATTAGGCGGTGTTAGTAGTTCAGATACATTTTAGTGCAGACTGTACGTACAGTCTGCACTAAAATTAACTACGCCATATCAGGCTAACTAAAGCATTCTGTTTGCCCACCTATATAAATAAATAAAAAAAATAAAAACTTTTTATTTCAGGCATGATACCCATAGTATTAGCAAACAAAACTTAAAAACACTATATTAGTAGGTATGACACAATACAAAAGAACTTAACCTAACGAATGGACATTGATTACTGAGACACGAGTTGAGCGACTGGTTTATGCGCCTGAACCCAATGTCTCATATAGACCCCCGCATAGCCTACACCTACCGAGTTCAGCATGCTGTTGGATGAACCCCACACGCGTCGCATCAGGGATGCTGTTCGCTTACGCATTATTGCATAAAAATCGTCAGTGCGTACATCAGCGAACATTCCCGATGCGCTACAGAATCGAGGTAGACCCAACAGCACCCTGAACCCGTTATTATACTGGACCCGTAGAGCATTATAGGTTTTCTGCGTATACTTGACCCACAGGCTGCACGTGTAAAAAGATTGACAGAACGCCTTAAAAAGGGTAAGTTTTACTGGTACAGTACAACGCGCAAACCGGCGGGCCAACATATTGCATCTAACTGATAATGCTCTACGTTCCCTCTCTATGTCCAGTTCATCAGACAACTCATCTGTGACCCAGTGGCCCAGGTATTTAAACTGCTTAACCCATGTGAGGGGAGTTCCACTTAGCTTCACAGTTGGGACTGAGTAGGTTTTCCTACCCGCCTATATGCAGCTCTATAGATACTTAACTAAAGCTATTTTGATGGCTGGTACACTCATGCTTACCGTTTTACAGCTTGATGCGTCTCCTAGAGCGCGGGCACATGGGGGCCTCACGTCTCCGGTTCGCAGGCACGATGCCGGCCTGCTCCGGTCGTCGACCCCGCGCGCTGGCGCTGGGACAGGCCGCACCGGCCTTTCTGATGCTACTGCAGTTGACTGTACTGTCTCTGGTCATCTTGGTGGCTGAACGGGTTTGGTCCAAGTTAGTACACTCTTTGTTATAGTTTTTGACCAACTAACGGATAATTTCAAATTAGGTTTTGTTTTAGGATAATAGTAGTAGATAATGAGTCCACATACAGATGAGACAAATACTGAGTTCAACTTTTCTCTCTCTAACATTTAAATAAAATCTTTATCGATTTCCGGTTTTAAGGTTCCAGAAATCAAAGACGAGAGAAGTACAGACAAGCAAAAAAGGCCATTCGATGGATAATCACGCACATAACGCACAGCATCGCCTTGGGTTCCGTATAATCTGAGGAACATAAAAAAACAATAAAGGAAAGAGGAGTGACGGCGTCTGATCTTGGCACGTGTATTAGTAAACGCAGTACTGCAACCCTGTGACAATTAACTATTGTTTTCTAGGGGTGTTTTAGTTTTGAAATACGTGAGCACCTACAACTATTTTATGTAGTTCGAACACGAAACTTACAAATTTAAATATATTTTATTAAAATATTGTTTTGTTCTTCACTGCAGAGCGAAATTACTTATAAGAGTCTAATACCAAGCAGTATCTGTGACAGGTCACCTCACAATATAGTAAAAAAAATGTGGCAAACACCATGGGCGTAGACAGTATAATAATAGTATATAATTTTACTAGAGTATTGGTAGGAGTACTTTAGCGTACTGAACGGATCCTGTATCACTTCAGTTGATCTACTGTACAATGCAGTGTACTATGCCATGAGTGATGGCCGCGAGGCGCTCGGGCTATCTAAATCGCGTAGTTATAAATGATGCGATCAATTCTTGTTTACTCGCGATCCTATTCAATTCACAGTTTGATGCAGTTACAGGGTATTTTATTAATATCGGCTTTGAATCCTTTGCTCTACAAATATTAAAGAGAATAGTGTGAAACATGGCATGTGGTTTCCAATATTCTGACGCCAAAGTGCGCTCGCTGCACTGTATTGAATTGCGTTGTAAAAATGTATCGTCATAATTCTGCAAGAGTAGGCTAACCGGACTAAGGCGCGGTGACGTAGCTTTTAAAGTCTTTTAAAAATAACTTTTCAAGAGTATTATGACGTCACCGATACCTAGTTTATTTTTATCGTCTCTGGGTTATATGGAGCCTATCACGTAGGTACAACAAGAACAAGTTTAGACGTCAAAAGTGTATTTTTCGGAATTTTGGGGGGCACAAGACAAAAGAAAAAGAAAAATGTGAGGATCCTACATAAAAGCCAATGATTTTTAATGAAGGGTCATTTGTGTAAGTAAAATGTAATGAGGGTTATTTTAAAAGCCAACAAACATAACTAAGAAGTGCAATTTTAATAAAGACATTACCTAAGACAGTTCACGACATCGCGGCACGAAGCGCATTTACATACAGATAGAAACGTCATGTGGGTATTATATTACAAAAAATATCGCCACACGTGACTCCTCGACCTTATTGCTATAATCACACGATGTAAAATTGAACGGGCGTTGTAACAGCTAGATGCCTATGCAATGCATTCCTGTTAATTTTTACAGAACCCGAAGGTAGTTTTTTTTGGCCGTCGAATGTGATTTTCAAGTGTAAATAAAGAATTGCATCTACCCAGAGAGAAAGGAAACATAATATTAGGTTGGTACACATTATATACACAAACTATTTCCAGCAGTAGGTACTCGACGCCAATCTACAAATTACAATTTAATCCAACATTCCCAAGTCATAATATTAAACGTATTTCAATTAACATTTCATTACAGTATATCAATATTTCCATTAGAACTCAATATTGCACAAACATGGAGAAGCAGGAGGTCGACTCCGTAGATCAAAAACTAAGATTCGTTTAACATTTGAGCTACATTGCGTAGTAGCAAAGCTACATCGGCCAAGCACTAAAGCGTGGTCACGCAATGTATATGAAAAAAGCGTACACGGATTAGGCTCACCAAGGTTAATATTTAAGTTACATTGCTTGGTAGCAAAGCTACGTCGGCCAGGCGCTAACGCGTCACCACGCAATGTATTAGAAAAAAGCGTATCGAGTAGACTCTAGGTATGTCTATCAAACTTACCTAACGCCGTGCTAATAGAAATGTTCTTTCAATGATTTTATTAGAACCAAAGAGCATGGAAAAGGTGGATCTAATTCAGACGCCTCATAATATTATTATGTATGAAAGAAAATTATTAAAATACACGCTGTTGACCAATGTTCTGGTATGATACAAAATCCTGAAAACACATGTACGACGTCACTGAAAACTCTACTTACTTACAATTTAGAATGAACCTTTGAGTTCTTCTTTGCTATCAGATCATCGTACTAATGTATCTATACTCCGTGGTTAGAACAATGTGCTGAAATTCACACGAATAAGACTCTCAATTTTAACTTCAATTAAAATCTGATTGGAATTGGATATTCGAAATTGGGTATTTTCTTTTACATATAGGTTAAATGTCTGTATTTCAAAATTGCCTGTATCAAAACCATGCCGTCATGGCAAAAACTGCAGTTTTAATAAAAACATACCTACAAGCTTTTAATAAAAGGCAACGACCACAAAAAACTATTCCAAATACCACAGCATCAAATTCAATTTTTAGGCAAAGATTACTTACTATTACTATTACTATTAGCCCATACTGTCCCATTGTTGGGCAAAGGCCTCCCCCCACTTCCGCCAGTCTCCACGTTCTTGAGCTCAATTTCGCCAGTCCCTCTCATAGTCGTCCAGCTCGTCCTGCCACCTCATACGCGGTCTACCGCGACGCCGCCTCGCTGTGTCAGGGCACCACTCGGTGGTTATTTTGGCCCACAGGTCGTCAATTACTTATTCTTACTTATTTTTCAGATTACTTATTTTTCTGAAAATTAGAGACTTATTTTAATACTTATATCGAACAACAGCCCAAGAGTTTTATTTTGCAGATCAAAGACGCTCAGTCTGTGTATCTACTTGTACATCGTACTATCAGAGCTCGGTAACTATTAGACATCGTTTTACGACACATAAAATTTTTACGCCAGTTATAAAATGCATGTCCCGTGAGTAATGGATATTTAAAAACGATTTTAAGAAGAGATTTTTTGAATTACGATTTTTTTTATTAATAAATATCATTGGATTACTGAAGGTTGAAAGAAAATAAGGTCTGAAAACAGAGAGTCAGTTCTTGACATACCCATTTTGTTAGACTGCTCGTCTGGACTTTCCCACCTACGCTGCGTTAGAACCACAAATATTTTAAGTTGTGGCCAAATACGGAAAACAGAGTTTTATGACTCAATTTGTGCGTACGTAGGGTATATGATGTTAATAGTACATTATGATATGAATGCGGTAAGTTGAAAATTACAGCCGAGGCGATATTGCCAGCCCGAGCCGTAGGCGAGGGCTACAACAAAGCAGAGGCTGTAATTTTCAAAGCGCACGTATGTCATACGACGTTTTATAACACATTTGCGAGGAAATAAATAAAACTCGGACTTTCTTCAAGGAATAAATCTTTATTCACTTGTTGAAGCAGTTAGAAAAATTTGAACAATTTGTAAAAGAATAAAATGCTTATTTTTTATCGTAGAGCGGGGCGCGCGCCCACCGCCCCCCCCCCCCCCGTTCGTTTTAGTGGGAGCATCTTGATAAACCGTACGTTTTACATTACCATAACGCACGAGTGCGTAATGACATACATCACGATACTGAAATTGGTGAAATAAGAGACCCTTTACGAGCAAATGTGTTATAAAAGTATAAATACCCATATTAACCCTTCACATACCATTCACTGCAATAAATCAAACGTGTGTAAACCTCGCGACGTAGGGTGGCTACACTGGCGGCATTAGGGCAGGATACAGTCAGCGTCAGCTTTTCACTTTGTTGGGATTCCATTCGCGACGAGCGCATATCTGATATGTTGAACTGTGTAAGCTACAAGCTTATGGCGTAAAATACAGTAAACCATTTAAATAATCGTGGACCGAGCAGGCCCGGGGCACTAAGGACCTACTGGTTTTTGTATGACAATGAAAGCTTAGGGCTTGGGTGCTCCTCGCCAATGATATCAGCCAAAAACATTTGTTTTACTGCCCTGCAAACATAACTATATGAAATATGTTATTATTACCATTTACCTAATTTATTGATTATTGTTATTACACCATATTTAAATTTAAATTATATTAACATAAGCGTAATCTTAATTTTGCATGCTGGGTTTCTCTGGCGAAGTGTGAGAATCAATAATTTATTTAAGACCTAATATGTACCACTCTTCACGCAAATAAATCATTCATTCATTCATTCATTCATTTTTCATTCATTTATTCAACTAACCAGTTACGTCTGCATCATTACAACTTAAACCGTGGGCCGCCGATTTGGCATGTACAGAAGTGAGCCGTTAATTTTGTAATCAACGATTTTACATTTATTTTGACCAAAGGCATTTTTCCGTAAAGGGTGTTTAGACCTTGGTGCAAACAAAATCCTACTAATATTATAAACGCGAAAGTTTGTAAGGATGGGTGGATGGATGGATGGATGTATGTTTGTTACTCTTTCACGCAAAAACTACTGATTCGATTTGGATGAAACTTGGGATATATATTGTCCGTGACCTGGATTAACACATAGGTTACTTTTTATCCCGTTCCCGGAGAAAAGATGAACATCCAAAAAAAAATATCAGTAAAAAAATCAGTCCAGCCGTTCATTTCTTAGAAATGGTATAGCAAAACACAAGTGACATGGAACAATTGACAGCTTGAATAAAACTTTTTTATGTTGGTGGGTACTAAACCTGGCCGTAAATAATCAAATATTTTCATTCTTAAGCTACGTGTACAAAGATGAAATTTTTACAAGCGATCCGATTTGGATGAAACTTGGAATATATATTGTCCGTGACCTGGATTAACTCATAGGCTAGGTACTTTTTATCCCGAAAAATCAACGGGATCCAACGGGACGCGAACGAAGTCGCGGGCGGAAGCTTGTTTTACATATTTCAATGGTTGATTAGTTTTTGGTGCACACGGCCTTTAGATGACAGATAGTGACGTAAAAAATCATGTCATCTCTTATGAGTTGGACGTGCGTCTATCGGCTTGTAGCTGACTACCTACTCTTTCACATTGATCTCGTCTCTAAAGGGTTCGATCTAAGTTCTCTCTAGAACCTCTCAAACAAGGTCACTGATCTTTTTCACAAACCTATCAATTCAATCAGATGTTTCCATAACTTTTCTTTACATTTTCGCCTTTCAAAGTACCGGAAAAGGCCAGATGGTTGATAAGAATTAATAACACTAAGTACCTGTACAGAAAGCGATCTGAGCAAATAAAATTGAGGTCTCTTTCAGTTCGAATCCATTCAATTATAAAAGCTTTTCGTGAAAAATATCATTGAAGTCTGAAGATTGGTGAAATTTCCGCAGTCATGATTTTTAACGAAGATTTTAAAAGGGAACAACAAAAAATCGAGCCGTAAAAATTCATTGGAGTTTAACAATAAAATGTATTGTGATATTTTTGTGTTTTGTGTACAACAACCTGCGTTTTACTCTAAACTTTAAATTAATTTTAGACGCGTGACCACAAAAATATGGGTACGGCTGAAAATCCTCGAACTGGGTCGGAACCCTAAAAAGTTGCAAGTTGCGGGCCCCGTTCGGCCTCCATTCGTCACCGCACATTTGAGCAAGACGCGTGATAAAGCCACCGCGGTTTCTCCTCCTATATATCACTTACCCTCGACCTACTCTACCACCATACTTTCAACTCTATTTTCACTACACCAAGGTTGAAGTTACACATATCTCGTCGGTGAGGGTTAACACATAAGGCTGGATTAAAAAGTGCGGTTCCGCTGTCATGCGATGAAGTTATGACGGGGAGAAAACAACTTATGAACGCTTACATTTGAATTTGTGTGTTTCACACTACAACGGAAAAAGGAGACTTATTATACCTTGGGTTTTCTCTACCTGCGTTGAACAAAAGGTATTTGAAACGTTAAACACAGGGAGTTAAGGCAGGATTTGGTTTGAATTGTAAATGCTGCCTGCCGTCGTACAATATCTTACCAAGATTTTAGTGTCTGAACTTAGTAATAAGTAAGTTCTTTACATTTGTACTGTATTATTCTCAGTGCTAATATTCATTTTGAAATAACAAAGAAATTATTTTTTCATCAGATCTTTAATTAGTTTTATTTCAACTGCTGAACTAAAGTTTTCTTCATAGATTTTTTACTTTGTAGAGCAATCGATTAGGTAAATGCGGCTTGCACCTAACGGGTCCAAATTTACTATATTTTTGCATCTTCTGGACCTTCTTACACTGCGTTTGCCGATGCATAGTCTCAGCTCGAATGCTATCGGATCTATCGTATCTAAATTAATTGTTATAGTTATTGCACAAGCTTTAGAACAGTAATTAGTTGCAATCACTAGCTCCTGGAGCATCTGCTCATTGCATATTCTGGACTAAGTGCTAACTTTGCTAAGAGACAAGTTAAGAGGCCTACATAGAACTTTATAGTAAACGGGATTATAACTGAATTAGTTCTAGCTATGCTTAGTTGTTTTGTAAGTTTGTCTATTTAAGCACTTAGCTTCGTGCATCTATGTTTTAATCTAAATAATCGAATATTAAAATTTATTAATCATGTAAATAATCATTTTTACATTCTTACCACACTTAAACGACATTTTATAGTTCACATAATAATTTAATGAAAATATATTATTATTTTCACTGCCATCACTTTCTAGCAAACTGCGACAACATTTTCGAAGGAAAATATAATGGAGCCTCATTAAAATACAAAAGAAACGCTTCAATGAGCGAAGTCAGAAAAGTACGCATGTATTATGCATCAGGTGAACGTACAGGAAGGTGTAACAAAACAACTCTCGAATATGAACAACTTTCCTACACATACAATCAAAAAATGGCTACTTTATAAGCACCCAACAGTGGAAGCCTTGGTCTCGCGATCGTAACGCACAACGCAGCATGCGGCGCCGGGCACATAATTGTATGGAAAACATCTAGTATGGTCTTTACGTCGCAGTCTGCGTCAGCGGCGAGGAGCAAACGCGGTACTCTGCGTTGTGCATATGATATGCCTTTAGTTTGTGCATACGATATGCCTTTAGTTTGTGCATACGATATGCCTTTAGTTTGTGCATACGATATGCCTTTAGTTTGTGCATTGGATGGCACAAACTAAAGGTGAACTACCCAGCAATGAGTGATCATGAGTCTCGTTAAAATACAGGGAAAAATACAGTGATAGTTTATCCATATCTTTAATTTTAGATTTGGCTTCGTCCCGTTTGATCCAGTTGATTTTCCGGGATAAAAAGTATCCTATGTTACTTCTATTACCTCCAAGAATGTGTGTACAAAGTTTCATGATGATTAGTTATGTAGTTTTCGCGTGAAAGCGTAACAAACAAAGTTACATTCACATCACTTCACTATCACTATCACTACATAGTATAAAGCAAAGTCGCTTCCCGCGTCTGTCCTAATGTCCGTATGTATGTATGTATGCTTAGATCTTTAAAACTACACAACGGATTTTGATGCAGTTTTTTTAATAGATAGAGTGATTCAAGAGGAAGGTTTATATATTATAATAATACATCATCATCATCATCACTGCATTGCACCCGTGCGACCCGGGGACTAGCGACCCGGGGCGGGTCGCTAGTCTATAATATTAGTATGATGGCGATGAATCTGCAACAAGTAAATGATGATCAATATGATCATGAAATAGCTAATTCGGTTTTGGTGAGTACCGTTCGTACATAGTGTACGGTTGGCGCGGGCTCAGGTGTCTAAATTAAATTCGGGCGCCGATGTCAGTCAAAAGTCGTGCGCTTGAATTACGTTACTTACTCAAACGGGAATCTTCGTGGTCGTGGGGGTGACTACACTTCTCATGTGATTAAACAAAAAAAAAACTTAATTTGAATTTTATTTTTGTACAAAGTAAATCGTGAACAAAGAATTGTCTATAAGTGATATCTAAAAGAAAACTTAAAAGCAGTTATTGTATAAAATTAAAAGATTAATCATATGACTTAGTACCTTTATGTCTCAGAGTGATGGAAGCAGGGTAAATCGGGTTTCTCCGTATGTGATCACTCTCGCTCAGTCTCTTTCTATTCTATTGCGTTGAACAAATCACTCTCGTCCTGTCTCTTTCTCCCCAGGAGCGTTGAACGTTTAACGCGTTTAAATTTTGGAAGTCCCATTAGAAATATAACTTCAATAAATGAATGAACTCTAACGCTACGTTCGTAGATATCCACTCGCTTCTATTTTTGAAAATATTTTCTTGTGTTTACAGATGACTTTCCTGTGTTTATGTATGAACAGATGGTCACCCTATCCGTGATTTCCCTCTTCACATCTCGCTACATTTTATTCTGCCTTGAATTTAAATAGATTCATCGCCAAATTATGCGCACCATCAAAGTATTTCTAGGAAACAAACCCCACAGATTACGGTTTTTTAATGAAAACCTTTTTCTGGCTTACCTAGAGTAGAGTCTTCGTATTTCGAAGGTTAAATATACGACTTGACCCCTAGGCACAGTACACATCTATTGGTTTCTCAGATATTTAATAAATTTATTCACAAAGAAAATTGCAATTATTACAGTATATACAATATTCACAATATTTACAAAATACACAATGAAACAGTTGAGGTATCTACAAACCTTTGCAAACGAATTATAATTAGCTCAACTTGATTATCTTGGCAAAAAAATAGTAATCTCCAAAAATTCGGCATTTGCTACGAGTATTTTAATAACAATTGGTACCCAAACGGAATCTAACCCAGGATCGATAGGATGGTGGTCCTCAAGACCACCAGCGCTCTCTAAAGTTCGTTTTGATAAGGTATAAAATTTACAGCACACACCTTCCTAGTGTATTAGGGGCATGCATTGAAATACAAGCAACGTTCTCGGCGTGCGCTCGGAACCCCACCTCAATAAAATATTTACCCAATTTATCGCTCTACCCTCCTTTTTACTGCTCACCTTCCCAGATGGAATAAAAATATATTCGCTCACGAATCACCTCAATGTTGAATTGAAGCGTTTAGACTAGTACTTACGTGTTTTAGGACAAATTAATTGATCGTTATTACTGTTAATAGTAGAAAAATCATTTGTGGTAGAAAAAATAAAAGAGGGCTTATGGTTGTTAACTCCATAGCAAAGTAATTTTTATTCTGTAATGTCACAAGAATCATTTAACAACTTTAAGTACTGGATTCTTTTAGGTAAATTCTTATAGGGGTAGTCAGAGGAACGGCCTTTAACAGACATAAAGTCTAAACGTGAAAGTAATCATGGGTTGGTGTTTGTGAAATATGCCTCAAATATATTTTGGGAGTCGATGGTATTCTGAGAGGTCGTTGTTTTGTTCGTTTGATTTTGTATTTGATTGAATACTTAAAATAGTTTACAGTTCAACTCACTTTAGAAGTTGAGACTATTTCACAAATTGCTATCAAGTAAAGTGTTTTACTATTCGTTTGTATCTAGAGATTTAATTAAAGTGCATTGGGGTAATTGCGAAAATGGGTATATTCCAAAAATCCATAAAATCTAGTAACTTAATGCGATATTTTCCTGTTGGCAACATTGGTCTAGACGCCATCTTGATTGGCATCGCCGTGACAGTCCTATAAATCCTCGTGCCAACAGGAAAATTTCGCATTATGTTACTAGATTTTATGGATTTTCGGAATATACCCATTTTCGCAATTACCCCAATGCACCTTAGTGAATACTTTAGTACCTACACCTACCTGAAAAACACAATAATTAAAGTAACTATTGTCAGTTTGCTCAGTAAATTCGTTTTAAAAGTTGCTGAAAAAGACATTCAAACGACAAGATTAGAAAATGTTGTTAGTGACATCTCAGCTGAGCTTTACGCTGGCTGTCCGGTGTCCGGTTAAAATAGCGTCCGTCCGGTGTCCGGCGTCCGGCGTCCGGTTCTTCACGTGACTAAGCGATAACGGATTAGTAGCTTTTCGAAGTGATAATAAGCAAAATAAATGTAAGTATCTTTGTGAATACTGTATTGTAACTATGGTATACGCTGTAGCATGGCTGTAGTTAAGTTTTTCTTTAATTCTACAAGGGTGGTATTGAAGAAAAGCTCAATTGTTTCATGTGTATTTTGTAAATATTGTAAATACTGAGCCGAAGACCGGGCTCAGTGGCGCGTCTTGGGAGAGACCTACGTCCAGCAGTGGACTGATATAGGTTGATGATGATGATGTAAATACTGTATTAGTTGTAATTTTTTTTGTTAATAAAGTAGAAGTGGTATACTTAGTGCGCAACGAACGCGAAGTTTTTTTAGTTGAATACCTTGTGGTATCTTAATAGGAAAAGGTCATGAGTAAAATATTTGGTAGATATTTGCAATGTGGTTTATCTTCCACATATTTTAATTATCTTTACCGTATCTACTCTCTCTTTCCTAAGCATTTGTTATTCCTATCTGATGGTGGGGTCTGCTTTCCTCCATTTTTTCCACTTCACTTTATTCAGCGAGTCGAATCGGGAAAAATTGCAGGACGTAAGATCTTTGTTAATCACATCTGTCCACTTCATAACCGTATCTACATTGGAAAATAAAGCTAGGGGCATTTAGTTTACCACTTTGTCCACTGTATTTGATACAGTCTCAAACGTGGTTACTCGAGAACAGAGCCGAGTGCACGCGACAGTATCCTTACCCGAGATGCGTCGCCTCTACAGAGATCCTCTATCTTTAAAGCATTAGTTTCAATTCTGTTCACAAGTACCATTCAATTCCACGCAAAGCCGAGGCATGTCGAGAAAGGTCTTTTCTTTTCAGAAAGAGTAACTCCTTCTTTTTTCCTGTTCTGTGAGTTACTCGCCAGGCTTTAAATGTTAATCCCGACCATAAAATAAAACGATAACATTATGTAGAGTTTTTTAATTAACAAACAACACTTTGTATCATTGTGTGGGATTTTCCAAAAGTCATTACAAAAGTTTGGTACCACATCATCAAAATCCTGAAGAAATACAAACTGCGGCGACACTGCCACAGTCCACTCTGCTAGGTTCTCAGCATTATTATTTCAGATGCCTTGGATTTACCTAAATCTTGAATGGGCAAATATTCGTTCTGAAAATGAAATAATAATCGAATACATAATGCGTGCTAATTTGCGAAACCGCGCGACGGATATAGGTGCGGTCTCGCTTGTCGACACAGATTATAATCGTCCATAATCTGGTAGTTAGCATCGAAAACAGCTGGATCACTTTACTACATGACTCGGACCTGGAAGTATAGCAGTTATTAAGCGATATTCAATCCTCTTTTTTTGGACAAAACCTCAGCAAAACACAATATTGAAGCTTTGAAATTCTATGTATTTAAATCCCCGATATCAGGAGACAACCATCCGCTCTGTTAAAATACATACAATAAAATATAGAAAGAACTTCTAACTTTCTCTCTGTATATAAAAAAATAATAGGTATATTTTGGTTGTAACCTCGAAATCAAAAGAAAATAAGATAAAAAGGGATCAGCGTGTGCTAATATGCATACAGTAGCGCAATCCGGTGTGTTTGCTCGCGGCCCGCCGATAATTGGAACTCAAATAACTCGATCCGTCGCTGTCTTCGTAGGCACGTTTCAATTGAAAAGTAATCCTTCTGCAAACATTTGTACGTCTCAATCGGTCCCCGACTACCAATTACACTTTCAACAATTAAATGGAATCATTACATCGCTGGCCTTCCAACCATTGCGCTCTTACTACCTTACTCCTCTACACAGTCTCGTACTGAACCCGCAGTATGTTTTGTACAAGGTATGCGGTCGGTACGGAGGTGTGGTTAGATGGTGTTTTAGCGGTTATGAAAGGAAGCATGGGTCGGTCGTTTGTACGTTAGCTAATATTTGCCGTAAGCTGTTAAACGAGAATTAAAGTTTGTTAGGTAAGGTTTTCTGTTTACAATACAAAATAGCCATCTCTTCTAAAAAAGGTTTTATGAAAAGACTGTTTTCGTTGCGTGTTAAAAGTTATTTTCTCCCAGACAAAAAAAATCCAATTTAGAATTCATGGTCATCCAACAAACCTTGCCCTAACCACCTGTTCCCAGACGGTAACTCGAAGGGACGCCGATAAAATATTAAAAGCAAAACATCACGCCTAATAGAGAGATGGACGTCAATTTGAGAGGCACTTCAGCCGGGCCGCGAGACATTCGGCGGGCGCCGCGACCGTGTTTGCCGCGAGATATAGACAGTTGTGTTTGTTTGTGTGTTTATGTAACTAGTATAATAAAAAAAGATTTCTGTTTATACGTCTGGTAACAACTTAATTGCCTTTGATAGATAAATAAAATCTAAAAAATATCTAACAAAGGCTGGTGATTATCTAGGCCAGCGTATCAGTATTGCTATTCAGCGCGGCAATGCAGCCAGTGTCTTGGGCACGCTTCCGACTGGTACTGATTTGGACCAGTTGAGCTATCTATAAATCGTTTGCAACGGTTTGTAGATGGCTCAACTGTTTCATGTGTATTTTGTAAATATTGTGAATTAGTTTTAATTTTTCTGTTTTAACTTGAGTGAAACTTGAAATTTGTTCGAACTTTGGCTAGTTGACTGCGAGCTATTTTAACAAGTATCTATTCTGTGACTTAGCCAAGAGAATTTAAATGACTCTATTAACTTGATTTAGTTTTAGCAATCAATTATAAAGTTCAGGACAAAATATAAACAATCTTTCGTTTTATGGACAGGAAATGATAAAAGTAACGAATACCAAAACAGTTTGATAGCTACGAGTATTTACTTGTCCAGTTGCAAGACTCCGCGAGCCGCTTATCCTCACGAACTAAAATAAAAACAATAAAGGCTAATAGGCGTTGATCGGAACTGACGGGCCTGGCTTGCCTTTTAGAGGCAAATACTTAACCTAATACAAAGTGAACAGCAGATTGCGAAGTAGTTTGTGGGCAAAGACCCGTTAAACTGCATTGACTTTCGCTGAGCGTTGTAATCGCCAGAAACTTTGTTGGCAGTCTTCAGTTGCAACATTTTATCTGAAGTATTATATTGATGGGATAATTGATAGATAATACACGAAGTGGGGGACTGACTGTCAAAAAATCCTCCCACATTCCCTCCATTCAAAATCAAAGCTTCTAAGCCATATAGGGACTTAAGTACACTGAAGCGTGATCATAAAAAGTGTGATATGCACAAAACTAGGGCACGGCCTGCATCGCCGCGTGCAAAAGCACCTGAGCCCAATAACCCCGTAATAAGTTTGTGCAGGATATCGGGCCTTTAATTTACGAGCTGTCCCCACTCTCGCTAACGAGGGCTCGACGCGCTCTAAACATATTTAAACATATTTCCGTCGCTTTGTGCCCGAACACAGAGTGATACATACACCTGTGTTTGCTCGTGTCTTTAGTTTGAATGATTACACTCATCTTCTATTACGTACTCAATTTGTCGGGGAATACTGGACAAACAAGATACAGTAAGATGCTTTGGAATTTACAGAAAAACAATTGTAGGAGTTTAGCAGTTCAAGAAATTACTTTCTTTTGGTTACGTGCTGGGTAGATAAACTGGTGGAACCGATAGAACTCTTAATATGGTTAAACTTAACTTTGCACAGAACCTATTATTAAGTTCCTTGTTAACTACTTTGTGTACAATAAATAATCGTATTTATCAAAATACTGTACTAAAACAAGCTAGCTTTTCTGTTATGTGTCACACTGTGTCACGACTTTAAAGTGAGCAGAATTTAAACTACACAGATAATTAGCGGGTCGTGTAGCAGAGCTGTGATGAACGACCGGAGGGGGGTGAGGGGGGGGGGGTGTGATGAAGAGGAAGGACTTTAATAAAACATCAGAGCGTTTAGACGTCACCGTCTAGGGTAATACTGTTGTGGGACAAGAGACTTTTGTACTACAAGTAGCTAAATTAGTCTACAAAGTTTAACATAACATGTTCAGTTAACGTTAAGTCATACTTTTTTTTCAAATAAAACAGTTCAGTTTACAATTTAATATTAAATAAATCTAAATATATAAAACTCTTTTGAAGCTGACTGATAATCAACGCACAGCCTAAACTATAAGTCCTAGAGGTATGAAATTTGGAGGGTAGTATCCTTATATAGTGTAGGGGTGCACTAAGAAAAGAATTTTGAAAAGTCGCACCCTAAAAGGTCTAAATTAGGATCAAAGATTTTAACCAAATAATGCGTATGCTGCTACCACGCGACAGCTAGTAATAAATATTCTTGGACCTTTCACACCGTCTTAATAATATTGTAAATGGCAATTATTTTCCGGAAACAATACACTCCCTTTAGCTTCAGACAGTAAGTTGCTAAAATGTCGCCACAATAGCAAGTTAACCGGCTTGACTGGCTGTCGTCATGTTAACTGTGACACGCAGTACACTAGTGACTGTACAGTACACGCAACTAGATATGAGAACCATGACTTGTGTTACTGCAGAGCCCGCACTGTGGCTATGTCTGCGGAGTTGATTAACTGCACTAGTTCAGTCCACTGTGATTACTCTAATGACTTGTTGAGTGCTAATTCTTTTCGGCGACAAATTGCAACTTAAAGTTCAACTAATTGAGTTGTATTTTGTCGGTATTATTTTGTACAAGGTAGTAAATAAACTTACACTTTTTACCTGTTTAGGAGCGCTTGTGGGCAGTCTTCACCGATTATCTAAGTTAAGCGACATTTGCTCGATCACTATTTGGATGGGTGACCGTTAATGGCATTTACATCTGAGCATTTCCGTGCTTCGGAGGGCACGTTAAACTGTCCCGAATTTAGCAGTCGTTAAGCCACGACGGAGGCTTTAAGGCGGCCTAAAAGTTACGTCAAGAGAGTTGGCCACTAACTGATACGAGCTTACTTTGTTTACCTGCTTTGTTTAATTTTACATGTGATTTTTGGAAGCTGTCACGTAGTGAGCATGTAGTACTTATAAATGCAAAATTGGTAGCCTTAAATGTGGCTTCGATTTGTCTCTGACTACCCTCGTAGATGTACAAAGGTCTTGGGCAGTAAGGTGTGAAAAGGTTCTTACCATGCCTAAACAATACTAAGTACTTATAGTAAGCCTAGGTGTTTCTTTTTTATCATATAAGAACAAACCAGTATATTTGAAAAGTTTGCCTTCCGTGCTGTGGGTCGTGGGTTCGATCCCCACCGAGAACAAACATTTGTGTTGTAAACATAGATGTTTGTTCTGTGTTTCTATGTATTATAAGTATGTATTTACAAAAAAAAAATGTATGTACGTATTCTATCAGCCATCTAGTTCCCATCGTACAAGCTTTGCTTAGTTTGGGACTAGAAGGCGTTGTGTTAAGTGTCCGTGAATATTAATTTATTTATTTATTATTTTAAAATTTTGCGAATTGACCTACAGAATATCAATTTAATAAAATATGTCGCATAAATGCTCTCAGAAGCCGACCCATGTCGTAATTCATGGCGAATTCTTCCATTAGCATATCCCATAGCTCAATAATAAAACTCTGCTGATCACCGATGGGGCGATGACTTTTTAATGGCGTATAAAACATCCAGGTATTGTCCCCGAGCCGGAGAATAAGAACACCTCAGGCATTATCTGTGTATGAACCTGATAGATTCTGTTGAGTATGAACAATAGAAATACTGCATTTTGTTCATAAATCCTTGAAATATTCATCACGTGACAAAAGTAACGCGATCGTCGGGAATGTGTTCAATATTTATGTTATTTTCTGAAAAAAAAAAGAAATGAAACTAAAATATCTGTGAACTGGAAAACCCTGTGAGAACCCTAACGCCACTGCTGAGAATACTGAGGATAAGAATAAGAATTTGTTTTAGCTAGAGTATTCTAGCAGCGGCGTTAGGGTTGCAACATAAATAAATAAATATTACCGGACACTTAACACAACGCCTTCTAGTCCCAAACTAAGCAAAGCTTGTACGGTGGAAACTAGATGGCTGATAGAATACGTACATAATTTTTTTTTTGTAAATACATACTTATAATACATAGAAACACCCAGACACAGAACAAACATCTATGTTTGCCACACAAATGTTTGTTCTCGGTGGGGATCAAACCCACGACCCACAGCACGGAAGGCAGAGCTACTACCGACTGAGCCATGACGCCATATAACATATATTTGTATGGAATACAGCTGTGAAATGTGAGCATCACAATGACATAATTTTGTTAAAATGTAATGTCTGACATGCCTCTGATTACCTTAAAACATCCTCAGTAATTCTGAATAATATTGTGCCTTATTAATTTATTTATTTATATATTTAACACACAAAACACAATACAACCAGAATCAAAATTAGAAAAATTAAAAACTATAATAATATATTAAAAGTACTAACAGTTTTGAGCTTGGTTGAAACGTAAAAACACGTAATAGGTATAAATATTCTGAATCCTGATTATCCCCACTCAAAACAGCTAATTCTGAGATGTTTTTATTAAAATCGACCGTACTTAGAGATTACAGTCGCAAACTTCATATTAATTGCACAGCTTCATCAATATTATCGTGTTGGCCGAGTGGGATTGCACCTTGACTTTAAATCCGAAGGTCGTGGGTTCGAATCCCGGCCGTGCATCAATGGATTTTTCGTATCGGTAAATTTATATGCGCATTAACACGAGCTTAACGGTGAAGGAAAACATCGTGAGGAAACCCTTGGCTTAGTCAGCTCCGCACGTATTGACGATGTCTTTCCTGTGGATATGTCTGACTAGGCTGAGAGGATGGTATAGGTGCTGGGCCTACTCCATCTAAGCATTGTCCCAGGCACTACAGTGTGTCGTTAAGTGTAGGCATAGGTTGCCTCCTGACGCTCTATAAATTATCTTCAATAGATGTAAAGGCGTATTATATTACATCGTCGCTATCCATTTATGTTACTCTCCGTGTCCGGCACCGGTCGAGAGCTTCAATTGATTGTTCGTGATTGCCGATCAGCGGATTGCCGTTTTATTGAGTTGGGATGCACCGTCAAGGGTTCCGGCTACAATTGTCTTCAATTTATATTTATCTCGATTGCTGTTGCGTGGAGATTGCTCGTTTGTTGATAGTTCTTTTTGATTTGCTTCGAGGAGTTGTTTTTGGTGTGACTAGTTCATGAGATGATTTAAAGTGGTTTGTGTGTTTTTCTTTAGTACATACAACAAATAATTAACAAGATGCCAAATTTAAGGGAAAAGGAGTAATAGATCGATGCATGTTTCCTACAAATTTAATATTCTATTTAGTCCTTTTTTTGATAGCTGGTTTGGATGGAAAGCGACAGAATTAGCCATTCATTGAATTTTGCGATATCGTTTTGAAGGTGGGTGAATGACCTGTATTGCGGTGTTATTTGGCACCTACTATATCAAAAAAAGGGCTATCAATAGAAATCTTATCATCAAGAAAAATCAACTTACCGAACATTCATGAATACTTTGATGTCACTAAATACATCAAAATAGAATTTTTACAAAGACACTTCGTACATTTAGTCATATAATTTTTTTTATATTAATTAAAAAAAAAAAACCACCAGTTTATCATTTAAAATCATCCAAAAAAACTCTCCAAAAGCATTGGCCCAAAAACCCATTCGCAAACTATTTGAAACTTTTTTCGTAACTGGTAACATTGTTCTTGTTAATTTGTCAGTCTTCCGGGTCCGGTCGGGAATTTCCCGGTTCAGGGCGCCACCCGGGAAATTAATATCTGGCAACTTTGTACGTACCTTATGTGCGGTACTTGGCTCCACTCCAGTCATAATAACACAAATGGTAGGTACCTACTGATTTTTTTGCACTGTGACTTTTACTCAAACAGAATGCAAATTGCTAAAAAAATTGAGTTGTAATCAATTTTATGGCAGTGTCTATGAGCTTTGTGGAAATTGAAGAAACAGTTTACTGATTTGTTTAGTCGGGTTTTTACTTTTTACTAAAGTAAATATATCTTTTGTTTATAACATGTTATTCAAAGTAAACTTCAAAAAAGAAAAGCAAGAGATTTCAGTTGTGTTTTTTCCAGTAAACAAATGCTTGACTTGATGACTGTACCGTCCAATCCACGTGTACGAAACACGGCGTAGCGCTCGTAGCGCGCGTAGCTTATTGCTACGCAGCGTAGAGGGTGCTACGATACATCAGTTCATTGTGTATTATCAAAACTTTCTTTGAGTCATAAATCATGCGACAATGTTGCAGTTGTACTAAACAATAGTATATTTCATTACAAGTGCGGAAATGCTGTCATTGCAAAGAGTTCCGACAAATTTCTGAAAAATGGCGCCAACCGTAGAATATAAGCCGAGATTTTTTTTTTCTTCACCCATTCTGGTTTTTTTTTACTGATATGAAATGAAAATGAAATTTAATGAAATGAAATGAAATGAAACCTAACCTAACTCATTCAATCAAACCATTAAATCTGATATTGAAACAAATTAGTAGCTTCTTTTTAGAAATATACATATTTGCATGAATCATAAAAACTTGTAAAAACTTCATGGTTGGTTTTTCTTTTAGACATTATTTTGACAGTTGAGAAAGAGAACGCACTAGTTCGGGAAAGGTAAAAAAAAAGCACGAGTGTGTAATCCCACATCCCGAACGCTATACGTCCCTGCAATACGCCACTTTTTGAGCAACTGTATTAAAAAATCTATTTCGCTGAGTGCTTTGTTGCAAGTATACTTGTACCAAACTACACTCAAGAGCAAAATTTCCGAGGCATCAACTAAACACTTTTTGAAGTTATACTTCTAATGCGACTTCCAACAACGTTGCGTTACGGGATGACATAGTCTCTGTCTCTTTCTATTCCCCCCGAATAGAAAGAGACAGAGGCTAATACGCTACAAATGCTACAATCAAAGATGGCAGTGTTCAGCAATTCGCATTTGACCGCCCGTGTTTTTGAAGAGAACGACTTCCAACTGACAGCGGGGGGAATAGAAAGAGACTATAATACGCTACAATTAAAATATAATAGATGGCAGTGTTCATGCAACTTTTTATTTTGAAGTGAAAATTTAGTACTGCATATTGGTTAAGTATATAAAAATAAATACTAAATTAATTTCACATTAAACACAGAGCGAGAGTGAATGCGTGCCACTCGAAGTATAACTTCTCCCGCTCGTAGGGACTGCACGCACAGGTTTTTCTTTCTATCCAACTTCGAATATTTATTAAATTCTCATCTATGATCGTATTTAATTTTTTTTTTCGATACATGGCTGGGAATTTCCTTATATTTTCCGGCTGCATCCTTTTAATATCAGGTACTTGTAATTGGTACGGAACACAACCTGTTTGCCGGCGTCGATAGCGAAGCCTTTTTAACGCAATTACCTCGTACTTAGAGTTGCTACACTGGAAAATAGCCGGATATAATTTTTCTTTTTAAAAAGTTGCTAAATTTAATGGCAGATTTAGAGAGTTGGCTGCACTGGTTAATAGCCGGATGATACTAAACTGAGAAAAGCCGGACATCTGCAATAAAACATTTGAAGACGTTCTTTGAAGACGTGCCTTGTGAGGCATTATACTGCGTCTATCGTAGACATGAAGTTGTTAAGTCCCATGTGCTTGTAATTGTATTTAATGGCAGTCTAACTCCGATTGCATTTTTTTTCCGACAGCTCTAGTAAAGTAGGTATAAGTTTAAGGTGGTGTGGGGTTCTGTTCTAAACTTGCTGAAAGTTTCCGAATAAAACCGTTGGTGTAGAATATTAAGATACGTTGTATTTATTTCTAAGAGGAATAAGAAGTATATTATTTAGTAACAATAGTTTTTTTATTCGTTATTATGCAACTGTACAGGGGGCATTATTCTGTATGACTTAGGAGATTCCTTGCCGTAACCGTATGACGTCACCGTAAGGAATGACATTTATGGCATAGGAATTACGGCATAGGCATAGGGCGATTTCACGCCGCTGTCTTGTCGTGCTGCGTAACGCACTTGTATTGGTCATAGTGAATAAGGCCCCAGCAGTGTAAAGCAGGTACAATAGGAGCCGTCAAAATAGGTAGCTAGCACAACCGGTGAAGGAGGCTAGGTAGGTGGATCAATATTAAACACAATACAGCTGTGCGTAGGTATGTGTATATTTTTTAACTTTAAAAAGTTATTTATTTGAACACCAACACAATGTACACTAATTATATCATGCAAGTAAGCATTTCTATATTTGTACATAATAAGTGCCACTACACTTACAGTTGAAGACAACATGCTTAAAATATTACAATTATGTGGTACAGAGCCGTGCGTTTTCGTCAGCGCGATGCAGGTTTCGGTCATTTTTAGTCGCGCCATCTAGTTTTGACTCTGTGCAACATTCACTCCATTATAGTTAAACAGCGACTAATACAAAATTTTGAAAAATCACTTCTTAACAATTTCAGATCGCTGCAAGTTACCTTTCGTTCCATCAATATTTGTTTTTATACGTTCTTCAGAATAATGTTACTTATGTACTAAAACCAATATAGATTACACTTTACATTCCCAAATTTATAATTGTAGCCATTGCAGCTGTTTTTAATTATAAAGAAGTAAAAATCTTGTAGAAAATACAATTTTCTTTGAATATTCCACATTTTGAAAGAAGCCGAGTAACGTCAACCTTCACGCGACAAACACAGTCAATATCCATAGTCTGGCCTTTTCATCAATATTATTGAAGTGATGTTACAATAAAGATGATGATTTATGATAACCCTCGCGAACGCCGTAAAAGAACAGACGGCCGGACCGACCGTTTCGATATATTGAGAATGGCTCTACCCTTATAAAACTATAAATAAAAATTATTTTATTTGTCGCTAGCTATTGCTTTTCGAGGGGAGGGCGCTAGGTGACGACCAAATTGAATAAACGCGACGAAAATAACTGTTATAGAAATGGGGAAGGTGTTGGGACAGAACCATGGATATAAGAAATAGTTTATTAAATAACACGTGCCTACATTGCTTTCATAGGATTTGGCAAAAAAAGCGACGTGATTGAATCTTTTTAACCGACTTCAAAAAAGGAGGAGGTGCTCAATTCGGTTTTTTTTAATGTTTGTTACCTCAGAGCTTCGTCATTTAAGAAAATTCTTTTTTTATCTGAAAGGGTATGCTTCCAGATTACACCCATAATTTGTTTATCAAAATCAGTTCAGTAGTTTGACAGTTAAATAAGAATAACTCGAGAAAACACGTTATTCACGTACACGACACTGCGTATTTGCTTTCCTGTGACGTTTCTGTGGTGCTTAAGATCAATAGAACAGTCCCAATGAACTGCCATCATCATCTCATCATCATCATCATCATCATTTCATGATGAATGCGTATCAAATTGAAGTCGGTTTTTCCAGTTTTTTAAACTTATAATTTGTTGATGTACTACTACCGCTAAAACCTAAGAGGTACCCTTAGAGGTAATTTATATTGTACCTTTCATGTATCTTGTTCTAAACTTCTTGTAAAATAACTCCGTCCCACCTACATCTCAGTGGGACGAACGGGAATAAAATAATACTTATTTTTAACATTCCCGTTCGTCCCACCAGGACGAAACCCAGAGGAACGAACAAGAATGAACGCAAACATAACCTTAAATTTTATTAAATAGATACATATTAGGATTATATAACTGAATGGGCAGTGTAATTCAATGACTTGGAAAATCTTACTGAATGTCAGGGTCGAAGGTACCTAACAAATTAATCAGGAGTTCGATCGAGTTCTTCAGACGGCGGAACTTGGTTCCGCTGGGAGTGAAATGATTAAAACAAGTTGTGTAAACACTGTGCGGTAATCACCCCGCGCGTACGGAGTATGAGTTTAGTGGTGGGGACATGAAATCAGCGATTCACTGTCTATTAGGATAGAAAAAAGGCATTTATTCTACTATACCTACTTATTTCAAATTAGTTTCATTGTGTTACAAAATTTCATTCATGATCAATTAAAAACATATATTATTATTAAAATTTTTATTATACACTTTATAACACATTTGCTCGTAAAAGGTCTCTTATTTCACCAATATCAGTATCGTGATGTATGTCATTACGCACTCGTGAGTTATGGTAATGTAAAACGTACGGTTTATCAAGATGCTCCCACTAAAATGAACGGAACCTTTTTTAAATCTTAGCAAAGAGTTTTTATGTCAATAAAGTGGTCAACATTTTATGAATAAAATTAACTTTGGGAGATAAAAAATAAGCATTTAATTCTTTTACAAATTGTTAAAACTTTTCTAACTACTTTAACAAGTGATTTATTCGTATTAGAAAGTAAGGTAAAACGTAAGGTTTATCAAGATACTTCGTCTAAAACGAACGAACCTTTTTTAAATCTTAGCAAAGAGTTTTTATAGCGCTGATGCGCGCGCATCGCTAATTTGTGATCAAGTAAAAATTATTCCCGCGCTTTTTACTTTTATAAAATTAATAAGTTAATTTTACTTTTAAACAACTTTTATAACGAGTTTTATTTATTTCCTCGCAAATGTGTTATAAAACGTCGTATGACATACGTGCGCTTTGAAAATTACAGCCTCTGATTTCTTGTAGCCCTCGCCTACGGCTCGGGCTGGCAATATCGCCTCGGCTGTAATTTTCAACTTACCGCACTCATATCATAATCTACTATTACGTAGAACCTAATTAATTGTATTTAATATAAATCAGTAATATTTATTTATTTACAAGATGATCGATCAATCGATAGCAGTCGCCTTTTTGGTCTCAATTAGCGTGGTAGCAGTAGAAAAATATAGGACTCTCGTATAGATTTCCAGGAAGCACGAAGCCTTCGTCATCCGTCGACTCTGCAATCTGTACAGTACTTCCTGTAAATGCTTTCTGTTTTATAGGTCTTCCCTATTTTAGTAGATCAATTTGGACAACACAGACATTCTCAACTACATACAACAAAGTTCACAAATCCATTACTCTCTCAGTGCTATTTCCGCTGTTTAGGTGGCCGCGTAACCAGCAATATGCTGCAAACTCAGTATCAAGCATACTTAACGTTATTATCTCACTTCGGCCCACTTTGAATTAGGTATTGTCTTGGAAGTTGGTTCGCAGGCGAGCGCGCTCTTTAACTTGCTAACCAGAGAGCTGTATAACGTATAGATGCCTACTCTTAATTTTTTTTATGAGGTTCATTAATGGGACACTGTGTGAAATATTATAGTGTAAGATTAAAAAGACCTCACGCAACCTTTCAAACCAAAAACCGCTTCATTCATACTCAAAATAATTATAATAATTACTAGCTTCCGCCTGCGACTTCGTTTGCGTCCCGTTGGATCCCGTTGATTTTCCGGATAAAAAGTACTTCTAATACCTCCAAATATATGTGTACAAAGTTTCATCATGATTGGTTAAGTAGTTTTTGCGTGAAAACGTACCAAACAAACTTACATTCACATTTATAATATTAGTAGGATATTCATTTATTCCATAAAAAATACATTATGTGCGGAATTTAAAATTATTCAAATCTAGTCAAAATATAAAACTTATGGCTTCATTTGTCTAGCACTTTTTTTGGCGAAAACATACAAGGTTCAAGAACTCTACATTCTTACAGTTTTTGTCCTAAACTAAATAATAATAAATACCAAGAAAGTACACTCGTTAAAATGGCCACAAAGAGTCATCATCATTTTCCTACAGAATCGGTACAGCACTTAATCGTCTTCCACTCTATCAGCCGTAAGTATTCTCGGTTACGAAAAGTTACCAAAATAAAATTATAATAAATTCATGCCCTTTCTATCCTTTCTAGGTCTATGTCAACTAATTAGTTACAATATTATGCATTGTGTCGTACTGTACACTCGGTAACCCTATTGTCCTCTGCCATCTCCGTTTTCGTCTAATATGAGAGCTGGATTAAGTTGTAAATGTTATGTACTATGGGGCGTAGTTTCTTGGCCGTTCTTCTAGGCTCTGGTCGCGAGGAACGGACACCTAGGATCACCTATATAAAGTCGAATCTAAATGATCCTGATGTTACTGAATAAAAGATATTTGGCTTTGTGTAATTCTTAGAATTTCGTAGTATATCCGAGATATTTCGTAGTATAATTTCGTAGTATATGGAGACTCATATTAAAAAAAAACTTATTTTTGCATATCAAACGGTGAATATAATCGGTTCTTAAAAAAATATATTTGCTAATGGATTCTAGAAAGGAATTACGCTCTCAGAAAAGTAAAAAATAATCTAGCATGAAAATAAACTAAGTTTCAAAACTCAATATTAATGTTATTCGACTTTTGCCATCAACCAAAATAAAATAGAGTACTCTGCAATAATTTGGAGTACAGTAATTTTTCATGCACATAAACATAAGACCTTTTTAGAAAAAAAACCGACTGATAAAACAGAAAAACAAAGAACATTAGAAGTGAGTAGGTACCTAAAATATTTACAAAAAATATGTACTACACACCAGTACACGCCACATGAAACAATTGAGCCAACTGCAGACTGTCGCAAACAATGTATAATAGTTCAAGTGACCTAATTATGTGAATTAGTGGATGTCACTAACCTATATTTGTATATTATAATCATATTTTAGTCATACAGGGTGTTCCGGAAACTGAAACACAAGCGCTCGTCGCGACTTGCTTATTCCCTGATTGAAATTCTAATCAGAAATGAAATTACTGTTTAGAGTACATTCTAGGTAACTCAATATTTAATTTATATCAGGGATTCAAAGAGATGCACAGTTTATTCAACGGATTTTACTAAGAACAAAATATAGCGTAGAATTACTTGATTAATTGGTATTTCCCTTCTAGGATAACCGTAAAACAAACGACGTAAAACAAAGTATTTTTTTCGGACCTCTGGTTTCCCACCAGAATGATAATACGCAACTGTAGCTGTTATTGTGTCTCCAATAAAGTTATTTTTTCACTTCCATGACGTCAATAAAACATTAGCTTAAAAACAATACAGCAACCGAATTGGTCTAAACTCAGTGGCGATACCAAAATATTTAGCTTGGAGCACACAATATCTATTTATAGAGCCCGGATTTCATGTTTATGTTAGACTTGGACAAACTATGCCGTATTGCGAAAAACACAGCCTGTAGCGATTTGTATTTTCAAATGTAGATTTAATGAACCTCTGACTACCATACATCCATTCTCCAAAAAAATTAGTTTACCTATTTGATTTAGTTAATATCTGAGAATATTTCACAAACAACGTTTGTGTTTAGTTTTGGCTTAGTACTGCGTAGTGTTAGTAAAAGCTTAGTATTCAGTTCTGTGATTAAAGAGAGTTTCCAAGAGAACTCTGCTTTATAAAAAAAAAGATATTTTGTGTATTGTCCGCAGCGCACCTGGGCCGGGGCCGCGCAGGGTTGCCAATCGTCACAATTCGAGCCATCAGTCGAATGTTTTCTCTTACAACACGCCGCGTCACATGAATCATTTATAAATGCAAATCGCCATTGTTTCCAACTACCCCCGATTATTCACGTTCGGTTATCTTTGACGTATTGAAGCCGGATTTGTAGCAGCCCTGATTTATTTATTCCCAGAGTTATTGATGTGTCCACAATTTGCAAAGTTTCCGGTAAAAAAAATGGCATTTTTAAACGATTGGTCAATTTTTTTTTATTTAGAATATTTGCATAGAGCTGTTCAGAATACATTCTAGCAATCTAAATATTTGACTGGCGGTGCGTTGTCGACTGACTAACAATCAAAGTTATGACGCACTCTGAATTTATTGCACTTTCAAAAGTGACTAATGACTATGTATTACGAGTTCCTCTTAAAATCTACTTTTGTTCCCATTATTGGTCAAATTAATAAATATTCACGGACACGGACATTTAACACATTTAACACAACGCCTTCTAGTCCCAAACTAAGCAAAGCTTATACTATGGGAACTAGATGGCTGATAGAATACATACATACATTTTTTTTTTTTTTTACTTATAATACATAGAAACACCCAGACACAGAACAAACATCTCTGTTTGCCACACAAATGTTTAATTAATACTCTTGTAAGGAGTAAATTTTGAAATATATTAGCCCTCATTCGCATTTTTAGTTGTTACCTCGAAGAATCCTCGAAGAATCCTCGAGTCGAGGCGAGGATTTTTCGAGGTAACGTCTTTAAGCTTCAGAGTAGCTTCATAAACAAATGCATAAACAGTGCGTCTAAACTCAAGGCACCGCTGCGCAGAATGTTGGCGCTAAATTTAATTTGAGATACTTCTGGCCGATATTTAGATGAACAGCGACGTAATGAATAAAACATCTTACTCATACGTATGGTGCTTGGCTTTTTGTGGCCATTGGTGCAGCGAGAACTATTTAAGTACATGAACTAAGAAGAGCTTTCCTATCTTTTAGTTTTGTTTCAGTGGATTTGGTTTTTCGCACCCTTGTAAGTCACTTTGTCACTGTTTGCGTATTTTTGATTAATTTGAAAGGAATGGCTTTTTCACTGAATTCTCACCAGATTTTATTAATTTATTATTTTGTATAAAAAAATCATTTAAAAACGCTGAAGATTGCAAATCAAGTAGTAAGATGTTCGCTAATTTATTCGTCTTATCTTGCGTAACGGTAAAACTAGATTTGCGCTGTAAGTGTCAGAATTTCCGCTTGTTTCAATGCCTCGAATTGAACGAGGCAATATAAAGCTTTGACGATTTACTTTTCAGAATTTCAAGTGATTCTAAAGTCCTCGAGAGTTATACGCCATTTTGCATACGCCGCGCCGCCACATCCCGATACATTATACGCAAAAAATCACAAGTGGGATAACTCACTTCGAATGGGATAACCGAGGGTAAAGAGTTTCTAAGCGTCGTTTAGTTGTTTGTTTTGGGGTGGGAGAAGCGTGTGATGGATTTGAGTAGACTTTTAGTGAAAGAATAAGTAAACGTTTTAGTTCAAGTCTATAACAAACTCGCGTTTGATTCCAACTTCAGCAGTAGCAACGCCTCCTAGCCTCTTTATTTATAAGCGGTGGTATGTAAGAGACAAAACTGCGTTTCAAACCCTCTATATTTCAGTGTTTGCAATAAAATAAAATGGTAATAAGCTCGTACATAAATGACGACTGAATGCAAGTTAATTTCCACCAAACTATTCAAAAAACCCATCGGCAGCAATACTGAATTGCCGTGCAAAATGTTGATTTTATTTTGCAAATACAATACAATAGTTTAACAGAAAACTGGTGAAACGAGCAGAATTCAAAACAGTTTCAGCGCAGCCTCGGGCCGTCAAAGTGAAATAAATTGCATCGGACACCGCTCCCACGCATCGCAAGCGGCTCGGCTGAATGGCCGCTTGCAGGACTGCCTTACTAGCAGGCGAGTGCCTTCGCAAATACAACTCTTTGATAAAAAGCCCCACTTGAGCGGCTCCGGCTACTTACTGCAGTTATTTGCCAAACAATATTACGGCGAGGACTCACGAGGAACGTGCTACGGTTTACATTGCACGCGAGTGCTATTTTGCTCGTCTCTCATTTTATAGACTTTCTTACTTCTTTTCAGATGTAGTATACTGAGTGAGACTCGAAGTGGCACTAGCGAGTTCAAAGTTTCAAAATCCGTTTTGACACTGACATCCCCCTTTATTTCTGAGAAAAAGTTATAGAAGCTGTGCCACAGAGAGATCGATGATATAAAAATACCGATTCATCTCAAATTTTGCCAAATTAGTGCTTACTGACAAACATAAACTCCTCAAGTAAAGGCAGCAGATACCGGCTAACACTTATCATAATATTGCTCAACAATAAAACCGAAGGCGAAGAAATTCAAACTTCATCAATCTTTCACGATCGCAAAGAAATGTAACGACATAGAATCGAATAATCTGGCGCAAAAACGGCACTCATACGGAATCCCGAGATAATACGCGCAACCGTAGGGAAAATATTATTCGATAATTCTGAGGAAGCGAACGAAAAAACTGTGGCACAATAAACAGGGCGTATTCAAATGAAGGCCTCGGGAGGACGCGCGAGAACAATCATAATATTACAAACTTATTTAGGCACGGGCCATAGAGAAGGCGTACACACGGTACAGTCGCGCCCTCATGTCGGCGTCAGCCGTGGCGGGGGCAGTCGCGTACAACAACGCATTCTGCTTGTTTATTATGTCAAACGTCATGATCATGAAGTACCTATGCCATGTTTCCACAAAAGTAAGTCTAGAAATTGTTTATAAAAGGTAAAAATAATGTGTTGTACTTATTGTCCAATAATATATAGAATATTTTAAAAAAAACCAAGTTTATTAAAACAGTTGCCTACCAGACTATGTCTCTACAGATCGGGTCCACTGACTCCGCAGCCCCAGTACTTTAGGCCTCAAGTAAATTCAGGAAAAATTGTGAGCACGATTGTAACCTTGAATATTTACGAGCGTCCCGAAAGGGTTGCCTCAACTTGCCTCGGATAGGTGACGCCTTATGAAATTTTGTCTTTGCATCGAAATGTGAACGGAGGTGCCGTGGAATTGCGGCCTGTCTTTGTTTTTTTGTATTTTTATTTGGGGAGTGAGTGACGCCGCCTTTTGTATCCGCGTACTCTGTAAATTTTTGATTGCTTTCTTGAGTTTAAGGTTTTATTCGAAATGAAAACAAGGACTCAAGTTAGAAAAATACACTTGATATGTTTTTTCTTCTTTATTTATTTGAAAGGCTCGTTTATTTAAAAATACTCATAAATAGGGTCACGGCTTAAATTTTTGTAGTTTATGTCCGTGGTTATACCTACTTGTAGTTAAATCAGTTACAGTTGGATTACATTTACATTTTAATAAGATTATGCTTTCTTGAAACGTTGACCGCTTTACAATAAATATAGAAAACTTCACGCAAACGCAGGGCTTAACATCTAAAACCTTTTATATTTATTACGTACTAGTTTTATGCAACAAAAACACTGCACTATTATTGTTTTAGGTTTAAAACGGTCGGAAATATAATACATTTATGTTATCTTAATGCGATGAAGGTTTTTCATGGCAACATTCGCAGTTTCTCTAAAGCCATAAGATATTTAAATATTTTCCACAAATGAAGAAACAAACGCTGAAAACAAAGGACCCTAACGATACAACCGAGACCGCTCAAATTATAAACGGCAAAGTTTTACATTCCAAGTGGCTCGGTTCAATTCCCGCCCAAGACAATCAACACTCGGATTACCATGAGATTACACACGTAAGGAGAAAAAAATATGTTGTAATACAATAAGGCTGTTTCACACACGAGTCACGTACGGGCGTTGTATGGAGACCCGTGTGATAAGTGGCCTACTACACTCGGGGTTTCAATTAATTGTGTAGACAGTTTTACCCTTTTCTAGTCATGAATAAGTTGTCGAATTAGATAGCAGGAAGTTGTAGAATAGTTAATTTGATAAGTGCTACTCAAACTACAGTGTAATTGAAACGATTTTCGATCGTCTTTTAGGCTAGATTGATATAAGTATCACGCAGCCTTAAACTCTACCTACAGAGCGACATAAAATAAACACTAAATTTGCCCAAAGTTTTTAATGTATCTGTCAAGACCCTTAATGCTTTAAAATAAAAGATAAAATAAAGCATATGACAAAGGCTAAAAGGAAATGAGAACAAAATACATATACGAAAGCCTCAGGGCGAGGCTTATTCATGGTAAGTATATTTTTAATATTTTCCAACTCTAATACAATTCTTTTATAATTCACATTTAAATAAAGACCTAGAATACAGAAATTTGGAATAAAATTGTTCCTTTATTTACCTTACTCTCTGATTTAAAAAAAAAATGTATATATGTATTTTATCAGCCATCTAGTACCCATCGTACAAGCTTTGCTTAGTTTGGGACTAGAAGGCGTTGTGTTAAATATCCGTGAATATTTATTTATTTATTTATTTATTATTTAAAATCATTATGCCTCTTCCAGTCCCGAGCCAGCCAGTATTATACACCATCACGCTGAGGAACATTATCCAACCATTTTTTGAGTCCATTACTCGATGCTCCTAGTCAAAGTCCCGCCATCTCTATTACGGATTTGCAATCTACGTGCAACTTCATACTCTGCCCCATAATTTCAGCATGCTCCTTTTCGCCTTGTATCATTCGCGTGTTTCTATCACGTTTTGATTTTCGGTCAGAACAATGACGGTCGCCGATTTCCAAAAAACAAAGGCACAGTCATCTGTTGCAGAGCCTTAATTATTAAATCACACCCTCTTCTGACCAACTAGTAAAAAGACACCGGCTGTGGGAGGCGACGAGTCGGCGACAATTTATACGTCTACTGGGAAATTAATATCAGGTGGAACTACATGCTCTACTGCGCCCTTTGTGGAGGATAAGTGGATTCGAACAGTGTCAAATTGCTGAGTTTTTGGTTGTAAAGGGGTAGGTTGTAGTCAGATTATCTTCTGAGTCACTTGAACGACTGACGGAAGATTTCGACTGGCAAATACCGAAGTATCCGCCAATTGCAGAACACTCATAGGATAAAAGAAAGATCTTTAAAACAAGGTTGATAGAACCAGTTTTATCGCAAAAAAGAAATTCGTTATTCGTATCTAAACTCTCATTGTTACCACAATCAAATGAGGCAGAAATACATACAAAATGAAAGCCACAATTATTCATTGTACACAGTAGGTACACGACAATGTGAGCGACAAATAACATTACAAATTATATATTTCAAACCGCCTGCGGGGATTACCTGGCCTACCCGAGTGACAGGTGTGTCTCCGCCTTTACGCTCGGAATTATTCCGTTTTGAAATTCGTTTCGTTTTTGTTATTGTTGGAAATAATTTGTTGAGACAGGTTGAGAAGCCAGCAGATTTAGAAAAGTAATTTGTATCTACTTTAGACATTGTCTCGTGATTGGAATTGAGCTGAAACGAAAAAAATAAGAAATTGTAGTACCTAAAACTGTTAAGATCAAATATGTAGGAACCTACTCTCGTTCTACCTATTCTCGTAAGGTGCATTGGGGTAATTGCGAAAATGGGTATATTCCGAAAATCCATAAAATCTAGTAACATAATGCGATATTTTCCTGTTGGCACGAGGATATATAGGACTGTCACGGCGATGCCAATCAAGATGGCGTCTAGACCAATGTTGCCAACAGGAAAATATCGCATTATGTTACTAGATTTTATGGATTTTCGGAATATACCCATTTTCGCAATTACCCCAATGCACCTTATCTAATTTACAAATACAACGTCAGTGCATCTGATTTTCGAGAGGCCGGAAAAAATATTTGCATTTATTTGTAAATATGGTTTTACAAAGAAAACGATGGGTCGATGACATCGTAAAGGTCGCAGGAAACACCTGGTTGCGGCACGCACAAGACAGAGGAGGCTGGCATAACATGAAGGAGGCCTATACCCAGCAGTGGGTGATACCGGGCTGAGATGATGATGATGATGAAAGAAAACCAAACAGCTTTAGTGTTTTTGTTTGTGTAGTTTTTGCAGTTACTGTTGTATTAGTTGCACTATACCAAATTATAATAACTATAAACCTTGCAAAGCTATCACAGACGCGATCATTATTTAACTTCATTTGTTGTTCCGTATCATCTGCATTGAATGGTGAATGAGATCACGCTAACTGAGCAGGTGTTCTCGAAGTGAATGAGTTCACCTCCGTATTGTGCCTTTTGTCGCTATTGTCTTAGCATCTGATACCTAATAAGAGAAATGGAAAATAAAATAAGCTCACCCCTGTAATCTGTATTTCTCTCATTCTTCTAGTCTTGAGGAACTGGCACCTAGAATTACCTAGTTTTTAAGACGATTCTAAATGATTCTTGTGATTTTTTCTTTGTATTCGATTAATATATTTTAAATAAGTTAAATTTTAAGTAGGTATACCTATCGAGCTAAGCAAATTATTTTACTGTGTTTACTCACGAGTTCACCAATAATTTATAATCACTTGCTTTTTCTAAGACTTCTTCCTTGAACTTTTACATCGAAATCTAATAATAAATCAGATGGATTACGGTTGAGCAATAAGCCTTAGTTTGAATTCATTGAAGTTGTATATTATCATTCATTGATTTTATTGAAGAAAACAAATTGGCAAGTTGCAGATCATCTACTTGATGTGAAACGGCTACCTAATGCGGCTTAGCTTCAGTAGGTAATGAGGTCCTGCCTATAATTGACGTAGCTGATGTGTGTGTTTATTTATTTTCTATCCATTCAGACATTAATTTGAGTTATTTAAACAATTAGTAATCAGAAAGTGGCATTTTGCAACACGCTTCTGGCACAGAAGACGCAGCGTGATTGACAAACCGAGCGCCGGCGTAATTAGTTCACTGAATAAACTTGATGAAAACGCGACGCAGCTCACACCAAACGGCATTACATTAAATTCATAACAGCCGAGCTGTGACCCGAAAGCTGTTTCTGTGTAATACTAAAATAGATGAGACTCAAATTATGCTTAGTTTAGCACTGACTGGACCACATGGATAAATAAAATGGTTTCTGGAAAACAACTTCTAAGAGACTGAAACAAGAATGGACGGCTAGAAAACTAACTGGAAGTGAAATCGATGCAGAAAATGCTTTTGGGTAAGTTTGTAAAAAAATGGTGGTGAATTTAATCCGAGTTTATCCCGGTGTAAATGCATCTCGTTCGGCAGAGTTCGTATTCAAGTGGCGCATTACACATACATCGGCGACGGCATAAATCATACGCTTTGCATACATTGCGCGGTTAGTGCGCCGCCTCACTGACTGCAGCGCTTTATGTGAGCAATCGTACCGGCTCTCGTTAATTATAAAGACTCATTTTAAAGAAAGAATATTTTGTACTAATTGATGATTGATGCTTATTTGAGTGGCAAGGCGGTCCTGAAAATGAAATTATCTTTCTGCAGGAATTCTTTCGTCTAAAAAAACTTAAACCACGTTATACTCATCACAATCTTGGTTCAAACCACCCAAATCTAGAAGCACACACAAAACACTAGGCACAAGCTTACAGCTTCACAGTACTAAAGTTACTCAACTATTTGCGGAACATAACTCTCCACGGAACTATTCTGAATTCAAAGTCAATAACACGGCAGTTACGCACGAGCGTCGAATGGGCCAATGTTTGGGCATGTTGAGCAAACCATGCGTGATGATAGGCCAAAGTTTTCCGCAACTACGTGTAAGAGGAAACCTTACCAGACGGGAGGACCGTGTTAGTTTTAGTATTACTGTAACTTACTCATTGTAGAGTATTTTGCTTTTTACTACAGAGATTCATTCATAAAAAGCAGCATTGATCAAAAGTGGAAATCAATTGAGTTTATTTTTTTATTCCATTTAGCTGATCACTAGGTACTTGTTTATAAATCTTCAATTGAATATATATTCGTTGACGTCCTTTGAATTTTAGAACAACCAAAGACACACAATGCAGGAGTTCATGCAAAAGCAAAACGCTACGTTGGCAACATCACCGTTTGAAATGTTCATGGAAACTTCCATCAAATAGGATAGTTTAACCCATCGAAACTGCGATACGCAGTTCCCACGAGATATACCGTGCTAGGGTCTGCACAGAGTTATGTATTGAAAGCGGTTTAAATAATGTTACGATGAAAAATCACTGATTAAATGAAAAGTAACCAAATAATCTATTGTTGAAGTCATTCTTTACCATATTCTTTATCCAATCAGTAATCTAACGTCACTATCCCATTTATTCTGGTGCCCCTCTTTTTAGTTTTGAATAAGTACTGATAATGTACACATGTAGTTAAAAGCTCATTGGGTGTAATGGGCAGCAGAACTTAAAAAAAATTGGATAGGCTTCCAACACGCTGCGCTAAGCCAATTAAACAAGAAAATAAACTCGCTACCTCTCACCACCAAGCCCACTGCCGACCACACAACAAATGAATAGCAATTGCGTAGAGATTACACCAATCCGAAAGGGCCCGAACTTTGACGATCACAAGTTGAGTACCGTTCCAGTGAATTAGTCAAGTGGCTGCGAGGTGGCGCTTAATCAACAATTGATAACGTAAGTTTTCGGCTCGGGGTGTTTGTTACACGCCTTTTTGGAAGGTTAAGAAACTATCTGTTACGCTGTGAAGGTGAGAAGGTTACGCGTGGGTGGAAATGTGTAACGAAGCATTTTAATTTTTGAAATATTTCTGCCAGATATTGACTCCCACACACGGATCAGTGGACTTTTAAGGGCTGGTTATATTAATTGACTTTACTACGGTAATTTTACTCCATCTATCATAAAAGCACATGGAATAAAATTATCATAATTATCATTAAAAACAGGTGCAGAAAATGAAGTCTATCGAGGATGTGTTGGTTACTCGATTTCAAGTAACTGCTTTCATAAAATAAGTAGGATAACAATACTATATACTACTATTTTAATCCTTAAAATCTCACCATGTAACATAATAATTGCAATAAATGATATAAATATGAATATATGAATATAAATATATTTTAAAAACAAATACATTTACAAATTCTGGTTTCAAAATAGAGTCATCCAATCAGATTGGATCAATAAATGTTATTTTACATAAAATGCTCTATTGCGTCGCTTTCTCATGAATGTATCTCATAATATTTCTCCGAGCGGAATATTATGATTCTGTTTCGTGACGAGCTGTAATAAAATCTAGAACACAGATGTTTTCTGAATCTAGATAAATCTGAGAGCAAATAAAAAGAAAGGGACATGATCTTGACATTATTGAGAAGCGCACTCTGCGAAATTCTTTTACTTTGAAAAGTATATGGGCTCGGAGATTTTAAATAATATGTACTTTTAGATTTACAATATTTTTTGGAAAACTACTTGAACCTAACGAAAAATCAGATGAAATGATTTTTGTTGTTTTCTAAGATATCTCAATGTAATTTTATTTAACGATGCTCAAAGAGGATTTTTCTTTAGAATCATACCTAACACACATAAAGATCACTCAAAACTAAAATAACATACAAAAAGCGGACGTTTATAGTGGATTGCGAAGGGTTGGTACCCGCGTCAGACGGACAGATTAACGCCGTAAGCCGACTGACAAGGACGGCCGGACGGCCGGACAGCGCCGGAACCGACGGACGGGGATTTTTTCTTCATATTTTAGACGTTTTTGGACCTTTATTACATAGAAACAATATTGATTGACAGGCAGGGCGGATTCTATTCTTACTCGTGGTCTTGTGCACTATCTGTTCTATTTCTTGTTCATACAACTTAGTAAAACCTCTTCTTCTTATCTTATTCTTAGTATCATTAATTATTATATAAATATATAAAACTCTTTTGAAGCTGACTAACAATCAACGCTCAGCTTAAACCATAAGTCCTAGAGGTATGAAATTTAAAGGGTAGTATCAGTGTAGAGGTGCAAAAGGAAAGGAATTTTGAAAAGTCACACTCGAAAGGGTCTAGAACGCGAGCGACATCGCGGACGACGGTTAGTATAATATAAAAAATTACCACTTAAAAGTGATGAGTAAATAATTAAAGGCTATACTTACAGTGTATTATATAGTAAATTGAAATCGACCTCTGTCATTGTTTGACAATGGTATCGATTCGGTTGTTGCCTTTTTCTAAACTAACCTAATTTGACAGCTCTAAAATTATAGCCGTCCTTATCGTTTCAGTTTATGAGAAAGGGACGGCAACATTTTTAGTGCTGTCAAATTAGGTTAGTTTAGAAAAATGCAACAACCGAATCAATACCACTACCTGTTAGTAAGAGCAACAGTAAGCAGCAGGCTAACCAAAACAATTGTATACTAAGTTTTAGCTAACTAGGCGTAGCAAAAATAGGGAAATGTAAGACTATTATCTATTGCAACAATAGATGTAGCACTCGCGTAGCAGACGTAGCAAATGCGTAGCACTGGCGTAGACCCAGTGCAAACAAAAGTTCATGCGTTCATGCGTTCTCTTTTACTCCCATTGCGCGCTACGTACGTCTCTGTTACTCCTTACAACATTGACATTACAAATGCGCCAACACAAAGCAAATTGTGTAATCTTACTTTGTGTTCATTTGCTGTATTTAAGACGTGCATCACACAGGCGACGTCACACGTACATTCAACAACATAAGTTCATTAACAAATTCATTTTGTTAAGTTGATTAGAACTAAGTTTTAGGAGTTTTACTTTTTTAAAATTTTTTTCAAGAGGTTAGTTAAATTTTGATCTATAAACTAAATTCAAAGATGTGTTTTGAATTTAGTTTATAGATAAATTAAGTGTGTTTTTAAAACTTAATTTGTTAATCGATTTATGCTACTGTCTGTACAAGTGTGTGCGTTACACTGAGAGAGTTGACTTGCTTGCAATAAAACTTTCCTCTGGGGGATGGAAGCTGTTTGTTGGGGGTTCAAGTTAAGAGAGAATGACTTGCAACTTTAAATAAATAAATATAAATATTCACGGACACTTGAAGCAAAGCTTGTACGATGGGAACTAAATGGCTGATAGAATACATTACATACATTTTTTTTGTAAATACATACTTATGATACATAGAAACACCCAGACACAGAACAAACATCTATGTTTGCCACACAAAATGTTTGTTCTCGGTGGGGATCGAACCCACGACTCACAGCACGGAAGGCAGAGCTACTACCCTCTGAGCCTTGATGCCTGTCAAACTTTGACAGAACAATAACTATCACCCAAATAACGGGTCTATTTCGCACTAGCCTCCACATTTACACACTGGATAGCTACGATTTTCCGCACCCAGCATAGGTGCGGAAAAACGTCATCTTTTTTCTGATAAATTTTGGTGACGATCTGAGGACACGACTCAGCTCTAAAATGTACTCAACGCGTAATATCTATGTGTGCCATTTTGGTAGGTATTTTTATATTTTCAATGTCAGTACTCCGTTGTCTAGCCAAGTCTAGTTAAGCTGGTACCATTAGGTTAATCTTTCATATGTAAGTTACTAGTGGTGAAAACTAAAAAAAATAAAACACTAGCTATTCCAGAATGTAATCTTATCTAGATGAATATTTAATAGTAAAATAGGAATCTCCATATTCTCGCGCCTTGGCGTCGCTAAGCGAGCGGAGTTCAAAGCAGCGCTGTGCGGAAAGTTCGCGCAACTTCCAGTCGCACCTCTCTAATTGGGTAAATACACGGTCTCGATTTAACAGTACATCAAACTTGATAGCGATTCCTTTGAACATGTAGTTAATTTTTTTTTTTACAAATTTGCATTTTATAATATCCCCACTGGTAGGGATTACTTAGTATGGATTTCTGGAATATATCAAAATGATGATAGAGATAGATGGAGATAGAGTGATAGAGAAAAAAATATTTGGCATGCAACATAACACAGTAAAATAATGATAATGATACCTTTGTTCCGCTACTGAAACAATAAAGTTCCTGTTTGCTCCACTCTGTACCATACGGTATGGATTTCCGAACATACTTACAGTACTCTGTATGTTCAAAGTCGAGTTGTCGAGTTGCATTGTGCTGAAATTCGTAGAAGGTTACTTCTGTCCGGTTTTCAATACTTAAATCAGAAAAACATTTAACTGTGGATCATTGTAAACAGCTAAATAATAGTTTTAGTTTTATTTCAATCCAAAATGAACGAAAATAAATAAGAAAACCATTCTGTTACTTTAGTTTTTTTTTTAATAAAATAAAAAACTAGATAATCTAATATTCGAACATGTTTATTTGCCGGATGTGTTACGGCCTCGTAAACTCAAAACGAATAAACTTCGCAATTCAAAAAGTAGATTAAATATTCAAACAAAGAATCCGTCAATCTGAAACTTACTTAAGCCACAAATCTTTTTACGTTTTCTCAAATAAGTTTAACAATAATTATTATACCATTTATTACGATGTCAAACGATAATGTTCGGTTCAAGTGAGCACTTTAAATTCAAACACTTGACGTAGTTCCGTCATTTTGTTTGTGTAAATTGACCTTTAATACTTCAGCTTTAAGGTTGAAGTGGTTGAACAAGCGTTTTTAATAATGTGCGGGACATGTAAATTCGGGCAAAGTTTTGCAATAAAAGTTGCAGCGCGCCGCCGGCGATGCATTCGCCTATAAAGTTTATAGTCTGTGCTCTCTCAAATGCTGCTACCGTTGTTCTTGTTAAGTCCAGTATATCCCAGGGTTGTTTTAAAAATCGCTTTTGATATCTGTAAGTGATAAATATTGTGAAGGTATTAAGTGAGCGCCCATTATTTTCTACAGTAGTTTTTCTGTTTCTCTCATTTATAAAATTGTATGTGGTGTGCAATAAAGGGGTTTTCCTATCATGTATAATGATTTTATCTTAATTGGTTGCCTAAGTTTTAGTAGATTAATATTAGTTACTAAAACTGTACAAACTGATATGCCTTGTATTACATCACTGTGAAAAAAAAAACCTGTGCGTGCAGTCCCTACGCGCGGGAGAAGTTATACTTCGAGTGCCACGCATTCACTCTCGCTCTGTGTTTAATAAAAATAAATAAAAAATAAAATTCGTTTATTGCAGGCACAGACCCATATCACATAAAATTAAGTAAGAATAAAATAAATGGAAATAAAAAACGTTTAATGTGAAATTAATTTAGTATTTATTTTTCTGTACTTAATTTAGTATTTTTTTGTATTTATTTTAATGTCCTTAACCAATATGTAGTGGTTATTTAGTTAGAAAAGGTTCTATGCTCATGTTGCCTTAATCAGAACTAGATGGCGCTGCTAAGTTTGATCGGATCCTAGAACGCGCTATCGAAGAATTTTGCGTTTTGTGTGAGGTAGCGCAACCTAAGTCGTCGCATTAGAATTGTTTTTCTTTCGATTTACCGCTTTATGACAGACGTCAGCAATAAACACGATAGACGATTCTAGTATTCATTCTGTACAGTCACTATAGAACGTCCACCGCTTTGTAAAGACTACAAATATTAGTGAGCTAGATGAAAACTGAAATGCTCGCGCTTTGACGAATTTATTATTTTGTCATTTTCTGTTCGTTTCCAAATACAGAGAGGTCTTCTGTCTCTAGCTGCTCTACTCGTAACTTCATCACAATAGTGGTGCTGAAATAAGTACCTGCTTTTGAAAGCAAAGGAATAAGTATCTCTTTGTAATGTACCTGATAAGATATTGTTCCTACAAGTCATACTATTTAAATCAAACCACTTTAAATGGCAAACTATGAAAATAACAGAGGAGTAACAAACCAAAATAAAATTATGCAAAAGAAAACTGCGTTTATATAAATAAGTCTACTTACAAGCTCCAGAACTGCACCTCATTATTATTTATGAGGTATTTAGTAACCCCGCGAATGCTCAAAGGAAACGAACACGGATGCGAGAGCTTGTACAAACAGTTTTAGGAATGAGAATAAATTTCATTTCGTGTAAGACACATTGCAGTCGGTGAAGTAACTTCCCGTTGCACTGCACGTGCCTAGAAACTGTGCTGCGTTCAGCGCGGGCTGTTTACTGGATCTAGTTAACTATTTTTTCTACTTACCCATTAAAATTTTATTAGTAAAAAACTAATTATCTGTTATTATAGATAGAGGTAAGGTGCATTGGGGTAATTGCGAAAATGGGTATATTCCGAAAATCCATAAAATGTAGTAACATAATGCGATATTTTCCTGTTGGCAACATTGGTCTAGACGCCATCTTGATTGGCATCGCCGTGACAGTCCTATATATCCTCGTGCCAACAGTAAAATATCGCATTATGTTACTAGATTTTATGGATTTTCGTAATATACCCATTTTCGCAATTACCCTAATGCGCCTTAATCACTGTAAGGCTTGTCCGCGCGTAAGCTTAATTCATAAATCTTTTTGCAATTTCTGTGTTCCATTTTTTTCCGTCCTGTCTTAAATCTACGAGCGTCTCTTTATAACCTTACGGATTGTTTTTCGATAAGTTATATTTAATTAAATTGCGTTACCCAACCTGCTCAGATAAATGATTCCCTTCTAAGACCTAGACTCAAGTTTTTTATTCATCAACCCACATGTTAAATCATCTAGATTAATTGCAAAGGTCTAATTATTAATTGCATTAATATACGTACTAGTACTAGTGAAGTGTGAAGGAAGCACAGTGGAAACGCCGACGGGGGCGCGTCGTGGTGCGTGACCGGCGCTCGTAAGTATTGCTTTGACATACCGACGTAGACAAACTGCAGAGAATGTGCGCCACCGGTAAATATCGAGAATTGTCTCTCCAAATGAGTTCCTCGCCGGTGGAATAACGTACCTTACGACCTCGTCATGTGCCTTCGGATATGTTCAAAAGTTATCAGGAAAGATGTTTTCAGTCTACGACCGCGTTCACAATATGCCCATGCCGCTGCAGGCATTATTGCCGCGGACTTATTGCCACAGCAACATCGCCTTTATTCTCATTAAGGAGCAAGGGCATGAACTTGGGCCGGGAGCCGGGACAGAGGCATTATCGTGTTCACACTATCCTCGTGCCCACTTCCCTGCACAAGTCCCTGCCGACTGCGGCATAGTGCGAACACACCATACGAGAATCACTCAGCTAATTACCCTCAAAACTTAACTGTGTTTGTTCATAATGTGACGTCATAATATCATTACGACTATCATCAGCATAATAACATGTGAAAGTAAACTGCTGGGCAAATACGCCCAAATTTTTTTAGAAATAATTATTTTCGGCCTTCTCCAGCCATCGACTTTCCGCGGTTAAATTATGATGCTGTAAGTTCATCGAACTGTCTCTCTGCCTTCCGGTTCGTGGTCACCATTCCAACAACCAACTTAGTTGGTAATTTTGTTGTTGGAACGTAATACATTGCATAAAAAAATTCATCCTATTTATACTTAACTAGCAGTCGCCCGCGGCTTTGCTCAAATGGTAGCAGCATACGCATTATTTGGTATAAATCTTTGATCCTAACTTTTAGACCCTTTAAGGTGCGACTTTTCAAAATTCTTTTCTTAGTGCACCCCTACACTATATAAGGATACTAACCCTACAAATTTCATACTCCTAGGACTTATAGTTTAGGCTGTGCGTTGATTGTCAGTCAGTTGATTATGATAGTAATTTTGACTAGAGTATGAATTAGCAGTAGGTATTGAGTGAAACGATGTTGGGTGGTACAGTAGCAAGATCTGCAAAACATTCCATTCCAACAAACATTGCGTCTTCAGCGCCTTATGTAGTATTACGTCATTTCAAGACGGATTGTCTCACAGTAAATTCTGTAATTTCCTGGCATCTCGACTTGCAGATAATTCAGAAGCTGGTAAACTACATTATACTACTGAGAAATAGTTTGAATGAACCGAATACGAATAAACTAAGATATTTATAATATCACGCTATCATAGCGATTAGTCTATGACGCTTGTGTGTCAATTCCATACATTTTGACTAATTGGATCATTGATCACGTATCTTCGGGTGAATTAAAGGAATAAACCAATAAATAAGATAACTAACGGGTCAATACTCAAACGTTACTTATATTAAGTTCACATGCTTAAATTATTGCTATCCTTTACAAATGAGTAATGTCAAACAGAGGCAGAGCAATTTTAAGTGGTGCTTAAGGTTGAGTGACGTTTCAGTTGAGACATTTTAAACTGAATGTTACAAATTACCTCAGCAAATATTCACGAAGCCAATATGCTTGGAAGTATCCTCGTGGATGTCACAGTAGAAACTTATCCGTACACCTTAATTTATTATTTACAGGAAACTAAATAACTCATTATATAATAATAGAATACAGAACACTAATAGTGCATTTTGGAAAAATAAGTAAAATACAAGTTCATTGAGGACGTGCGCTTTGAAGCAATGTCTAGCGTTACTCTGAGATGCAATGGCGGTCTCATGTTGGAACTTGTTATTGCATCACAAACCGGAACTCAACTAAGTTTGTGCCAATGCCAGAAACACTGCTCAGCGGCAGTCCACTATGCAAATGAGTGGGCTCGATGGGATTATTTTTCCCATCTGGCCCACTGGTGGGATGGCCGGTGGGCTCAATGGGAATAACCCAATATAGAAGAGCTCTTTCACAAACAGCTCTACTACTAGAACTTGATCTGATGATGATCTCAATAGTATTTAGTAAAAGTTGACACTCTGCATATTCTGTGTACCGATACTCAATTACGAATATTGTGGAGCGTCGCAAGTTGAGTGGAAGTTGGCCATCCGCTTTGCAGTTCGCAAGTGCTTCAGTTTGAGAACTTGCTATAACTATTAGGGCCCATCTCTGGCCGATATTAGCACTTCCACACTAAACGAATGAATCTGATATCGGAAAAAAGTCTAATTATCTCTTTATTTTGAAATTGTGAAATGTCCTTTAAACATCTTGTTTACCTGACCTTGAAGGTTTCTATCTTTAAGTACAAAGAAAGATATTGAGAGCGGTATCTAAAGAGCGTTGTACACTACCTAGATACTATTTCAGCGTGAGTTAGGTTATTAGGAGAAAAAAAAATCATATCACATAAAGAAGCCCCTACTTCAATCTTACTTATACCGCTCCAATTTGAAGGTTCATCAAATAACAGAACGAGTATATTTACAACAATGGCAGTGAGAAGGGCGCGTTATAATCCGTCCGTCTGTCTGTCCGACTGATGCGGGTGAAGCCGCAGCTGAGCCGAGATATATTAATATTTTACTTTATTTTATACGCTACTTCCAAAAAATATTGCCAGCTAAACCTCTTAGCATTAAGATAAATTAGTGTTAGTTATAAATATTTATTTTGTATTTTAATAGAAATGATTTTAATGTTAAATGGTGAATAGAGCACTACAAAATTCATAATAATGTTAGAACAAAAGAAAATCAAGTGTTTTAAACTCACTGGTATCGTTTTCAAAGCATGACGATAGATTGGAATAAAATTAAATTATTCGTCGGTATGTGCAAGCATTGTTCTGATTGTTTGACAAAATAGGTACTGCTAAACATGGATTTAATGTTACATTTTGTAAACTATGTCTAGAGTTAAATGGCAGATTGCAGTGTTATTAATTTCATTTCTATGTGTGCCTAGTTTTTACAGTCATCCCACAACACCAAACTCTACAAACACAACGCCGTTAATGCAGACTAGAAAACGAAGAGGAGACCATACTCAAAATATCTTGAAAACTGAAGCAGAAGAGTCCAAAGATAAAATAGATAGAAGGCTAAACAATGAAACTATGAAAGGAATAAAAACCAAACAAGTTGAACTTTCGAAAATTAAGTTGGTGGAAGAGAAAACTAAAGATACAAGTTCATTAAAGCATAAGGCAGACTTGAAAAAAAGAAGACAAATAATTTCAGACTCAGAAGAACTTATAGCAAATGATCCTAAAGAAGAAGGATACCTGCCAGTGTGCGGCATAGACTCCTATGAAGACAGCATTTTCGGCTGCATAGATGTAGATAAGGTCGTATATGATGAAATGGAAGCTAATGGTTCTGATATCAAAGATATAATCCACAGATCGGGTGCAATGAGCACTGACATCATTTGGTTAGACGAAGCACCAGAAGTACAGAAACTACCTGAAGAAATGGAGTTATGTAGAGGCTTAGCTAAATGCAGAATGCCTTTTGGAACTAATTCAACTACGCTAGAGGATATTAGCATACCTGAGAAATATATTAGCATTCCTGAGGGAGATATTAGCACTACTGAGGGAGATATTAGCATTCCTGAGAGAGATATTAGCATTCCTAAAGAAGATATTAGCATTTCTGATGGAGATATTAGCACTGATTATTAGCACTTAATTGCTTTCCGCTGACAAGTTTATATGAAAATAAGTAGCTAACAGAAGTTATTTTCTTCTTGGTCTGCTCATCACATTTTTTTTGGAAAATATTGGTTTTTCTTATCTATATTTATGTTAACCCTAGAACTAACACTAAACAATGACAATGGTGTGCCTAATAGCTAATATAAAAATAATAGCAGTCATAAAATGTTTCAAATCCTATACAACTAATAATATTATAAACACGAAAGTTTGTAATGATGTATGGATGGATGTTTGTTACTCGTTCACACAAAAACTACTGATCCATTTTGGAATACATAATAATATAATTATTGTCCGTGAGCTCTTGGAAAATCAACGGGATCCAACGGTACGCGAACAAAGTCGCAGGCGCAAGCGACCTAGTCGGCTTATAAATCACTAGCTTCCGCCCGCGATATCGTCTGCGTTCCGTATATTCCAAGTTTCATCCAAATCGGACCAGCAGTTACAGCGTGATTGAAACACAAACATCTAAACTTGGACATTTTTAATATTACTAGCTTCCGCCCGCGACTTCGTTCGCGTCCCGTTGGATCCCGTTGATTTCCCGAGATAAAAAGTATCCTATGTATCCCAAATACCTCCAACAATATGTGTACAAAGTTTCGTGATGATCTTTTAAGTAGTTTTCGCGTGAAAGCGTAACAAACAAACTTTCACAATTATAATATTAGTATCCCTTGTATAGTAGGTGCCAAATAACACCTCAATACAGGTCATTCACCCACCTTCAAAACGATGTCGCAAAATTCAATTTATGAATGGCTAATTCTGTCGCTTTCCATACAAACCTGTCGCTAAGACGGTAGTCTCGTAGTACTGTTTGTTTACCATTCATAAATTGAATTTTGCGACATCGTTTTGAAGGTGGGTGAATGACCTGTATTGCGGTGTTATTTGGCACCTACTATAGTACCTATCATCAATTGTTTAATTTTTTCTTTCTTTTATGAAAGTAAATGATGAACAAGCAAATGGCCTTCGTGATGTTAGGCGGTAACCTCTACAATATATAACCATGTATTGCCACACCGAGCATGACCATTAAAGAAGTGAGGCCTCACAATGTGTCCATCACTCCTGAGACGAAGGTAATGTAAAGTTATTAATCACAAGCTGACCCGGCGAACTTTGTTCCGCTTTAGAGGCAACGAATGAGCATATTTTGGATTTTATACCTACGAACCTCTAAAAACCCCTACAAACCCCTAAAAACCTTACAAGCCCCAAAAACCCCCTACAAACCCCTAAAAACTCCTACAAACCCCTAAAAACCTCTGAAAACCCTACAGACCCTTACAAATCCCTAAAACCCCTACAAACCCCTATAAACCCCAAATGCTGGGTGCACGTTTTGGAAACGCTTGTAAAAATTTCATCTTTGTACACGTAGCTTAAGAATGAAAATGTTACGCGGAAAAAAACACATCAACATCAATTTCCAATTGTCAAATGATCAAACATTACTTTTAGCTGTCAGCTGTGTAAAGATTATATTGCCAAAAGCGCTAAAGTTACATTAGAAAAAATGTAATTTTGGTGGTTAAGTAAATTTTCTAATTTTCCGTGCAATTTTCTTAATTTTTTCTTTCATAAGAATCTTCTCCTGACAATAACAAATACAACAAAAAAGAATTAGCGAAATCGGTCTAGCCGTTCGCGCGTGATGCCGCGCCGTGGCCAAGGAAAATAGGGAATCATTTTTATGTAGAGAGATTTTCATGTGCCTGTCAGGTTAAAAACCTGGCAGGTTTTTGGAGTAAAAAATCAAGCCCCTGGTAGCAAAGATATAAATGCAAGTCGGGATGAGCACTGACATCATTTGGCTAGACGAAGCACCAGAAGTACAGAAACTACCTGAAGAAATGGAGTTATGTAGAGGCTTAGCTAAATGCAGAATTCCTTTTGGAACTAATTCAAGTACACTAGAGAATTTAAACATTCCTTAGGAAGATATTAGCATTCCTGAGGGAGATATTAGCATTCCTAAGGGAGATATTAGCATTCCTGAAGGAGATATTAGCATTTTTGTGTGTGGCAAACATGGATGTTTGTTCTATGTCTGGGTGTTACTATGTATTTTATGTATGTATTTACAAAAAAATATTTATATAATGTATTCTATTAGCCATCTAGTTTCCATAGTTCAAGGTTTGCTTAGTTTGGGACTAGAGGGCGTTGTGTTAAAATGTCCGTGAATATTTATTTATTTATTATTATTTATTCCTGAGGGAGATATTAGCATTCCTGAACGAGATATTACACCTTCCCCGTGATTTGTCTTTGTTTCTTAACTTTTATAAACTTTATTTCCTACACTAAAATATAATAAAAATAATGTAATATATTGCTCTGTTAAACAGTTAAGATCCCTCATTTTCATAGTTTTTCGTAGTCTAATTTTGATTCCTTTTTTTACTCATAATAGTTGGTATAGAAGGTGTAAAAATATGGAACTGTAAAGTATTTGTGGATAAAAATAGAGGCGGCGTACTCCCACGGATAAGTATAATATGAAGAAAGGGGATTAACCCATGTCAGGGCACGGACGGGAGACGTAATAACTGTAACGGAGATAAAAGCAACTCTACCCTACAGTACACCGACGTGAAACCGAATGAACTGAAATAAAAAGCCATACTCTTAATAACTTTTATTTAATTTTTTTTTCTAAGTGATGCCACAAGTTGGTATCTCACCTGATTGATACTTCCCAGAACTTTGGTACGGATGGTAGTAAATTTCAGTTTGGGGTGTACTTACGAAGTTCTAAAGCATTGAATTTTGGTGAATACTATTAATCCCACACGGGCTGCTCGCATTTAGCCGTATCCTGGCAAGCCTTAAGGTTGACAGGTTCATCTTCTTCTTCTTCTTCTTGTTCAGAGTCATTTTTGCCCCAACCAAACGGGATCGTGCTCTTTGTCGCCTCTTTTTGTTGCATTGTAGGACGCGGACGCTTTCCCTTCAAATGCAATATGTGCTTATGTTTAGTTGTGACAACAGTTTTTCTCATTTTTTGCATAGTCACTTTAGAAGTGGCTTTCGCTCTTGGTTTGGCAGTAGTAGTATCACAGATGGTCTCGACTTCTAGATGCAGAGGCACTACTTTCGGATTTTTGGTGGCTTTCTTCGGTCTGCATTTGAATTGGACTTTAATTGGTGCTTTTGCTATTGGACTCACTTCAAGGGCTTCTATACTTGGTTGGATGATTTGACTTTCCTGTAGATCGGCGATTTCTTTCATTGGTCGAATTTGTAAAACCAACGCTGAGCTTAGTCGAAAGCATGCTAGGAGTTTTATTAGTGTTGGAAAATACATTGTTGCTTTGTAAATGTACGTTGGAAATAATATAAAAAGTAATTTTTATGTTTTGCTATGGTTTTACTTTCGTGATCAGTATGCTATACATATAGGGTCTAACTACATATAAGCAGGTGTGGGTGGTCGTATAAATTTTAACTTTTCATATTGGTAAATGTGTAATTTTCTCTTAGAATTTAACATTTGGATAGTATACATAAATATATTTTGTGAGATGCTGTATAACAATGTGTATTTAATTTATGTTACATCAACAGTAAAAAAAAGATAGTGATGTTTATCAAAAAACTATAGATTTATTTTTTGTTCCAAGACGGAACGCAAGTGGCGATGTTAGTTTTGCATTTAATCTCTGGTAAATCAGTTTTTGCTTTCGTGAACTCATGATTTGACAGCCACGGGTGAGTACTAGATGACATCTCTGTTTGTTTTGTATGATCTTCAAGCTTAAGGTGAGATTTGTGAATTTTAAACTTTTTCTTGTTGATTTTTTTCGTTTGTAACTTTTTATGTACCTTTTTCTCTTTTATTATCTTTTGTGGCGGTTTACTTTCTATAATTGTCTTCTCTTGTAACTTTACACTCGGTTTTAACGTTTTTGACCGTAACATCTTCTTTGGCTGTAACTTTAGCGGCAACCTTGAAGGTTTGAGTTGCGTCGTCGTCGGCAACGTGTCACAAACGGTCTCAGCTACTTTATGTAATCGAACCAAATTAAGTTTTTTGGTATGTTTTGACTTGCAAGTAGTTGGTTCACAGCTGACGTCAGAGAACGGATCCGGGCCACATGGAGGTTTTTGGTCTCTCAGTTTAACTTCAATGGGTTGTATGTTTTGAAGTTTCACTTCGGTTGGTTCTGGGTTAATTTTGATAATGTGTCTGTGTTTGTGGTATGGTGATAGTTCTTTTACAGGACGAAAACGTAAAACTAAAGATAAAATATTCGGGAAACATGATAAAATAAAAATAAATGTTAAAAAATACATAGTTTCTTTTAACTACGCTGCTGGTTTCTATAGAATGTTATAATGAAGTAGGAAATAATAAAGGCTGTGTCACGGTTGTTAAACGCTGTGGTGTTAATTGGATAAGGGGTAAGTAAGTATAAGAAAAATATTTATAAAATAAAAAATATTACATTTAGTAATCTGGCTTTATCTTTACCACAAAACTATAACTTTTAATCTAAGTTATAACACAAATAGCGAGTTCAGATTTACATACAAATTCTGGTATACCAGTGCTTGCTTTTGTCATATGTCCATGAGACAGCCACGCATGAGTACTGCGTGTTATAGCTGTTTGTTCTTGGCGATGTTTAGAGATCCTATCACTTAGATTTTTCTTGTTTATCTCTGTGTTGTTTAATTTACTTTCGCGTAACATTTTCTCCAGTAACGTTATTTTTAAATCTTTTTCATCGTTGGTTATCTTCCCCATTACTTTTTTTTCCATTATTATCTGTTTATGTAACTTGTCTTGCAGTAGCTTTACACTTGACTGTGACGTTGTTGACCGTAATTTCTTCTTCTGCAGTGATTTTACATTCGGTTGTGACGTTTTTCTCTGTAATTTCTTTTTTTGCCGTAACTTTACATTCAGATATGATGTCGTTGATTTCTGTTTCTTCTTGAGCAATAATTTTAAACTTTGATGTGACGTCTTCGACTGTAGTTTATTATTTTGTAGTTTCTTATTTGGCGGTAGCTTTCGAGGCAACTTTGAAGTCTTGAGGCTAGTTGTTGGCACCGTGTTACAAATGGTCTCAGCAATTTCATGTAATCGAGACAATTGAGAATTCTTTGTCTGTTTTGGTCTGCAAGTGGTTACTTCGCAACTGATGTCGGGGAATGGTTCCGGTCCACATGGAGGCTTTTGGTCTTTAAGATTAACTTCAATGGGCGTTTTTCTGTGCGTTTTCAATTCGGTTTGTTCAGGGTTAATTTTGATAATGTGTCTTTGTTTGTGGTTTACTGATAGTTCTTTTACAGGACGCAAACGTAAAGTTAGAGATAAAATATTTGGAACGCATGCTAAAACAAATAAATATGTAAAATAATACATGGTTCAAAATACCTACGCTAGCTTCTTAGCATTGTTGTTAACTACAATATCAAATGTTTTGTCACGGTCGTAAAACACTGCGGATTGATTAAATGAAATGTAAGTTATTATAAATTATGTTTTATGCTAGTGTGTTATGCTTAAGCAAGTATAGCTTATCCAAGCCAGTTCCACGTGACCTGATCGTCGTTCCGATATTTAGGGATTATATTCCTTCCTACTTCACAAGTGTTCATCTCACTTTGATTAATATTCAAAAACGTTCGAGCACGACAAACATATTACTTTCACTGATATTTACCTCCCTCGGCGCTGCGTCAATACGGATGTTAGTTTTGTCTCTAATTAGCGTAATGCATTCAGGTATTACTGCTAATTCATTACTCGGGCGTAAGCGGGTGCTTGTTTCATTGTATTCGCTGGTTTATTAATGCGTCCGATGGGACTTAACTAACCTAAAATGTGGCTTTATGCTCACTTATATTCTGTTTATTCTAGTAGATAATCTAGCGATAGTCAATGCAAGCTGAGAAATTAAAACATAATTATAGACATTTTTTAGCTAGCTGACAACGGGAAGGCTTAAACGTTTGGGAGCTCTTGTCGTGGAATACCAAATACTAGATCGGGAGGAAGAGATGATTTTAGGATGCCTAATACTCAACTTGGAATACAATGGTTATCATAACTAACTTATAAAAAAATAAGTTTTAAAACTAAAACCCGAGTACTGCAAAATCACGATCTAAAAAGTATGGAACAAGAAAATATTCTCATGTGTAATGAATACGGTGATGTCCAAAGAATAGCCGTAGTGATGCTTTGCCCTAAGCCTGTAAGTATTATTTTGTTAGGATAAGTGTTTGTTTAGTAAAAATATCTTGTGATGTCGTAAGTATAACCAGAGTAGATGTAAGTACATATTAATAAAAAATAACAGCAAATTCTCATCTTGTTTCATGTGTAAATTATTTATTGAATAACAGTGTTATGGCTATGGTATGTTTTTCATATATAAAAAGCGTATTAAACCACACAAAGAGTTTGAAATAAGCTTTCAAGAATCAAGTCCGCCACATTACACCCTAAGAAATATCACTATTACGTGAATTGTAGTGAACGTATTCCACAGTGAAAGTGTTCACTTATGAAGAAAAAGGGTTACCCGTGTCAGTTTTATGTCTTCGCAGGGGTTAGCACTAGTAAAAACTATAATATTTGCAAGTTTAATATTAATTTTTATTCTTCACAAATTTGATTTTAGATTTTCTTGAAAAAATCATTCAAATAAAATTTGTGCGAAATGTTCATGAATATAATTATTCATTTGTAAATAAAGCCCCGAAAATACGTGATGTGTATTTTCTAAGACAGTGAATACAACTTACAAAAATTACGCTAGTATATATAATTTTGATAATATTTGGACTTTGCCTCCCGTGAGTTGAAGACAGTCTCAGAGTAAAGGAGAGCTCGATGGTTCGTGTAAACTTGTGCTCAGGGTACTTGGCGTCTCTATTGTGGCCTATGAATTGATATTAAGACTATTTATTACTAGTTCTTCGGCGCTTTATAGTCTCTTAGAGATGGAAACCTTTTTGGGAGATACTGAAGTGAAATGTGGCAATAATTTATTTTGCCAATTGTTGTTTGGGGAATAATAATAGGTTTCGAGACCTTCAAATAACAATATCGACAGTAGATGCTTTTGATGTGATCATAAGTGTCACATTGTTTAATCAAGTGAAATGACTTACTGTACCTCGTTTTTCTACAAGGTAATTTTTGCATCTACTTTTACTAAAATCTGCTGCTAACGTGTTCTGATAGGTGCCCTTACTACGGATGAGTACCTATTCAGATTCGCACATTTTATAAGATTATAAATTAGAAATATGTAATTAGGGGATAAATTAGACCGTAAAGCTTTCTGTAATCCAATGCTCCAGTAGCAGGTAGATAGTAGGTAGGTAGATGCTTTTGTCTATATAAAAAAACCACGTTCCAATGTCCTGTCTGGTCTGGAAGCAAAAACTACCAAACCCAAGGTTAATAAGCTTTCTAAACAATAGGTAGAGAGTTGTAATATCGTAAAAATATATATTTTAGGCGCTATCCCCTATTCTGTCACGGAGATAAGGCGTGCTACGGACCGTGAAATTTTACAAGTGTCGCTGGACCCTCGTGTGTGGTTGCTCTACATACAATCACATATTTCAACATTGAACTGTATCCGATAGGAAGTATCATTTCAGGCAATTCATTCCTGATCTGAATGAAAAATTTGACTTAAAAAAATCTATTACAATGATCAATAAAAACTGTCAGCAATTAAACATGGTTTGGTAAAGATACTGCTGCGAGTATGTGATCGCACTTTATCGCCTACTATGGACCTCACTTTGACATGAATGATGCTGAAGCGTGTTGTGCTATGTAGCTTAGCCATCTCCTTATATTATAACCAGTCGTGCATAACATCGGGTGGGACATGTTCAGATAAATTCAACATTCTTCGGACAATCGAATTGGAAATTATAGTTTGATGTATGGCAACAAATAAACCGATTGAATGTTTATAAATAAACAAAACGAAGCAATATATACATACTTAGTTATAGAGTACGTACTATTGCCCATATTATTAGTCGCTACCTCGAAAAGGCCTCGTCTCCCATCGACCTCAAAATCGTGCTTTGGTAGTTATTTTGACGACAATATCCAAAGCACAATTTCAAGGAAGAGTCGAGGCGTCGACCAACAACTAAGAATACAGGCGTATGTGTTAGCACATCATCATAATAATTATTTATGATTAGCCTGCAGAAGTCCACAGCTGCTGGACATTAGACATTTTACTGGAAGATCGATTAATTGAATAATAACACTAAAATAAATAGGAATTTGCATAATCAAAATGAGTTTTCCTCGATGTGCGGAAGACTCAGTAGTCCCTGACACATTTTTGGATAGGCTTGCCCAGCATATTATACCATCATCTCAGTCAAGTCAGCCTTGTCCACAAGTTCAATACGTGTGAAGCTGAGTACGTAGGTTTCCTCACGATGTTTTTCTTCACCATTTCATTACATATACTGTAGCATAACAATCAGCCAGGCAAAATTAGCTTCGAACACAATGTATCGATCGAAGTCTAGACTAGCTCCGGCCTGCGGTTCTCGGCGTCAATTAAAGTTGGTCGTTGAGTCGCGGTCGATGCCACGCAAGGAAACTAGACAGAAATAGCCCCTTACTATAACTAGCTAGACCAGGAGGGCAATCCGACTTATCTAACTATGTATATCTTGCATTGACTATTTCCTCTATGTATTACCTTATATTATTTTCATTTGACGTTTTTATTCAATTTTTGCTTTAATTAATTAACTGAATGTAGCGCGTCTTATTAACTAACATATTACGTGGACAAATTTGTACGCCTTAGCGCAAAACACAGCGCACACTAACAATTTATATGTCACCTTTCTTCCTAAATGCCTGTGTTTACAAATAGATGATTTGATTTGATTTGAGCAGTTCAGAGCTAATGATACGGAAGCAGTACCAGTACTAAGGCTAGTTTACTAAATATTTTTACCTCTGGTTAAAAAAAAACGTGCTCTATGTGGCATTGTACTACTACTTATTCTTTACTACTCCTTTAGTACTCACATTTTTAGATTTATGTAGGTTTTTTGTTTGCATAATGATTACTGCCTCGCTACTGATTAGAGTGCGCGCGAGCGGCAACAGCATCCTAAAAGTAATAGCTTGTAATTATGCCTGTCCTCTGGTGTGGAAGCTCTCCCAGAGGACCAAATCTGTTTTAGTTATTAAGTACTAACCCTTATACTTAAGTTTTACTAACACAATGGACTCTGAATTGTCTCAATAAATAAATTATATTATTATTATTATTATTATAATCACATTTTTTTTCCTTTATGTATTTTGGTCCCAGTAATGATTACAAAGTTACCCATTACCCTTTACTCGTAGAAGCGCTGCCCGCTGCCAAAACTCTGAAACCTAGCAAGTTTCAGTTAAACATTGTTATGCGAATTTGCAAACTTTGCGCGAAAAATATGCATGGTGTTAGGATCGAGTTGGAAGTAGAATTTATAGGCTAATAATTTTCTGAGCACTCTTTTGGTGGAGTTTCTTTTCATACATTTTTATTTACTCACCAAAATTTAGCCAATATTATTGCGAAAAGTATCCTTACGGAAGTCGTTTTAGTAGTAGCAGCCTTAGTTTTGTGACGTATGCTCTTAACACTCAAGACTTACTTAAGCTTGACTCAACCATCGATATGAGTAGAAGTTTTCAGTATAGAGTCTCAATCTCTCGAGCTCTAAACTTAAGCATTAAATATAACAAATTATGCTTACTAAGTTATGCTTATTAAGTTTTAGTTCAGACTAAATCGAGCTTTTCCTGAAACTCCTGAAATTGATGTGACAATCGTTGTAATAACGATGAACACCTGGCACTCGACTTCGAAACTCTGCCACAGCGATGTAAACCCGGACTACGGAAACTTTTGGCGTATTACGTTAAAATGCACTATCTTATACCTACTAAAAAGATGATATCGCATACATAATAAAAAAAAGCATATGTGTTTGTTTCTCCGTAGAGAATTACGTCTTTTCTTTTCCTATCCTTATTAAGACATATTCCAGAAATCCCCACCAAGGCATCCCTCCCAGTGGGGATTTAATACTTACTCCTTCATACACTATCTTTAGATGTTTTCAGCCGCTAAGTTTTATTAGTAAAACAATAACACTAAGAATAACATAGTGAATAATAACCTGAAAATATCTACAAAACAGATGTGAAAACTTCCTAGAATCTATAGGATGTTTGTAACAAAATGAACAAGTACGTGTACGTTCTTTTATATGTAGTGTTCCGTTTGGTGTTATCTTGTACAGCAAAGTTTTTACTAAGGCATTGCAATTCAATTTCTCTGTATAGTACATTCAATGTATTACACCGGGGCAACAACGTGCGACAGTGCCGCATGCTACATATTGTGACATGCAGCACCTTGTGGCATGCTACAATTACAAAGCATTTGCAGCATTAGTGGCATGCGGCAGCCTATCCTACGCCGAGGCAACATCGTTAATTATCACAGTCTGCCACATGACGCAAGGTGTTGCCATGTCGCATGGTTTTTGCCACAATGTGCGACATTTTTTATTTTGTAGCATGCGGCCTTGTAGCTTGCCGCAATGCCGCACAGTGTTGTCCCGGTGTAATTCAGCCTTAAGTAGCCGAAGATTGGGTTATCTTTTATGGTTTGTTGTCTGGCAACAGAACCCTAGACATGAATAATAATAGAGATTTATATTACTTTCTAAGTTACTAGAAGTTCTTCATCAATTTTCCTGTAACCTGGTTTTTATTTAATATGACGGTAATAACGACATTTAATTTTGTCTCCGAGCCAAGAAACTACTCCATTCATAGTGCGGATGAAACACTTATTTTGTTATCTTTTTTTTTAGTGTTGCTAGTAGGCCTACATTTTACTTGTAATTCATTTTATCTATTTCTTTTTCAGGCTGGTAACTAAACTCAAAGCACCTCAGTGTCACAACAAACAAGATATTCCACTTCATCAATTTCGAAGCGCTTCTGACGCTAAAGTGTTTAACTCGAGCTCAACTGCAACAAACCATTTCGCTGCGTCTCGAAACCCATTAGAGAATCTCTTAACAGCCATTGTTTTTCCGAATGCCAAGAGGCACTTTAAGGAGCCAGTATTTATTTTCATTCCTATCGGACCGTATTCTTTTAGAAAAATTCCAAACGCCCGCGCTGAATTCCGATTAGGGCGAGACAAAGAGCTGATTGTAGCGAGTGGAATCAATTAAGAGGGCCATCGATTCTGCCGCGATAACGGCTGTCGGCGACCTGATAAGACTGCGGACTCAGATTTTAATTATACGTTATCACTTATCATTGATCTGGGGGCCGTTTTAACGTTTTTAAATTGCTCACGGTTCTATTGGTGATCATTTAACAATGAACTGAAACTACTATCATTGTTTGGGCACATTACAGGTCCCTTGTGGCTTTACACATTACCATTGTCCATGACATTACCAATCTTTACATATTACACTGGAGTTTCTTACCCGTTACTGTAGGTTTTAGTCGCCAGGAACTGTTTACTAGAATCACCAAGTCAGACAAATTTGTATGATAATTGTAATTTTACTGTATAAAAGATTTTTGACTTTTTTGACAAGTTATGCCACGCGTAATCCTAAAAAAATGAATAAAGAAAATTATGCTTTCTGTGGGTTTAATGAGATCTTGATCCAAATCTTCGTCATATATTTTTTCTACTTTGCTCAGTCAGTTATTTTAAATGATTGACTTACAAAATGGATCACAATTGAATGTTGAACCTAGTTAGGTATTGAGAACAAAACAACATTCAGTTTTATACTAATTTATTATTTACACACAATCTGTACAATTGGGAGTACCTAATGATATACCTCTTATTCTCAATAAAAGATACAATAATTATACAGTAACTATATTAAATTACGAAGGTTAAAATTTAATTGTTGTGCATTAATTTTTGTTTATTTACATTCGACAAGCGTGAGGGACAAGCTTGGTTAATATCTAATCGTTTTAAATTAATTACGTCTACCTATTATATAACTTTGATACTAAAATTATGGATCGAGTAACAAAATAGACTGGACTAGATATAAATCACACTGGATAATGTTTGGCACATTTACGTCGGAAGAGTATTCCTTTAAAAGCTACGGTTTTCTAAGAACCAATAGCCGTATTATGACGACCGTAATATATTCGCAACTAATGTTGATATTTCCAGGTCATTAATTCTTAGAAAACTAGAGCATAAGCAAAGCTCTGCATTACAAAATAGAAGTTACCACTAGATTGGGTATGAAATGAGCTTCCTTTAAGATGAATTGAAACTATTCAGTGATGTTTCATTCATTCATTCACTCACTTCATTCATCTTGAACTGATACGAGTACTTAAGTCTTAAGAGGATGGCAGATGCTAGACAGCAAGACCTTTTATATCTTTTCAAATATTGAATATCCCATGTAAATAGGGATTTTAAAATAGTCTGTTTTAGAGCAGATCTTTTACATCCAAGAATATCTGTTGTAGTTCTGAAGAAGGGCAAGTAGATGGAAACAAAGCAGTGATATGGAAGATTATACTAGACTAAGTAATCAGGAAGGACTATAGAAACATAATACAAATTAAATTGATTTCAAATTTTAATGGGAGGGATATTGAACGAGGTAACGTGTTTCATGAATAATTAGTGAGAACTATTGTAAGGTTTTCGGAGTAGCTGGTGCTGGAGAGGAAGTATGTTTTTTGATACTCTAACTGTCAGACCAAATAACCAGGTGAAGACGGCTTACAGTCGACAGCATAAGTTGACCAATAAAAATGACGGTGTATTTTCTGAATTTGTACAATACAATGCTTAATTTATAGAAATATTCATTTCTTATATATTTTTATTTATCTTTTATATCATAAGGTTTTTTACGCCTAAAATCGTAAAATTGGCTTTAAAATAATGGTGACCCAAATTCTTATTTTACATCCATACAGCGTTCACTATTATTTAACGTCCGTCAATTTCACACTCACTATATTTTAAGAAAACTAAAACTAACCAAACTTTCGGCCAAATTATTTCGTGGTTAAAATTAGTTAATTTCTACAAATATATAAAATCTCGATCCTTTCCAGGATATGACAAAAATTCAGGATGATATGTTTCACTTTTACCATTCAAGTATATTATGTAAAATCCAGCGAAGTCCACGCTTATTACACTACAATGTTTTGTTACAAAAAGTAAGTTCGTATAAACCTTTTCTCGTGATTTTGTTGAGTTGGAACAACCAAGCAGGTTGCACCACGTGCGTCTTGCAAAACAATACATTATAAAGTATAAATGTTTTTATAAAAAAATTAAATAATTTTAATAATTTGAAAACTGAATAATTTGACTAAATGTAATGATGTTTAAACTAGTATATCCGCGTGTACAAGAAGAATGATGGCCAAAAACGGTTGTCTCCAACAAAGCATGGATCTGGTTCCTGAAACAAAGTCCCGAATAAATATGACTTAATAAAAAATAAAATCAACATGAAAATACAGGACAATGTTTAATAAGGATTTTTAAGACGAGGAAAACGTTACGAGAAATAATAAAAGTCTTTACAAATGTATTCGGAGCTTTTCAAACAGAACATCTGATATTTTTGTATAGTATATTTTTTTCAGGTTAACTTGAAAAATATATTCTAGAAAACTGTAACTATAAGTAATCAATACATATAAAACTCTTTTGAAGCTGACTGATAATCAACGCACAGCCTAAACCATAAGTCCTAGAGGTATGAAATTTGGAAGGTAGTATGCTTATAGTGTAAAGGTGCACTAAGAAAGGATTTTTTAAAAGTTTTTATTCCGTTCCCGGGGAAAAAGAAGTGGTAAAAAAAAAAGTGATCTGATTCGGATGAAACTTGGAATATATACTGTTCGTGACCTGGATTAACACATAGGATACTTTTTATCCAAGATAATCAATGGGATCCAACGGGACGCGAACAAAGTCGCGGGCGGAAGCTAGTTACTTATTATAATGACTTGCATAACGCTAACATGTCTAGATAAAATCTAGTTTTCAAAGCTCTAACACATTTTTAATTCTTTTAAGACGTTGGATTCTTTTCCTAGCAATAAAGTACATTTTTGAAGAAAAACGCCTATTTAATATTTATATAGGATACGAAATTCTTTGCTGTGTAATTACGCCGTAAATTCAAAAGGTCAACAGTCGATTACCTGTCTATCCTGTCAGCTGAGAAAAGTACTTTCTATCTATTTCCTGGCGAGTAGTTGGTAAAAGCATCTTCAGTACTTTAGTTCGGATTCGCGACACGATACGAGAGTTTCAACGGCTTAGCCTTCCCTACAGCTTTGTAAACAAGCGGATTTCTCTTGTTTATATTGACGATGTGTTTGCACTGTGGAACAGTTTTAGGGAGCCTAATAATACAGAATGATACTTATTAAAATATCTCGCGTCTACTTGTTATTGTACCACCTACTCCGTTTTTCCTCAGTACTCGGTAGCTGCAAGAATTGATTGTACGCGGTCTGCGCTGAATATTTATGAGGGTTAAGTGTGTATGCGAACTCGTTGAATGTTTAATCTCTATTCGGCTGTGTGAAACGATCCGGGCACCTAGACCGCGGTCGGAGACAGAGCTCACAACTAATCTAAATATACCGAAACCGCTTTTGTTCCGCAAAAATGCTAATGCAGGATATTCTGAAATATTCCTTGAGAGATAAAAGGCGGAGCGCAAAGAGCGGCGTCGTCGGCGCCACGAATCATCGGGCGATTGCCACATCCGCCTCGTCACATATTCTCAACCCATTTCGGGGAGACTTCTCCACCACATTTATTTTTTACCGTGAGAGGGAAAAAGGACGTTTTTAATAATGCAGTATATTGTTACAAAGAATACAAAGCGTGAGGCAAAGCCTCCCGCTGCTTGCTTTGAGATGCTATTATATTAAATGCTTTATGTATTAAGTTTTGTTGTTTGACGGTCGGTAGACTCGCTGGGATGGTAGATCGGTAAACAACCATCAAAGAGCTTAAATTACAGAAAAAAGCAATTCCAGCCAAGTGCCGGGAAACCGGGAAATATCTAAAAGTTGGCATGTTGAAGTAGTCACGTGCGATCGACAACTCGAGACTTCATAAAGTTTCAAACTGTAAAATATTTTCAAGTGTTTTACCGTAGTTAGGCACATAATAGTAAATCTTATTTTTTTAATTTTAGCATTTTTATGTTAGTATTCACCTGCTGAGCGTTGCGTGAATGAATATCACGATCATGAGTGTGTGTTGACAGATAGGCACCGTTTTATTTATTAGTGTCGATGCATGTACCTAAACTACTTGATATGTTTTTCCAATTTCAAAAAGTCTCGTGGACGAAAATACAGATATCACATGGAAATAGGCACAAAATAAAATATTTTATGTCGCACTAATACGACGTTGATCTTCCGTGACTCCGAAGTATGTAGTATTGAATTTGGTTCACCTGCCGATATAACCTCGCGGTAAAACGGTGAAATATACCTGCAGGTGAACTAACACTACCACACATGTCATTGTGTCGGGCGAGGTGAGGCGACGATCTGCGAAACACTGGATGACAAGAGCCGATGACTGGGCTCAGTGGCGTGTGCTCAGCAGTGGACTGACATAGGCCGGGTTCTCACTACGCCGGACCGGCAAATCTGTCGGGCCGGTAAAACTGCCGGAAGGGCTGTACAATTTATATAAAGCTATCCACATTATCAAAAATTCTACTAGAATTCTACTTTTCCGGTATAATGTGAACGCTGTGTCCAGTTCCCGGCAGATTTGCCGGTCCGGCGCAGTAGGAACCCGGCCTTAGGTTGATGTTGATGATGAGGATACAATGTGTAGTGTGTGTTGGGTTGGTCTCATAATCCCTTTTGAGCCGTTCCCTTCAAGGGGATTATGAAATTTTTGTCTCACAATCTCCTTGATTTAAACATTTTTAAATCAAGGGTGTGTGTTCACCTGCAGTCTGCGCGGGCGCACGGTAGACGCGTGCGGCGTCGCGGTCGGGCACGCGGTCGAGCTGCGCGCGCACCACGCTGGGCCGCTCCGTGCCCGCCGGCTCCAGGCGCACCACCGACCGACTCACGTTGGCTCGCCGGGGACCTGATACAAAAGTAACCTTATTACCTGTGCGAGAAAAGCGAGTTTAGACGCGCGCCCGACCACGACGCCGACGCTATTGAACGTACCAATGATACATTAAAGTTAAATAGTGATGTGAGGTTCCGCGGGTATGCAGAATTGACAGTTTGCTGAGCAATGTAACTCAAAATGACAGAAATTCAGTTCCCTGTTCATTCCTATTCTGTATAATAGTATAGTCCCACACTACGTCATCATAGTAATAATTTCGTAGGTACAGGTATTTTCAAAATGTGGTTTTGTTGAACAAAGATTGTAAAATGGAAAGCCAAAAATGTTTAAATGAGAACAAAGTGTCACACGCACATTCATACCGGATATTGGCAACAAACTAAAATTGTTTCGCATATTTTTTATAAAGTTCACTATCGACTACGGCATGGCTAGGCTTTCCGAGTATTTTAGAAGCTAATAATAATTAAGTTCATAATTAGCTAGGTAATTAGTTTTTTACAACCTTAGTTTTGGAATAGGCAATATTTAAAAAGAGATATTTTAAATACTTTGGATGCTTTAGTAGACAGGATGCTGAATTTCAGTGTATTTTCCGTAAAAGTAATTAACTCGGGTGTCATAAAACAGTGATTAAAATGGTAATTATACAGATAGTTCAACAAAACAGATGCCATCAAACTGCGCAGTTCAATATTTTTGAGGCAATATAATATAACTTTTTTATGTCGCTTCAATATTCTTTTTTATGGTAGGTAAATTTTTACAGCAGACAAAATATTATTGTCAAAGAAAAACAGCTTGAAATTCCGGTTTGGTTCAGTAACAGCCGATAAATATAAAATACCAAAAAAAATGACAATTTCAGTAAGTAGTTAAAGTTTTCATCTCTTGCTGAACAATTATTAGAAGAAAACGCACTTACAAAGCATTGCGTAAATAATTACCAATATTGATTACCGCAAAAAAACGATCCTAAATGATATTTCACAAACTCGTAATCATTATAATAATCGATTGAAGAATTCTCACAAACCAGCCGGCATTTTATTAATAATCGTTTGAAGAATGAACGCTGTTTACTCACTCTCTTTATTTGCGTTACTTTTCATCTCGGTTGCTTTCGGCGATGTCGACGGCATTGGGATTTCTAGAAAAAAAAAGGAATTATCAACATAATTTTTTTACTGCCCTAATATCGCAAGCTCTGAACTGATTCGCTGCCCAGCATAATGTCAAGTGACGTGGCTACAAATATACGAAAACAAGAAGCTTTTGACGGAAAAAAAAACGTGCTGAAACGCGCTAGTGTCACTAGTCACTAGAGGCGCTAGAGGCGCTTATCCGGTTTTCATACAAAATTGTCTCGCTTTGCGAATGCGTTTTCGTGTGCTATACTCGAGTCGAAAGTCAAAACATATGCACCGACACGGGGCTCAGTTCGTTTGATGCACAAAGTTTTCCGTTCAAGCGAGGCGCCGCGTCTCACATCAATTAACTTCTACGTTACTTGGTAATGTAGTTCGATACAGCTTACGAGATAGCTTCTCTATGCTTCTTTTAATTGTTTACTTGGCGAAGTAGGTCAGGATGCGAAACCGGTTTGTACCGGTTTGCGTTGTTTTAGGAAAAAAAAAACAAATCGCATAGTGTAAACATTTTTTATATTTTCTGCCATTCATCAGTGGATATAAACTTTATAGCGCTAGAGGTGAGTGGGTTCCTGTTCTTTAGTTGTGTAAACCGACTCATGTACAATATACACTGGAGGAGTCACGATTCTCTTAGTAAGGAGTCAAGACTATAAAAAGTTTTGAGTGTTTTTATGTTTTTTTCTTTTTAAATCTTGTGAATCTTGTGTAACATTTCTGTTCTGCCATAGAAAACAAAAATAGCTGCCTTTTTATCTTTTTTTTTTACTATATGTTCACGGAAAACCAGAAAAGTTTGATCGCAAAAATACCGTAGATCGTAATCGTAATATCAACTTACCGTAAAGTCTGATAGAGCCTTCAGTCTCGCCTAATGAGTTTTTGGAGATGCAGCGGTAGTTCCCAAAGTCCCCGGTCTGCAGGTTCCGAACTGTCAGCTTCATGTGTGCCCTGAGGATATACACGCTTCTATAGACAACTTACGTTACAGCTCTGGTTTTGCTTAAGGCAACCCATAGTTATACGGTTAACGAGGTATTTGGAAGCGCAGCGAGTGGTCGATCAGCTGAAACGTAATTACTGTTCCCGCTACCGTATCATACTTTCAAAAAAGTATAAAAAGTCAAAATGTGTATGAAAGCCACGAGTATAAAGTTAGTAAGAAGTTCTAAGTATTAATACAAAAAAATAGCGTCTGCGGGAAACGTCTCATCTACACCAATACCACTTATACTTTGTAGCGATACCTAACTTGTTCATCTTAGAACGCCACGCCGTGCTCTACTACGATCATAACTTATACGCTTTATCCTAAAATAAGAATTATCAGAATAATCAATATTAAGCAAGTTGCCGCTCTCATCATCAACCGTAAAATAACATTATCGCTTCCTAGCAACCGTAATTTAAGGCATTATTAGCTTGTTACGATTCCTCCATGGGTATTCGGAGCCTGTTTAATATTTAGAGCCTGTTAATCCCACTTGCGCTCAATGTTTTGATACGGGGCTTTGGTTTTAATGCCGCGTCGCCCTTGCTTAGCTATCTGGAGCCAGACTTACCGCTGTGTTTATTTGCGTTGTATCACTGTTGTGTGCTGATAATGTCCTACATTAAAGCTTTTTGAGGTTTTTAAAATCTGTAGGTAAATCAATGTTTTTGCTTTTCTTTAGGACAGGCTAATTTTTTACTCCTTGTTTTAATCCTATACTACTTAGTGTGAATTGGATGGAAATTGAAAAGACTGCGTGCTAATTAAAAAAGTAAAAATCAATTAATTAAAGATTGAAAGTTACGGTAACCGTAACTTCACATCAATCATGACGTCTGCGGTTTTTATGAAAAACCAGTTCATCCCGCTAATAACAAGCAAACAACGCGAGTCAATACCGCCTCATCAATTACACCGCAATACAGAATAACTATAGTATAATATATAGTATATGCGATACGAACCGCGGATGCCCGCAAACTGTGTGATTGTGGTATCCACCGCAAACCGTGTGATTGCGGCGAGCTTATTGGCTTTTACTAGCCAATGCCTGCAGTTTACCTAAACCTTTTTTTTTAATCTGTTTACCTGTATGAGTTTTCATCAGTATTGATCGCATATTTTTTTGTAGGCAGCACCATTACGTTGTCGTAAACCCAATAAGAGATGGCGCGCGGGTGCGCCTCGGTGTGACAGTCCACTGTGACGTCAGTTCCGGCCGGGGCACCGACCAGCTGGTTCGGCACCCAGATCATTGGTGAAACTGGAACAAAAAGGATGAGTAAAGAAATTAAGAGAGATAAAGGGGGGGAGATCACGTTACTATATAATATTATATGGAGTATCAAAGTCTTTCAGCGGGGCAATCGTCTATCTATACTATTATAAAACTGTAAAAAGCCAAAAACTAAAATTAAAGATATGGATAAACTAAATAAAAGATTCTGATTCCGAAAATTGAGTTTGTCTGTTTGTTTGTTTGTTTGCGCATCACGCCTAAGCTACTGGACCAATTTCAATGAAACTTATACCACTCAGAAGCCCTTTTCCGGATTAAAACATGGGCTACTATATTTTATTGAAATTAAACACGTGGACTCTTAGATACAGCTTGACCTCTCTAAACCAAAAGCAGCCTTTGACACGAGGTTCATCGTATGCTGGTTGACAGATATTTTTAGGTGGAAAGTTTCGCACGCGTACGAAGTTGCGGGTATCAGCTAGTTATCTCATAAAAACCTGCCAGGCTGTTTTCATACTAAATCATAGGTATTCTGGGACTAAATAGTGACATTAGCGCGTTTCAGCGCGTTTTTTGACGTCAAAAGCTTCTTGTTTTCGTATATCTGTGGCCACGTCACTTGACATTATGCTGGGCAGCGGACGCAGTTCAGAGATAACGATATGGAGCCAGGGTTGGGATTATGCTGTGTGTTGATGATTTACATGAGGTCATATTTAAATTTAATTTTGTACCTCGAAGCGATCATAAAAACTTTTCACATGATTCAATACTTTTTAAATCTAAAACAGAATAATTCAAATCACGACAGTTACTCAAAATTCAACGAGCACATTATCAGTCCCATAATGAACCCTAAAAAAGTTGATAAATATTTTAAAATATCATAGAATATTAAATTGCATCACCGCCACAAGTAATATCTTGGAGAATTGCCGCCATAAATTCGAGCGATGTGAATTACCCTCTAAAAGTGTGGATTTTATTATCTCAAGTGTTATGTGAAAAATCGCGACTGGTGTCGGAGTAGACCGGGAGCCAGCCGCGGGAATACTACGCCATTTATCTACGAAATGGAATATTACACGTCTATTGAGAATCACTTCAATAAATCTAGATGTTGGTTTACATTGTTTTTGGCAGACATTTATATCTGTAGCACTTAGTTAGTGCCAGGACCGAGTAAAATCGTGATTTATATTAAAAAAAAAATGTTCTGAGATGCAGGCATGTTAAGTGGCGTATTTTTATCAATCAAGCTCAAAAATTACCTAAATTGCTTTGGTAAAAGCACAAGACTATCTAACCCATAACAACTAGATGGCGCAATAACTATTGACTTATTTTAACTAAGTACCTACTACATTGGCCCAACAGTGGGCCAGCCGTTGGGGATGGGAATTACCCCTGGGAATTACTGCTGTTGCACTATTTCTAATATGATTCTGGCTTGAAATCATTGAAATAACTCTGGAGATATTTATTTATCTATTTTTGTTTTGTTTCTTTCCTTACCCTACATAGCTGCCTATTATTTCTGTATATGTATACACCTACATATGTACTGCTAGTAAGGTTTTACTGGCTATCGTAAATTACTATGACCCAATATATATCTTTGAACCCAATTCTTTAATGCGTTAGTTGTTTAATATTATATTATGTTGTTTAATATATTATAAGTACCTAGTATAATTTGCATCAAATCAGAGCAGCTGTAGCTGTGATGTCATCCACTCTCAGGTTCTGACTGAAAACCAGCGCCGCTTTGCTTCTGCAGAGCTGCATTAAGCTGAGGCAGGACCATTTTGGCTCATATCAGCGCTGGTCAGCACCCACTACCATATAACTAGTTAATATTACGTATTCTGTGCTATTCTGTTCTATTTCTATTTTCTAATTAATTAATTATGTATTGTTTTCTTACTGTGTTGTACCTGTGTTGTGTTGTGTGCCAAATAAATATTTCTCTATCTCTATCTCTCTCTATCTCTACCCCATAGAAAATATACTCTGCAACGGATAGTGCCACCATATACACAATAAAAACCTATTGATGTGGTAATTTCAGGTAATATCTTTGCAATAGGCCCTTTGAAGCATCACTTTGATCTTGAGTACTGAGATTACTGAGGATTACACTGGTGAGTTTTTATAATTTCTTCAAATAAGTTCTTAAAGTCGATTTACACGGTACAGTGGCGAGTAGCGGTAGAGTTAAATAACTCGAAAAATATCACCTCTGCTAGTTATATAGAAGAAAATTGTGCTGTTAAGTTGACATACCTGGAAAATTCTTTGGACGCAGACCATTAGAGTAGTGGTGGAGTTAGATAACTCGAAAAATATCGGCTCTGCTAGTTATATATAAGAATATTGTGCTGTTAAGCTGACATACCTGGAAAATTCTTTGGACGCAGACCAGCAGAGAAGTGGTAGAGATAGATAACTCGAAAAATATATCGACTCTGCTAGTTTTATACAAGAAAATTGTGCTGTCAAGTCGACATACCTGGAAAATCCTGTAAACGCAGACCAAATCACAAGGGCAAATATGAAATATTGGGCGACCTACACCAGTAATGTAGGTCGCCCAAAATTTCACTAGAAAGACAAAGTAGAAGCTAACCTATGGAACTCCACGCTTTTGACTGGCAAATGACTACACAAAACCGAAAAACTTGGCGCAGTGTTCTCTCGGATCGCTGTGAGGTAAGTAAGAGATATAGTGCACGGCAACGATGACTCAACTGCAGGATAATGCCGCGAGATAGCGCTGCTTATCTCGACTACTAAAAACTCTTTGCTGTACATATAGGTGTGTAAATCGGGTCTTGCACAGCTGTCGGGTTTCTTCGGTAAACTCCGGCACTATCCATCATTATTGAAACTTTATAAATTGCTTCCTTTGAGTCTGTAGAACTGGCCGTTGTTTTGATCGATAGCACTGGGAAGATGAAGGAGTTCAATGTACACTTAGGAATATAACTTTTACTCTGAAGATAAATCGAGGAATTTTGTTAACTAGTAAAGTGCACGTGACTTTGTTTACGCCACTGAATTTCTAAAACTAAACCAGCTTCGTATAATATTTTGCTTTGCATTAAGTTTCTAAAATACATAATTATTCTTAATTAATGCTAACAAAATAAATGATTGCATGTTTGGGTGTTACTGTAAAGGCTGGACTGATTAAGATGAAACTTTGAATAAGTTAACTTTTATTACCTAGGATGGCAGCGGGCGGGCGACAAGCTAGTCATAACTAGTAGTTCGCCTCGAACTGAGATCTCGTGATGGTCGGAGGTTAATAAAACCCAAACAATTTTTATTGACCAATGGTTGCAATAAACTTTGCAAAAAGCTTCGAAATCGCCGTCTGGCTAAGTACCAGTCTTACTTGAACTATAAATTCATTGAAACTCCAAGAAATGGTAGCTCACGCTATACTAAGTTTGCCAATTTTATAATTTTTACAACAACTCAAAAACTATTAGACCTAGAATCAAAATAAAAACGGTTTTGGAATTTTTACGCAAAGCCCTATTATAATAACACCCTACTTGATATTTTGGCACGACTTTTTTTTTACTCCCTTTGGAACCTCATAAATTTCCAACCCCTTGACTGATTTACTTTACTTTTCAAACCAATAAAACTTAAGAATAATATCCGTATACCTACCAAATTCTGTGAAGATCAGATAAGCGGTTCAAAAGATCTCGAAGAACAAACATACGCAAAACGCTTCGCTCACTCGATCAATAAAAAAATATAAAATAAACTCAGAAAGGAAAAACTACTGAAAGATTCAGCTGAAACCAGTTTTAACTTCAGCCGAATAAAAATCCTGTAAATATAGTTTCATGGGACAAAGTTCCATGGACAGTTAGAATTACTCCTGAAACAAACGCTCTGCATAAACCGTAATTCTTGGAACACTGAACGACTGAAATTCCTTCGCGGAAATTCACAGTATTTTTCACACGTTTTCAGAGTTTTCTCTTCTGAATGTTGAATTTAAATTCATAAATCTTCAAAAATATAAAATAGCTAGAGCAATTTGTAATCGTTCCCATTTTTTCATACATTTCTGATATTTTCTGTTATCTAGAGTACTACAGAGAAAACTATATTGGACCGCTATATACCCTAGGTATACCTACACGGTTCAACATCCAATTGGACTAATAATTTATTTCAAAATTTTCGAACATAAATGTATTATTTATTTATCAAAATACTTCTGTAATCTGTAAGCTATTTATAGTTTTGTACTTATCGTATATTTAATTAAGTAAATAACTTCAATAAGCAAGCTTCAGGGCTTCTTTCTCGGGAAATGCTATTCTCAACCCTGAAGTGTGCTTTTTCAAAAATTTGGTTTTTTTTTATTTGAAAACTATTAATTATAAAACCCAAAACACGTTTATTATAAACCTTATTTAATTGGCAACAAAACTCACAGTTTACATAAAACAAGTTTGGAAGAAAACAAGCATATATAATAGATATGGAAAAGAAAAAAATAACATGGATATAATATGCTACAATAACAAAACGGTCTCGAGTTCGACCTACTTTTTTAGTCATAATAAAAACAATGTCTTTAGTTACTACCTATGCATACGAACTCACTTTCTTACTTATAATAAGACAGCGTCTTTGTTACAGCCAATTATTCCATTCCAGGAAATCTCATCCAATAACCAGGAACGGTTTAATTCAATTCTCCATTGTGTAAACATTTGAAAGAAGTTTGTTTCCAAGGAAAAGGTTGAATCTGCACTTTGCAGGCAATCTCGCCGGCGCGCGTGCACCGCGAAAAAATATTATCTTTCAATTATCAGACTGTCTTGCCTTTTATTTAGTCAGCTGCTCGGTATGAGTTCAAATAGGCCTTTTTCTTTTTATTACATTTTTAATTGGTCATTCTGAGGTGCCGTCGGGTTATTTTCGCAGGAATCGAGTGAGAAATCTCGAGGGAACCGTATTCTTAGGGTTCCTTTCTATTATTTGATCTAATTCTCTAGTTATAAAAGAACAAATTTTTAATGTTTTTTTTAATAATCGGGGTTTATTATATTTTTTGTCAAATAGAAGATGATTTTATAGCAATCACAGCATAAATAAATAATAAAACGTTTATTTCAACATATAATTAGCTCATAAATAATTTATATAAGTACTTTTACTTAGTTACCAAACAATAATAACAATATAAAATATAAGTTCACATTTACAAAAGTAAACATACTACCTCGGAAATATTGATATCAATCAGAAATTGAGCCATATGAGTCCTAATTCTCGCTAACATCCAATTCAATTAGGCATTAATTCGATTGCTCCCAGGAAATAGCTGTTTTAACATTTACCTACACGACATCTACATGATATTATCGGGAATCTTTAGTACTAGACTCTTTTATACCGTGTTAGCGCCGAGTTATGTTAGAGCCACTGATATCTGACTTGTCGGTAACGTGTCAGTGTCGGCGTCGTGTCGGCTAGTGTGCAAACGTCCATGACAAGCGGTCGCATTTGGCCCACGTTCAAACGCTGTGGGCGTATTACGACTCATTGTATCCTGCGAGTAGGTACGTCATTATAGATTGAGCTCCGATTGGCTGGACTTGCAGTTGGAATTATTTTATCCTGTGGTTGTAGTGAAAAATTTATTTCGTTTTGTTGGTTTTAGATACAAAATAACTAAATCATGTCAATCATCAAAATTCAAAACTAAAACCTTTGCGGGAATAAGCAATTTGTATTGTTATATGATAATTAGGTGATCGTCAGCAAAACTATCGTTTATTTAGGGTTAAATTAAATGATGGCTGTGGTAATGTTTTTGGAATGGCGCTTTGGTAAGTTTTTTATGTGAATTGCCCGCGCGAAATTTTACCACGATTTCCAGAAACTGGTGCAAAATGCCTTCGTTTTGACAGATCTATTAGCCTAGTCAGCCATATCCACAGGAAAGACAAGGTCAATACGTGCGGAGCTGACTAAGCCAAGGGTTTCCTCATATTTTGACAGAACGACACGAGAAACTTCTCGCGAGCGCATCATAGCTCCGCAGATTTTAAGAGAATTGTATGACTAGTATGACTTACATTCGACATCAACGATGATTCTCTTCGACACGGAAGGCGGGACGGCGTTAGTCGCTATGCAGAGGTACGCGCCCATCTCAGTGCGACTGATGCGTTGTAGGCTCAGCGTGTCGCCTTCGTACACCGTCACTGCGAATACAAATATTAGTTTAGATAAAATTACTATATCTGCAGTCATAGCCTTATACCTCTCGAAATTTATGTAATAAAGTGATAACGTAGTTTTTTTACCACCCAAATAGGAATATCTAAACGTACAAGTCCTTCTCTAATACTAACAAACTCATAACAAAAACTGTTATTAGGTAATATGAATAAAAAAAACATTTTACTAGAACTTCTTTTCAGAAGCAGACGTTCCTCAAAGGGTGGCGTAACAATAAAACGAGACAGCCAAACCTGCACTTGACGCGACAACAAAACCCCAGTTTACACGCAGCTAATTCTACTTCCCCGGATTAAGCTCAACAAAAAGAATGGAGGATAATTATAGGGGGAAAAAGCTGAGTTTTCCCGCCAAATTAAAACGGCTCGAGCACCTATTGCGGTCGCGGACAAAGGTGCCAAAAATCGAGTTTAATTTGAAGTGGGATTGGGGAATAATTTAACTTTCCTGTGGGCAAGGAATTGCGAGAGCACTTCGCGCTAATTGTGTGGAACTCACATCACAGGCGTCACCGTCACCTGCTCTACAAGGGTGGAGATGTACCTACAGAAGACTGGTGGATATAAATATAGACTAATAATGAGAAAAAAAACTGTGGATTGGATTTTAATACCGAGAGCCTTAACTATAGGTATGATAAGGGTAAGAAATTCAATGAACTAGAGATCATTTTAAATAAGATTTAAAGATTATATCCAAATAGTATTTCTAGATAACAGCATGAAAATTCCATCACTAGACTAGATACGTAGGTAATTATATGGAAGAGATCGCTTTTAGCGATAAGGCCGCCCATTGTACCTACTGTCTGCCCATTTCCTGTACTTATGTAATTTCTCTTTGTGTACGATAATGTGTTTATCTATCTATATATATAATTTTAATTTTTCTTCCCCAAATGTTTACATAAAAGGCTTTCAATTCTGGGACGTTTTAATCTTTTTTTGTTTGTAATATGCCTGTTTTTATCCCCAGCTAATGGAAGGCTTGCCAATTGGCGTACATGTAACAGTTCTCTGGACTCGTATATTTAGCTTCTTCTGTGAGAATTGTTTCAACTAGATGCAAATTTTATTTAATTGCTTTTACTAGATGATATTTTCTTTTTACAAAGCTAGAATTTAAAAAGTGTTTTTATTTCAGTGGTATTTTTAACTGAGTCAGGGTTTCCTTCTTTTGGTTTGGATTTTTTTCTTATGAATTTAAATACTTACAAAGATTTCTTAAATTAAATTGAATAAAAAGAATCATAACACACTCAGACAATCAATAATTACCTAAGTCGTAGATAATTTCTCAAAACAATAGGAACCCGTCTATTACCCAAACCTTTAAAATTGAGAACGGATCCAATCCCAAAAAAACCACAAACAAGATGTTGAATGCTAATTTGATTTCTAAATTAAAAAGGGTCGTAATGTGATCGCAATCAATGTAATCTGGCTCCATTGAGCTAAAAACGTAAAATTAAAAATTCCGCGTCCGTCCACGACCGACATCAAGTGGCCAAATGAGTTTTTGTATTTTGTGTACGATTACATTTTGCGGCGACTGAACACAAAACGTTATTTACAGGATGTAGCAAGTAAACTGGGTATGTTTATTTTTATACAGGGCCCTGTGATACTTATTAGATCGATAACTAAGCAGTGATAAGCGTAATTACCATGTGGGCAAGTGACTGCGATCGTCAACTGTATATTTCTTCTCCTGACAAATCTGGGTTCACTTTTAGATGTACTCGAAGCTTTTTGGCCTTTAGACCTCTAGACACCCGCTAGTGCGTCGAACAATGATGGATTTACCAGAGTTAAACAGTAACAATTGTATCTGTTGTGACTACACATAACACGTACCACGGTACGTGTATAAACAGTGTCCCAGCACTGCAGTGCACTTATGTTAATTACGCTGTAGCATTTTGCTAATTGCTTATAAATTTTGTACGTAATCTGGTTATATTGCGCACTTGCCAGACAAAGAAGCTATCATAATAAAATAAATAAAATAAAATAAATATTCACGGACACTTAACACAACGCGCTCTAGTCCCAAACTAAGCAAAGCTTGTACGATGGAAACTAGATGGCTGATACGATACACACATACATTTTTTTTTGTAAATACATAACAATACATAGTCACACCCAGGCACAGAACAAACATCTATGTTTACAACACACAAATGTTTGTTCTCGGTGGGGATCGAGAACCCAAGACCCACAGCACGGAAGGCAGAGCTACTACCGACTGAGCTATGACGCCTATCAGTAGCCCGAGATATCATAAAGTCGCATTGCGATTTAATTTCTATCTAAGCTGTTGCGTCATGATATCCCATTTTTCGGTAAGTACCTACATTATTTAATTTATTGTCGTACATTGAATACTATGGCTCAATTCTATTAAAAACTTCAGTTAAAACGCAAAATGTTTTTCAAATTTAAAGAAATTCGATAGCTGAAACGCAGTTTTTCTTCAGATCGATCACACCATAATTGGAATTGAATGAACTATTAAAAATGAGTAGAATAAACCCTCTGGTTACGTGCAACGTGAGCCCACGTGATTATACGATCATAGACGTCTAGTGCGTTCGTGATCTTTATGATCGTAACTGTTCGTACTCTGTGTAGTGAGAAATACCCTTGTTTCTCCTGTTGGTAGTTGGTATGTAAGCGGAATCTTAAGCCGTGATCAGACATGATTGGAAATACGAGTTGATTGAACCAAAACATGTAATTGATTAATATCTGGAAACAGAATCCAATTAGTATCAGCTGATGCCTTTCCGTGAACCAATAATAATTATTATGTAGACAAGATTGCACAGCTTATAATACAAGGTGGAGATGCATGTACGACATGAAATTAAAACACATTCGATAATACATTTTAAAAATTATAATATAATAATTATATTAATTATTTATTTTTAAAATTATATTTTATAAAAAGTAAATCCGTAATTGGCCATAGGATTAGCATAGTTAGATATTATTTAATAGTATTAAGGGCTGTGGGTTTTGTTAAATGAATAAAATAAAAATAAATATAATAATAAGTGTCGACTTTTTGACCTATAACGCAAATATTTACCTATTAATCGATATTTGATTGAAATATTTTTTTTAATGAGAACTTCGTTTTTTAGTTAAAGTACATAAATTCTTTTCTCTAGGAATTGTAGAACGACTACTTGGTAGGATTCCTGGCTATACGTTACAAATTGTCATGTAATATTACGTTCATCTCAAATCAATTTGACTATTCGGTCAAAAAATCGTACTAGTTTTATCGATAGAACTAGCAATGCAACTAGTGGGAATAGACTATTCTCCTAGCATTTCTTCAAAGCCTTACCCTTCTTCCTCCTATCCACAGAGATCGGCTGACCATCTTCTCTTCTCCACATAATCTTGGGCGTAGGGAACCCATCTGCCTTGCAGACCAGGCTGATGTTCTGGTTCTCCCGAACTGCCACTGCTGACTGCGTGCTTTCATCATCCAGGATATTTGGTGGAACTGTTGAAGATAAGATGGGCTTAGTAGGTTTTATTAGTTTTACTATCGTTTGCTTTCTTCTGTGCTTAATATTTTAGAAGCGTAGGTATACCCAATCGACTGATACATATATGTTCAGCTCAATAGCTTGAAGGTCTTGACCGCAACCAAAAACTTGTCTAGACAATCACCTGGGTACAGTCTATCTATTCCCATTGAAAGTACCAAATAGAGTTTATATAGGCAGACTAAGTGGTGCTCGTAGTGGTGATTTGAAGCTAGGGAGTCTAAACGACTGCCATTTGGAACTTTGTGTGAATTATTTCGACTGTTTTTGGTACGACTGACGTATTTTTCAAATTCTTTTAGAGAATTTGACTGACGAAGTTATGTTCGTTATCATGAAAGGATTATTGAATACTTAGTTAAATATTAACATTAGAAACAGTTGGATAAAGATAAATAATCCAATATCAATAATAAATAGAGTCTTTCTTCATCTAAGTTTACAGACTCTTTACGTACAACGGAACGTTTTTGGCTGTGGTTTTCTTTTGGTATTATCTATAGTTCAAAAACGTGATTGGTCTCCAGAAGTAGCCAACTTGTGGACGGAACAAGGAAGCCGAGTGCCCGGCGCTAGATAGCGCTATCTTCGCTCTAACGGCTGGAATGCTTGGCCACCGGCCACGTTGGCTTGTTAGAATTTGCTAGTATAATTTTGAGGCTTACGAATTAAATAATTTAGAAGCATACCGCAGTAACATGTAATTATTTGCAGATCATACTTTTGCGGGAGTCGAGCTTGCTCGAGCAATCAAAAGCTCTTAGGGGCTTAGGCGTCAGACAATTGACCAAATCTGTTGTTATAGCACAAAAAAGATATTATCATGGCACAAAGTTCATCGAATCGGTGTTCAATCGTAATAAATTATTTACCGTTACGCTGTTACAACACGATACAGAGGCGATAAGATGTATATAGGAAGTTACATGTGCGCATATTCAAAATAAGTATTTATACATTTTTCTCACATTCAAAAAAATGTTATGTTTATGATAGTGAAGCAGATTAATTGGCAAAATCAAACATCTTACAAGTCACCGGCACTCGAACTTTTCATCCCAAAAATTAATGATCGCTCCTTTGCGAACAGCGAAGTAATACTTTGTTTTCATTGAATCCATTAACTCCTAATTACGAGGTACACCATTCAGACAGACGTTATAATAGAAAGTTCGGGTTAAAATATTGACGAAATGTGCTTGTTTATCCGAGAGATTCTCTTGTGGCTTATACCTTACAACTTTTAATTACTTTTACTTTTGAATTCTGGTTTCATAACTCCCTGTTTTTAGCAGGTAATTCGCTTTTCAGCTTGAGTTCTTAGGATCTATCGGGAGACGAATTATAAAAGACTTTCCTCTATACTTTTCGTTTGAATGCGAGTGTGAATAATGGTTATAATGGGCCGAATAATGCTTAGATGTACTATTACATATCCTCGTTAGATATCCTCAAAAGATCTTGAGTATCTAGAAATCTAAAGCCGCTCTAATAATTTCTGAAATCTTTTTTTATAATTGCTTGTTCAGATAGTTGTCTTGTGAGGTAGCAATCATTATTAAAATAAATGTCTTATTATTATTATTTTCACTTGAACTGGTGTACATACGGTCTAGTGATCCTAGGAAAATGACGGGATGATCACTAAAAATGTGTAATCTTTTTACTTACCAACAACTTGAAGGTAGCCCACTTGACTGATCATAGGGTTGGTGTTGACCTGGCACATGTAGTATCCACGGTCTTCCTGCTGCACCTGACTGACGTGTAGCAGCCACGTCATAGCGTTGTCGTGGGAGACGCTGAAGCGGGCCAGGCGGGTGATCACGTGCCGGTGGATAGTTAGTATCATCTGGCGGTCGATGTGAATCCATGCCACCTGGGGAAGATAGATAAATAGTTTTTATAATTATGAGAAAAGTTATTGGACATGTGAATCCATGCTACATGGGGAACATAGGCAGAAAGAGATTTTTTAATATGAGTTACGTGATGGAACCAGCTGAAGGCAAACTTGAGTAGGTACAATAGGCAGAACTATAAATAGTTATTGCCTATTCTGCTAAAGTGGGCAGAGGTAGATTTCTGCCTATTAGTAAGACAAAGTTTAAGTAGGCAGTCCGCGGTATTTAGAATTGAATTTGAAAAGTTAAAAATAGTCTAATAAAACTGGTTGTTTCTAAAAGAAGAAAATTGTAAATCTTGAATCAAGCAGTAGACGTCAAATGAGAATAGTAGGTATCTATGGTCAAAAGTTTCTTCCAATGCAGTCATAGGAATCCACTTTTCAATGATCAAAATTCTCAAAAACAGTAAGTAACCCGTTCTGCTTAAAATTCTACCTGGTCTCAATAAAACTTGTTAAATAGAATGTTTATAGGTGAGGTTTACTGCCGTTGATATTTACTGCTCGACGGCTTACTGCCGGGAACTTATGCGGCTAACTCGATCGGAAATTGAATTGAATGTTGGAAAGTACTTACATGGCACTGGGTGCAATGTATGCAGAAGAAATTACTTGGAAGATTATGGAGTGCGAATGAGTCTATTTCCGTTTCTTTGAGAAGCTCGAAATGCGAGTAAAGGGTTTGGTGTAGACCAAGCTTCTCAAAAATCCGCTCAGTGTCTCCATTCAAATCAGCGCCCACTACTGGTGCTAGCCCAGTAGTGGGCGCTGTGCTGAGCGTCAGACGTTTCACACCAGATTTACACACCAAAAATCGTACTAAGCCCTCTGTTGCTGGGTTGACACTGATTTCGTATCCAACTACAAAATAAGCGTCTAAATTATACGGCATGTACCGAATACCATTATGTGTCCTCTGACTATCCCCAGAGGCAGAAAGGTCTAGAATTCTAAATACCTTTGTACCTACCAAAAACTTTCAGAAATAAGCTTCTTAATGTAGGTGTTTCCCCCAATTCAATTATTCAATTCTAACTCAGTTACCTAATTAAATCATAATTGATAACATCAACCATGCCTTTCAGCAATAGATACCTATATTTTTCACTGTATATTTTGATCAACAGTCGAGTGCGATGTCACAAGTTTCAGGTTAGTTGGACTGTGTACTTCTCGAGTCAGCATTCGCGTCGTGCTCCCGTAGAGCGCTAGGTGGCGCTAGGTGGCGCAGTGCGGAACACTCGATACTTGCATATTTTACGAGACAACATCTGCTTTGTACTACTTGACTGGGATTCAGACTTATTTTATTTACACTATGTTGTTTTCGTTTCGTGTAGAACTACCTATAGTATGTTTTATTTAGATGTTGAATGCCAGGAAGTTACTTTTACCCATGCACATTGCACACACATTTGTAACATGGGAGAGTGTGTGAGTTATATTATTGGTGCGTACCGTCATTCTACTGCGATCTAATATGGCCACAGAGAGGTTAGAAAAAGATATGGTGAATATGATTCACGTTCTGGTGCATATCTCTTGGTATCATTTTAAATGTTTCACACAGCGTGCAAAGCGAGAGACACATTTTTTTTAATTTAAAGGGTCTGACCGCTGTGCGGTTACATTATCTTATTAATATACAACCTAACTTTAAAAATAATTGTCAACAAACTATAAACTAACTTTAATAATTTGCGTAACAACGAAAAGAGACGACCACAGATTTATAGCGTAGCTTTAGAAGACTAATAAGAATAAGGTCACAAGTCTATTAACACTCAGGTACCGTTATATGTAGATAATTTGAATTCTTCATACCGCTGAGTATTATCAACTTAGGAACAGAGTGGCGACGCCTGCACTAACTTCCACACACGACTCGCTCTGTAAGCAAATGCTAGCCGAGTTGGTTCAGACACAGAATGTAACAGAACAGTTCTAGATCGTATCACTAAGACCACACTAAGACTTGTAACAGTTTTTCCTTCCTGCCGTAGGGGAAAACTCAGGCAAAGAAGAAAATAAGTTTAAAATACTCAAAATTACAAGAATTTATTTATTCCAAGTACATAGTAACAATTAGGTGTAAATGCTATGCTTTAAAGTACTTAAAATTAAGTAAATTAGGTAGAAATTGCCTAAAAGTATACTAAATAGATGCTATAGCTGAATGGTGCACATCTGACGTCTGACTCGGCGGAAACTTTGATGTTTTTACAATATGATACTCGAGTTAGTAGTAGTTAGGGATAGGGAAAACTCTTGATCCGGTAGGTGAGTAGTAGTGAAGAACGGGTTTTAGCTGCCTTTCTTCCTATTCTAACTAACCTGAGCTACTATGGGCTAGCCGTTTTGTTTTGGGTATGCGAAGTGAACGTGCTCGGATCTTTAGGTATGGTATCGACCAGCTGCTAGGCTCGTTCGACGCGGGCGTTTTGTGGTGTGGTTCAGGAAGTCTGATCGCCACTTGACAGCCTCGCTGAAGATTATAAATAAAATAAATTAGTTACTGAGTAGGGAAATTTCTTCATCGAGGTACAGTAGGTAGTTTTATGTGAAATTTTGGCAGGTTTTTACCGTTATTTAAAGATATCTACCTTGAGGCTGGTATGGTGGGATACGCTGGTTGTATTTGTATGGAAATGCTTGAAGACGGTTACGGACGTTCCGGTCCAATCTTGACTTCGCAAATCGCGTTTACGCCGGTACGACCTGAAGTAAATGGATACGAATGCATGGGTCAACTTTGAGTAGTCATAACGTTATCGGATTTGTCCAGGATCACAGTAGAAATCGATATAAAATTACCTGAAGTTTGGTGATTCAAAACGTATGACTGTTTTGCGCTCAGCGACCTTGTGTTTCGCTTATTCGCACTCCAAACTAATTGGAAACTCGTATCTCATGTAAATGTATTGTAGAAACAACTTCGGTATTCTTTTTCGAGTATAAATGTGGCTTATTTACCGAAATAAAATTAAAATTCGTTGGTTCGAGATGATACTCCACAATTTTCAAAATCTCCTCTGCCACAGACAAGGAGCTCGGTTTTTTTTATTCTCGATTCCGTTTGGCATGGATCATAGAGTGTTTCTTTTTTATTTTTCTTTGTATCGGGGTTGCCGTCTCGGTAACTCAACTCTCTACCAACCACCGAATCGGTATCGAACGAATGTTTTTTATTATTTTGTTTATGAGAAATATTATGTGAAATTTAGTAATAGTTGAAGTAAAAATAATGCCAATAATAACGAAGTATCGCACCGGTGCCAAATCGCCCTAGCAGGCCGTTCTAGGCCTGAGTTCTTATGATAATGATTCATAAGAACTTATGATAATCTCGATGAAAGGAAAATTTGAAATATTTTAGCGGGAGATTCAAACTAGGTACGTTTTACTAGGTAATTGCTATGATTTTTTCTAACGTGTAGATTATATGTAAAGTGTTAAAAATCGAAGGTTACAGACTACGTGGACTCACATAAAGTTATATCTAGTAGGTGAGCCCAAGGGGTTTGTGTTTAACTCAAGCGCGTCAGAAAACCATTATAATGGCGAAACCTTGCACCCTGTAGTGTACAGCCACCCTTAATTACTACGATCTTGTTTGTCAAAGAAGAGCAACCAATGACTTAAAAAAACCGGTTCTTACCGGTTTTTTTTAACCGATCTTACATTTTCAGAAAAAAATAAGAAAGATACCAAGATTTAAATAAATACTAATCGGTGCATTTTTTAACATGCACTCTAATTTTTATTTCCTAAGTGAATAAAATGACGCAACTGCAAAAGAACCCATTTGAAGTTATAATTTGAAGAAAGACAGAATTTCCGAAATTCGACTTGTCGAGAATTTAAAGAAAGTTTCTTTGTTATGGTGTAAGTAAGAAAATAACAACAGCAAAGCTCCAGTATTTGAATAAAACTATTTGAAGTAACTTGCTGCAAGCTGATTTGAAGTGAAACGTCTTACAGCAAGTTAGTATCTACTATGTTATTTCTACAATCGAGAGCAATAAAATCGGTTCGCTGCTATTTATTTAGATTATTTATTGAGACAACTTGGTCCAGTATGGTTAGTAGGTAACATAAAAACACTTATTAAACTAGGTTAGTAATTTTTAACTAATAGCGATGCTGTCCTCTGGATGAGGTTCCAAACCAAAGGACAGTTATGTTTTTGAGAAATAACATTTAGGATGCTGTAGTTGCTCCCGCGCAGCCTGCTTAGCAGAGATGCGGTTTTTTTGCGCCAGATGGCATCAAATGAGTCTGTGCGCGCCGCGGTGAACATACCGGACGCGCTGTAGTAGGGCGGGAGCCGCAACAGCGCCCTAATATACTAATATACAGCTATATATTACTATCTCAGATTAGCCGATCTTTGAAACAAAGTAATGTTTGGGCAAAACAAAAGCTTTGAAGATTTTATTTGGGCGAAAACTCTAAAACTACTCACTAAAACGTGATACAACGTTTGAGTTAGTCTTTTTGTTCTGTAAAACGTGACGTCATATTAAAATAAGACTATTTCCATTGTGTAGTAATAACTTGAGTTCCACTTTTTTTCATACAATCAAAACCATTAGGTATATTCAAAAATTAAAACCTTAAAACCTTTTTGTAAAAAGTCGCTGTTTTGTTTTTGGAATAATTTTTTTGGTATGGTTTGTGTTAGTGTATCGTATTCATTGCTCTGGAGTGTAGTAGTTCTGTCGGTTTGTATTTGCTTGGGTCGGCTTACCCGTCTGTCTATCCGAGCACGAGGATCCTGTTTATTGAATGTGTTTGCCTTTTAAAAGAGCTGGCTTTTGGTGACGACTGAATTTAAATTTTTTGCTTAAAGTAATCTAGTTGGAGTTTCTATTGCTTTCTAGTTTACTTTATGTAGTGTGTAAATTGGTATAAATGGCTGTGGTAAAATAAGGTAGCCTTTTTTTTGAGGCTGTGGTATCACTGCGGCTTAGATGGTCTATTGTGATTGCCTTTAATGTTAAGAGTATAATTATCTTTGCTTATAATAACGCATACCTCACTAAACACGTTTACTGAGGACGTGCCCTGTCAGGCATCTACCGATTTCATCATTCTAAGAATACTAATCAGCATATGGCTTTATTTTTAGCATATTATTATGTTTTTATTCTTATAAACAGCGCAATTTTCATTCAAAAGTTAATTATCAATTGGTAAAGCCACTTGCACCATACGGTGCTCAAATCTTTCAAAAGTTAAATTAACTGATAAATAACGTTGCACAAGTTACACGGGATCCGATTAGGGGTGTATAAATCACTGATTTTCGACCTCTATAACCTCTCCGAGCCTATTAACAGAAATGGCGAATTTGTGATTAAGCGCAGTCATAACTTATCTGCCTTGGTTCCGGTAGGACCACTGAGGTAGAGTTGGATTAGTGCCGGGACAAATATCAGTTTTAGGCCGAAGCCGAAAACCAAATTATTCGTGACATTGCATGTCATAACAGGCCTCAATAAAACCTTGCTGACCATAACCTGATAGAGAACTAATAAAATTAGTAATGTTTTATCAACTTTTCATTACAAGTTTAAGTTAATATTCTACAGTTTTAGCAAAAATTTTGACGTGTTTTGAAATACGGTATCACACCTAGAAAAATCACTGTTCTTACACTTCTTACTCACAAAATATCAACGCTAAGTCCATTTCTTATTTTATTAATTAATTTATGATTGGCTTTTGATGAAAATTTATAGCGAGTTTTTGGCAAAAGACGAAAATGGCCGAATGGTGTTGAAGATGGAACCCTCACCATACTACGTGAGGTCGTAATAAAGTGGCGCAGGCTGCGACTCCACTCACCTACTCTATTAGGTTCTACAACTTAATGATATATCGTACGTAAAACTGCGCTGTATCTTAATGGGATATTAGTTCAAATAAGTACAGACTATCCTCAATGTTTGAGATACATTTTGCTACTTCGTTTAGAAATTAAAAAAATAAAGCGCTTTTTGGCTAACTAAAATCATGCTAAATAAATGAAGATCGCTAGATACAACTCTATTAAAACTAGAACAAAGTATTACAGTGTGTTTAAAACTCAGAAAAAGTAAATTTACATAGTAAAATTGTAAAATTTTATCATATTTTTTACTCTAATTTTAACACCTAACGAGACTTAATAACTGTTCTAATGGCTTTAGTTTGCTATCAAAATAGATGTCTTCCATTACTTTTGATGAAACCTTATTAGGGTGCTTAAAATTTTAATAAAAAACATATTTGAAGAACAATAAGCTCTACTTGGAACTGCAAATATGAATAGAATAAAATATTGAAGTGCTAAGGGTTTATTTATATCTAAACAGAAACTCAAGCATAAAAATTGTGTATTCAGTAGTGGTAATATGTAGAAAAGTTTTAATTCTAGATACGCAAAACCTTGAGTTGGATGCTCTACAATTAAAATAATTATTCTTACTAGATTTACAATTACATTAATTGTTCGTGAGACATCTACCATAGCTGTCAAATGGGCTTATCCTAAATTACATTGTAATGGAAAGAAACCTAATACCATACGTTATTAAAAGCCTCGTTTTAATCTGTTTGTGACCAAAAATACACACTGTGCTGTAGAGAATATCGCTAAGCTAGTAGACTCTGTGCAAATATTTACTTTTTTTTTTGGCGCCCAACATGGGACAACTTGTTATTTTTGGCGCCCCAACATGGGGCTCAAATTATACACGAAACAGACAACGATCTTCTTTTATAACAACTCTGTGTCAACAGTGATGAATGACATACTATAAAATGAAAGAAATATTTTTTTTTATTTTGGCAAACGAACGTGGGTAAACTGCACATAATATCTAAGAAAAGTTTGTGAGTCGCAAAACGGACTTAGGCTGTTAGAGTCGTTCACTTCTACTGATCACTTCTACATAATATTTTATCTGCATCGACATGACACATGTGATTATGTAATAATAATAAAAAAATGGTGTGAACGAGTTGCTCAATACATAGTAGGGTAAGTCCGGGGGAGATGGCCGTACGGGAGAGATGGCCAGTCGAAAAAAGTCCGACTTGTAACAGACAGATGGCGTTAATTATGATTTAGTTCGCTTCGCCTTGCGGCCAGCAACAAGTGCCTGCGTGAATTTTGTGCGAAAAAAAATGAAAAAGTGAGTAAAATTGACTTTGTTTTTTGAACACATGTCTGATATAAGATAAGGGGTTGACATATTATGTGGTCACAAAAAAGTTTTGAAGAAATCACTTGTTTTTGTACTTTTATTGTGAAGTAACTAACTTTTCTAGTATTCCAACCTAAAAATCACTTACGAAGAGGACGTAAATATATTTGAAATTGATATGGCCATCTCCCCCAGACAATCGGGATAGATGGCCCATTTTTTTCGGGGGGAGATGGCCATAAAATCTATTGTGTTTGTTTGAAGAATACCTATTATTTATGATGTTTTTACAGATGCCAAACTACTACGTACGAAAGGCGACAGCCACACGAGGCAACTGGGATGAAAAAGATTTAAAAAAAGCGATGGATGATGTACAAAAACAAACAATGTCCGTCTACAGAGCGTCAATTATGTACGACGTACCCAGAAAAACATTAGAAAGAAGACTGAAAACCAATAATGACACAAAGGGGCCTATGGGCCCAACTTCTACGTTCGGCACTGACAATGAAAAGCGACTATGTAAACACATAAAAGAAATGCAGTCCAAGGGTTTTCCCTTAACTATTGATGATACGAGAAAAATCGCATTTAAATTTGCGGAGCAATTAAAAATAAAACACAAATTCAATCCGACTTCTGAGAAGGCAGGCTACGATTGGTTACAGCTGTTTTTAAAAAGAAATCCTGACATTTCTTTGAGAAAATCAGAAGGAGTATCTTACGCTAGAAGTCAAGGCATGAACAGAACAGAAGTAAATGCTTATTTTGAAATGCTCGAGAGAACCCTGTATGAAAATGATTTGTTCGACAAACCTGGCAGTTTGTTTAACATGGATGAAACTGGATTGCAGCTGAACAATCGTCCAGGGCATGTTTTGGCTGAAAAAGGCTCCAAAGCTGTAGCTATGTCGACATCGACAGAGAAAGGAGAAACAATAACAGTCATTGCTTGTTGTAATGCGGAAGGAAACTTTTTGCCACCGGCTTGTATCATGAAAGGTCAAAGAAAAAAACCCGAGTTTGAAGATGGATTACCCCCGGGTTCACGTGTTTTTATGTCGCAAAAATCAGCTTACATAACCTCAGAAATATTTATGGAATGGATGAAGATTCAATTTTTGCCTCGAAAACCAGCTGGCAAAGTGCTTCTCTTGCTTGACGGTCACTCTACCCACTGCAATTCAGTTATGATGCTGGAATTTGCAAACGATAATGATATCATCTTACTGTCGATGCCAAGCCACACATCTCATTATCTGCAGCCGCTAGATGTTGCTGTCTTTAAGTCTCTCAAGACTTATTTTTACGAATCCTGTAGGCTATGGATAAAGCAGAATCCCGGACGCCGTCTGACAAGACATCAATTTGGTGCCTTGCTTAATCAAGGTTGGGGTAAATCAGCTACCTGCGCAAATGCAACTTCAGGGTTTAGAGCAACAGGCGTTTTCCCATTAAACCCAGGAGCCATACCGGACCACGCGTTTGGTGGAAACATCGAGGCACCTGTTGAAAGGCACCAGAATGACCATAACATAGAAAAAAGAACTGCTCAATCAACCACAGTGTCGGAAGGTTTAGATCCAGGTCCAAGTACTTCCGGAACACAACCATCGTATGGCAAACCTACACCGACAAGAATATTGAACGAAATATCACCACTGCCTAAAAAACTTTACGAAGTCCGCAAACGTGCAAAACAAGTAAGCATTCTTTTGACATCTGACGATCATATTGAAAAGCGTAAAATAAAAGAAAAAGAAAAATCAGAAAAGCTAGAAAAATCCACAAGACTAAAGATGATAAAACAAGAAATGAATGATAGACCTAAAGAAAAAAAGACTGTTAAACGTAAAGCTATTCGTACAATATCAGACAGCAGTTGCGAAGAGATCCCTATTATTCCTTACGATTCCTCAGAAAGCGGTAACGATGAAAAGGAGGAGGACAACTGCAGAGGCTGCGGAGAAAATTATTATAAGACTCAACTTATTGAAGACTGGTTGCAATGTAAAACATGTATGCTGTGGGTCCACGAAAACTGCACAGAGTACGAAGACATGTGTTCGAGCTGTGGCAGTAACAAAAAAAAGGAGGTCAAAGAGTCTAAGGGCAAGGGAAAGGGCAAAAAGAGTAGTGGCCATCTACCCCCGAACCCTATGGCCATCACCCCCGTATACTGCGGGAGAGATGGCCAATCGTGATTTTTTTTTAAAGATTTATAATTCTGCATTTGTTGATTTTGAGACAGATTATCATTAAGTTTTGGAAAGATATATAATTAAAGTATTGTTTACGATTAAAATTGTTGTTTCAATCATTATAGTATCCCGACAATAGGTCCTCAAAGTTAGTAGGGCCAACTCCCCCGGACTTACCCTACACAATAATACGGTTTGTGTGTGACCAAAATACATACTATAATATTGCAAAGGATACACGTTTAACCCACTGTAGTTTTTGTGCAAACATTTACCAAAGTGAGATAGCATTACTATCCGGTTATTTTACGTTCAAGAAATAGGTTTTGCAGATGTTATTTTGTGTTCTAAAAACGGTTTTGATCTAATGTGTGAGATGGACACAAAGAACGGGCCTTTGCTGCTTAGTGTAGCACAAGCACAACGCTTATGGCGGTGCAGCGCGCTTGTCTCACAAACCGTTGTAATTGCATTACTCTCAACTTCACCGTGCTCATGCAAAATATTGAAATTGTCGAGTAATTTTCTCGGGAAATTGTGTCGTTGGATTTTAGGTTAATTTCTTGTTTGCCTTTTTAGCTGATCGTTCTTGCTTATTCACTGTCAGAAAATTAGCAAGGGAAATGGTTTCGCCAAAAATGATGACTACTTATCTTGTTGTAGCTTGTTTAGTTTATAATTTATCTTAAGCTTTGTAATATTCGATAATATTAAAACTCCAACATCACGTCTGCCGAATTCCCACGTAAAACTTTACCACCTTAATCCGTCACTTAATCACATCGCAAATGGCACGGCACAAACAAGCAGAAGGGCATAACTCTAGCAACTTGCCACTCGTGTCGCTGTAAGCCGCCTAATCCTTTTTCCCCCTTTTTATTTGCCACCACATACTTAACGGCAATTCCAGGCGCCTCTTCATCCGTGTTACCTCAACTTCGTTGTGTGTGCTTAGAGCGGGATTTGATATTTTGTTGTTGTTTTGAATTTGATACGGTTTGGTTGTTCGCGATCGACTCTTATTCGGGAAGTTTGCTTGTAATTTTATTTTATTGGTGGTTTGCTTTGTTGGGGGAGTAAATATCATTGTTTGGTTTGTCTTTGCTGCAAAGATAACTTTGAATTTTGTGCACGGTGGAACCAGTTTTATACAATCTGTAGAAATTGAATTGAGTTTGTAACAAACATATTAATAGTACTTTGCTAAGTTTGTACTTTGAGCATTATTAAATTGAATGGTTGCTTCCCTAAATACTACTGATAAGTCCATAGAAGTGGTTATACTTTTTCGAATTAGCTCTCCATTGCAATGATATTTTAAGTGTGAAAATTTCAAATTGTGGCATGTCCACAAAAGCGGGTGCTATTTCCTCTAGTTAAGTGAATAGATTCGCCTTAAAACGTTTCATAGTAGATTTCCCCTCAAAGTAAATATTTGCATAGAAAGATAAGTGTTTGCTTCGGGGCGGTGACTTGTTTGTGCTGGTTATCTTTGGCACCCATGCCCCTTTGACCGCAGTTTAAGACCCATCACACGGTCCAGGGAAAGATTTCATGTAAGATGCTCCCTTTACTGGAAACTGGAAATGAATTTCGCTACGAAAGCGTCTAAGGCTTCGTTGACTTTGTCCGTAAAAGGTTATGTTAGATAGCTGGCTGTATTTCTCGCAGGAAAATATCCGGAAAAATGGTCTGTATATAGAAAAAATCACTTAAGAAGCTGCCGTAATCCGCGCAGGTTATAAAACGGGATCGAACCAGTTAAGGTATATTTGATTAGGGTCCCGCGAGCGGCCCCTGCGGCCCCTGCGGCGTCCCCTCGAGCTCTCATATCGCCATTTTTATTTGCCCCCATCTATTAAATCGTTTTTCAACGACGCACTTGCTCGTTACGAAACATACCGCTATCTCAATGTAATACCATTTTAAGAGTTTATTTGTTCTTCGTTTCCAACTCAGAGGGATTTCGCTATTAAGATTGAAAATAGCATCGAAAGCACACACTCAGCTGAAAAAGGAATATACAGTGAGTGTAGCTTACGTCTTCCAGAGAACATGTTGAGCAGGTATTATTATTGTATTTGCATGCACATTTGCAGACAACCACGGCGGTTTCTACTTTGTAGTTTATACAACACAGTAGGTAAATAAGTTTCTACTTTATAAGGTATGGATCTGCTGGGGTATAATAGGTAAAACATGATAACTGAGAGACAGCCTTAACCAGATTTAAGCCCCTAAAGCAGTTCAGAACAGCCGTACATATTGGTTTGAAACAATATTAAGAAAATAACTCCAGTTCTGACCTTGTGGCACAATCCAAAGTTTTAATGAGAAGACTTTACAAACTTTCGACTAAACGATATAAACGGGCGAAATTGATAAAGACGCATCCGAAGCAAAATTTAAAACCGACATTCCCACTTCAAAATTACTTGAAATTCAAACCTACCCTCGTTCACCGCTGAAGTATTTACGAGGCGGGTGTTACAAGATAATAGGGCTCGTAAAATAAAATAAATAATTAGGGCTCCGGCACATTCATGAATAAGTTAATTGTTACAATGCAGACGGTGCTCCCGAGTTAATTACACCGAGTTATGACGCTCGTTTTGTTTAACGGCGAGATACGTTTGTATAAAGGATTGGATTCTGAAGATTGACCATTTTCTCCGAGTTGGGATGAATTAAGTTCTCGTTAACTTTGCAGCTTTTGTTTTAGAAATGCAGTAAATGTGATTTAATTTTAATCTTGAGTTTATGGACAAAGTCCAGGGACCATATTTTACTGATTTATAACAGTTGAAGTACTATTCAGCTCCATCTATGGTTCGATCGATATCCAGCTCTACTGCGTATACCTTCAATATGTTCATTGTTCAGCATAAATAGGCTACAAAATAGGATGGTAACATTCCTTAAAAACATAGCAACGTTCAATAATTCGGTAACTCCGTCATCTGCCGGCAGCCGCATTTTCGAAAATGAAGTCTACTCGCTCCTATTTCACTTTCTAGGAAGCATGATAACGTAATAAAGTTTTGAGATTCTGGAACATTCGAGTTGTAATCGCGATGGAATCTCTGCAATTTCAGAAATTGAATTTAATTTTCATAGATGCTGCTGGAAATGGCACATTTCAGTAGTTTTAAAAACCATTATTATTGGCAGTAGAAAGGAGTTACAAAACTACTTTTGATGTTGGATTATTTCACTTTTACGCACACTTCTTGTCAGTCTACAAATAAAAAGCATATTTACAAGCCTTGACGGAATGGTGACCGAAAATGCCTAAATCGGACCGAAGAAACCTGGGTCGTCCCAAAGCACGAGGGGTCGACGCCATCTTTAAGGTCGCAGGAAACACCTAGATACCGGGCTAAGATGATGATGATGAGGATTATATTTACAAAAACGTTTTCAAAAAATTACAAGCATAGTAATAAAATTGTTAACACACTCCAGACATGGCCCGACCACGTTTACCCCAAATTAATGGAGCATATTCAATCGATTAAACATGCCCGTGTCCGTAACTATCATGTCGTCAATATACACCACGGTACATCTATTACCAGCACTCTAAGCACCAGTTACTGGTGTTAGACTAGATGTAGAACTCATCCATAGAAGTAATACTGCCACATATACTAGCTGGTGCCCGTGACCTCGTCTTCGCAGGATTAGAAGTGCAATTTGCTATTCGAAATCTTCTAGGTGAAAGAAAGAATCTTCTGAAGAGTTCGCGTCCCGTCGGATCCCGTTGATTTTCCGGGATAAAAAGTAGCGTATGTGTTAATCCAGGTCACGGATAATATTTCAAGTTTCATTCAAATCGGATCAGTAGTTTTTTGTGTGAAAGAGTAACAAACATTCATACATATAAATTTTCGCGTTTATTACTATTTTTAATTATGATTGTAATGTTTGTTTTCTTAATAACATAAACGAAAAAAAATATGAGTACAATTAATTATAGTCTATCGTTGAATTTTTTCAGTGCTTTAGACTCTACTCTCTTCACAACGGCTAACTCTTGTCAGAATGATAGTGGTTGATCATAGATTAAATGAGATAATAAGAGAAACCAGTGCTGACGTCACAGTTAGCAGTTACCTACACGAGAGCGCATCCATTGCGGCGACCCGCTCGTTACCCTCCTTGTTCCTTGTAGTTGGCTGTAAGATAGAGCTGACGATGGCGATGCTATCAATTTAAACTTGATGGTAACGGCCTTTTGTTAAGCTTTGTATTCGACTTATACTGAGATGCCAAGCAAGTGGCCAGTGGATGAGAGAGGTCGAGGGTTAGAAGTATTTTTTTTGACAGATTCAGTGATCTTTATCCTTCAATCTATCTATTTAGCCTGTATGCACCCACTGCTGGGTATAGGCCTCGTCTTTAGTACGCCAGCCTTTCCGGTCCTGCGAGAGTCTTCTCCACTGCGGCCTGACTACAGCCAAAATATCATCGGACCATCGGGCGGTTGGTCTGCCTCGTGGTCATTCCGTAATCGCGGTCGTCTATGTGATTTATATGCCGTTGAGTTTATTTTGATTCCTCCTAGTCCTCCTAAACTTAAGTATCCTCTATAACGGATCATATAAAACTCTATGTACTCGTATCTTTACGTTTGCCACATAATACTGAAAAAATAATTCTGTAGTAGAGCAAAGCTAAACAATGCAACATAAAAAGTGTTCTTCAAAAAATCCAGTATACTTATTAGTCAAGTTGTTTTATTGTTTACAGAATAACAAACTATTTCGTATTTTTGCTTGTAGGGTTAAAATCAATTTCCCGTTGAACCGTTGGTTCCGGCCCTGACGTGTAATATTCAAACTTGGCCCTCTAACAGCAGCGCAATACAACAAGGCCACAAAAGCGGCACTAAATCATTCCCTCTTAGTATTCCAGTCGACTTCTCCTAGATATTTTGTCCAATTATTATAAAACATGATCTTCCCTACGCTTTGAATAAAATTATATAATTTTGTACAAAGATGTCTGTTTTATTCATTTTCTTGACTTGGCACGAGTTTTTGACGATAAAGACACTAGCTGTTAAGATGACATTGTATCAATTATGATAACATGTACCTAATTGAGTTTTTCAAATCATAATATATATTATTATAATATTTCTTTATATAAAAGGTGATTATCTAGGCCAGCGTATCAGCATTGCTATTCAGCGCGGCAATGCAGCCAGTGTCTTGGGTACGCTTCCGACTCAGTACCAGTCGGACCAGTTGAGCTATCTATAAATCGTTTGTAACGGGCTGTAGATATCTCAACTGTTTCATGTGTATTTTGTAAATATTGTGAATATTGTAAATACTGTATTAGTTGTAATTTTCTTTGTGAATAAATTTCGTTTTTATATAAAAGTATTTAGAAAGTCAGTTTAGTCATAAGTGCAGTCGACAATAATGGAAATAGAAATGAAATCAAAAAGTATGGTCACAATGACTTCCAATCAAATTTGTCCATTTATTTCAATCTAATCCAAACTACGCCACAACGCACCATGAAAAGCAGTGCTAAGCGTGTCATAGTAAACGTTTCGACTCACAACCGCTCGTGAACTAACTTCTAAATTATGTTGATGTTATAAATTTAAGTTTTATGAATCCAAATGTAATTTACTTGGAGCTAGTTTGGGAGTTGCCAGTCTTGGTTCTGTGAATGTCTGCTTTGAAGATACAACTTGGTCAATAACACTCAAAGAAGAAGGGTGAAGGAAAGGGGATTATCACGAGGATGAAATAAGTTGGAAAAAAGAAAGGAAGCTATTGTGTAGGATTATCTAGGTTAGTCAGAACAGATACTGAAGGTAATACTCCCTCGAAAAGAGACTGGAAGAAGAACAAAATATCTGCTTGGAGAGTACTGTTTAGTAATGTTCTTTGGCCATAATCAGCTCTTGTTAAGTGACGATGAACCCGACAATAAAACATAATAGTCTAGAAGACACTTATTCATTTTTACCGTGGAAATACCCAAATTATCGTTTTTAAAAAAGACAAAAGACGGTCGTCGCGACTTCTATTCTTTGTCGAATAGCATAGTGCAAAAAATCTATGCACCATTGTATTCTATAGTAGGTGCCAAATAACACCGCAATACAAGTCATTCACCCACCTTCACCACGATGTCGCAAATTCAATTTATGTATGGTAAACAAACAGTACTACGAGATTAGAGCGATTACCGTCTTAGCGACAGGTTTGTATGGAAAGTGACCGAATTAGCCATTCATAAATTGAATTTTGTGACATATTGGTGAAGGTGGGTGAATGACCTGTATTGCGGTGTTATTTGGCACCTACTATACCCATTCGCATCAAGCATTTTGACTCCACAAGGGTAGAATAGGTTTTTTTTTATTTACACGGGTAATAATAATTACAGAGAGAAGAAATTAGTCAACTTAACTTTACTAGCAAGCAACCAAGCTCGTATGAGTTACTGGCCAACTCTGGTGACTGAGTTTTTAGGCCGCCTTAAGGCCTCCGCTATAGCTTAACGACTGCTAGAGCCAGGACCGACAGTTTGACTTTACTAGCTAACCTATCAGTGCTATTAAATAGCTCATCAGACCATTTTATATAGATAGAAAATAAACCATACAATATAAACTTTGCTTCATTTTAGAATCCATACAAAACACGTGAACTCCATTCGAAATCAATCACCGTCACATTCCTTCGCATCTGCAATCGTATCCCCCCTCACCCCCTCACCCCCCTTCCCCTCTTGGGAAATCAGTACGGTGAGACGTGTGCCTAAGCAAGAGTAAATTAAATATTTATCAGGACTACTGGTTAATTTTACTGCAAAGAAGTTTAGAAGTTTGAAACCTTTTTTGTATGGTATATAAACTGTTTATTATTCTTAGCTATACAAGTTAAATGTTTGTGTTGTATTAAATGAGAAGTAAAAAAAAATATTGGTGTTAATTCTGCTATTTAGTTTCATAAAATAATTTAATTTGACAGCGCTACTTACACGCGACTTTGGTAGACAAAGAACCAATTATAATTTCTCAGACGTGGAGTCGAATCCGCACCTACCAAGTGGTGGTCTACCATGAGTTTTATGCTTTGAATTTCATAACACAAAGACTAAAACATCAAAGTTCTCAAAGAAGTAACACAACACAAAGAATATTCAAATACAGAATAACCTCAACTCCCAAAGTTAATTGAGGAGTTCATCTCCTAAAATAAAACCATGCTCAGTAATATAACATCTGAAGTTAATATATCCACGTAGGAGCAAGGGCTTCCAGACTTGACTACAGCCAAATACAAATTATGATCCTTCTTGGTCCCTCCAGCCCGGCTGGCGGACGAAATTGTAAGAGTGGCAGAAAAACTGCCTAGAGTAAAACTATAATAATATGATGGCAGGCTTGGTTGTACTCTACTTTTGTTTAATTTAATTTATTGACATAAAAAAACTATTACATACTACAAATCAATATTCAGGGACCTTTCTCTTTTTTTTTAGGTGTTAAGTTATTTTTTAGATGTATGTTATAGCTACCTTGTTCTTAATTTAAGATTTGTTTATTTTTTAAAAGAATATTATTATGTTTGCGCCTATTGTCATGCGAATAGATAAATAAATTGACATGAAAGATGATAAAATGAAAATTATGTTTAGTCCTACTAATAAGGCATCAAAAAATGAGTATGTGAGAAAAAATCTGACGGACAGACGGACAGACAGACACCGGAGTAAGGCCATAACGTGTTCCGTCTTTTCATAACTGGACCGAAATACTAAAAATTGCATTTTATAACAGTTAGGACTTCTAAAAGGTTTATAGAATTCAAAACACAATAAATAAACTCTGTGTTTGCGAAGCTGCCAGCAGCTTGTTGTCAGCACGTAGGTGAACTCCATAACACTTTACAAAGACAAACACGAGACATTCAAACGCATACTTATCACGCAAAAATAATGTTTTATTCATGCTCACAATAACCAAGTAATTACTGCGGATTTATACAAAGGCTTGAAATATCTTAAAATATTGGATGAGAAATGTTTGAGATATCTTAAGAGCTCCTTTTCTAATTAGTAAGCTATAATAAATATCTCTTGAAGATTTAATGCGTAATTTCAGTGCCGGCGGGCTATTTATTAACCGACTCATAACTACGGTGCGACGAGTTACGGTACTTACGGTAGCTAGACATAGATAACGTTTGTGATAGACGAGACTTACGGGTATTAATATCGTGGGGTACCGAGGCCCTCCTGGTTTTCAAAATTCTTGTCGGGCGTCTAGTCGAAGCGACGCGTGACCCGAAGGCTGGTGATTATCTAGGCCAGCGTATCAGCATTGCTATTCAGCGCGGCAATGCAGCCAGTGTCTTGGGCACGCTTCCGATTGGTACTGATTTGGACCAGTTGAGCTACCTATAAATCGTTTGCAACGGTTTGTAGATGGCTCAGCTGTTTCATGTGTATTTTGTAAATATTGTGAATATTGTAATTACTGTATTAGTTGTAATTTTCTTTGTGAATAAATTATTTTATGTATTAACTGCAAAAAAAATTGCTCTGCTAAACCTGGGCTAGCTAAAACGGCTGCTAATTCTGCTGTCATCTCTTTTAACTTCAATTTCTTGGTTTATGGTTTTTGTAACTTTTTTACAATTCTGTTCGTGTCTGTTTCCTCTAGTGTCACAACGGGATGGAGGGTGGGAAAGAATAGGAATATGGCCGGTAAAATTTTATGAGAATCAATGAAATATATGACAAACTTATTTTTAGCTGTCACGCAAGTAACAATGACAGCATTTTTTAAAAGTCGCGTTAAAATGACTGGCGTATATAAATAACAAGGCAAGCTTTTTAGGGTTCCGTATACTGAAAACTTAAATAAAACAAAAGCAGTGACTAGATCGGGAGATTATGTTCGATGGGTTCTTTACACTAATAATTAAGTTTAAAAAAAATAGAAAAACCATCTTCAGTTTCACTACCTTCCAGCTTCAGCATCAGATGATGATGATTAGGAATATTTTAGTGAACCAATTTTAATGAAATTGTAATGGGACTAATTTGGAAGTAAGTATAACATTCAGATCTCGAATTCGAAGAATTTTTCAAATCGGTTTATATTAAAAGAATTCTGAGGTTCTTACTAACAAATGTAAAAAAAATACAACCGAATTAGACAGTCTAACAATAGAAATAATATTATTTAGTTGTGATGTTGACCGTACTATGCAGCATCCGTCTGCCGTACAGTTGCAGTGAACCAATTAACTTATTCATGAGTCCGGATGAACGAACGTTTAGCCATTATGGTGTTTAGTTATTTGCGTACCGCGTATTTTAGTAATTATCACTCGGTTCGTGAAGTTTGAAGCTTTCATTGTAAATAAATTATGTTTTTGATAAAACTAATTAGTTTGTAAAATCTCTATTAGGTCAGAGAAAAATATGGTTTTCGAGGTGAATTTCCTTAGCTCTTGGTAAAAAAGTGCTTTAGGTACTAGTGTAATGAAACGCCAGAATAATCTTGGATATTTCTCACTTTATTCATGAACCACAATACATTGACTTCTTTTAACACTTGTCTTGTTCTCAACTCGGCTATCAACAACCAACTGGCGACCTTCCCCATGACTAAACCTAGGGTAAAAGCAGTATGCCCCACTAGCGCCATCTACCACTACTTATTAGCTATATTCATGACTTTATTCTGCTTTTCCCTAAAATTGCAATATCAATTAAATTACTAAATTATTTACGATAAATTCTCAAATGATTATTTATTACTTAGACAAAATTAAATACATTTTATTACCGGCCAACTTATTGGTTTTACACAAAGTAGTGTGGCCACAAAAATATTCAAAATCACGACACGACTAGTATAGTATTATAATGACGAATCATTGGTACAAAAAAAGAATATACTTAAACACGATGGGTCATTTGAAACACATTATGTGCATTTCATTTTTATGCCGATACAGACCTTATAAGTGCCGAGATGCTCGACCACGCAGGGTAGGCTGGCATCGCGGCCGAGTGCCACTGTCACGTTGGGGATCGGCTCCGAAAACCGAGGCTCCTCTGTTAGTACTGCAACAAATACAAAATATTACCCACTGAAATAAATATACGCTGAGTGATGGGCTAAAATATTTTTATTTTGATGTGTATGTGATATTTTATTTCCAAGTTTTGAAAAGAAAACCTATCTAATCTATTTTATAGACAACTGACATTCGACTTGACGATTGACTGACATGACTATTCTATTCAAATAAGAATAAAAAAATCTCTTTACACCAGTGATATTTTATGTAGATCATTGCTTTACACCGGTAAAATTAAATATTGTTTGCCATACATGAATAGAAAAAGAAAATTAGAGTTAGCTACATAAGATAAAGAAATAAAGACTTGTGATTGGCCAATCGAATTACGATCAAATTATAATTGCAAATAAACATCTTGTATCTTGTTCTATATTTGATGAGACGTTATACGCGTGATTAGCCTCCTGAAATAACTAAGAATTCTAGCAACTTTTTTCAAAACGTTTTTCTTTTAATAACAGAGTTTTATATAATTTATAAGTTAAAAACTGGATTAACTTCAATTTGATACAAGTTTTTCGCTAAAAGATGATGGTAGTTAATTAAGATTGTTCTATTGATCGTAAACACCATTAAAAAGTCACAGGGAAGCAAAATACGTATTGTCGTGTACGTGGATGACTTGTTTCTGCCAAACTACTAAACCGATATTGATAAAAAAAATTATCGGACTAATTTGGAAGTAATTTGTCCAAATTTAAGTAAAAGAATTTTTCAAATCCGTTCATAAATGATCGAGTTCTTAGGTAACAAACATAAAACAAACACCATACAACCGAATTGAGAACGTCCTCCTTTTTTAAATTCGGTTTAAAAATACAAACAGTTTTAAGAGGTAAAGTTTAAACATTTGCTGACTTTTAAGCCTCTAAAGTTATGAACTGAAGCCCCTTCACAAAGCGGGAAAAGCTGCTAGATTGATATTTTTAATCAACCACAAACTCCCGCTTGTAATGACAGCTGGGATATTGTTTATCGCGAAAGTTTCGAGTCGGGGTGAGGGAGCGATCAGCGACTAACGCTGTTCTAAGCCTGCTTTCTCATTATACGTATTTTGCAACCACTTAATAAATAATATAAATATAAATATTCACGGACACTTAACACAACGCCTTCTAGTCCCAAACTAAGCAAAGCTTGTACGATGGAAACTAGATGGCTAATAGAATACATACATACATTTTCTTTTGTAAATACATACTTATAATACATAGAAACACCCCGACACAGAACAAACATCTATGTTTGCAACACACAAATGTTTGTTCTCGGTGGGGATCGAACCCACGACCCACAGCACGGAAGGCAGAGCTACTACCGACTGAGCCATGACGCCTGTCACGCTGCTATAACTTGCCAAACGAATCGTTTTGCGTACAAAGAGTAATAATCGACGATTGATTGTTGCAGACTCATTGCGGGGAATCAGAGGGAAATTAAAAAAAAAAGGATCAAGTATCACTCGCACTTGGTACGTAAATCTTTTGCTTTGATTTAGTTTGAGATTAGTTTAGATATACGAGCCAAAGATACGTTTTACTTAGTATTCTGTATAATATGAGCAAGCAAACGTTGACGCGATGAATATGAACGTAAAGGCTTTGGGGCATTTCAGGTCCCGTTTTACATACATTCAATTAATTTTTAGATTAATTGTCTTATTTATAACTTCTGTTGGTTTTATCATAATTTATTATGCAGTAGCAGTCACAACAACGCAAAATAAAGTAATAATTTTTACGTAAACACCTGTAAATACGATAAACAACATTGAAAAAGACTCATTTAGCGAAGTAAAAAGTCTCATAACTAATTATTCCCCTGCTTTTTAATGACATTACTACGTTTTAATAACTGCATTGTAAGTGTATTGTAATAAAAAAAGTTCCATAGTTGCAAGTTTAAAAAAAATGTGGGACCTGGGCTCCATTCAATTTGCCCCAGACCCTTTACTGCTGTTTTTAGTATTATAACTGAGATTTTTTTGCTGAAAACAATACATTTTTTTCACTACATAATGTTTATATCAAAAGTAAAGGACAAGCTCTATATTGCTATGATGATCTAGGTACATAATACAAGTAAGTTTCTAGAGGTTATTCATGAATAGTGATCGAATTGATTGAAGTTATCAGACAGTAGGTATTTGTCTACATTAATAATTATGCAAACTATATCTTACATTTAGTTCTACCTTTTGTAACTCCCTGAAGTACTTGAAGGTCTCAAGTTAATAAAGCAGTTATTTCTCAGAAGCTTTGCTCAACTTCAGACGTATTTACACTGCTAAATAAAACACAATCGTATTTACCACCAATTTACAATTTTCAGGCACACTTGAGAGCAATGAATGCGGGTCGCTGGTACAAACCTTGATATCTCAGAGAATATAGGCCCGTTTAGATGGAGAGAGTTTCTCGCCTCGAAGATACGATTATTGAAGGAATATAAAACCTTTTTTTCGTCTAAACATTCGCTCTTCTCGCTCGTTGCCTTGGGCGACAATTACCTCGCAATGAATTATTATTGTGTCCGTCTAATCACTAAACTCGAATGACAAATCTCGCACTGAAAACGATTCGAACTGATTTGTACGATACTCGTATGAACTTGAAAATATGTCACACGAGATCGTGTTTACACAAGTCGAGATTCTCATAAGCAAGAATCTGCTTACTATACTTTCGTCGTGTAAACAAACATAGGCAATTATCGCCTAGCGATAAGTCATAAGCGAGTCTCGTATGACATAATCGTAGGCGAGATTTTAGTTCTTGCCTGCATGTAAACATTTTGATACGATTGTGTCATGGTGATTGTTGCTTGCGATAGTTGCGTATAGTTTCTCGTACCGAAACGTACGAGAAACTCTCTCCATCTAAATGGGCCTTAAAAATTCTTTTGCATTAAAATATTGATCGCATGACAATTCAATATGTTTTGTTGACTAGGTGTAAGCTGATGTTTTCTTTTGGAATTTTTAGTTAATCTCAGTGATTGAGATTCGTTTTAGCGACAGTTATATTGCTTTGCAGTGTAAATTTTAACTAAGCTTCGAGTCAGAGTTGAGGTCGAACTTTAACTTAAACCTGAGATTGCTCTCAACTATTTTGTAGCTTTCCAGTTGCGAATTTGAATCGCGACAAAGCTCCGTGCGTCACGCGACGTTTTAAGCTTTTTGAAGTTATACTTTTAATGCGACTTCCAAAAACGTTGCGTTATACGGGAGGACATAGTTTCTGTCTCTTTCTATTCCCCCCGAATAGAAAAAGACAGAGGCAAATACGCTACAAATGCTACAATCAAATATAGATGGCAGTGTTCAGCAATTCAGCATTTGACCGCCCATGTTTTTTAAGATAAACGACTTCCAACTGACAGCGGGGGGAATAGAAAGAGACTATAATACGCTACAATCAAAATATAATAGATGGCAGTGTTCATGCCACTTTTTATTTTTTATTTTGAAGTGAAAATTTAGTACTGCATATTGGTTAAGTACATAAAAATAAATATTAAATTAATTTCACATTAAACACAGAGCGAGAGTGAATGCGTGGCACTCGAAGTATAACTTCTTCCGCGCGTAGGGACTGCACGCACAGGTTTTTTTTTATCAAGTTACACTCAGCTTGTAATGTTAATTACTGTTACTTATAAGCAGTTTGTAATGTTACTTATAAGTTGCCACATAATCGGTGGTAAATACTGATACAATCAAAATTTATGCTTATTTACTCGGTAATAAGAATCACTTTGCCATAAAACATGAGAAAAACTATGCGTTTTAAGGTAGGTATGTACAAACGCCAATTTTTTTAAAGAGAATATGATTTCCATGGAGTGAGAGATTACGAGGGAAGAAATACAGATAAATACATTTACGGCCTGTCTCATAAAAACATACGATTTGATATTATTATTGTCTTGATAACCATACGTATTTATGAGTTTTTCATACCCCTAGTGGTTTTTTTAGATAAATTAATGGCCTGCAGGTTGATAATAATAATGACTCTTTGAAAATGCAAGATGCTCAAGCATGCGTTGATATATAGCTTGATCCTTAGTTTCGATTTGAGTTTTAATAAGTTTGAAGTCGTAACGGTCTTTGTTTTTAACTTCATTAAAAGTTTAATAGAGATTTGTTCTTTTGTTTTTTGCTTTTTCAGTAGATTTTTATACTTTTGCAATTCTGTTATCATTTCTTTAGGCAATGTAAAGTTTGCAACATAATAAAAATTAAACCCCCTAGCGTATGGTTCTAAACCACCCAAAGCACTTCAAGTGTTTCAGAACTATAATATATTATGAAACCAGTCCCAGCCCGTTTTTTCGTACACCCAAAAGTGTACATCTGACTAGTGAAAATTTGGCAAATTTTCCTTTCCGTGCAATATAACTGGTCGTTTTCCAGGGTTAGACCACATGCTCATTAAAAATAATTTTGAGAAATGTCCAAGAAAAACCTCATTAGTAAATTTTTTGACGTATCTACCTACACAACCACCAGAAAAATGTCTTCAAAATTTTGGTATGGTTGCGATTCGTGCGTCGGACTTTATTCCTGTCATTATGTTTCCAGATTTATCTTGGATCTAACAAAAAACCGCGACTCTAACTCGTGTTTTGGACTAGGTTTTTTCATATTACGTAACATTAGCACCTTCACTGAGGTCTAACTATAGACTTTCGCTAAACCGACCCCACCCCAGGTTTAACTCGGGTCTAACTTCACATTTGTCATGAAAATCAATTTGGTGACTGTTTTTTCTCAATTATTTTATATTATTTACTACGTACTGTTTTTTCGATAATATATTCGACATTTACATTAACATTGATAAAATCATTAACCGTTGGTACCTACCTATCCCTTGTTTTGCCGCTAAATTATTTTTTGACTTCATTTACTGATCAGTTTTGAGTGAATGAATGACTAATGTCACAAAAGAACGGGTTTTTCTAAAACTTCGTGGAAAGTCTTACATAGTCACGTCTCAGTTTTAACGCGAGCCTAACTTTAGGCCGAGCCTAGCTAGGCCGGGTTTAAACCCAAGATAAATCTGATAACGTGGTAAGACCGTATAAGTCTTAACTTTATTGGTTCATCAAGAAAAAAAACCACCAATTGATTTATCCGTCTCTATCTCTCTAACGTTAATAATGTTATAGTTATCAACATGGTACTTGTTTAATATTATATATATCAGGTCAACTTTGCTGATCTGAGGCTTCAGTAACAGTGGTCGTCTTATAAATACTGCCAACAATGATCTTCTTCCAAAAACTCGACTGCAAATAACATTATAATTAAAAGCACTCACCTGAAATGTCTGACAATAAAACTATCGGCGTCAGTAACGCCATCTCGAAATGTTAATAGAACTAACAAAGTTTTCCAAATTACACCAAAGTTTTCAAATAAAACGAGACTCAAAGGGCGTCAGAATGAAGGCACTGGCCAGATCACAGCGTTACTTGGAAATGGGATTAAAGCAAAATGAACTTTATTGGATTGACTGTAGGCTGTTTGTACAATAATATCACTATCTATTCAATGCAAAATGAATCTTTACATTTATAACGGTAGAATTTGTGCTTTCTCATAACTATAATAAATGTTATACTTGCATGAGCGATCACAATAATGATGTTTAAAAATGTATAGACTGATCTTTCAGAACACAGTTCTTTTTGTAAACTAAAAGCATACCTACTAAAACTTTGTGAGAATTAAAGTCGTCACCTGAAGAACTTAGGTTTCAAAGTCGCACTTATGGCCTGGATTCACATTAATTTAAGAGCGAAACTTCTGCCTATGACTCTATTCTGGGGCCAGAACTTATAATTAAACCGCTTGTCTCATAAAAGTTACCAACGGTAATCAAATTAAATAAGATTATTTAAGTCAATCGGTTTGAGTTAAATAGTTGTTTAATGGACTAACAAGTTATATCTATAACTTAGATTGGTAGGTACCTATTGCATGATGTCTATAAAAAAGTCTCATAATCCCTTTGAAGGGGACAGCTCAAGGGATCCATGAGAATAAATAAATCATTCATTCATTCATTGAAACTAACTCAAAGTATTAACTGTGTCATTCCATAAGTACCTCTGACACAGTGCCCGATGGTATAAACTCGATTGCACACTTTGCACAGAACTGATTTGGCAGTTTTTTTGTAAATCAGGTACTTGGTAAGCAAGCATGTACGGCCCGCCTTATGGTGGGTGGCTTTTATAGTTTTTTTTATGATAATAAGTAATATTAATATTCTATGGAAGCTAAAGGCTTTACAAGCGTGCTACTAACCTTCTAAATTTAAAACACCACATTTGAAAAATTCGTTCTGTGTCAACTTAGGCGTTCTTCTACTCGTACCGATCGATGTTCAGCCAATTCGATAAATTTAATGTTTTCGCTAAGCCGTACCACAGAATATGCAGCAGGTAAAAGTAATATTTTTGTTTTGTTACTGTGACATTTTTGTGAGTTGTTTACCAAGCAGCTGCGTGCTTCAGTACTTAGAGCACAAGTTTTAATACTTAACTTAATACGTAGCAAATCCACAGATTTTTTTAATTATTGAAAATGATTACTGTGACAATAAAATGTACAAACTATGAGTGTGGCTGGGTATGTAAGTAGAGGAATGCAGAAGAAGAGGTGGTTAGATTGTGTGAAGGAGGAAATGAATGTGAGAGGAGTAGATTTTGTCACGTTAACTACCCAGTCTCGAAATCATTCAGAATTGATGAATGATGGAGTGAGTGAAAGTAGAAAACATATTCCCCCAAATTATGTTTCCAGATTTATCTTGGATCTAACAAAAACCGCCAAAAACCGCGTGTGATTTGGACTTAACCCCTATCAATAAGGAACTAAGTCCAAAACACACGTGGTTTTTGGCCGTTTTTGTTAGATCCAAGATAAATCTGATAACGTGGTAAGGCCGATTGTGCCGACCCCACCTAGCGTGAGATAAGGACAGGAAAATGATGATGATGACAGCTCTACATTTTTTACTTCAATGGTGAATTATTAGTTGCAGTATACTAGAACCTCGATAGTATAGGAAACTAGTGCTAGCCCCATAGTACTTATAAATTCAGATTGAAAAACGTTTTTTGTCGATAAATTCAGTTGTTTAATACCTCCTTGCTTTAGCGATTTGATCGATAGAGCACCTTATGTACTAACAAAAGGTAAATATGGGTTTTTGATCGTTGGATTATGCGGGCTCCTTTCATAGCCTAATAGCAGCCTACAGACTTTTGAGTAAAGGGTTTTGCAATAAAATATGTCAATTAGATTGATTACCTCGTTGGGATTTATCTTAAAAACTTGGTACGGAACACTAAAACTCTAGTTTTTGGTAACTAATGCTGACGGAAAAATTCTATAAAATATTCACACTTTCAGGTCAACAAAACGACATAAAATTACATAACTGCTTTGACCAATAAGCAAGCAAGCTCGTATTGAGTTAGTGCCCAACTCTGGTGACGGAGTTTATTGGCCGCCTTAAGGCCTCCGTCATCGCTTGACGACTGCTAGAGCCGGAACCAATAGTTTAACGTGCACTCTAAAGCATCGAAGCCCTCAGATGTAAATACCACTAGCATTTACCCATATTGGACAAAAGTTCCAGAAATCCCCCACGCAGGGGCAAACTGGAATGAACCCGTCGCTTTACCTAGATAATCGGGGAAGATTGACCAAGCAAGCTACGCCATGAGCGGTTAGACATAGTGATCAATAGAACGGTTAGAAAGATAGTACCTTGACAAATGATAGTGATGATTTGTAGGATGCTTATCGCGAAGCTTCGACAGGGCCCCCGCCTCGTCATGGTCACGGGGAAGGTTCACCATCACCAGCTGACTGCCTCCGAGTCGCGAGACTTGCTTCTTCGCATCACGCCTTTGCGCTATCTGAAAAAAAAAGAAACCTAGAAATCTCTGTAAAAAATAGACGTGAACACGTTACATTTTCGATTGGTTGCATTGCGTGGCATGATAGAAAATGATAACTGTATTGTAAAGAGTTATAACTCAAAAATTCGTTACGATAATATGTAGAGTAGAGCAATGTAGGATTATGACTCGTAGGTATGTGACTGTATTTATTTTTCTAGTTATTTGTGTCCTAAAAAAGGAGGGAGCTATTCCATGGGAATTAAAATAATTAGATAAAATAATGTCAAGGTATTAAAAAGGTTTGCGATATCGATAGCCGCTTCGGGCTTTATTTGTACAGTGATCAAGTGACTGATTATTTTAAAAACCATATATGTGCTTGTGAAAACACAATAAATAAATATTCTCTTGCCATTGTAAAATGTAAAAATGCATAGAAAAGCTGGAGCGACGCTGGAGTTCCTCAAGGTAAACTATGTCCTATAACTTTAAAACTGTTGACTCGTCGAGTTGGCTTTTAGAATCGATTGTGCTTGACAAACCTTTCATCAATTTCGTATCACTGAGCGCAATGAATTAGAATTCATTTAGATATCTTTTTAAAGCCAAAAAGATTTAAATCAAATATTAAGCAGCTTATGATTTAGTTATAGTAATAAAAAAAAGTATGCCTTTAGGAGTAAAAGAACATTTTATATTATTAACTAGAAGGCTTTATATTTTATCATGAAGAAGGGTTTTTAAGTTGTAAAAGTTTTTTTTAACCAACATTGAGTTTTTTCAAGAGAAAGAAATAATAGAGGTAGCATGTCTAAAAATATGTTTGTTAGACTCATTATTATGTCCTCGATTCAACTCTCAGCCGTTCAAATATTTATGAATTAGAAAGAAAAATAAAATACAGCTACCTAATTTAAAAATAAAAAAACTCGTAATAATCAGCATCCTACTATAAAATTTGTGAATTCGTATGAAACTTTACAATTGAGTCTTTTGACGAAATGGCGTAATTTACAAACTTTTAGCGTTTTATCCTTTACTGATTGCTTTGATAATAATTATTATCAAAGCAATTAATAAAAACAATTGATGTCCGTCTGGATTGAGGGATCCTACACTCAGATCAAGATGAAAATTAGGCTGGCAAATGTTAAAACATTGTTAGAATTTTTGGCACTAATCTAAAAATTGGTAAAACCTAGTGTACGGGAGTTGGGGCTAAAGTCATTTACCAGCACTAAATAATTAGGTACAGTCTATTATTGCGTGGTTTTTTGAGTTAAAGTAAATACTTAAGCGGGAATATCAAGCTTTTAATAATAAAAATAATTCTCGATAATTCTTTTTAGTAAAATAATTATGATACTGTTCTATTAGAACATAATGTTAGCAGTATCCTGATGCTTTGACCATCACCCAGCGGAAGTCCCGCTCGTGCCCAGAAACTTGATTTATCCCGCGATCAAATTCAATTGTGTCAGTCGAGAAATTGACTAAAAATTCCTCAGTCGACCTCTCGTATTACACTTTTACAAATTTAAATTTATCTCTCTTGATTTTAATGTATAATTTATAACCCAGCTCATTTCGGTGGTCATAAATCGTTGAAAATATCGGGAATACTCGCAAATCGGGCTTTTGTCTTGAAATTTCGGAACCTTATGGCGGTCCCTGTCAAGGGAAAAATTTAGGGGCGCGTATCACTTTACCTCCCTCGTATCCTAAGCGCGAGTTAATTAATATTTCTATAACTACCACCTCTACCGGGTTAGTCTCATAATCCCCTTTGAGCCGTCCCCTTCAAGTGTCTCATAATCTTTTTGATTACAAAATTTTCAAATCAAGGGAATTATGGGACAAAAAGTCTCAAAATCCTCTTTGAGGCCAATTTATACACCGTAATAGCTATACCCACCGACCTAAAAAAGTATTGAAATATCGTGTTTCATGCCTCAGCCTCTAATTACTTATTCCATTAAGCTGGATAATATAACAGATGCACCTATATTAATATTTTAATTAAGAATTTTAAGTATTGTCGTGTCGAAACAGTCTGGCGACGCTTCTCGACCATAACTTCTAAGCCTATATAAATTTACAGCTAAAAGACTTCGAAATTCACACAAATAAAGCCACAACCACAACCCTAAATGATTTATCTGACAATTTACCCCTCAAAGATTAACATTCATCCGATACAAGATCCCGTAATCTCGCTTACGGAAGCTTACAATAAATACCGTCATCGCCACCTAATAAAACGGTTACAAACGATATTTTCCCAATTTTTTACAAATTTCGTTTAGAGGAAAAAGAACCATTCTCGTTTCGTAATAGAATTTCAAATTGATAAGCAATAGGTTTAGGCTCGGAGGCTGAATACTTTTCAATCGATGCCGCGAGGCAGTTTGCCTTTTGACATAGCTTCTGTGCTGTCTTTGCTCCAAGATGAAGTCACGACGTAGAAAAATGTAATTATTGTACAAATAATCTTTCTCTAAGTTATATCTATATAACCTCGTATTATACTCTTTTAAAAGAAAAGGTTAATCTAAACAGAATAGTTATTCTGTTCATTAAATTTAATTCTGTCCTTATTAATTCTATTCTCAATGACTAATGGCCGAATACTCAAACGCCACTCAAACCCCACTCAATTTAAGTTCCGCTTAAATTATTGCCATCTCTTACAAATGCGTAATGTCAAACAGAGGCAGAGCAGTTTTAAGTGGTGCTCAAATTTGAATGACTTTTGAGTATTCCAGCCTAAGTTCAGTAAAACATAGATATTTTTCACGCGTCAGAAGTATTGTAAGGTGAAGTAAGTCTACACCGAAATTCAAGGCCAAGCTTTTATACTAAGGTTTTTCGTCCTATGGAAGTAGCTAAGAACTACCTAACTTTGAGAAAAAAATTGACATTACAGGTATATTAGGAAAAGCTGCAATTACTTGTTTTACCCTTTAAATAAAATTTAGGCCATCAAACTCTGATTCGAATAAAACGGCCTCTGAATGGTGCTCAATAAATAAAGTTACTCGATCGCTAACAGGGCTATTACACACTGCCTACTGCCAGCGGAGCGATAGCCCGGTTCGGCGATTAATCGCCAGTGAACACTCGCCTTTACTGCCTGTTTGACTTCAAATTAAAGTGTCGGGGTACTTCCTGCAACGTCGGGAATTTTTTATTAGGTTTTAAGTCGATTCAAGTCCATATCATTCCCATAGATTTTTTGGTACTTTTTATGTCAGTCAAGTGGTTTCTAAATCACTCATGTGATTTCAACTTCAACTTCAACTTCTTGGTTTGTGGCTTTTGTGGCTAGTTGTCACAATTCTGCCAGTGTCGAGTTCGCTGATGCTAGAGTCATAAACAAGAGGGGAGTGCGGATAAGAATATGGTCAGTGTACAAAGGGAGGTACAACCAAAATTTTGACAATTAGATTGATCTAAAACAAGAGACAGTACAACATTAATATTAGTTGATAATAATATTTATGAGCTTTAGTAAATATTGAGTTTAGTTTCAAAGATATTAATAAACCACTTTCATAATTTAATCTTATTAATATGGATAATCTTACATAACATATAATTAATCAAAGGTGAAAAGGTTTGAGAAAGGAGACATTTAAATGAAAAAGGACGGGGGAATTCAAGGGGAAGGATATCGTAAAGAGATTGGCGAACTCATGTAATTTTTTGATCTGATAGTTGAAAACACAGCTAAAAAGTCAAGGTGATAAATATCCCAACGGAAAACTTACTATGACGTATAGTATTATATAATCTGTGCTATGACAAAAGCTTGACAACATTTGAATAATAGTAAAATATCTTGTTCAATATTCAGCAGTCATATTAAAACAACAATTTATAGTCATGACTATACACCCGGATTTGGTTTCCGAGGTCTAAGAATTCACAAATATGATGAACAGTCCAGTCTCGCAACAAATTCTTGTAGATCAAAATTTTTATTTAGTGAAATTGAACTCACTTCTTGCCTCTCAGGGTTGTCTCAAAGTGATCGCTTGTAACAGCAATATTACGGTCGTTTAATGACGTTCAGCGCTTCTTAAAACCAGATTCTAGTTCGCTATAGTCTGTTGGTTTAAGAGCTTATACACACTGCCGGTGTGCGATAACCAACTCCAACCTTTGAGTACTTAGAACAGGAGAACACACCACTTCAATTTACTGAACAAATTTTCCAGGAAATCTCGTAAAGGTTGGAAACACCGACTGAGAGACGGCCAAGACTGAGGCAACTGGCATGATATAATAGAGATATTTACCAGCAGTGGATGATACCGGGATAAAATGATAATGATGAATATTTTTCAGAACGTTTAATGTTTTTATCCCAGTTTTTTCTTTCAATAATGCATGCAACTCAAGACTCTACACATATTTTTTTGCTGAAACCATAAGAATCATCCAACAGATGAGATTAAATTAACATGCATTTTCAAGTGCTTGACCCCGTTCAGGCCTGGCCCCGATGTAGATGACTAAATAGTATGTATGCGTTAAATCAATGCCGGTACTGTTCCCGACCAAAAAGTTAACAATTTTTTTTTCGAACACCCATTTATACTTCTAATCTAACTCCTATGAGCACACTAAAATAAACTCGTAACACAAAATCATCACGTCAATTGCACAAGAACATTTTATGGAAGAAAATCCTTTATGGTTTATCCCGTATACGCGATCTAAGGCTGCAGTAACCAGTCTCTAGTGAATACTTGTCCTTATACAGACATCTTGGTAGTACTTGAACGTACCACGCTACAACTTTCATGACGTCTCTTATAAGGCTTTGCTCACATAGAACTAATGTATGCCGATGGACTATGTGCTGTAATTTTGTTCGCTAATTTCATTATTTCGTTTTTTTGAAAATTGACTCAAGAATACCTTTTAAAAATCAAAATTATTTAAAATAATTTTATTTTCGGTACAAATTAGTATTTTACCAGAAAGTGCGATAGGTAATTTGGCGCTATCGCTACTCAAAAGTGAGTATTTTGAAAGCTTACAATAATGCGATTAAATTGAAAAGTCCTAAGCCTTTCCGTGGTAATAAGGTGCGTGACTTGGAATTTCCGCTCATCTTGTTATATTAAACCGGTATTAGAAGAGCCAGCCAATGAGAAAAACCCCCCTTTGGCAGTCGGGTAAAATGCCATTATTGGAATTAAATAAAATATATTGCAAAAAATATCACTTTGGAATAGACTTTGAATATTTTGGAAGGAAATGAACTGAAGTGTTAATAATATTTTGATTACCTTCTCTCTGCTTAAGTTGTTTTCTTTTTAAATGTATTTCCGCTACGGCACTAGAGATTTTATAAAGGTACTAAAAATACACTATTTAAATCTACATCTTTGTCGAACTCATTACTTAAAGATCTTTCCTGTAATTCTTTCGAAAAGTAACAATCGCCTCATTTTAGGTGACCTTAGCATAATCCTTATCAATAAGTACGTATCACCACATACCTATTGATATTGAAAGTAATTACTTTATCACGCCAGTCTTTGTTCCATCAAGAATGTTCTCTTACAATACCAGATACTTTCATAACTTTTTTCATTTTCCCAAAAAATACCTTTTTGTGAGATTGGTCCAAGTCACATTAACCACGCCACGTAATCCACATTATTTCCAAACCGACGTTTAAAGTTTCATTTCGAGTGTCAGAGACACTTCCCTCCTTTTCCCCCCTCACCCCCTAAAGGGGCACGAGTGAGACATAAAATGAAATATAGCCGACCCTCCGCACAGTGGCGCTTTTTTATTGCCCCTATGTGTAAAGCTTGTAAAAAAATTACTCAGTTTTTATACAGGGAAAAACAGTTGGCCCACTTCATGAGGATAATCGATAAAGTTATCTACATTTCACGTAAATGACGTAATTTTTACAACAATATTGTGGTACTATAATTTTGTACATCATTTAATACATTTACATTTTTTTCACTTTTGCCATCAAGCAAGAAATAGGACTCATGTTTTTAATGTTTTTTAAAAATTGGATTTACCTCACTTCATCAAATGGTTAAGGAGTTACAAGTCAACATTAGTGAGCTTTACATTACAATTCTGAATTATTTGTTAGTGCATTGCACTTCTGCAAAAGTATTTGAGTCCTCTCAAAGTTTTACGTCGTCCGTCCGTCAGTGAACGTGAAAATAAAATACTTCTCTGTGCTGCACTGTGACCTGCGACAAACTTGTTATTTATGTTCCAAAGTAAGACAGCTCTTTTGTTTTCGCAATGGTTTTTATTTGGAGTCGGGACGAGGTGGCGATAATTTTTATTTTTCTTTCGTATTGCATATTGGATCTCTTTATTTTGGATAAGTACTTGCCGTCTTCATTCCAAGAATAAATTGTCGAAAAGAGTGACGGGCTTGCGTTTATGAGATAGATATATTTGTTTTTCACCTTTTTATAAAGTTGGCTTTAAAATACTTACTTTAAAACTTTACTAGATACACTATAATAAATTAATTTAAATAAACGCTAAGGTAGAAAAGGGGACCCAAACGAGATCCCTGAGGAACGCTGTTAGAGTTTCCCCAAAAACCGCTTCTCTATTATTTACGTTGGACGTTTCTGAGGTAATTTTAGAACCGTCGTAGCAGAACGCCTTAGAGACCTAACTAATATGGAACTTTGCGATTAAATTAATTAGCTCCACACAGTCGCAAGCTTTGCTACAATCAGAATATCTTGAGCTACTTCAAACTTGATGAAACTTTTATGTATAACTTACATAATTTCTTACGTGGTTTTTAAGCCCTATGGATTTATGTCCGTTTTAAAAAAAGTTGAACTATAAAATTCTAATAACCATGTTAGCCATGCCTTTTCTGTCATCGATCAAATTCCAAATTATTAGTGCCATGGTTTTATTTTATGTGTTTCCTATCAAAATCCAAATTAAAACAAATGATGCTCCTGTTTCTGAACACTTGCTGTTGGTATTACAATTTAGGCCACCATACAATTTGAATATTATAACCAGCTCGCGAGATATAAAATTTGCCAAAATGAGGTAGGGAGTATACCTGTACCTACGAGTATACATCTCATAGGGGCGCCGCGAGCGTCTTATTAGCCACGAGTTGATTAAACGTGTAGGCTGACATACACCCTCATATTCATACCTGATATAATTACTTACATTCGTAATGATGTGAATATTATATGTTATTTTAGAAGTTACTTTACTGGAATTATACAAACCTATATCTTTTAAACAGAATTAGTTTGATATTATAAATGTCTTGATAGAAAACTTATTATTGTTCTTGTTTCGGTTTTTTTTTCAGGAAGCTTGCAAACTATTTTCAAAGTGTACTAGCTTCCGCCCGCAACTTCGTTCGCGTCTCGTTTTTTCGCGATAAAAGTAGCGTATATGTTAAGGTCACGGACAATATATATTCCAAGTTTCATTGACTTTGACTTTGACTTTGACTTTTCGCGTTTATGATTTTAGTAGGATTGTTCATGGTTTATGAGTGCAAAATATTTCAGGAAAAGCTGCAGCAAAACTAATGAGCATACAATATGTTTTAATTTGTAAACGTAACTCAGTTCATTATTATTCTACATCTGGTTAGTGTGGCTGCTTAGGGAAATAAACGCACCTCAGCTAGCTGAGCATTGAATCTAACGAAGCGTGTAACTAGTTAGATTTTGATAAAAATGTTGCCAAACTTTTAAGTATTTTAAAACATGGTACATAATATATGTGTTATTTTACTAAAACTAGTAAAGTATTATATGATCGGTGGTAAAACATCACAATTGCAGCATTTTTTTTATAAAAATGTAATGTCAATTGCCTGGAAGAGATCGCTATTGAGCGATAAGGCCGCCCATTGTACATTTAATGCAACCTGTTTTGTTTATATCATAGGAATATGTTTCGGTGTTATTTATGTACAATAAAGCGTTTTCATTCATTCATTCATTCAGTCAATTCAAAAGCCTTTATACGTCTTCACACTGTGACCGGATGTGGTGTGACTCGTTGGGAACCCACCTTTGCAGAGCGGGTACACATTGGGCGCTTTCAAACGCGCGTTTTGAGAACCAGGAGTTCTATTGAAGTGTACACATGCAAGCGCGCGCTACAGGTACAGAACTCCTGGTTCTCAAAACACGCGTTAGCAAAGCGCGCGTTTGAAAGCGCCTAATGTGTACCCGCTCTAAAACTACGCTAGCTAAAACGGCTGCTAAATCTGTTCTCATAGCTATTTTTAAAGCCGCGCTAAATGTGACAGATGAATATCACTTGGGGTTAGTACTTAGGTGTTGAACAACATCCGCCAAATTATGTTTCCAGATTTATCTCGGATCTAACAAAAACTGCCAAAAAACGGGTCTGTTTTGGACTTAAACCCTGTCAAAGCTGTCAGATTTATATGTTACGTAATATGAAAAAACCTAGTTAAGTCCAAAACAGACGCGGTTTTTGGCGGTTTTTGTTAGATCCAAGATAAATCTGGAAACATAATTTGGCGGCAAGTCTTGGGCCTTACCAATTAGACATTATAAAATGACTAGAAAAGGAGTGTAAGGAAAACATGGGTCATATTCAAATGAGTCAGACACAGTCTCCAACTTGTAGCGACGTAGTACAAATCAACTAAAGACAAAAAAGAAAAAATAGTTGAACCAACTATTAATCAGAATTTTTCCATTTGTACTTCTCAGGCAATTTTAATCCGTATTTCAGAGGATTAAAGATACTTATTTTATGCAGCTAAATAAATTGAAAGAACTTCGAGCTCTGGTGTAATTTCCTTACAAGTGTTTCCAAGTGTTATGGGAATGAATAAAAAAATTTAGCTGCACTGACCTAGACTATATTTTTTTTTTCAAGAATACCTAGGAAAGCAGTGGAGAATCCAAAAGTATAATTTAAATTGTAAAATTGTATGGTAATAGCATGCCAATGACATACACACACAAGCATAGTTGTATTACGGAACTGATGACTGGTAGCCTGAATGATAAAAAATTCAATTCTCTTAAACTAATAAATCTTTTTCACAGGGTTTTTCAAAAACAATTTGATAACAGTTATTCAGAATTTAGGTCTTGAAAAAAGGCGACTAAATCTAAGGTACCACAGGCATAAGGCCATCTTGATAAAATATCGTCGTTCTGATACATAAATTGCTAAAATTATCGTCCGCGTAAAATTTCATTTCGTCCAATATTGAAACAGTGGGACTAAACGATTCAATAAAATAAAACTACGTACCTTGAAAGGGTCGGGTCTAAGAGGGAAAATACTACAGAGTGTATGTTTCACAAATCACACCTGAGAAAATTTACTCTGTCCACATTTAGTTTAGTTTTTTTCTGTTTTTACACATTAACTAACTGCTTTAATGATTAAAATTCCAGAGGACTATAAAATCTTTTAAACCTCTTCGATATCTTTTATCCGTTAGTATATACTATACTATAATTTGTATAATATAGCTTATAGACATATTTATTTAGCTTAGACGTTGAGTGGTTCGATATAAACAAAGAAGTGAACTTCTTTGTGAGATAGATAGTTTTTTAAACTGTTTTACATTCTTCTTATTTACTGTGCCATGGGTTGTTTAACTTTACACTGATAGGATATACCATGGTGTGTTACTCTCCGTCTCCTATAGACAACTTCAAGGTGTGTCCCTCGGGAGCGATCAGGGTTCTATTGTGCACCGCGTCGGAGGAAACGCTTGGGATGTGATTTAAGCGGTTTGTCACTCGTCCTGCCGATACTCAGGGACTTAGGTCACTCAGGGACTCAGGTCAAAACTATTTTCAATTTCTAAGTTCAAGGTTGGTAAATCTTGTAATTGATTTATTTATTCAAGATCTCTGACAAAGCGAGCATCAAGGTCAATTGAACCTTTTTACAAAAAGAATACACAATTTCATTTTAGAAAGTTTGAGAAACTCAACCAACATTTTTCAGTGTCCGAAGTTGTAACCGGGTTAAAATGAGCGTTAATTTTTCAGTTTTCCTTCTTGAAAAACTGTCTGTTCCACAAATTGTGTTGACAACTTTTGAAAACCAATTGAGATGATGCCGAGTGCAAAACTGGTTTTGAATCCAACGTTTTTAATTTAATTTTGTTTGCAGTTCAACGGGTTTTTATCCTTTGCTTTTAAATCCGGTATTATTGTAAAGCATCTTTATTTATGACTTTATACCGTCATAATAGCTGAACAGATTTGGATGAAACTTGAGTTTATGAAACAAGTGACTATAGACACAGAATATTAGTACAGGCTATGAAGAGCTTGGATTTTCATTTTTGAGATCATAAGTAATTATAAGAAAAGCTATTTGGAAAAGTTAGGTAGATGACAACAACTGATCAACTATGCACAGAATTTGAGAGCAATCCGAAAAAAAGGTTGAAAAGGTTTTTGTTAAAAAGTGTATTGTAACAAAAAATCAGGCGAAATTCGCAGTCTTATTTGGCAATCCTGAGCCCGTAGTTTGAGTTTTGTTCTGTTGATCGAAGCGCATATCGAGAAGCAATTTGCGAGATATTTTGTATGAAAATCCGATAAGCGCATCTAGCGGGAGATTTGCAAACTATTTTTCTCCGTACAAAAACTGGGAGGCTTTCGATTCTCGATCGCAAATCAACATAACAAAACGCATGACTAAATATTTTTTTTTTATTATAATTCCCCCTTTCGATAACAGTAAGGAAAGGAGGGGTGGCTACCATTAAACCACTGGTATATACTTTGTATGTAATGAATACTTATTGTATTTACATACCACTGCTAAGGGTAATAAATGTTCCATTATTAGACGGTCTTAATTAGTAGAATCTTAAGACAAAATATCTAATGAAGTAATTTCCAAACAAGACAAATATCCTCTTACCTCACAAATAGATTTATTTACTCATGTGTCTGATAAAGTATTCAAGAATCAAGCGTTGAAGTTCAGGGTTATTATGTTCACTCTGGCAGAGATTTAACTCTAAAGAATGACGACAAAATGACGTCGAAAACTCTACTCACCAGTAGGTGAAACGGCCGAGATATGACGTCATCCTTATTAGAGTTAAATCTTTGCCGAACTGAGTACAAGGGCCCTGACAGTTTTCCATGAAAATCTCTACTCAAATCTATGCTTGAGTCTTTTGTGCAAAAATAAACCATTGTAGATATTAATGGAATGGTAAATACCACACGGAAAGGTCATGCCCGAAAACTGCTAACGTAGTTAGTTGTCCATACGTGACAGTTTGCAAGCCCATCTCCGTTACGAAGGTACATAATAAAGAAAAACCAGTCTGGGTTTTTTTAAAAATCGTACAACGAATAAATCTATTTGAATGTAGTTTTCCTCCAATACCTAATGAAACCTTCGTTCAAACCGCAGGAAATACATTGCTAGCATTATAATAGCAACATTGTGCTATTAAGATAAGGTCCATAAAAGAAATGGCAAATAAGACGCTGGTATTGTCCCAATCCTCGGTTCCGGTCGTGGTTTTGCATACAACTATATATTCTAATGCTATAAGATTAAAGTTCATATTTCCATTGTATTGTTCGGATGATACTTTAAGGCTGTTTCAGGGGTATGCTTCTATTTTTATCTTTTTTTCAAGAATGTAAGGCTGTTTTGAGATAATTGAGTGGCCACGAAGATTGTGTTTATAATTTTTAACTCGTGGTTTAACTTGTATGGTACTCACAAGTTTAAATATACAATTTCAGGATTATAATAATATCTTTTACCTATTATCAGTAGGCAACTGAGTTCCAAACCTAAAAAATATTTACAAAATTCAGTAAATTTTATATTTTAATAATGCAACATATTATTTCGCAATCATTCTTTTCTTTGTGCTCCTTGCTAACATGATTTATGACCAAATAGTATTTAATAATTAAAGATTTGAACCCGCGACCCCTTACTGCCCAAGTACAAGTAAACACACATAATTATAGTATGTGAATAAAAATGAATTATTGAACAATCGTAAAATGTAACCATTGCTTTGTCCCGATGTCAGAGCCAGGTTATAATTACGCTGCATTGAAGGCTTTTGTGGCTCACAGCTCAACTAGAATAACTAGTTAACCAGATGGACAAACGGTCAATTTTTTTGTGCTCAAATTGTACTAAGGACATATTTTTCGTTGCTCGCAATAATTTTAAGACCTGAAACTTTTCGATTCTAAATTTGGTCGGCTCTCTTTTTTATCATATTTTACATTCAGTCTATGGTGTTTCTATCAACGAAGACATATTTTTGTCGGTATATCTACCGTTATACATCTACGAAAATGTTGAAATGACTGTTAGTTTTTCAAATAATTAAAGTACTTATGGTCGAATACTCAAACCCCACTCAATTTAAGTTACGCTTGAATGATTGCCATCTCTTACAAAAGAGTAATGTCAAACAGAGGCAGAGCAATTTGAAGTGGTGCTCAAATTTGAATGACGTTTCAGTGTTCAGCCTTAATCTCTTTTATTCATTGCCTATGATGTAGTTTTGTCAACTATTTTTAGGTTAAGTTACTACCTTTTTTTTTACATACGACGTTCACTGTGTATTCCATGTTTGATATAAGACGCCAAAAAGCGCTACAGGATCAAAGACCACGTTTTTTTTCTTTTTTCTCTAAAGTACTTACTTTTACATGTGCGTTTATTTATGAAAAACGATGAAATCACGCATTGTTATAAAAACTTTTGCAGGAAGGTTATTTTTCTATATACCAGCTTTCATTTCTTCTGCATTGTCTATTATTTATATTGTATTTTCTTGCATGGATCCGAAATTAGTAGTATTGTTATATAATTAAAGGCCCATCGCGTCTGCTATGAATACAATGAACAAGCTGTTGTTTTTTCACTGTGACAGAATCCTGTATGTGACAGGCGTACCCGTGGCTTTTTGTCGTTCAATGTTAATATGAAACATTATTTTGAGGTTATGTTGCTGTGCTTAATCTAGGCGTAGTTGCGTACAATGTGTACCTACTATGAATTAATTTTGGAAGCAGGAAAGTGCCTGATAGATCTTTTCATTGACACAATGGAGATAAAGGATAGCTTAGTATTTACGAGTATGCTCTACCCTGTATGTGTAGATCTGCTGTAAAATAAAAAGGCATAATTAGGAGATATTTAAAATATATTGGTAATTGTTATAACTTTAAGCGGATTAAAATTAATTTTTACATGGATTTTTTTTTACTTTGATTGGTGAATAGTGAAATGCTATATTTAGCACTGATTTTTTTCATTAGTTTTTTTTTTCATAAGTCGTAGCATAATTAAAAAAATATTTTATTGATATTTTTGTGCTTAAAGAATGGGGCGTCGCTATTTTTAACCAACAGACAGTTTTTACGTATTATTTTGCAAAGTAATGAAAATAATAAAGATTTTAACAATATCTCAGAACAATAAAATCCGTATCAATCCAACTCATAACTTTTGGGATATAAAAATATCTTTGTTTTCTTGTTCTTTTTAGGGGTTCTTATTTCTGTGACTAAATAACTTTCCTTTTATTTTTTGGATATGCTCCTTTATTGTAACATTGTTATTGTTGTGCTCTGAAGAAATTTTGAATTGGTTTGATGAATTCTTTTTGTAAAATAATTACACATTTTAAAAGTGCTCTGACGGTATTCACAGTATTTAAACCAGGATCTTTTACCGTTGTAAACTTAAAGGTATCAAAACAGTACTTTAATTTAAAAAACTGTATGTAAATAAGTTATCATTATTTAAAAAAAAAAAAATTTTTTTTATGTAAAACTCACCAGCATTGCTGAAGTTTATTTTAAAAACTAGAAACAGTATAAATAACTTACCTTATAACTATCCAAATGCCACAAAAACCTGATTTCACAGATACTTTCCACCACAAAACCAGCTATTCAATCCTCAAAAGTCCACGTTCTCATCAACACCTCGGCAAAACCACGCTCCGTAAATTCAAAAACTTTTCGCGGGAGTGGAAAAAAAATTCGCGAGAAGAATCGACACGCGCACAGCCAACGGCGACCGGCGAAACACTGCCTCCGAACGCACCGCACCTTCAAAACGCTCTACTCTGTTACATAGTAAGATCGAAATTTGATCGTAGTTAGAATGAAAGCGCGCTAAGACAGCCCGTTGGCTATTTAACGTGAATAAGTGACGTTCACGCATGCGCGACCGTTTACCCCGATGCAGGAGAGATGCGTTTTGAAGGGATGGGTGAATTGGACTGCCAACATTCGGATTTCAAATGTTGGCGGTCGGATTTGTCTGAATTTTGACAATACGCGTTTTACGTGGTTTTATCTATGGTTAGATGGCGTTCCTTCAACTCGTTCGATAGTATCGTTCAAATGTCATTTTATTGAAGTTATACTTCCAATGCGACTACCAAAAATTAAACGCGTTAGACGTTCAACGCTAAATATAATGGAATAGAAAGAGACAGAGCGAGAGTGAATGCGTAGAATAGAAAGAGACCGAGAGAGTGATCACATACGGAGACCCCCACAAAACTTAAAACACTTCCGACCTAACTTAACAGCGCCATCTAGTTCTGATTTGAGCAACATGAGCATAGAACCTTTTCTAACTAAATACTGCATATTGGTTTAGTACATTATTATTATTATTATACATAAAACATAAAAATAAATACTAAATTAATTTCACATTATACACAGAGTGAGAGTGAATGCGTGCCACTCGAAGTATAACTTCTTCCGCGCGGAGGGACTCTATGCAATAATTTTATTTTCTTTGTCGTGCAATGTTCAACATACTATTTGCAATAAGATTGCGTAATAAATCAAAATGATTTCGCACCTTTAGGATTCTTTTACTTACAAAATAATTATTCTTTTTTGACTCTACTTTCGTAAGGCATAGAAAATTTAAAATACTGATCTTAAAAAAAAGCCACTTTGCTGATTTTTGAAGGTAATTTCAATAACACTTAATTTTAACTGATCATCCGATGAAACATTTTTACCGTTGGCCTTCCACCATAGAGCCCCAAAAATGGAATAAGACTCACCTGTTTCTTTTTAATATAGAAATAGAAATAGAAAATATTTATTTTGTTCCTTCTTGAATGGAAAAGATTTAAGGGAATAGTCACTACGTCAAAAATATGCCTTGTGTCTGGAGCATTATTTACTTTTCATCACACCTATTCGAAAAGAACGACTTGGTTCGCCTTTATGTGCACCCAAAGGTGGTGTTTTCTATAAGAAACTATAAGTGCGCGGCAAAGTTCATTCCGCAATTTACTTTGCCGCGCACTTTTTGAATTTGGAACATCTTAGTTTTCACCGCCAAAGAAATCGAACGAATAGAACATAAGAAATAAAAAAAATAAACATAAGAAATAAGTGGTTTTCATTATAGATACTATTTATTTTCATTTTAGTTGTTACTATATATTATGTTTTATTAAATAATAATATTACAATAAAATATGAGGCGCCTTTTATTTTCTCATAGTTGGTGATGAAAAGTAGAGTGTACCACTCGGGCGCAAAATATATTTTTGGCTCGGGCGAAGTACTTTTAATCCCTCGCTACGTTCAGGATTCTACTAAAGAATCCCGTCCGTAAAAATATAATTTTGCTCCCTTATGATACAATCTACTATTCTATTATCTAACAATGGTGTTCCGCAAAGTCACGCTTCAATTAGTTAACCTGCCTTGCGGCACGGCAGTTTGATCAATTTCTAAATCTATCTCAATATTTGTATCGCATTATTAATTCATATTCATAGGTATTCCTATTAATCTATTGTTGTAGGAGTCGACCGAAGGTAGCCAATCTAATCTACGGGCCCCTAAGATGAATAAATCCTTGAATCGCTAAGCAACTATACGGAAATATTGTTGTAAGTATCCGGCTTTTATAAATTCATCCGCCCAAATTACTTAGGACTTTTTTTTAAGTTTAAATAGTTTTATAGTATCTTGTTTGGATAAAGGCTGGAGCAGACCATATGCGTATACGTAGACGTGCACGTATCACTGAAATGTAATGTATGAAACTGTATGAGACAGGACACACTGCTTGCGTAATGTAGACGTGCGCGTCATCACGCAAGCAGTGTGTCCTGTCTCATACAGTTTCATACATTACAACTCAGTATAACAAATAGCAAAATAAAATTTCTATTCAAATACTATTCCTTTCTTTGTTCCTTATACCGCTAATGATTTTCTATACTTAGTGTAAAAATGTTTACTTTTTGGGCTCTTACTTAAACTTAACATTTTATAGTGGACTTATACTTACTAATGGTTTTTTTTTTTTTTTTATGCCATATCTGGCAGACGAGCAGGCGGGCCACCTGATGGAAAGTGGTCACCGCCGCCCATGGACACCTGCAACACCAGAGGTGAGGCTAGTGCGCTGCCGGCCTTTTAAGAGGAGATAAACCCGCCTTACAGGCAATACATAGTAAAAGTATTTCTGTTTTGTAAACCAGGATTCAAAAAATAAAGAAAATAAGGTGTCTTCAATGAAAGCCATTGATTGCTGTTATAAAGATTCAAAACAGTTTTTTTTTTTGGGTTTATTGTATATAAAGTTTTTTTTTACTTTGTAAGTCTCTAAAAGGTAAAAAAAAATATTTACGGCTATTGATGTGTTGCCCAACCTTACTGCCAGATTATTGAGTAGTTAGTACGTCTATTGGACCCGATATTACTGATTTGACGGTAATTGATTTTGATTCCGACGGCTGAGCGCCTAAAATGATTGGATGCTTTGCAATTATTTATGTACCGTTTGTGGCCAATAAATACTTAAAACTTGTTCAATAACTTAACTTAGAAAGATAGTATTTTCAATAACTAAGATAGATAGTATTTTTGCAAGTTTCTTTTATCTTCTATTTTGTTATTATTGTTATCTATTTTGTTGACAGGCGTCATGGCTCAGTCGGTAGTAGCTCTGCCTTCCGTGCTGTGGGTCGTGGGTTCGATCCCCACCGAGAACAAACATTTGTGTTATAAACATAGATGTTTGTTCTGTGTCTGGGTGTTTCTATGTATTATAAGTATGTATTTACAAAAAAAAAGTATGTATGTATTCTATCAGCCATCTAGTTCCCATCGTACAAGCTTTGCTTAGTTTGGGACTAGAAGGCGTTGTGTTAAGTGTCCGTGAATATTTATTTATTATTTATGTTATTCGCTGAAAAATGATTTTAATGCGGTTTATGTATTTGCTTTGTGAAATAATGCACTGTTACAATATGGACCATCACCTTGCTTTATTACTTATGCTCACAATAAAATCGATCTTGTGACGTTATTTTATCGATTCTTCGTCTTCTTTAAAATTACTGAACAGAATATTCTCTTTCTGATATAAATTAATCAGCATAATAAAACCTATTAGAAGTTTTTTGTAAATTATTTCGACAATAACCTTAATAGTGTTATTTTCATCACCGCTATAAATACAAGAAACAAACTAGTAAATATTTAGTCAAAAGCGCCATTTTAATTCCTGAACCGCATAACATCTGCTCCTGACTTTCATTGACGAATTGGATTGACTCTCTTTATTAATTTACCGATTCAAATTACTACCGCAACTGGTGCTTGTATAGTAGTTGCCAAATAACAGGTCATTTACCCACCTTCACCACGATGTTGCAAAATTCAATTTATGAATGGCTAATTCTGTCGCTTTCCATACAAACCTCTCGCTAAGACGGTAATCGCTCGAATCTCGTAATACTGTTTGTTTACCATACGTAAATTAAATTTTGCAACATCGTGGTGAAGGTGGGTAAATGATGTCATTTACCCACCTTCACCACGATGTTGCAGTAGGTATAGTAGGTGCCAAATAACACCGCAATACATGTGTATTGCGGTGTTATTTGGCACCTACTATACCTACTATTACCCGTTAGCAAAAGTAACTGAGCAATACAAGTGTCATTAACATCTTGACAAGTCGGATTAGTCTAAAGAAAAAACTTCTAAACCCTAAAATGGCTAATTGCATGAAATGGTGCAAGATTAGATCAATTATGTTCATTTTTTTATATTTTTTTTATCAATGATATATCTAAGCATTTGACTTCCAGCAGATATGGTAAGTGTAACTGTAGCCTAAGGTAGAGCACGCTTAGCCGTAAACAATTATATTTATCTACTATATAAAAATAAGTCGAGTTTTCCTTCCTGACGCTATAACTCCAGAACGCACGAACCGATTTCCACGGTTTTGCATTCGTTGGAAAGGTCTCGGGCTCTGTGAGGTTTATAGCAAAGAAAATTCAGGAAAAATTTGAACAGAAAAGCGAGAAAATGGAATTTTGAAAAGTCACACCCTAACGCGAGCAACGCCGCGGAAGACGGCTAGTTATTTATATTTATTTATTTTTCTTAAAAATTCTTAGATTATAACGTTCGGGAAATACTGACGACGCGGCTACGACGGTAAAGTAATAAAACCACTAGTAATAAAACTTAAAATTATACAAACTATTTTTATACCTGGATCCGAGCATCCATGAGGTTTCTACTACGTACCACAAAACAAGAGATATCAAATATTATGAAAGTATCTTAATACTGTTATTTAGTGTGCAGGTACATTTGTTCAGTTAAGTTGCCAAGCTGTTACTGCACAGGTGCACCGGGACTCCGGGACTCCGGGTCTCAGGGACTCCGGGATTGACGTTCAGACTTCATAATGCTATTTCCTTTAATTGAAATTTCATTGCAGTACTGAAACATTGTTGTTGCTAACATTTTCAATATTCAACTCAGTTTGTTCAGTAAAAATTTTAACTGAATTTCATAGATTTTTAATGTTCGATTTTGCAAAACTTTGCAAAACCGACTACATAATATATCTACCACACTACGACACAGTTACATTAATTTATTTTTTACTTTTGCCTTTTAAAAAAATTTATTTTAAGTTTTCGTGTAGTTTGTTAATCTTATAAACAGTACATTTGATTGTAAAATAAGTGCGAAACAATTTTTTTAATTAATCTTATTTTTATTTTAATCTCTGTCGAGCGCTCCATCTAAGACTGGTAATCTACCTAAATGAAAGGTAAATCTTATGTAAGCAAAAGTTTCATCTAGGCACGAGGCACTTTGCTAATCCCGGGTCAAAATACAAACAGGGTAACAAATAGGCCGACAGCAGTTTTACACAAAGGAAGCCGGGGGCTGGGCTGTTATATTAACGATATATGTGTAAATAACCTTAGCTATGCCGATGACATGGTGCTGCTCGCTCCCTCGATCAGCACACTACGAAAACTTGTCGCAGTATGTGAGTCGTTTGCAACTGAGCATGGACTCATTTATAATGTTAAAAAATCAGAGTTCATAGTTTTTAAGGCTGGTTCTAAATGTCCTACTTTTGTTCCTCCTCTAATCCTCAATGGGGTACCACTTGTCAGAATGTACCAATTTAAATACTTAGGGCATTTGGTTGATGAGAACCTTAGAGATGAAGCTGATATGGAGAGGGAACGCAGAGCATTGTCAGTCCGAGGGAATATGCTGGCACGCAGATTCGCGCGTACAGATGCAGTAAAAATAACTCTTTTTAAAGCATACTGTACTTCGCTGTACTCTGCGAGTCTGTGGGCCAGCTATACCCAAAGGGCTTACACTGCTCTGCGGGTCCAATATAACGATACATTTAGGGCGCTGTTGCGGCTCCCGCGCTACTGCAGCGCGTCCGATATGTTCACCGCGGCGCCGCGGCGCGCACACACTCATTTGATGCCATCTGGCGCAAAAAAACCGCATCTCTGCTAAGCAGGCTGCGCGGGAGCAACAACAGCATCCTAAATGTTATTGCTCAAAAACATTACTGTCCTTTGGTTTGGAACCTCATCCAGAAGACAGCATCGCTATTAGTTCAAAATTACTAACCTAGTTTAATAAGTGTTTCTATGTTACCTACTATACAAACTGGACCAAGTTGTCTGAATAAATAATCTAAGTATAAATAAATAGGTTACTTTGTGGCGTAATATTTTAGTACTGTCTTATAAAAAGGTTTAGAACTTATAGAAATTCAAACGATAGGAACGTATCCTATAAAGCCTTTATGTATGGTTTTATTTACTCAAAACAAAACATCCCAAATCATCCTTAAACCTATAGCTTCAAAGTTCAAAACTCACTGGCTTTATAACCTCAATAAATTCATACGTTAACAAAACTTTTCCGCTTATTGTAAGCCTTATGTCCATGTATATAGGGTGTAAATTTATTAGCTGTTTGAGCTAGGGTTGGCACAGAGGATTGCAAACTTCTCGCTAACCGCACTTTTGTTTCGACTATAGGGATAAATATTATTTGAAACTCGTATCGCCAGTTCAATCTAGCTTGATGTGAAGCAGTTGGTTTCGATAAGGTCTTTCTTTTGCTTCTAAAATATTTATTGAAATATGTTCACGAACTACAAACCTAACCTAACAAAAACAAAAAAAAAAAAAGAAAGGAAAAATAAAAATATACATATTATAAAAAAAAAAGCATTGAACTTAGTTTAAGAGGAGCACCGCCGATCCAGGCGAAGCCCTATCTGCCCCAGGGGTAGTTACCCCTGGCGCAGATAGCCAGGGTAGAGATGTTCATCGAGGCCCTAACCTTCTCCCAACCGGGAGTAAGAAGACTCGTCGTCGTCGTTCACGAACTCTGTTTACGTTTCTAAATATAAACGCTAACACTGATAAAAATACGGATATCAAATATAATTGAAGCCTGGCAACTATACATTTATTTCTGCCTTTGAAAAAGCAGACATATAAAATTACCCAAAATTAAACTCCCATTCGGACAAAACACAGAAAACTTCCACACTACGTGTTCAAAAATTACAATCCCAACACGAGTGAAATAATTTGCGCGAAATTATTATTTAATTTTAATGTTATTTGTGAAACGCGCCAGAATAAATGCCTTATAGAACAAAACAGAAAATCTTTATCACTATCACATTAGGCTGTAGAACTCTCCATAGAACTTTAAGCCTTCTCCATCCATGGATTCTCGCAATCTTAACAATGTCATCGGTCCATCGGATGGAGGGCCGTTCTATACTTCAATCAACTCAACTAGAAATGACCTGATCGAGACCTTAGTTTAAATGCATCAAATACACATTTAATTGATTTCAAAATCATTGATAAAGCAGATTTAGAGAACATTGGTAATGATGAAGATACCAGTGTGGCGAAAGGTTTACTGCGTCTAGTTAATGCATCTTCTCCGATCGAAATTGGATCAAGCTCCGTCAGGGACGCACTCAGTTTCTAAGTTCTTAAACTTAGTGGAAGAGTTCCTTCAGCACAAGTCGAACTTGAATAAAAATTCTGTAAGATTTAGATTTGTTGAATCGAAAGTTTTGAGATAAAAAAGAAGTTATTCAATATACTATTCAATTCAATTCAATCCTTACTAATATTATAAATGCAAAAGTAAATCTGTCTGTCGCGCTTTCACGCCAAGACTACTGAACTAATTTAAATGAAGTTTGGTACGCAGATAGTCTAGAGCCTGACAAAGGACATAGGCTACTTTTTAATGCGAAAAAGGGTTTGTAAAAGGTTGAAAGGGGGGATGAAAAGTTGTATAGAAGTAATTAAAAATGCTACCCAAAAGACACTTTTCCACGCGGACGAAGCGGGCACACCTAGTAATTTTATTTTAGACAACAAATATTTACACATAATTAATACAGAAATACAGAGTCCATAATTTTAAATGTAGACTAATATTATACTTAAAACGAAAAACGAAAAACTATAACTATGCTATTGTACTTAGAATATGTTTTAAAAAAAGCGTTCTATAGTCTCAAGAGCTGTGAATTTTGTTGTTCAATAAAATAAATAAAAATAAACACACCAAAAAACAGGTGAAACGTAAGCCCACTACACAATGGTTTGACGACATTGTTTCTCAAGAGAAGCCGGTGGCTCGGAAGGCCCAAAATTGTTACTTCTATGAATCTATAATGGGCGAGGTCTTGTCTAACAAATTTCTACAGGCTCACTAAAGTGATCTAAGTAAGGTGCATTGGGGTAATTGCGAAAATGGGTATATTCCGAAAATCCATAAAATCTAGTAACATAATGCGATATTTTCTTGTTGGCAACATTGGTCTAGACGCCATCTCGATTGGCATCGCCGTGACAGTCCTATATATCCTCGTGCCAACAGGAAAATATCGCATTATGTTACTTGATTTTATGGATTTTCGGAATATACCCATTTTCGCAATTACCCCAATGCACCTTAATTCACATAAATTGTGGTAGGTGGCAGCACTCAGGTATGACACACTCACTAGGGAATCAATAGTGTTCGAACAAGTACTCAGCTTTCTGTCACTCGAATGAAAAGATCAGTATCGCTGCCCCGGGAGTGCCCGGGACGATTCAAACTTGTCCCGCGCTGTGAGCTATCGAGTGCACTTGCAAATCCTGATACCTACCAATTCACTTTGCTGTCGTAACCTTGCTTTTAGACCTTTATGATTAAGGTTCAAATTTCAGTGACGTACATAGCTATTTGTGAAGCGTTGTTGATGATCTTAACCAAATTGAGCGTAGAATTGAGCAGTGGAATTTGTGCCATAGTTAGAAACAATATTTCGCGTTAAAAATGAATACTAAAATACAATAGACTGCATCGGTCGATGGGCAATTTATTGAATTTTAGAGAGAAATTGAATTTGAGGCGGTCCGCGGTTGTGAAGCGCAATGGTCAGGCCAATTTGAACCGTGTTATAATAAAAATAAATGAGGTCACGTAGTGCTGGCTTTAGTTTTCTTTAGATATTTTTCATGACCAATATTTTACAGCAATGGACATTGCTGTAATATAATTCTTATTTATTTTATTTTAAAATTTCACACAAACAAGTAATGCGGGGAGGACTTAATGCTAAGAGCATTGTCTACCAATTTTAGTTAGTTCAATTGCTGATTTTAATTTTGTTTCATAAACCGATTACATGTAAAAAGGCATGGCTTTTAAATCAAGTCTGAATTCGTCCCATTAGATTCGCCAACAGATTATAAATCTATTCGCCAGTAATTAACCGAGCAGATTAACGCAAGATTGATGTAACGAATCGACATCAAATCACCTCGTAACGCGATTGAGACGTACTCATTAATACAGTTATTGATGCTGTATACCGTTCGTAACCGGAAGGCGAAGCGTATAATGGCTACAATGATGAACCGACGAAGTTGTAAAAATTGCGGGAAGTTGCTGGTGAAAACTGTTGAAGGAAATCTTTCTTTGTCCCGCAGTGAACTTTTTGAGTCTTCAGCGTCCAGCACATGCTATTTAGCCCGTTACAAATGGACGAAGTTCTATTCCATTGCTGTAAAACGCTGTGTTTTTAAATTTAAAAAAAAAGGGCATGTAGGTACTCCATAATCTAGTAAGTTTAACTGTAATTACTTGGCGTCTCGGCTTCCTAATGACAATGTAATTGAGAGATGAATAGACGGCGTGCATGCGCCGCTTTCCTTGAGCGCTACTCTCAAACTACCCAAAGTTAACCTTTTATTCAAAATCAAGAAGCACAATTAAAAAAATCAGAAAAAAAATCGATTTCGCCTTATCAAGATTAATAAATCTAAAAAAACTTGAGAGGTCAAGGGACACCCGGACGGAACGATGTTCCTTGAGGTGTTGTTTTCTTACAGTAAGTACACAGAAGCACCTAAATTAAAACAAAAACTTCCAACAATACCTACATGCATTTGTTTCCTTCCTGCACCAATTTATTCGAATGACGTTGTTAAAGTTTGAAAAAAGTGTCGTTACAACTTTTGGTCTTAATTTTTTCCGTCTATCCTCTTTCGCAACGCGCGATAAGGAGCTTCGTTTCAATATGACATTAGAAATAATAACTATTATGTTAATGTATGAATCAAACTCTTTACCGTAGTCTTGGAAAATAATAAATGTGACCCTTCCAACTCTGGTATCCAAAGTCGGAAGCCAAATATCATGTTAAATACTGTGTCCGTAGATATTATCAGCTCTGTAGCTTATAGTATAAATAAATATATAAAAAAACTGTTTGAAATAATCGTTACGTAGTAACTTTATCAATCTTAGTCTATCTTTTGACCCACTCAACGTCTCAACGTACTAAGAACCAACGTATTACGTAGCTACACAACGTATACGTAACGTAGATTTAACGAGATATTGCAATATCAATCTGAACAGTAACCAGGCATGATAATTAATTTGATATTAATTGATTTTACATAGACAAACCTAATATTAAATTATAAATCAATAGATACCTAGAAGCTATAAAAGTGAATTCATGTAACTTTAGTTAATAACTTCACTTAAAATTAATAAATTTATTTATGAACGAGCACTGCACTTCAGTTTGGTTGAAGTTTCGGTCGCGTCTCAATTGAACCAGCCGCGCAGTGTACAGCACACGATTTATTAAACTCATCGCGACGCATCGAGCGGAAGCTGATGGCCACAGAATTGATTATACACATAACAGTAAACTCACTTTTTTTTTAAAATGCCTTGGGTATTGCAGCAAAACGATAATTAATTACTTATTTTTACCCGACTATGGCGAAGCAAAACGGATTTTGAAAAAGGGAAAATATTATTTCGTCATGCACTAAGTTTGTTCAATTGAAATGAATATTGCAACGGCAATTATTATTTTTATCAAACTTTTTTGTAGAAGATATAATTATTTTAATGTTAAAAGATATATTAAATAAAAAAAAAAAAAGCCTTTTATTTCTACTAACTATTACATATTAAAACGAGTTAATTTATATATTAAAACTAAATTTATTACATTAGTTAGGACCCCTCCTGGGTATAGGCCTCCTCCAATTTTCTCCAGCTGTCTCTATCCTGAGCAAGGTCTAGCCGTTGCGTGGTATTTGCTCCCATTTGTATATCGTCTATCCATCTAGTGTTTGGTCTGCCTGGTCTTCTCGTTCCTGTGTAAAAAATATATTACCTGATTTGAGAAATGTAGGACACTAATTATGTTTTCCTTGTAACATTAAATAATTTTAGTTAATTACGAGTAAGTACAATGATAATCATCTTTGAGTGTTTATTAAAGTACAATTACTACTTGTACGCTATACTCATTCTGTGTCACCGTTGTGTGCTGAACCGACGCTGCTTAAATGTAATGTGTAATGTGCTGTTCAGCTACTGAGCTTGAACAGCATGCGCCAAATTAAGCTCAACTGCTGAATGAGCTAACGTTTTTAAAATATTTTAAGCTATTGGAACTAAAAAATTAAAGAATTGATCGCGTAATTTTATACGCAATTTGAATTTGTTATACATTTTTAAATGAGAAAACTTTACTATTACAATACTCTTACGAACATTTGCAAGTATCGCGCGCGCTTACAACTTTTTGCTTATAGATATTGAACTTTATGTCCAGTTAATCAAGAACCAAAGAGCTTAAATTTACTTTGTATGTTAGTAGGCCGAGTGTCCACATAACTGTGCCAGCGAAATTGACAAATCACTCAACTCTGATCTTTACCGTGTCGGGATAAAGTCTACTTCACATTTAATCCTAGCACTTAGTACACGTCAGCAGGTAAGCCTTATAAAACAATCGCTGCAGTGTGAACGTACCGTGCAATACAGTGTCGGATTCAGGATTTCGGTTTGCAAGGGGCTTGGGCCAGGTATTTAGGATTTTCCCTGATAAATCCTAATCCGTGCTAGGATAAACTTGGAGCTTTTGGGGGAAAAGGGGGCTTGAGCTCCCCTAGCCCCCCTGGATTCACGTGTGGTGCAATAATTAATTTTGCCTGAATTTGCTGCGCGATCCGGCCAAAATTTTGATTGCTACGAGGCCTACGGTGCTACGAGCCACCGCTACGGTGCTACGGAACTACGTGGAATTTTGTGATCGAATTTGGTCACTATTTAGGTAGTAGTTATGAATATTGAAATGTGGGAGCTGTGTATTCAACTAGTGCAATTCACGTGACTTTGTCTTCCTTTGGTATAAAGATATAGTTCGAAATATTAATTTATTTTGACTTTATGATTCTGATGTAATGTTACTAAGCTTTATCATTTCTTCACATTTTTAAAGTCGATTAAAGAAAAATCAGAAATTCGTTTATGTTTATTTCAAGGCGAGAAAACAAAAATAATAATTTACTAATATAAATGTTAAATCACTGAACTGAATATACGTAAGTACCTTCAAATAAGCGATCAAAATAAAGTTCATCGCGTGAAACTCCGGAAGGTCAATTTGTATATAATTGGGTCATCCAGGCCGCGGCTAATGCCCTTAAATCAATCAGACAATAATCCAATAACCAAATATCCCGATACGGGAGCTTAACGAAATCTGATGCAATTTCCTGAGAAATCACATTTTCATGGATATTAATATTTTCTTTGAACTTATAGTGATTTCATTTTAGGCTTTAGAAATTGATAAATGTAAGACAAATTGAATTATATAAACAATAAATCGCGTTAAAAAGAATCACGTAAATACCGCCTGCCGTACTGTAGCTTTCAAATTTTTACAAAGGCAAGGTACAACTGTTAATTTCCGTATTTACAGTTGCGCCAACATTTTGTAGCTTCAAATAAACTCAGATCGATAGGCCTACTCGGATACAAATGTTTATTTTGATCTAATTAAATGGTTATCAATGCAATAAACAAAACACGGTCGATATTTTGAGCGTACTTTGTTTTTTATCAATCTGGGGCATTATTCTCTATGACATAGGAGATTCCTTGCCGTAACCGTATGACGTCACCGTAAGGAATGACATTTATGGCATAGGAAATACGGCATAGGCATAGGGCGATTTCACGCCGCTGTCTTGTCGTGCTGCGTAACGCGCTTGTATTGGTCATAGTGAATAAGGCCCCTGTTTTGTTGGATCACCATCCTCCGTCTCGAGTACTGTGGGCGCGCGATCTGAGTGCAGTCGGGGTGTGAGGTGGGACGCGAGCGCCACTCCCCCCGCCCGTCGACACCTCGCTCGCCCGCGCTATCGATAGCGTTTTACTCAAGTTGCGAACTCGTGTTATTTTCTGATGATGATGATTAAAATTAGAATATAATATATTTTTTACAATACCAAATTGGTTAGATTAAAATTCCCGGCTTTTCCACACAGTTTTAGTTTACTTAAAGTAGGGAATATAATGTATGATATATTCTTTTTTTTGCGCAAATATCTAGTGCAAATATAATAAATAAAATCTCTTAAAATACAAACAAATGGAAGCAGTTTGAACGTCCACTTTTAAAGTGTCAAAGAAAAATATCGAACTCCGTTCATTGTCACTAATTAGGTCACATCACTAGCGCATTCCTCAGAACTGCACTCAGATCGCGCGCCTACAGTACCTCTAGAGTTTGGTTGGTGAATCTACAAATACAATTTAATACTCAATTACAGACAAAAATAATTTCTCCGTATTTATCAAAGAGAAAGATTGCATTGTAACATTTATCTTTCAATTAACTTTACACGAAATGGATAAGAAATCAATCACTCCACAAAAAACAACCAGTTCAAATAATGCTTTGCCATTTTCTCGCAATTGCAATACAAAAAGCCAGTCAAAGAGTCCAATTTCCTTTATTTATAAGTAACTGAGCTGCCGGCAACAAAGAGACATTCAAAACGATCTTACTTAAGAGGGCGACACTAGAAACGCGTTCGTCAATGCACACTTCAGTTATTGCTTTCGAAACGAGCGCTTCCCTTAACTCGTACCACGAAATCTCGAACTCACAACCCTGTCAATTACCACCACAACCATTGCTTGTTTTGACACACAGAAAAAATACAAGCTTAAGTAAAAGCATCAATGGTTGACGATGCTATTATGGTCGTCGTGTGTAATGAGTCGTGACGGTCCAATGATACTCAAACTGTAGAGGCGAGTGCAGATATGCATTATGCAGCTGTACCTGTGACGTCAACTAAGTTTCGCTAATGTTTAGCGATGGGTTAACCGACTGTTTAGGCGATGTCTATTTAGACGCAGACGGTATTGATCGGCTACCTTGCTGGCTTGTGGGTTTAGTGTACCTAGCTGGCTAAAATGAATAGTCTCGAAGCTAGCTTAATCTATGTTTTAGCCTTTTATTTAAATGCGTGTGAGGAGAATCGGGGTTAAGTAAAATAAGTCTTAAAGTAAATAAATAAATAAGTCATATATGTAGCACGTAGTGTTCACTATTTAATTTTTCTACACCATGATGTTATTTAAGTTTTATGCGTTTTATGTTTCAATTTGTGATTAATAAAAGAAAGTGTTATAAACAATAGAGTAGCACCAAAATAATTATCAAATGATAAGAAATACACTGCTAAAATTATCGAACCATTAATCGATGAATTCGACTCGGAGTGTAAGCGGAGCGGAATGAGTCTGGTCATTTTGTGAAGCGATTTCCTCGAAATTCTGGCTCAAATCTGAAGTCGCTGTTTTACTGTTTGAATATTTCGTAATACGAGCTTTCTATAAGATGCGTTGATTTATTGGTTAAATACAATTTCATAAACTTATGTTTGAAATTAGAAATTAACGATATGAAAAAAATCTACTTTTCATACTATTTTCCCGAAACAGCTAAAACTAAATATATTTTTTAGAATCAGTAGTAAGTTAAAAATAGGATACCTTAGAAATAAAAACGCAGGCAAAACCAAGACCGGATACCATTACAAAATAAAATTCATAACATAAAACCTAATCTGCGAGCACTGCCTTTGTCAAACATCTTATAAGACTCTAAAAGCCACAATATAGCGGGATATTACCGAAATAAAACGAGAGAACTCGCAAAGATTACTTTGCATACAAAATCACCTAAGCAGAGCCGCGGAATATAATACTAGTTACTATGATGAAGTTTCTTTTTCTATACAACTGAATAAAGTTGTGACACAGATTATAATATAATGTTATAATACCAAAAATATTTGTTCAATCGATTTTCTTTTAGTAACAGATCCCAGAATCGGTTTCTATTCTAAAATAATTGTTATTAGGTACTTTTAATTTTTATTAATATTGTAAATAAAAAAAAATCATAGGTTTGTTTTAATCGTAGAAGACAACTTTTCAGTCATTTGAAGTGTGGATGGTAATAATAATAATAATCAAGATAGAACAGGATAATCAGATAGATGTCGAATGCATGGCATACACAAACATTCCCGTGGATGTATACCAGAAAGTTATTAGGGGGACGCACAATTGGAAAGCACCTGGAACTGACCACATTCATAGTTTCTGGTATAAGAAACTAACGTGTATACAGCCCTACATTTACAATCACATTAACAGCTTTATTCAGAACCCTCACACACTACCATCGTACATAACAAATGGTATCACTTACATGTTACCAAAAGACGATAGGGACAAGGTAAACCCAGCAAAATATAGGCCGATTACGTGTCTACAAACGATATATAAAATCATGACAGCATGTATATCCCAGCTCATTTATAGCCACGTAGATGCGAATAGACTACTTACTGAAGAACAAAAGGGGTGCCGAAAGTTTAGCCAAGGATGCAAGGAACAGCTGGTAATAGATTCCGTCGTTTTAAAGCAAGTACAGCGTAATAAGGAAGACTTGTACTCCACTTACATAGACTATAAAAAAGCATATGACTCTGTCCCGCATACATGGCTTTTAAAAGTTTTAGATATTTATAAAGTCCACCCTCAACTCCTTTCCTTCTTGAAGATTGCTATGATTAACTGGACAACACGACTCCAAACGTCCGATAGAACAACAGAAACACCTCCAATCAGGATACAACGTGGCATATTCCAGGGAGATGCACTCAGCCCTCTGTGGTTTTGCCTTGCTCTGAATCCCCTTTCAAACTGCTTAAATACATCCGGCGTTGGATACAGTTTAGACAATAGACATGACAGACAAACTGACAATACAGAACGTAAATTAAGCCATCTTCTCTACATGGATGACATCAAAATCTACGCATCTACTCAAAATGATTTGGATGTACTAATAGAAATTACCGAAAAGTTTTCAAATGACATCTCCATGAACTTTGGTATAGACAAATGCAAAACTAACTCAGTCGGAGCAGGTAAAAACCACCAGCATGCCTACCAGCTGCAAACTGGTGAGACTATAGAAGCACTTAGTGAAAATGAGTCCTATAAGTATTTGGGATACCACCAGTCTACACTAATACATTATAGACAAATCAAGAACCAACTGACGCAGAATTTCAAACATAGGCTGAACTCAATATTAAAAACACAGTTGTACTCAAAAAACACTGTCAAAGCTATTAACACCTACGCTATCCCAGTACTCACCTACTCATTTGGAGTAATCAGTTGGACGAAAAAAGAACTGAAAGATCTACAGCGATTAATCAACGTCACGATGACAAAAAATAGGAAACACCACCATAGAGCATGTATTCAGAGGCAAATTCTACCAAGATTAGAAGGGGGAAGAGGTCTAATAGATATTCAAAATTTACACAACCGACAAGTTTCCACACTAAGAGCATACTTCCACTCCAAGATAGATACATCGACCCTCCATGAAGCAATAGTTAAATTAGACCGTAGACACACGCCACTTAACCTCCACAGTAGTATGACACAAAGCAACGAAGAATTGACTGATAAACAAACCCTTATTTCTGAATGGCCCCGTAAGTCCTTACACGGAAGGCACCACCACGACTTGAGTCAACCCACCGTCGACAAACAGGCGTCGAACGAATGGCTCAGTCGAGGTGAACTCTTTCCAGAGACCGAAGGGTTCATGATAGCAATACAGGACCAAGTCATCGAGACGCGCAATTACCAAAAATACATCATGAAAGTTCAAAATTTACAAACAGATTTATGTAGACGCTGTAATAGTTCCTCTGAGACCATCCAACATATTACGGGAGCATGCAAGGCGCTGGCTCAAACAGATTATAAGTTCCGACATGATCAAGTAGCCAACATTATCCACCAAAGATTAGCTGTAAAATATAACCTAAGCGACACATCTGCCAAGCCAACACCCTACTATAAATACACTCCTGAATCCGTGCTAGAAAATGCTGATTATAAGCTCTATTTTGATAGAGCCATCCTCACTGATAAAACCACTCACTTTAACAGACCAGACTTAACCTTGTTAGACAAACGAAGTAAAACAGCCCTTCTCATAGACATAGCCGTCCCCAACACCCATAACCTCCAAAATACTATCTCAGAAAAACTCTCTAAATATGTCGATTTAAAAAATGAAATTACCCGTATGTGGCGTCTGCAAAAAGTTTCAATAGTACCAATAGTTTTATCTAGCACTGGTGTAATACCAAAACAACTGTTTCAGTCTCTCACCTTACTGGACCTACCAAAACATACCTTTGTTCTGATGCAGAAAGCAGTTGTACTGAACACATGCCGAATAGTAAGAAAGTTTCTACAAACTGACCTCGGTAGTCAGGACGTAGTCACACACCCACACGTAAACACTGATGTGCACTTGGCTTAGGCCCGTGCCCATCAGTTTTTGATTCCGGTTTATTTTGAACCGAGTACGAAAAATAAAAAAAATAATAATAATAAAACTTTATTTCGGGCAACTTAAGATAAGTACAAGGTGTAAAAGCTTATTCTAGGACCCATATCAATATATACCTTAGAGACTAACATACATACAATATAAAAACACTTATTTATTTATTGATGATGATGATGTTGTGGATGGTAATGATGGGAACACCAGAACGGTTACCTAACACAGCAGTAGGTATGTGTAGCCAGCTTTAGCATGTGAAAACCTCTATTTACTATAGTGATACTACAGCGTAGGCATAGATTGCCTTGTGACACTTTATAAATCATCTTCAATAGATGTAAAGGCCTATTTGTTGTTTGTTTGAAAGTAAATCTGAGGTTTGCAGAAATACTGAACCAAAATCGAGAGAATTCTTCAAACTGGAAAGTTATTAAATCAGACCATCTTGCGGAAACATCCGGTCGTATTTCCGAAGCGGCCGTAGATTTCATTAGACTTAATTGAAAAATAAAAAGAATTCCTTAGTTACATCGCATTCAGTTCTGTCTTGCCTGCCATCCCGCAGTTTAGTCTACAAAATGCTGTTCAATTCTTACCATTTTTACTCTGTAATTCCACTACAAGATCCATTCAAAACTCAACCGTAACAAATAGCAATAAAATACAATTCTAAAAAACACGTTTTCGTTCTTACGTCATTATTGAGCATTGATAAAGAAACAGTAATATCCGAATCTTTTAATACAACTCAAGCTTTTTTATTTCGTCTATAAAGTTCAATTTACTTTGCACAGGCGTTGTTAGTTATTCTTTTTTGGAGTTGTGAGGTAAGATCCCGGTACTAAGTGCATAGAGATCGGTCTACGTGCATCCGCTCACAATGTCAGTTGGATATTCTCGTTACCGCAATAATCCACCTTCGGGTCGAAATAACGTTTGCTATATTTTGCAGTTTCGCATCAGCACGGCCGCTAGAAATATTTGTGCTCCATTATTACTGGACATTTTGATGTTAGGTGGAAAGAAAGTTATTGGGAGTTTTATTGAAGTTACTTCTAATGTGAGATAGAGATAGAGATAGAGAAATATTTATTTGGTACACAACACAACACAGTAGAATAATCACACAATAAGAAAACAATACATAATTAGTAAATAAATAAAATAAAATAAAAATAGAACAGAATAGCACAGAATACATAATATTACATAGTTATATGGTAGTGGGTGCTGACCAGCGCTGATATGAGCCAAAATGGTCCTGCCTCAGCTTAATGCAGCTCTGCAGAAGCAAAGCGGCGCTCGTTTTCAGTCAGAACCTGAGAGTGGATGACGACTTCCAACAACGTTGCGATACGGGATGACATCTGTGTGTTTTATCCCTCCGAATAGAAAGAGACAGAGGCTAATACGCTACAAATGCTACAATCAAATATAGATGGCAGTGTTCAGCAATTCAGCATTTGACCGCCCGTGTTTTTGAAGATAAACTACTTCCAACTGACGCAGGGCGAATAGATAGAGACTAATACGCTACAGTCAAAATATAATAGATGGCAGTGTTCATGCAACTTTTTACTTTTTATTTTGAAGTGAAAATTTAGTACTGCAAACGTTAAGTACATAAAAATAAATACTAAATTAATTTCACATTAAACACAGAGCGAGAGTGAATGCGTGGCACTCGAAGTATAACTTCTTCCGCGTGTAGGGACTCCACGCACAGGTTTTATAGATTTTACTTACCTAGAGGTTAGTTTGTTTGATTTCTTGATTCTTTAAGTTCAGCGCAGAACTATGGACGTTCTGAGAATGGACCTCTCAAACTGCTATTGTGAACAGCGAGTAGATAGAACACGCATGTTCTTACAATCAAACAATTCGTCCATTCAAAATGTCAAATCCCTTGCTCAAGCATGGTTAAATCCTAAAAATAAAGCTATTTCATAAAACGGCTAGAGCGTCATCATAGCGTGGATTTTTAGCTTTAAGCCTGCAGCACCTTGAACACTAGTTTATATTGTATCTTTTACACCAAAAATGTTTCTACCAAAATCGATAAAAACGCTAATACTAAGTTGTTTCTGTAAGGTGATGGTATAATTATTAGTGTCAAATAAGCCGCTGATGAAGGCCACTAGCGTTCGCCTTATCAAAAAGTTATTATCACCATATCAGTCTGCAGACGTGAAGAAGTCCACTACTCTTTATAAGCAAGTAAGCTCGTATGAGTTACTGGCAAACTCTCTCTAGATCCTCATAGATCTGCGTGCTTGTCATGGGGGTTCGCCGTAACTCTTGACAAGCTTGGCGGCATACTCGAATACTTCTGCTGCCCATTTCCCGGTGTATTTCCTTAATCGCCTTTTAAACAACCCGCGGGAGGAGATAGGGCAATTGAGTAGCTTAGAAAAAACCAGCCAAACTACGCCAGTGCGGTAGAAAAACCGCTGCTAACGAGACGCAGTGCATTTTAAATTCCCTAACGTTCCCACGTTCGGGGTGCGTGTGGGAATACGAATGAAGACCCTTTAGTGCAAAGACGAATATTAAAAGTGAAGAACTAACTTCAAACTCGCAGGTGGAATTGAGCAAAGTTTTATGTTGATAGTGTTGGAACTCTTTCGAACTGCGATCGGAGCCTTGGGCAGAATTCGGGTGTATTATTAGATAGTTTTTTGTTGATGTTTGGTGTACTTATCATAGAAATATACATTTGTTTGGTGGTTTTTTAGCTAAGTTTTATTCAGTATTTTTGAAACTTATAATTTAACTAACAGTCACTGTTTTACATTAGTACCCAATCAAACAAGTGGAAAAAAATGAAAACTACAACATATTTTTTTACCAAGTGTTCTTAATTATTGATTAATTCTGAGTAACAATCAAACTATTTAAAAAACTATGAAAGAACAACATTAGAGATCTTTTGGATTTTAAGTTCACGCTTAAATTATTGCCATCTCTTACAAATGGGTAATGTGAAACAGAGGTAGAGCAATTTTAAGTGGTGCTTCAATTTGAGTGACGTTTCAGTATTCCGGCCTAAGTTACTTACTTATACATATACGAGACGAGAAGACTAAATACTGGTTTACAGTAGTAATTTATTTTAATTTAAACTACGCTTCATTGCTCAATGAATTCTACGCTAATTAATTATAAGAAGCTAACCTCACGAGACACAGAAGACTGACTCACGATTGATTCCACACAGCACTGTTCATACAACTAACTCGAATCTCCTAAAAACCGGTGGCCGTTAGTTGCAGAAACAAAACAAGCCATCAACCTAAAATATCCGTTTCTGATATGATAGTAATGAAACTAATAAATATAAAGAATCTAATAGGATTTTACAGTTTAGGTTTCTTTCATATCAATTCTAAGAAATAATTGCAACTACTGTCTAAATTGCCATGCAATGATGTCATACTGAGTTAGGTCTATCACTCAGCTGTACGTACGTATTCTACCGTAAGTTCTAACAGTCACCGCTACCAATGTAATAAGACAGTGACCAGTTCCTGGTGCACTAGAACCCCGCATCGGAGTTGGAACGGTCACGTATCGTTTTTACAGCCTCAGCTGCTCTGCTCGTGGCCAATTGGAAAAAAACACGCCATTTACGTGGCTTACAGACGAGATACACGCCATACATATCGCAAGAACTTGTGAAACTTTAATCGTTTGCGGCGACAGTCCAAAATATAGACGTCCTCATGGATATTGGAGTCTGAGAGAATAGTAAAAAAGAATAAAGATACAAAAGATCTGAGAGAATAATCGACGCATTCTTTTCTTTATTTATTACTTCAAAGATGGAGGTCCTTAATTTATTTGGCTGTCTCTAGTTTTATTTACTCTTGTAAGGAAATTAAATAAATGTGACCATCAAAGTAGAAACAAATTTATATATTAAATGCTTCATGAAATACCATTACATTGCAAAATAATTTAACAAAAAACCAATAAAAAAAATACGTACTATTTTTCTAGTAGGATATCACAAAGTTTGAAGAAGTTTTACATTACAGTAGTACTAAAATCGTCCGTCTGTGAAACTCCTTAATATTTCATCTGGAACTCCTTCCCTCATTCATAAGGGAATCGATATATTTTAAATTCTAATTCCGCTCAACTCGAGTCGCCTTTTACAACTGCTATCGATTGCTTGAATATAAAGTGGTGTGGTCTCCAGTGATTTAGTGGAGACACGGGGAGATTGCTAATCATATCCGGTTTCAGTTCTTTGTTCTTCTGGATTAAACAGTGGTGGTTTGCAATCGTGGTTTCCAGTTTAGATCAGTTTGTAAAGTTCAGTTTGTTTCTTTGTAACTTTAAAACTAAGCTTTGTAATAAACTTGCACAGTTAGTACTTTTAATAGTGAAAATACTAGGTACATACATTATTATACAAAAAATAAAATAAAAGGCATCGGCATCGGCATTTGTATGATATTATACAAAAAATAAAAGACATCGGTTAGCTGGATTATTTCATCCAGTCCTTCAGTTTAATTATTATCGTTAGTGACACTACACAACCTTTTTCCGCAAAATTATATTTCCAGATTTATCTTGGATCTAACAAAAACCGCCAAAAACCACGTCTGTTTTGGACTTAACCCCTGTCAAAGCTGTCAGATTTATATGTTACGTATTATATAATCTGTGGTTACGTAATACGAAAAAACCTAGTGAAGTCCAAAACAGACGCGGTTTTTGGCGGTTTTTGTTAGATCCAAGATAAATCTGGAAACATAATTTGGCGGTTTGAGTTTTAAAACATTTCGTAATGCCCATATAGTAAGTAAGCAATTTAGTAAAGAAAATAAGGAATAGTTTTTTTAACAGTGTAACAAATACACAAATAGCCTTCTCCTAATTTTTTTTATTTTGTAATGCAAACACACAAAGTATGCAATTTAGAAAAAAAATATAGTTTTATTCAAAAACAGTGTAATAAATAACAAATAGCCTACGTCTACATTTTTTAATTAGAAGTTTTATTTGAATTTTGAATCATAGAATAACAGTATTATATGATCTGTGGAATACGTCAGGTATACGCTTCCAGAGCACACAGCTCAGCAATAGAATGTCCTTGTGAAACCGAGCACACAACGTAGCACGTATGCATCTGCCTGCGCCGCGCGTGACCACTTGTTCCAGTCGCTAACTCCTACTTTATTTATATTATGATTATTATTCGGCTGGAAGAACTTTCTGGTTCAAGTAACGATGTCGTCGTCTCTAGGGTTGTATTGTACATCTGTGGTATCTGAGACACATTCTTTTTACCGGAGTTATGATGGGAGTTATCTATGTAGCTTACTCTGTAGCCGACAAATTGTGCTCAAAATTGTCAGCTGTGGTCAAAGACAAATTTAATTTTATTCAGTAAAATTACAAGGATCAAATTGGCTTAAATGCTAGATGATTCTAGGGGACAATGGCGCGACCAGAGCCTAGAAGACGGGTTATTCCCATCGAGCCCACCGGCCGGCCCACCAGTGCCAGATGGGATAAACATTTCTCATCGAGACCACTTATTTGCATAGTGGGCTCGTTGGGATTTTTTTCCCATTTGGCCCACTAGTGGGACCGTGGCAAGCAAGCAAGCTCATATGAGTTAGTGGCCAACTCTGTTGACGGAGGGCCTGCGATGTTCTCAATATTTTTTTGTATGATGATGTATGAGGGATTTGGAGTTACGAATTTACCCGTAGCCTCGGAAATAAATAGTAGTCACCCATAGTTAAACTCTATCATGTAAATATCTAAAACTAACAATGTAAAGGCTATTTTCTTACAGCTCATATTTAAACCATACTCCTTGCAGCATTCTCCCTGGAGATGTAGTTACACGAAACAGATTTTTCTCAAGCCACTTGAATAAACATTAAACAATATTGGCACAAACAGCTGCTCAACAAACAGTAGCCGATACTCTAGCATAAATATAGAATAAGCGGTTTCTATCTAAAACCACTAAAAAAAAAGATAAAGAAAGTTATAACAACTTCAAAATGTTTTAATTATTACAAATTGAATTTCATAACTAGAACTAGAACATCAGTCAGGATAATTAATTAGCAATACAATTTAAATTCATTTGGGCATAGTAACAGCCTATTTTAACAATATTCGAGAGGTGTGAACGCCTTGAAGTCAGAAATGCAATAGAGGGGCGAGTCAAGCACGCGTTCCGTTTTTATAGGATTTTTAGCCATGCGACCATCCGCTTATTCGGCCATTCTGACAGCTGGTCGACCTCGACCACAATCATCTAGTACAGCTCCAGGAGATTCCCTTCGATGATGGTGCGGTCATGATGATGCTCCGCAGGCAGGCTCAGGTCAGCGAGGCTGGAGGCACGAACTGCAGTAATGACGCCATGGATTCAGGCGCCTGTCATCAGAGTTGCCTAGAACAAGCTGGGATGAACCAACCAGGGTGTGTTTTCTTGAACTGAAAATAGAAAACACACAGTTAAGATCATTCTGTTATCCTAACCAGGATATACAGAGAACCTGTATATCTTTCAACAACAGACAGAGGCGCCGTGTTAGCATGTCTTAGGTTTGTATTCTTTAAAGTTGCTAAAGTTTGAATCGAAACTCGAGCATAGACTTCTCTTCAAATTTTCATCAAGAAAAGTGTCAAAAAATCCATGCCAGAGTATAACTCAAATCTCTTATCACCATCCAGCATACAAGACATTTCAATAGAACTTGTAATGTCAAAATAAAAATGAGTCTATTTAGGAAAATCTAACGGATCACATTGAATCGCCACAGAGATAAGTGACCATAGTACCAAAAGCTCAGTTCCACCAATTCACAACAAGTTAAGTTCTATTCAGTTCCAACCACGGCTTGATCGATTTTCAGCTCAGCTGAAACGTTACCGTGAAGTTGAATCGAAATAGCCCAAAACAAATGAAAAGCGCGTTTAGCTGACAAGTTTGTTAGTGGAATTGAACTACAGTGTTTCGCGTTCAACGTGCGACATCTACATCCATCCACAAGACAGAGGCGCCCAGTTTGCGTGTCTACCGCGTTCGAACGACAGAGGCGCCAAGTTAGCTTGTCTACAGAATCCACAAGACAGAGGCACCCAGTTAGCATGTCAAGGCGTTCAAATGACAGAGGCGCCAAGTTTGCTTGTCACGGCAATTAACTGGAAATTCAATTACAAAGTTACACATCAGCATGAAAGGATTCGAGTCAAAACAAAGTAGGTTACAAAATTGCAACACAAAAACACAAAACCAGACTTATAAACAAGAATCGCGACACCGCGACTCAGGGATTCACTGCCTTTATCAAGCAACTATTTCTCAGCTGCAACACCAGTTGAACTAATCGCAAATCAACTGTACCAGTATCTGCCTTTATCGAGCAATCATTGCTCAGCTACAACACCAGTTGAACCAATCGCAAATCAACTGTACCAGTATCTGCCTTTATCGAGCAATCATTGCTCAGCTACAACACCAGTTGAACCAATCGCTAATCAACTGTACCAGTATCTGCCATCATGAAACTGATGTTTCATCACAAGAGACAAGCCCTTGTACCGGGGGCCTTAGTGCGTACGTTTGACGTTCACCGCGACGCAAACTATAACTTCGCATGGAGAACCATCAGTTTAAAACTTCCAACTGCACAACTTCCACTCAAAAGCACAGCTCACACGAACCCTGCAGCATAGCATAGCTACATAAAACCAACACTGAATCATAACTGTCCACAACACAGTTTAAAACTATCCAGCTATATCTACGTACATCAATCACACCTGTGACTGCAATAACTAGCCAACTATACATCAACTTATGTTTACTACTCCGTTAGTAACAGTCGGTCAAAGATAACAAGCACTGGCTCGTAAGTATTTGACACCCATCAAACTTTACGTTACTGCAAGTAAGAACTACTATCAAGGTAACTCAATCATGTACCTAAACATTCTGAGGTACTATCAACGAAAGTATCCAACAAGACCAACTATTGCATCTGTTTCATGTTTACCAGGGTAGTCTGTAAAAACTTTGAACTTATTCTCGCTCGGTCTAACCTGACATTCAAAACTTTTACAACCAAATACTGCTTCTGTCTAAGCACACAATAGCGTCACTAATCCATCCATTGCATTATTAAACTGCGCCAACTGTGGCCGTGCAATGCATTCACGCATTGACTTATAAAGCTGCTCACTACAGAAAATGTTTACCTCGACTAAATACAGGCACTATTTACATTATTTGCAGGAGACATAGGCTATATAGACAACAAAGATACTTTTCTCTGATAGAAAACCATTGATAGAAAAACTAGGACATTCATAACTTCTCCACTAAACGAAACCGAATGTCGACTTTTCATTTAAATTACAAAACAGAACAGCAAAACTTTGCTCAGTACCTTTTCAGCTATACACTACCGCTAGAACTGATCGATCGACGAACACTTCGAAAAGCTAGTGTCAAAGGCAATGCAAGATATCTCACTCAACTTGCTACAGGTAACCACGAATAAACACCACGGTATTAACTCATCAAAAGAACCAATCTTTTGCATTGTTTACACTGAAATTAATCTTTCGTGATAGTTCAATGGTCAAAACAAATACACAACCAAAATCATTACATCTGCGCTAACTATACTCGTACACTATTCGGCGGGACAATTTCCACTGTCTATTTTAACACAACTAAAACTTGCTAACCACAAACAGAGTTGTTTTCTATCTACCTACTACCAGTAGATAAATGACAAACAATATTTTGAGCGACAGCTCCACCAACAAAACTGACGTGAAAAACCTGCTAAAAACAAACAGAGTTCTTTTCTATCTACCTACTACTAGTAGATAAATGACAAATAATATTCTGAGCAACAGCTCCACCAACAAAACTGACGTGGTAGAAAATTGAACTACCGATTTCATCTCACTCTATCTCATAGAGAACACATCTTTCGACCATCTTCCGCTTGCTAAACGGACAAAACCAGAACAAGGACACACTCGAACAAGTCAACACAACAAAGCCCTAAGACTTACATCACAAATAGCTTGGTCACTGTTTACCGGCAGCGACATATACACCAAAAAGAACACTCAACCAAAACCGTTCAGCTTCAACAAAAACAGTTGACAAGATTTCCTCGATCATGAACCACCAGTTCATCATCAACCATCAGTAAACCTGAATAAGACTTCACACACGTTCTTAGCTAAAAACGAAGCTAACATCAACACATTACCAGTGACCATGGCTTCTTCAAACTCTGAAATTTCACACATTGTTACAATACGACAATCTGTCGATCTGTCGTTCTGGCAAGTAGTCTGCTACTCGCCAATCTCAGGGAATTCATCCGCACACTCTAGAGCCAAGGTGGTCACGCACCGTCCAGTCTCAGAGAATTTCCCTCCCACAAACACTCACTCAGGTTGTGGAACAATAAACATGCCGAGGTATTCCCTATAGTGACTACAACAAGGTACCTCCAAACCAGGTGGTTCCAAATTCTTCAAGGGTCGGCAGCGCACGTGTGTCACCTTTGGTGATGCAGGCATCCAAATGCCAAGGTAACCGCTTACCATCAGGCGGTCCGTAAGCTAGTTTCAATTTAGCTGTAAAATACACTGTTAAAAACATAAGAACTCTCACTTTTACCAAGGGAGAAGAAATGCTCGTGGCGTAGCTTGCCAAGCTAACCTTTACCGATTACCAAAGTTAAGCAACTTTCTTCCCAGTCACTATTTGAATGGGTGACTGCTAGTGACATTTGCATCTGAACCATTGGTCTTGAACTTACTTAGCGGAAACAAAAGTCAATCCTGCGGGTAGGTACAAATAATAAAATTGACACAACACATTTCCACATTATTCTTATTTTTTATTTTATTACCAGAACTCGCTCGAGTTCAACCAAAAATAAAATAAGTATGACGACTGCAATTTGCATATGAAACCTTTGTCTGGCAAATCTCGAACGATTCATCACACCTTTGACTTATATGAAAGTCTGTACAGGCTGTAACAAACAAGTGTTCTACTCATCAACTCAAAGTGCATTTATCAAATTGTTACCGTTGTAGTGACGGTACAAATAATGAACTACAGTCAAAAACTTTGCACAGTCCTCACCATCAAGAGGAGTCATTTCTAAAGTGATTCGCATGAGTTGACAAGCACTACACGTAATTTTTATTGATCATACCTTGAACTAGAGGTTCACACATACATTGCTCACTGTTCACACAAACAAATGCACTCCTTCACGATGAGAGATCATCTGGCTGTACCTGTAATCATCTACACACTCATGTTACTTTTTTGAGGGACGACGAGCATCCGGGAAAATATCGCTAACTCAATGTCAAGGGGTTAAAGGTAACCCAGGCATACACACAATTCTTTGGTTACACAGAATGTTTTGGTTACCTATTGCCTCACAAAATATGATGTGTGGGTACTTAAAAATGTCTAAATGCTTAGCACTGATTCAGAATTAAAAGCTAGACACGTCCACTGTTCATCAACATGTCTGTAGGTATGTAAGTAGACCCTAAAAGGGCACTGAATAACCTTAGTCCCGATGCCACTATCTGTTGAGGCATCCTACAATTCTTGATAAGAAATAAAACTTGTTTTGTAGATCGTTATTTCGCAGAAAAGACAGTAAAGTCATGACCTGGATTTAACAGAACAAACATAGCCACTTTTCGATGTTTTTCGATCTACCTTCACACATAGGGACTAGATTTAGGTCACAGTACACATATATCTTTAGGTACTAGCACTAGAAAGAACCTTATCTGTGTATTGCACAAGCGCTGGAGATGGCCAACGCCACCACATAAATGTATAGGCACGTAACCATGCACCAGTTATTCCAGGTATAAAAGTAACAACCATCGTTCTTTGCTATGATTTTTTGACAATGATACTGCGCAAAATAAGAGCCTGGTATCATCTACATTACGTGGCATAACTGTCGGCACACATATCCTCATAAAAAGTTTGCAATATCGATTCTGCGTGAACTAAGTGGTTTAAAACTCAAGTTCTAAAATGTTAAACCAACTACAAGCCCTTCAGGCAATTAGCTATCCGGGATAAGCACTCGCTGTCCTTCCAGCACGTTCAATTTTACATGCTCGTTTAACCTTTTTGCACAAAGAATCGATATCACGCAACTTTATCAAAGATCGAAACACAATAATGGTTGGATCTAACCTTGCTTAACGCTCTCAACGTTCAAATGAGGCGTTCAGTGATGTCCAACGACGACACAGCACTCTCAAGAGGCTCACACGTTGTGCTAGCATCCCAAGCCGGCACTGATACTGAGGTCGCGGACTCTGCAACCGGCACTGGCACTGCTGGGAGCAGTGGTTGACTCGCGGGTGTGACTGCGGCGTGTAGACATGATGATCAGGCTGCAGGCAGTCACAATGGCACATAGGTGCATCCGTTGCCATCGGCACCGATGACGCAGCACTCGTTGAGGGTACACACTTTTCTAAACACTTAGAAAGATCATTAGTACTCCTACCTATTCCTATCAGGCTTAGTTTCACCACTAACCATGATTCTACAAGAAAACTTTTGACGGTAGACTTCAAAAGTTAATTCACGCTTTAGGCCAGAGCTAGGATAGGACTATTGAATTGAGTCCCATCCCACTTTTGAAATAAGCGGTTTCTATCTAAAACCACTAAAAAAAAGATAAAGAAAGTTATAACAACTTCAAAATGTTTTAATTATTACAAATTGAATTTCATAACTAGAACTAGAACATCAGTCAGGATAATTAATTAGCAATACAATTTAAATTCATTTGGGCATAGTAACAGCCTATTTTAACAATATTCGAGAGGTGTGAACGCCTTGAAGTCAGAAATGCAATAGAGGGGCGAGTCAAGCACGCGTTCCGTTTTTATAGGATTTTTAGCCATGCGACCATCCGCTTATTATAGATATATCAACGTGACGTCTGTTTACAAAGATATATCAACTGTTGATACCCAAAAATTAAATTGATACTTTAGCCAAAAAACCGTTAGAAAAAAACTCAGCTAAAATATGTTACAAAATATTTGATAGATTAAAGTGTAAGTAAACAAATAATATGATAGGTACTACGTATTTATCATTTTATGATTGCCAACAGTGAATACATCCATCGGCCATATTTCAAGTTAATCTACGATCAGAGTTAATTGGTTTCCGGTAACGATTGTGGTGTCAATTACGGTGCAATGGATTTAACCTTCTGACTCCTCACCTCCTGTGTATTTATTTTAGTACTAGCCGACACCCGCGGCGTTGCTCGCGTTCTAGACCCTTTAGAGTGTGACTTTTCGAAATTCCTTTCCTAGTGCGCCCCTACACTATATAAGGATACTACCTTTCAAATTTCATACCTTTAGGTCTATAGTTTAGGCTGTGCGTTGATTGCCAGTCAGCCACAAAAGAGTTTTTTTTGTTTAGGAGATAGAAGAAAAAAGATTCTGTATGACATTGGAAACAAGCAATGGATAAAATTCAATTAATTTTTTTGTGTTTATAATATTTTCGTTCGCTACTCAATCTCGTAAGGAGAGGATCGGATGCAACTTAAACTAAAACTTAACTTAAATAATTCACTTTACAAAGATTGCAAGAACTATAGAGATGTTTATATGAGTTGAGTAGAATTCAAACCTAACGTTTTCTCTTGAGGATTCCTCTCAAAAATTGATGTGAGAAAAATTCGAAATTCAACATTCTGCACCAAAATCTCAAAAAAAACCTGCAGGCTAAACCGCGAGCAGACTCTAGTTTCAAATATTATACATTGCCTCAAAATACATAGTATTTTACAAATCAATGGGCAGATAATAGCATTGGCTTATTAATGCCATTCATTTGGAATCAACAACTGAATATTTAAAATTGATTATTCTGAATGTTTGACACTAGTTTTGGAAACCAACTATTTTCAAGGGGTTTACTCCAAAAAAGGTACAACACTTTGATATCGCTATTGAGAACCTCTGCCGCTTTGTTTACTGTATAACTAAACCCGTAGTTTGAGTTTTGCCTTGTTGATCGAAACGCATATCGAAAAGCGACTTGCGATATATTTTGTATGAAAACCCGATAAGCGCTTCTAGCGGAAGATTTGCAAACTATTTTTTTCCATACAAAAACTGCGAGTTTCTCGATTCTCGCTTGTCGCAACATAACAAAACTCAGAATACGGGCTCTGCGCGTAGCCTTTCCACAATGCTGCATTGCCGCAATTGCTAACCAAATGTGAACAACAAATCCTTGTCATGACAAACATCTCCACGCGGAGGACACGGTTGACCTAATAAATAACCAAGATAATCATCGACTCGACGCTGTCAAACTATCAACTGCACTTTTTGAGATACTTTCGACCTTTTCACTCGTCAAACAGAAACCCGTGCTCGGGCTGCGATATTAGTCATTCAAGATTAAAATACATATTATGAAAATAAACTGATACTTTAGTGTACCAAAATGTGAAATGGTGGATTTGATTTTGTAAGCTTATGAAAGTAGGCGGCCAATAATTATAGAATGCATGTTTTACCCAGAATTAAATTAACCATAATTTAATAATATTATGTACTAATTAGTTTGGAAATGAAGCACACGTAATTTCTGTAAAATGGATGACCAAATATATTATGCTGAAGTTTGAAAAATACTGGTAATATTTTTTTAAACTTTCCTGTTTTTTTTTACTACAGCTAAAGTATGAATCAGAAGTTTAACATGCCCTCCGAAGCACGGAAGCTCTCAGATGCAATAGTACATTATGATATGAGTGCGGTAAGTTGAAAATTACAGCCGAGGCGATATTGCCAGCCCGAGCAGTAGGCGAGGGCTACAAGAAAGCAGAGGCTGTAATTTTCAAAGCGCACGTATGTCATGCGACGTTTTATAACACATTTGCGAGGAAATAAATAAAACTCGGACTTTCTTCAAAGAATAAATCTTTATTCACTTGTTGAAGCAGTTAGAAAAATTTGAACAATTTGTAAAAGAATTAAATGCTTATTTTTTATCGTAGAGCGCGGCGCGCCTCCCCCGCCCCCCCCCTGCCCCTCCCCGTTCGTTTTAGTGGGAGCATCTTGATAAACCGTACGTTTTACATTACCATAACGCACGAGTGCGTAATGACATACATCACGATACTGAAATTGGTGAAATAAGAGACCCTACGAGCAAATGTGTTATAAATGACACTTACGGTCACCCACCAGCATAGTGAACGCGCAGAACGTCACTTATCTAAGATAATCGGTGAAGATTGACTAAACCAATACGCTGCGAACGCTTCTGTACTTTACTGAGATCACAAATACTTTACTGAGACAAATGGAAACAAACGCTTAGTTTCATTCAACGAAGAATTGTTATAGTTCTAGAATAATTAGTCCTATTATACGCGTCAATCTTTTGAGGGCACATTTTACTTGAAACGCATCACATCAAAATTCGACGCACGAGTTGTAGCTAGATCACAAAAAGAACTAAAACTATTGCTAGCCCTCATCTTCGCCCGTCACTTTTATTCCCACTTGCTTTCCACCACAATTCAGCCACTCTCGTCTTTCCATGCATTTGAATTCACTGAATTACCGTCGCAACTGATATTAGACTCTACAGTTTACGATATAGAGTTGTAATTTACATGCAGCTTTCCAGCAATGTTTTTAGTTTTCATTGCGACGAATATGATGCAGAAATGTAAGATGTGAGGACAATTGAGAGTTCACAAGTATGTGGCTCTTTGTTTCAGTTGTGGTATACTTTTTAAAAATCGACGCTCTTTTTGGTATGTTCTGGAAGCTCGCTGATTTTCAAGTCTTTGATATTTGAAATAGGAATTTTAGGATGCTTTTGTATGGAAATTTTGCGACTCGCTGAAGTAGATTGCAGATTGGCTGCGCGTGTAACCGCTAGATATTATTATTAATTTCTTCGTATCAACCAATCAGAAAATATAAGTACGTATTCTTCAAATTATTCTTTATTATTAGTTATTGTCTCAAGTACCGACAAATAAACAATCATTGACAATTTTGTAAAGATCTAATAATCTCTTATTGAAATTCCAAAGTTTTTATGTACCCTTCAGTTCTGTTAGCGTTAAGTAGTTTTTCGGCAAAGACTTGAACGCGCAGCAGTATGATACGTTTGTTATTTAAAAAGCATTCTTAACTTTATGGCCTAGAGTTGATAATGCTCTGGCGTTTGAGTTCGTTACTCTTGCATCATACCTCTGACAAAACAATGGGAAATTTGACACCGGAACGTTACAGCTTATTTCAGGTTCGGGTGCAAAAGGCAGATAATTGAATGGCTTTTTACTGACTTCACAATATTTAGTACAAATATGGATAACTAAATAGATTATACTGACACAAAATTAGCTTCGTCTCTTTCATATTGAGAGACGAGATTATGAAAACTTATTCAGAAGTAAAATAAAGCATTTTAAAATACAGAATATTTCTTTAAAATATTCTGTATTTTAAAATGCTTGATAATTGTATAAGTACCTCCCATTATTATTGACATTCATCCAACTTTTACCATGACATTATCACTATTTCATTATGCAGGTAATCTATAATATTAATTGACTACTGCTATCTACTTCAGTACAATTGCTGCGCCCTCACAGGGTACATGACTGTTCTTTTAGCTAAATAAGACCTAAGCTATATATATAAACCATGTATGCAATAAATAAATAAATAAAATAGTGCGAAAATCAAAAAGTTTGTTTTGATACTAAAAAAAAGACGGCAGAAGTAAAAACTTCATGTTTATAATGTTTTTTCAATATATAATATTAGCACGATAAACCGCTAACTACACACACTAACCTCACAATGTAAACCAAATCATTGTCAAAATAATTTTTAACGTACCAATAATAACTATTAAATTAATAAAAATCAGGGTCGCCTAGAGGTACTCCACTAAGACTTCCGCTTGTCACTATTTACTAAGACATTTTGTATAAGCTACAGAAAATATGAACCTACTGTTTAGAAAAAGTTTATAAGAAAATCCAAGCGTTTTATTACCCCTTTCTGTGTAGATTTATACAACATTGTACCCTGTACACATTATCACTGTAATCAAATTCCCATTTACACCCCACTGACTAGAAGTGGTATAACATGAACTGGACTTTAAGTTACTGCGCAAATTACTTAGTACTTAGACACTTGATAACTTTGAGACAGCGAAGTTTTTGATAATGAAAATTGTTCAGAGTTTTGAATGGAGTGGGATGTGCACGAGAATCGTCATTACGATAATTGCAGGACTTCGGCTTTTGTCGCTGTTTGAGATATATTTTACTAAATTATACTTTTTATATTATAATTTGAAGTTAAGTTTTTACCAATATCTACATTTATAAGAATATATATTGTATTATATTTATGTAAAATATTGTAATAATGTTTGTTGTCGGAACCTACATATAAAAATTTAGTACATGCACCACAAAAACAAGATTGTGATTTCATCATCATCATCCACAGTCCGACTTTACCCACTGCTGGGCATAGGCCTCCCCAAGTTTGTGCCGTCCACTGCGGTCCTGTGCTAGTCTCTCCCATTTACGGCCTGCGATTTTGACAATGTCGTCTGCCCATCTCGCTGCTGGACGTCCTACGTTTCTGTAGCCGCATCTTGGCCACCATTCAGTGGCCGCCTTACTCCATCTGTTATCACCACGCCTTGCAATATGTCCTGCCCAACTCCATTTGAGTCCCATAATTCGATCTCCTATGTCTTGGACCTTGGTTCGTCGTCGGATTTCGGAATTAGGAACCCGGTCTATAAGTTTGATGCCAAGCATGACTCGCTCCATGGCTCTCTGCGCAACTCTCATTTGGTACACAGCCTCGTGCGTGAGCGTCCATGTCTCGGCACCATAGGTCATAGTGGGCAGGACACATGTGTTATTAAGCGGGTCTTCATTGTGATTTAATATTTCAAATTAAACTTTATGCATTTCCCCGTTTAAATTATCACCTGAAGGTAGGAGAAGGTATAAAAAATCAAATCCAATTAACCCACGGGCACGACACAATCAAACTTTCCAAACAATTTCCAAAATCCACTTGAAAACTCATTTGAAAGTTAAAACAACACGCACGGGTACGGAAAGCAAACAATGTGAATATTCGACCATCAAAGGCGATAAACGGGATCCAATATCGGCGTCAAACAAAGGCTTACAAGAGTTTAGTCCACGCCCAGCGGACTGCATATTCAACGCGGGGCTAGAGTCAACACGATAGCCCGGGAGCACTCGAAGTGTCCACGATATCGTCAAATAATAACTAAGTAAGATTCGTTTCGGCGGCGTCAAACAAAGACCTACAATCATTTAGTCCACGCTCAGTGGACTGCATATTCAACGCGGGGCTAGAGTTAACACGATAGCTCGGGAGCACTCGAAATATCCACGATATCGTCAAATAATAGGGATAATAAGTAGGATTCGTTGGTGTCAAGCAAAGTCTTACAGAAGTTATGTCCACGCTCAGTGGACTGCATATTCAACGCGGGGCTAGAGTCAACACGATAGTCCAGGAGCACTCGAAATGTCTACGATATCGTCAAATGATAAGTAAGATTCGTTTTTCCGTCAAGGTGGATGTAACATTCAGAAACACATTTCCACGCCTTTCAGTCAATGTATATGCTGAACCAAAACCAATCAAAATTAGTTAGATTTACTTACGCATAATATATTATTAGGTGAAGTAATCACCGTGGCCTCTTGATCTATACTCACGCATCGCTGCCAGTGACCAATATGCGAGTTACCTTGCATTTCCATAGTTTACATTACACCGCGGAGATACAACATTATACAATATTGGACAATGTTATTTGGAGTTTTTACTGGACTCTTGACGGAGGCCGTAAAAATCACTGTCTTTAATTTCCACTGCAATAACACTTGTAAGGTGATAAGGTCTGGATAATGGTACTTGTAATTTTAACAAGTAGATACCTACTCTATATTTAACAGATAGATTTCCTATTTTAACTAGCAAATAAAATAATATTATAGAAAAAAATGTAGGTAGTTTTGTGAAATTACCTTGTCTTGAAAGCCGAGCATGTCAATATTTTTTTTATAAATCATGTAACATCGTTCATACCTGTGTCAGGATCTAGTTTTCCCTGAATTATTATTACTCTGTACGCCGTGACCTGATTACTAGGGATATTAACTGGCGATTTAATCCTGATATTACGAGCGTGTACGGTCATGCGTATCCCTGACACTGAATTATAATTATGGTTCAATTTTGTCCGTCAATTCTATTATATTAGATGAGTCTTTGTAGCCTGGTAAAATAATAATCAAAAGTTTGCGATATTTGAGTTGCACTGCGCAGTAATGTGGTAGTTCTCATACGGTCACATATAACTCCCAAGGCCAGCGTGCAATGAAAACCAAATGTAAGTCACAAACATACGTAATCAATGACTGTATTATTGATAACAACATAAACTGGATCATCTTATCTCTTCAAGATGTCTTCAGTTTTTATCTTTAGCCATTCTGAAAAATATTTCATCTCGTCCGGTGTCTTTATTCATAAACGCGCTTCATGAAAAACTGAAGAAGAATTTAATTTTCAATATCAAAAGTGTTACTTGAATAAAAATAATAAGACGAAACAACGATATGCCAAAATTGATTCATTGATTTTAGATAAACCAAATGTTATTGTGTCGTTATAAAGTAACGTTTAGGTATTGATGAATAAGGGAACCTTTCAAATGAAACGATAACTTTAAAGATATAAAAAAATACATTGACTCATACTTCAGTCACAAACAAACAAAACTCCAAAACTGCGCGTGTCTCAGTGTAAGACATTTAAAAATGAGTTCACTACTGCCTGTATTACTTTTGATGGTGTTTTGCGTGAGTTTCCAAAACGCATCTGACTTGCAAGTGGGGACGAGCCTCAACGGCATTCTAGCGTATTCTGAGAATGTAAAACTCAACTCCATTCCTCTCTCTACGAGAGTCAAGAATGTGTTTTACAACGACAATTCTACTAGAATCATAAAAGTAAGTTTGTTGAATCGTGAAGATTAGATTTTATAACCCTTATATTCTTAGTTTTTACCTCGAATAATCCTTATTTATTTAATACTTTATTGCACAAAATTATAAATTGGTTACAAAGGGTGGACTTAATGCTGAAATCGTGCTTTGGCAGTAAGTTTTATATAAATACCCAAAATACTATTTCGAGGCGCGGACTGTTCGATGTTATGACTTTATGACCAAGAATAATAATAATAATAATAAATATTCTTGGACATTACACACAACGCTCTCTAGTCCCAAACTAAGCAGAGCTTGTACTATGGGAACTAGATTGCTGATGGGAATATGGGCCTAAGTTCGACTCACGCTTTGTTTTTTTACAAAACAAACAACAATCTATCCAGTTTACTACTTTTTTAACCGGGTTACTTTTCTCAGGGTGTCTGGGCAATAGATCGTGACCAATCACAAGCCAAGGTGTCCGTGACAGCTGGTGGGGTTGGATCCTCATTCGTCAACGTGAAGTTGAAGAGTGAGAAGGGAGATGGTCTGAACTACCAAGTGCAGGTTTTCGTCTAGTCTACTATAGATCAACTAATGACTAACATTTTGGAATTTTGAAAACAATAATATTGATATCTTCTCCTGAACATTTTTGTAATTTATTTACACACACATTCTTCCCTGTAATTTGAAATTGAGGCCATTTGGTTCATTGGACGTTTTGCTCATTAGATTTTATTCTTGCTTACTTCATCGGTTTAATTATTAGAATTTCGCCGAACTGATGTTTTTTTAGCTTGAAGTATTTAATATGAGACCTTTTTTTCTAAATTGGCAACACTTATGATCAAACAGTCATTGAACAAAAAAGACTTGGCAAAAGGACAAGCTTCCAGTGCCAGAACAAAAAAAAAACAGTAATTGAGTTCAATGTCCCTGACAGAAGATATACAAGTTGACACTTCTATATAATTAAAGTCATAAGTTAATATCTAGAGATTCAATAAAGTCCAGAGGGCCGGACCCAAACGTTTTATTTTCATCACAATTTAAACTTTTCAGAATTTTACCAAAAGCCATTAATTGCCCCCAAAAAACGAGATGACAAGTCACTCTTTCATCTGAAACGAACGAATCTGGTAGGGTTAGCACTATGATAGCAAGTTTTTGAAAATAATAGTTTTAGGAACCAGCATTGCGTGGCGTAGGTTTGAATAAAATATTATTACGTATGTTTACATATTTTTTTCAATTTAAAGTAGGTAAGTGATTTTCTTTTTTTAGTTGTAGCAGTCATCATTATAATTCTACTCTTGACAAATTCCCAATGAGCCTACTATGCAAATGAGTGGGCTCGATGGATTTTTTTCCCATCTGTGCCACCACCGGTGGGCTCGATGAGAATAACCCATATCAATCAAATGAGTAAAATTAAAAACAAAACAGTCATGTCTAGACACGAGTTGGTAAATCAACGGAGCAGGCATATTTTTAAACGAAAAAGGGGAAGCACTCAAATTATGGCAGCACTCAGTTCCACTGAGTTGTTAGTATGGGTTTTGGCAAAGTGGAATATTAACGTAACTCAAAAAGCATTTCACTCACAATTTACGAACAATTCACTCACAAAACTAAATAATAGCAATTCAAAAATAGCTAAAATGGTGTAAACCTAACCGAAATTCGACAGCTCCATAAAAGCAGAATATAGACCTGCTCTCTCATCTTTCAGTTCACAGGTTATCACTTGCAATCAAGTCCCCGTATTATTTCATGAGGTCCCGTAAAATTCTCAAGAGGTTGAAAGAGCCATGTATCACGTACAGGCAGTATGTAGTTTCTTTATGTTGACAGTTCATGGAATACTCAACTTGATGACACTTGTGGCAATGTCTTGTTCGAATCGCAATAGGTGCGTGTTTGATACCTTGGGGGAATATTTCTACAAGATATTTTGCTCTGAACACACTTTTAAGTAATTACTCCATGTTTTTTGTAACATAGAGATTCTATCAAAAAGGTTTGTCTCAGTGGAATTTGAGCGGGTATTTTTGCCTAAAGTTAGCAGTGCCATAAACAAGCTTCCAAATTATATAGGTATCTATATTACCAATTACGTAGCTGAACAAACAAAAAATGGCTTACTTACGAATAAATAAAACAAGAGATGAAAATATGAAATTCTGTATGAGAAAATTACCAAAATAGCTAAAAATACTTCCTTTTCACAGTGTTTAACAATGGCAACCCTAGTAGAACATGAAAAAGTAATTCAACGTTCACACGACAATTTATTCGGGCAGTAAGGCTTTATCAAAAGTTGGACACATTCGCGCCAGATGTGACCGTTTCCAAACGATTCTACAACTTTTTAACTCTATGTTGTAATGGATTATTATGAGTAGGCTTTTCAACGGATAGAAGTTGCGATAAAGCTTTTAGAATTGACATGTTAGAAAAAGTGGCTAAATTGATTTTGACGGTTGATTGGCAGATTTCCCAAAAATATTTTTATCTTAAAAAAATAACTATGTACTTAGTAAATATATTAGTTTTTGCAGATAAAATAAACACAGTTGTACGGTAGACTGCTCAGATAAAATAATGCATCCAATTACGTAACAACAGTTTTTTTTTCTACTCTTGATTTCCCATAATTGTTTTCAAAAATGTGATAAAGAAAAAAAAACACCGTCAATATTGTTAGGCAACAAAAGCACCTACAGCGTACAATGGGTCACGCAGGCGTGCGGTCATTACATTTATTTTACGGCGAGATAACACCACGCCGCCGCTTGTTCCCACCACAAAACTTTTGGGCGCTATTGTACTTGTCATGCTTGTTGAGATATACTAGCGGATCCAGGAGAGATGGGGGGCTAGGGGGCTTCAAGCCCCTCTTAATTGGATTGAAGGCTCTAATCCAAGTGTGTCTAACCAAGTTTTGACCAGAATTTAATACAGAAAACGCTAATTAGCTGGGTCAAGCCCCCCTAAACTGGAAACCCAACGTCAGCCCCCCCCCCCCCTCAAACTAAATTCTGGATGCGTCCTGTTGCAATACATATTTTTAATTTAAAAAACAATGAAAGAAAACAACGTGTCGTTAAAAGTAAATTTTAATGATGATTGCAACTGATTTTAAATTGCTTTGGATTTGATGTTGAGAAGTGCACCTTACATATTATTATACTCGTAACACCAGTGGTTTTTTTTCTATCTCTCTCTTTCTATAGTTACTTATAATAGAGAGAAAGAAAAATTGCTCATTTGGAAAAGTAATTTCTGAAAATAAAACGGTACTTTTTTATACCTGCAGAGCACGTCCACTGAGGACGTACCCTGCGAGACTTGTAGTGCGTCCAACACTAAAAAGTTTTCATGTCACAAGAATACACAAACTCTTTTAGATACATACTTTATTGACAGAACGCTTCGTACAGCAGTTAGCTGAAAATGTGTTCCGGTAGAATTTTTTACCGGGTCTTAAACCCTGTAATATTTCCTTTATATTACGGGGCTCAAGATACTCCAGCACAGCCCTAAATGAGTTATGGTGTTATCATATAAATAAGGATTTAGGCATCGGAATAAATTCCGAGCTGTGGCTCATAGCCTCTACACCGAATTTTGTCTTACAAAGATTCTGCAGTAATATTTGATTTACATTACTCAGCCGCCTTGTGCGTTAACGCAGGCTCCTGGAAAGTAACGGCGTCACTGCGCAGTGTAATCTAAAACGATACAACGAAACTGCGAATATTTGTTTTCGTAGTAGCTGCAGGACATTATTTCACGTGCAATTTATTTGCTTTATTACGTTCATAACTTGATGACTGGTGAGATGCGGGTTTGATGCTGGACGTGGTCAAAAAATCTCTATTCTTGAGCATTGTGCTGCGATTCTTGAAGTTTCAAAAGTATTTTTGCTAGAACAGATTTTTTTGTACATTTATTTTCAAGCAGATTAATGTTTTAAATAAAACCTACAAAGATCCGAAATCAAAGGTCCCATTATTTTATCTAAATACCTAATTCTGTACAGAAAGCTCCACCAAAAAGGTGGCATTTCTTCACCCAAATATCTTATTCCTTCCCATTGACATTGGCCTCATCACCATAACATGAAAATTCATTGACGCATTATTTTAATAAACACGAGAGGGCGCTTAGAGCGCTGGAACAAAAACACAGAGTAATCGGCAACTTCGCCTCTTTCGCGCGACTCAAGAGTTCCCCGTATAATTAAATAGTGATTAAGGGCCGTGAGTGTACAGACTATGATCACTTAAGGTGAGTGAGACATTTTGTCTAACCATATTGAATGATTTTTTTTTTGATGAAATTGATGAAATATGCGAGGGGAATCCTGATGTTAAGTAGTAATCACTGCCTATAACGATGCATTAAGTAATTGTTTAAATTTTGAGATATAGAAGTCGCTTTACCGCTCACTGTGCAGTAATGCACTATCCTCTATAGGTTGTCAGTTCGATTCCCACTGAGAACAAGCGTTTTGAGATGTTTGAAGATTTTCACGCATTTTTCAAAACCATTTGTATTTATATTTTGATTTTTTGATATAAAAAGAAACAAAAATAAGTGTAAGTGCCAAAAATCACAATCAAAAATAAAAAGTGTAAAATATACGAGAAAGTTTTTCATAATTATAATCACAGTTGTTTTAAAATCTTTTGTGAGACTAAGCATTAAACTATTTAACAAACTGCCTTACAATATAATACAGCTGTCTGAAAATAAATTTAAGAGAGTTGTACAATGTACATTAATCCAAAAAAGCCTACTACAAAATCAATGATTATCTCGATGACAAAGGTGCCTGGGAGTTCAGCTCATAACATTAGACTAGCAGTCGACTGGGTTCATTGTTTGATTGACATTTTGTTTCCTTTGCTTGGCCAATAATTATTAAATTAGTTAGGTTGTGACTTATGACTATTGACTATGGTTATTTTTAAATTTTCTCTATAATTTTATAATATTAGGTAAATAATTTTTTTTTAATTATATACCTAATATTAATTATGTAAATCACTTGCGTGCAAGAAATAAATGAATTGAATTGAAAACTAAAATTACGAATGATTTTCACCTCAATGTGTACGTGGATTAAAGCTTGCTTACTCGCGATGACTCTCGCATTAGCCGGCGAGGCTTATTAATTACAACTCTTTGATGACTCCGACGAGAGGCAGTCAAATTATGTAAGTAGGTACACAGCGAATGTCAAATGTGCTGAGTTTACACGGCTTCTACACGTTCTGGGGCCTTATTCACTATGACGAATACAAGCGCGTTACGCAGCACGACAAGACAGCGGCGTGAAATCGCCCTATGCCTATGCCGTATTTCCTATGCCATAAATGTCATTCCTTACGATGACGTCATACGGTTACGGCAAGGAATCTCCTAAGTCATAGAGAATAATGCCCCTGGTAATCAGACTAGCCAAATATAACTTCAAAACAAAACAATCCCCATTTAAAAAAAAAAAAATGAATATCACACATAATAATGAACGCATCGTAAATTAGTACTAGCTGTCGCCCGCGGCTTTGCTCGCGCGATAGCAGCATACGCATTTTTTTTATTAAAATCTATGATCCTAATTTTACACCCTTTAGGCTGCGACTTTTCAAAATTCCGTTCTTAGGCTGAAATACTCAAAAGTCATTCAAATTTGAGCACCACTTAAAATTGCTCTGCCTCTGTTTGACATTACTCATTTGTAAGAGATGGCAATAATTTAAGCGGGACTTAAATTGAGTGGGGTTTGAGTGGCGTTTGAATATTTGAGTATTAGTTCCTTCAAATTTCATACTTGTAGGCGTTGATTGTCAGTCAGCTTCAAAAGCGTTTTATATATTTAGAAGATTTTTAGGAGAAAATGGTGACAGAAAAGTATTTACCATTTATAGGTAGGTTTTTATAACGTGGCTTATTCCACCATTGCTCCTCACTGGTTTGAGACCAGTTAAAGTCTAGTGAAAAAGTTATAAGCTATTTTCCCACTAGTATAGGCCATTATGGTGTAGAGCTGTATCGAGCAGCACTCGGTACAATAGCTACTCAATGCTCTGACGGTTAGCGTCCTCGAGTGAAGGACCCTTTAGCTGAGTAGATGACCTTAAATAGAGCTGGTGATTTTCTTATTTCAAAATCTCTTCAAAATTCTAAAATAGTCTAAAAAATGATTAAGTGAGGAAATTATATTGAAAGCAAGAAGTATATACATATTATTATCACAAAAAGTGGTCAGAGTAAGTTGTCAACTCGTCCCAAGCAAATTCGGCCCGCGTGGGCAGGGCATCCTAAATAACCCTTTTACGCTTCTTTTGTCTCTTAGCGGGGTTATTATGTTCCAAGTGTTGTTTATTTATTAAAGAAAAGGACATCTCGTAAGTGTTTTGTAAACATTATACGATAAAAATGACAACATTATGCTATAAAGAGGGTAAAATTAAAAGGAATTCAGGGCCGCTACTCCAAATAACGATAAACTGATACTTGGATATATTCCAGATATCCCCACTTAGAAATCCCTACCAGTGGGGATTTCCGTTTTTTGAAGTGAAAACTTCTTTAGCACCGTTGTGATTTGAAAGTCAATGAAACGGAAATGACGTTGTGATTTGAAAGTCGATGAAACGGAAATGAAACAAAAAAGCGCAAGTAAAAAGAGACCGTAATTTCAACCATCGCAGCAGAGCTACTGTTGGCCGAACAGTGATACCGTTGGACTGCGATCAGACCGCAAGTTCAAATCCAAAACGACATTATAAGCTTTTTGCATCTTTTTACTTTTTATATCTAGTTCTGATTTAGGCAACATGAACATAGAACCTTTTCTTACTAAATAAATACTGCATATTGGTTAAGTACATAAAAATAAATACTAAATTAATTCCACATTAAACACAGAACGAGAGTGTTTTTGAAGGTTTCACTTTTACCACGTATGAATTTCACACATGTTTTTTTTTTCATAAATCACCACTAAACTGGTAGGGATTTTTTAGTGGGGATTTCTGGAATATATCGATATTTGCTAGTAGGTACCCAGACTCTTTTCCAGACGAACTCTTTCACAAAGAGTTCAACTACTCAAACAAAGTTAAGGTTTCATTTATCTGTACCTCGGCTCATTGTCTGGACCAGTTAATTAGGAATTTCATTTCAACTAAAACTTATACCCCTATTTTCAAAATGGGCGTTTGCACACTGGCCGATACTGTGCCGATATTAATATTGCTTGGACTAAAATATCGGTATCATCTACATATTAAGCTGCATAAGTCTTTATTCACAAAGAAAATAAAAACTAATACAGTCTTTACAATAGTTACACTAGTAGTTCGCCCCGAACTGAGATCTCGTGATGGTCAGAGGTTAATAAAACCCAAACAATTTATGGTTGCAATAAACTTTCAAATCGCATCGAAATCGCCGTCTAGCTAAGTACCAGCATTACTTGAACTACTAAATCATTTAAACTCCAAGAAATGTTAGCTCACGTTATACTGGGTTTTTTAATTTTATAATTTTTACAACAACTCAAAAACTATTAGGCCCTCTGCTCATGGAGCTACTCAAAAATGACGGAACTAATCAGTAATTACCATTACAAACAAATTAGAAACTGTACCTCTCACACGACGACACTCGAATATTTAATGTTTGTTCGTCATTTTGATCACAAAAAGCAAAGAAACTCGGGAAACCAGTAGCGTGGAGACCGGTACGACGCGTCGCGCGTGATCGGTTGCTAACGCGTTACTGACCAGTTAGTAACGCGTTACTGACTAGTCGCGTCGTGTGCGAACCTCCATAGAACATGTACGGGCTGTGGCGCTCAGGCAACTCGTTAGTAATTTAAGTTTGTGACTAGTTCTTTTTGAGTAGCTCCATGGACCTAGAATCAAAATAAAAACGGTTTTGGAATGTCCAAACAAAACCCTATCATATGACACCCCACTTGATATTTTTGTAAAACTCTCTTAAGTTATAAGGAACTTCACGACCCTTTGACCGATTTACTTCATTTAACATACCAGTAAAACTTAAAAGTACTATCCGTATACCTACCAACTTCTGTGAAGATCGGATAAGCGGCTCAAAAGATCTCGAAGAACAAACATACAAACATACAAAGCATTTTTGCCCAAGTTGTCACTAAGATGTTCGTTCGCTTCGCTCACTCGATCAAAAATACACATGAAACAGTTGAGTTAACACTAGCTACATAATGGAGTCATCATTCCATCAAGGGAAAACGCCGAAGTTTGGCAACTTTGAAGAACTTTTGAACGTTTAGGGCTTGTCAGTAGAGAGTTTGTCATACACTAAAGTTTTATATTCCGGACCTTCAAAGTGTTCGATAAACAAAACAGTAATGTATAACTAAAAATGTGCTCAAGCCTTAGTCTGAGCACAAAATTATTATTGTTCTGTTCACTTTTTAGAACACCTATTGCATAGAATGTGGTTGGTGTCGCCAACTCGCGCCTATTCGCAAGTTTGACGTTCGCGAGTTGGCGAATAAGTCGGCGTAGACACAGTGTGACGTAGTGCTAAATGATATTTAGCTCTTCGCCAATATGGTGTAGGTGGCACCGTCAATGGCATTTTGAAATGAAACATCCAGGTACGTAACTGAGAAGAGTTCCAAGATATTAAGCATAAACTTCTAGTTCCATCTGCCTTCGAAGAGACACTCACGCGTCTTCGGCTGCGTCGTAAAAACTTGCACTCGTAAAGTTTGTTATTTGTACTATGCAGAGTGCTTTATGGACCCTTTGCAGTTGTAATAAAGAATAAATTTGAATGAATACAGCAGAACCATATTTTGAAGTGAAATTTGAAACCTTCGCTGCTAGTTTTATTAAATTAGAATGAAAATTGTGTTTTTATTTTGCTGAAACACTACTTTGCTCTAAAAGTGCTTTTGCACGAGCAAACGAAATTGCTTATTCTGAACAATCTAGGCAATTATGATAACAAAGAATTAAGGTGTGTCGCATATCGGGCAATTAGTAGCAATGTTACCTAAATAACGTAAATACACTGATTGATTTTGAACGATTAGTCCATCGTGTGTGACGATAATCATCTCATATGTTTTTATAACCATCTGATAACCATCTCACTGTCATTTTCTCCAAAGTTTTTTTGACTAAAGTGGAAAAAGAGCCAACGACTCAAAGCCTACATCACGATGATCACCGCAGATACCGCCATTGTTCTTAGACTAAAAAGGCACGTGACAGGTAAACGAGTAAAACGCCTGATAATATCTCGTTTGAGACAAAGGATTCTTCAACAATGGTTGTTTTTCAGTTTCATGGCGCTGAACAGTTTAAGATAAGACGGGCGAGCGACGCCGGGTAACTGATACTAGTGAAAAATGGTTTTAAAAACTATTTATAGAGTACCCGGATTTACTAAACCTGTGACTGAGCAATAAAACTACATTGATCAGTTCTTGTTGGCAACAAATTTATTGAATGACAAAGTCTAGGAGAATGGATTGGCGATATATTGTGAAGATCAGTGAAAGTTGATATGGAAAAAACGCAAAATTTTCTTTCAAATACAAATACAAAAAACATTTATTGCCTCGGTAGATATTATAAAAGGTACAAAGTTATAGTTAACAGTAACTTCGAAGAGGGCAAATAAATGTCTTTCAGTAAATATGACTCTTGAAAGAGATAATTATGAGTCTAGTCGGATAATGAGGTACCTACACTGTATGTAATGAACTATAGAAATATGAATAACGACTTAATAATGCGTAAGTATTATTAAGTCGTTTTTCATATTATGTTGAATATCAAGTTTCTTACTGAAGCCGTTATTACAGATTCTAAAAAAACCTTCATAAAGAGAAAAAAGTAAATATTTGTATTGAATATAGTATTGACTAACTTTGATAAACAAAACACACACGGGAAATATGAAAATGTTTCCAAGAAACAGGTACTCTTGAATATTTCTTTGGTAAACAAATAATTTCTGCTGTCGATAAGGACGCTTCAGCTTGTGTCTGTGGACAGTCGCTTAACAGCTGTCACTGGCACCACACCCTGAAACCCCACAGTGCAAGCTCAGGCCTCCACAATGGCCCTGTATCAGACAGGCTGCTTACATCTTGAACAATTGTACCTAGATTTAATTGTAATTAAAGATAGCACCAATCAAGACTGTTTTCGGCTTTCAAAACTTACACAACCTTGAGAATTTAGAAAGTACAGCGCTTTTGTTCTTACTACAGAAACTGACGATTGTATTGATCGTAAAAGATTGCCTGCTTTTATTAGGTACTATCAAAATTTGATGGTAGAATCAATGAGAGTATAGCCAATAAATAAAAGTCTGAAGAAAATGGTAAGTAACTCAAGTTATTTTTACTAAATATAAAACTGCCACGGGTAGGAATTTCTGGAATATACCAGAAATAACTAATTAAAAACCACTTGTTTGACACTCACAACTCATAACACTCAAAAGAAAATTATAACATCCTTCTTCGTAAAGGAGACATTCGCAGGATTTGAATTCTATTCAAATTAATTTTAGCTTTGTCAAAAAAAAATTACTTTATATGTGGTATAAAAGGGATCAGTTATAACTAAATAATTTTTTTTTTTGCAAATACATGATACATAGTAACACATAGTAACCCAACAGTCTATGTTTGCCACACAAATGTTTGTTTTCGGTGGGGATCGAACCCACGACCCACAGCACGGAAGGCAGAGCTACTACCGACTGAGCCATGACGCCTGTCAAAAAAGATCAGAAAAGTTATAAAAAAGAACTCTGCTTTCAAAACAGTTTAAAACTAAGATCTCGTTTAAAAAACGTTTATGCAAAAAAGCCTATTAACGACTGAAATAGAAATACCAGAGTGAAGTGAGTCGCAAAAACTTAAGGACAATCGAAGTTGCCGCTATCGACTCGTCCACTTGAGTCTCGAGTTCAAGAGCTGTTGGCTACATTGTTAGCACATTGGAAGTACCGCGGTGCATACGTTGTCTCATAAAAACCTGCCAGGTATAAGCCGGCAGGTTTTCTATTTTCATACTAAATCATAGTATGGGGCTGTTCCTATTTTTGGCTGTAGGCAGACCTACTTACAATTTTTTTTTAATTTTAAATTTGGCTGTGTTTCCATAATACGTCTGCGTTATTCAACTATACGACTTAGGGCGGATTCGTCCAAAAGTCTTGATATTCCTGAATAAGTATCCCTTGCATAACTTTACTCTTTGATTTTATTCTCAGATAAATTCGTTTTTGTTTTTCCATTGCAATATTGAGAGTAGCCAATCCTAGGTATTGTTATTCTGTATATACATAAAAACCAACTTATTTCAAAATACAATTGCTTAGAGAGCGCAACACAATATTACATGTGCACACAAATTATCCGGGTGTCAAGTTGTCAATATCTATGAAAACAAGCAGCTGTTTTGTCAAATGTAGCAGCCGCCATTAAAATATTCGACAGATAACTTGTTTATACCATAGATTTTGGCAGTATAACGATTTATTCTCGGATAGACAAGTTTGTCTTGGAATAAGACTTGGTAGAACAAAAAGTTTCTTATCACTAGAGTAATTATTGATTTTATTTGCAGTATAAGACTTAAACTGCGTATAAATAGTTTGGTCGAATCCGCCCAAAGCTACAAACTATTGCACCAATAAAAAAAAAAGCGCGAAGCTTCTTTATTTCGTATGTCTGTAGACATATCGCTTGGCATTATGCTGGGCAGCGAAAGCAGTTCAGAGCTTGCAATCAGGAGGCCATTCCTATTTTTGGCTGTACGCAGTAGGTACTTAAATTTTTTATAAATTTGACTAATTGGTTTTGTTTCTGAAATACGACTGCGTTATTCAGCTGTACGACTTATAAATAAATAAATAAATATTTACGGACACTTAACACAACGCCTTCGAGTCACAAACTAAGCAAAGCTTGTACGATGGAAACTAGATGGCTGATAGAATACATACATACATATTTTTTTTGTAAATACATACTTATAATACATAGAAACACCCAGACACAGAACAAACATCTATGTTTGCCACACACAAACGTTTGTTCTCGGTGGGGATCGAACCCACGACCCACAGCACGGAAGGCAGAGCTACATGACTGAGCCATGACGCCTGTCGTCGTTATACGTCGGTAATCGGTATTTCCGAGTGGAAAGTCAAAATACTGCGCACAAAAAGTCAGACATGGATTTTTCCTTGGAATTGTTTCATCGGACATAATCAAGGACCACTAATTTGACACAGTTATAAATTTCGCAAATTTTTTTTATGAAATCGAGAGTTCCAGGTGTGTTTTATACCTCGAGCTCTTCTCTCGCAAAAAAAGCTCGACAAACAATTTGAAAAGCGAAAATAGAAATTGTCACTCGAATGATTTGTTTAACACCCGACTGTGCTGTATCGAGAACTCGGAAACTGGGTGAATATTTTTGTCAGAGCCAACATTGAGCTTAATTACTATTTCGTGATAATTAATGTCAAGCTAAGGCCGGAATACTGAAACGTCACTCAAATTTAAGCACCACTTAAAATTGCTCTGCCTCTGTTTGTCATTACTAACCAAAAGATCTTTAATTTATTACATTGGTATAAGTTTTTCGGTCGGAAAACTTGTTTGGATTAATGTGATATTTTTACTGAACCTTTGCATTGTTATTCTCTCGACCCTGAAGCTCTGCAATTTCACATAATTAAATTTAGTTATATTATATCTTCAAAAATGATGAAATGTGCGAGCGAGAGGGTTGTCTGCCTTTTACATACGCCTTAAATGAATAACAGGGCTTCGTTACATTATTTATCATGCCTGTTCCTTCAAAGAATGGAGTTTGTTTTAAAACAATGCTCAAATTACGTGAATGTAGGACTCATCTAGAATGATGTATTTCGTTGCAAAATTTAAATTGCTTATAAATTTTGATAATTTTCAAAGCAAAGGTGAAACGCTCGTGGCTTGCTTAGTCCATCTTCAGCGATTGTCTAAGTTAAGCGACGTTCTGTGCGGTCACTATTTGGACGAGTGACCGCTAGTGGCATTTACATCTGAGTGCTCTCGTGCTTCTGAGAGCACGTTTAACTGTCGTTCCCGGCTCAAGCAGTCGTTAAGCCATGACGGAGGCCTTAAGGTGGCCTTAAAACTCTGTCACTAGAGTTGGTCACTGACTCATATTATATGAGCTTGCTTGCTAAAGCAAAGGTAAAAGATTTGTAGAATATCAAAAATAATTTATATTTTCTTTCTCTCTTTTGCTCTACCTACATGTAGATTTCTTCTTGACTCTATTTTATAAGAAAAACAATCTTTTTACCCTTGTTGTCCTTACTCAAGGAAAACAAATTTTGGTTGTAGCAGTTTTGGCAAATCCATGGATTTCATCAAGTTCCTCCACACAATATCTGAAGGCAACAAAATTTTCTTTTGAACATCGAAAGTCACAAAATCAAATGCTTTTTAATCCTTAGATATCAAGTTTGCAAATAAACTAAAACATTAACATGTAAAGTAACCTCACAAACAACGCCAACTGACTCCTGACTGGATCTACAGATAACGTAGCGAGCGTCACTCAATAATAAATGAGGCGACCTAACTTTCCGCCGGTACTGACACTAACCAACCGAACTCTAGAACATCTTATCCTAAAAACGGACTCTTCGAAAATAAACTTTACGGAAAAGAAAATAAGGTTGGATGTAAATTGGAGTAGATAGAGTGTTGGTTCTGAAGATCTGAAATGATCTTCTGAATTAGACATGTGTTAAAAGCGTAATGCACTTAATAGTCAAGTACCCGACACGCTGCAGTGTTTTCTACTAACAATGTAGGTTTTATGATGCAAAAACTTTTATTGCGGTGCAAAACTCGCCTACTGTCACACAATAGAGCCCCTAGGGCTTAGCATCTGATACTAGAAATTCTAAGACCATCATTCTGACCAAAAAATTTGGAGTTCATGCTAAAATCGTGTCTAAGAAAAACACAAATAGGTTTTATGATGCAAAAACTTTTATTGCGGTGCAAAACTCGCCTACTGTCACATAATAGAGCCCCTAGGGCTTAGTATCTGATACTAGAAGTTCTAAGACCATCATTCTGACAAAAAAAATTGGAGTTCATGCTAAAATTGTGTCTAAGAAAAACACAAATCGACATTTTAAACGTCCCAGATGCAGTCTATAGAAGTTGGTAAGCAAGCAAGGTAGTATGAGTTAGTGGCCAACCTCTGTTGACGGTGTTTTTAGGCCGCCTTGAGGCCTCCGTTATGGCTTAACGACTGCTAGTGCTGAGACCGACAGTTTAACGTGCCCTCCGAAGCACGGAAGAGCTCAGATGTAAATGCCACTAACGGTCACCCATCCAAATAGTGACCTCGCAGAACGTTGCTTAACATAGACAATCGGTTAAGATTGACTAAGCAAGCTACCCCAGGAGCGGTATATCCCTCTTATACCACTATTTGGTTCGATTAACGCAGAAGTATTCGCGTTCATAAATGAATTTCATACTACACTGATGACGTTGGAAACGCGGTGCTAATATTTGAAGTAACTAGTGTTGTGCTCGTGGCTTCTGATAACCCCGAAACCAGGAATCGTAATATTCATTCGGTGTAGAATTGGATTTTGAATAATATGACGTACCTAATCTTGTTTAATTATTGAAGTTATACTTCGAATGCGATTTCCAACAATGTTGCGTTAAACATTTAACGCTCATGGGGAGGGGGAATAGATATTTCAGATATTTCATTTATTAACCAACTTGTTACATAATATAACTTTGGCATGTCCAACGAGGCATGTCCAAAATAGAACGAGATGGAGCGAGAGTGATCACATACGGAGACCCAAACAAAACGCAAAACCCTTCGATAGCGCGTTCTAGGATCTGACCAAACTTAGCAGCGCCATCTAGTTCTGATTTAGGCAACACGAGCATAGAACCTTTTCTAACTAAATAAGTACCGCAAATTGGTTAAGTGCATAAAAATAAATACTAAATTAATTTCACATTAAACACAGAGCGAGAGTGAATGCGTGGCACTCGAAGTATAACTTCTTCCGCGCGGAGGGACTCCACGCACAATTTTTTTTTATTTAGTGTCGATCACAATATGTCATCTAGGCCGCTGTGATAATTATCATATCCTCAAAAAGCTAATCAAAAAAATATGTGTAATATAAAAACAGGAAGTTAATCAATATGCCTACATCAATATCAATATCACAATAATATGATTTATCCTGGTCTTTTAAAAAGTAATAATTATTAAAAGCCAGTGATTGGTCAAAGCAGGAGAACATTTCAATTGCAACTTTCCGTAACTTACGTGCCTCTTCTTTTCTGAAAGCAAAACGATCTTATCCCAGAGCGGGGACTAAAGAAAGTCACGGTTTAAACGTCAAAGTTTATAAAAAAAAAGTCAACCCGGGCTAAAGCGGGGGAAGTATCGAGAAAAAACCTTGACGTTTAAACCGTGACTTTCTTTAGTCTCCGTTCTGGAATAAGACCGTAAGTGTCCAGTGCCTCTACTCTGAATAATAACTTACGAAGATTCGGTAGTGACGTTTGTGTTACACTGCGCGGTCATCTCAAACGATGACGTGGGATCTTGCGAAGTGACAGCGTCATTGCGCAGTGTAACAGAAACGACACTACCGAATCTTCGTAAGTCATTATTCAGAGTACAGAGGCCCAGCAGGCCTAAGATGCGCACCGCGAGATATTTGTCATGTCGTTCTGTCAAAATTTAAGCATTTTGTACCAGTTTAGGAACTATTGCATTATCTGTGGTAATGTTCTCGAGAAACCGCGCCTTTGAATTTTCAACTTTTGACATTTCTGCATGAATATTATCTCGTCCTCAGAGAGGTACGACGACTAAGAACTGTCAAAAGTGTACATTATGGCGCATTTTGTCGACACCATTAGGTACCACAAATAATGCAATAGTTCCTAAACTGGTACAAAATGCTTACATTTTGACAGAACGACATGACAAATATCTCGCGGTGCGCATCTTAGGCCCGCAGGATTCTCAAAAGTGCTCGTTCATTTTGTGTGGAATGCAAAGTCAGGTCAAAGGTAGATCCGCTTGCAAACCACGTGTCTGCGGTTGCTTTATTGCGCCTTTTGATGTATATGTTTCACGGCTGGCCGACCTCACTTTTCTAGCCGCGCGTCGCTTCCCCTTTTCATAATTATTCAGCGCTTCTCGTTATAATTTATGGTAGGGATGTGGTTTACTTGTATCGACAGAAACTTTGCAAACTTGTATAGAGTTCAAGTTGGCTATGCATTTTTGTTTCTTAACATAAAAACTAGCTATAGTGCAAACAAGTAACGCCATACAAAAGCCGAATAAAGCACCATTTTAGCGGACATAATGCACTGCAAAATTGTCGTACTGGCAATTGGTGAATATTGTCCCAAATGTCCCAATTTTCTATTTTTTTTTTTTACATTATTTTACGCTAGCTTCCGCCCGCGACTTCGTTCGCGTCCCGTTGGATCCCATTGATTTTCCGGGATGAAAAGTAGCCTATGTGTTAATCCAGGTCACGGACGATATATATTCCAAGTTTCATCCAAATCGGATCAGTAGTTTTTGCGTGAAAGAGTAACAAAGATCCATCCATACTCACAAATTTTCGCGTTTATAATATTAGTAGGATTATTATAGCTACAGGTTTGACCACAACCTCACCTGATGTTAAGCGATGATGCGGTCAACGTTGTAGCTCCTTTCTTGTTATTTCAACTTGAAAGTGCAAAACACGCACGCGATTGGAACTTTGAACCGTTTGTTCCTAGCTTAAAACAATTAAGATTTCCAGCGACCTAAGATCTAGATCAGTTTTAAAAGTAATTTTGAAGTCACACGTGTAGTTCCACAATCGATAGCCTGCACAGGTGAGGCTGGGGCGTCCCTAGCTTACTAATTAGACGGGCAGAGCGAGGCTGCTCCACATTACATACTAATTCAACGAGGGCACAGACTATGTACACTGTTGGCTGGTACACTGATGTAGACTCACTATGACCTAGTGTTCGCGCCTAGAACAACACTACGTGTGGATTCATTCACTCACACCGCCAGCGTCGTACAGCACTAGCCGACGCTCGGTCTATTCGCCTCGCAGCCCTCACGCGAGCAATACGTTCCCAACAATTAATATTATAATACCTAGTAGAACTACCAAGTTGGTTTGATTTAATATCTATAAAACTATAGGTAACGTAGAGAGCTCCCAAACACCTAGCTAAGTTTAACCGCCTCTTTTTCTAATCTTGTTTAACATACTGCCAATCAATGCTGGGTCAATTCTTATGCCTAATTCCAACTCTTTCAGGAAGTGTGTTGGCCTATTCGCGACACAATTTTTTTTTTATTTTCCTAGAATGCTATCGTTTTCTACTAACTTGTGTTTTGTTTCTGTTTCGTAACACTTGTTACTATAGTAAATGCAGATTTGATTCACCTTTGGTTTATGATGATCCGTGTATTTGTTGATCAAACATAAAACTAGGAAGGTACGAGTATACGATCGGGTTAGTCTTAAAATCGGGTTAGGCTCATAATCCCTTTTGAGTCGTCCCCTTCAAGAGGATTATGAGATTTTTTGGCTCATAATCCCCTTGATTTCAAAATTTTAAAATCAAGGGGTTTAAAAATCCTCTTTGATCAAAATAATCCCCTTAGAGCTGTCCCTTTCAAAGAGGTTATGAGACTTTGATCAACTCTCAGGGCTAACATCTTACCAGAGCGGTCGTTCAGAATTAGAAAAAAAAATTTAGACAATGTTTTATCTTTTCCGCAACGTTCTGTGCGGTCACTATTTGGATGGGTGATCGTTAGTGGCATTTACATCTGAGCGCTTCTGTGCTTCGGAGAGCACATTAAACTGTCGGTCCCGGCTCTAGCAGTCGTTAAGCCACGACGGAGGCCTTAAGGCGGCCTAAAAACTCCGTCACCAGAGTTGGCCACTAACTCATACGATTTGCTTGCTTGCTATCTTTTCCGCAGTTTTTTACTGCACGTACTGACCATTATCTTGTCAGTACGTGCAGTGAAAAACTTTTTCGCAATCTTGTTATCGCGATTTTACAGCCTAAATGTACGAACTGTTTAAAATAAGCTGTGGTAGCTAGTGCTACAAATATTATGATTATGCCGAATTGTAACTTTACGAATGTTTGGTTTACTCGTTCGATATCGCAGGATTTTTATTGTTATTGCTTTTTCGCGGTTTCCATGTACATGGTCTAGTGTTATTTATATCTACTGGTTCAATGATGAAAAACATAAATTCTCAGGATCATAAAAGCCTCCAAACTGAACAAAATTACCTAATCTTCAAACCAATTACATATTTTCTTTATAGTATAAGTAACATAGAATAAAAAACTAGGTACAGATGATTCTGACTGAATCGCGTAGCAACTGAACTACTGAACTTATTTGGGTGAAATTGTGATTAAAGAAAATTTTTTTTCAAAGCACGTAAATTTATTCACACTTATGTATAATTATGCAAGCTCAAATTGTCTTTTTGAAAAAGGTATTAATAAAACAATCAGCTCGGATTCGCAAAATAAAATGAAACTTTCAAAGTAGTCCATAGCCTACAGTTCCCAGCTGCGCTCATCTCGCATTCATGGTGTCTTATGAGATGCAAATACCCTCTTTGTGGTCCTGAACCCGCTTAATCGTTTAATTCATTGTTTACATTACCCCAGATGATCAAACAAATATATTTGGATAGAAGTTGCTTTGTTTCGTCCAATAATTACTTAAAAACTAGATGCTAAAGTTCAAAGTTCCAGCGTTGTTTGAAGTTTGGTCATTATTTTGTCTTTGTTTGACAGATTTTCTTGAGTAACGACGAAAATACTTGTGTATTCTATACAACTGATTGAATAGAGATTGTAAAGGCCCTAGGGAACTTTGCATATAGATAGATAGATAGATAACGCTTTATTGTACACAAGAACAATGTTTTAGAGACTAACTTATATAATACGATAAATTACAATGGGCGGCCTTACCGTTGAAAAAGATTTCTTCCAGATCTAGTACTTAGTAAATGTGTTGATTTTCTGTTAAAGTCTGCAGGATTCTGACGAGTGAATACCACCTAATACCTAATATTTTTTATGAGTAATAAAAAAAAACTGGGTAGTGTAACATCCACTTGCTTACTTATAATCGTTGCAAAACTTTATTCAGCTGTTTAATTTATTGCTGTCTCTTACTAACAGGTAATGTCAAACAGTGACAGAGCTAGATTTTAATCAACTGTTGTACTTACTACTTGTAAGGCCGTCCTGTCGTGCGCGATGGCAATATTAGCCGTTCAAAAGTGGTATGAATTTGGTTGAGTTCCGTAATACCAAAAATGATGACTTAAAACTGTTAGTATTCTTCACATTGTATTATTTTCTTTAACTAGACAATATAAGCTATGTTCCTAAACAAACAACACGTAAGATATTGTTGTTTTTAATTCGAAATAAGTAGGAAGAAAACTTGACAATTTTAGCATAAAAAAGTGCAAAATGCGATTGGCTTTAATTTCACTTTAGGTAAGTTATCTGAAAAAAAAAACCTATCCAGGAACGTATATAAACACTATTCGAATACTAATAATACAATAATATAGTGGAAATATGCTTGAATTAGAAATAACTTTGGTATTACGTTTGTATGGATATTTTTTCCTCCGCCGGCCCCTTAACTATTTAGCTTTTATAAGTATGACCCTAGTCATTATCACCCGCAGTTACAAATGCAAATAATTATTTGAAAGAGAAATCAACAATAACAAAAGTGGCAAAGCCGAACCGAACCCGGCTTACAGGATTATACAGGATGGTACAATACGTATAATTACGTTGTAAAGTGTAGCACCCTTTATCCTAGTGCAAACGTTAGATAAGCGAGAGTTATCGCTACCGCTTCTATTTAGTTTAACTTTGTCGATGTTTGTTTCAACACTATTGTTTGAATACTCTTTGTTATTGGGTTTACATTATCAGGCTTTTACATCTAAGCCTTTACAATAACTTTATGATTAAACTATTTATTTATTTATTTATTTATTTATAGGAAAACCGACAGCACATAACATAGATTAGGTACAAAAATGGAAACAGTGGGCCAATTACAGGTTTTCACGAGTAGAAAAGAAATAGATACATAAAAATGTGAACAAAACATAAAAACAATAAGGTAGTATAAGAGCAGAAAGATAAAAAAGTAAAAACATTTTAACAAAGAGTATAGAAAGGAAAAAGGTTTAGTGTTAGATCTAGTAAGAGCCTCATTTTTGCGAAAAAAGTCGCTACTCAGCCGCCGCCTCACGGATTCCACACTGGAGCAAAACAGATCCAGATCAATTTGCTTTGATAGTTTATTGAAATTATCGCCAACTCGCCATAGAAACGAATTTTGACGATAGTTGGTTCCAACTATTGATATATATCAATAGTTAGATTTAACCCTCCCATCTATATAGATGGGAGGGTTAAATCTAACTCGTAGAATACTCGTGACTTTGATTGCGTATTTAGATGTCACGTCGTTACGATAAGTTCTGTCGACTATCTGTAATAAAACTGTAGAAAAACCAAAAACTAAAATTAAAGATATGGATAAACTAAATATGCAGATCTACTAAATAAACGATTCTGATTCCGAAAATTGAGTGTCTGTTTGTCTGTTTTTTAGTTTGGCTGTTTGTCTGTTTGTTTGTTCGCGGACCAATTTGAACGAAACTTATACCATTCGGAAGCTCTTTTTCCGGATTGTAACATAGGCTATACTTTATTGAAATCAAAGACGTGGATTCTGAGATACAGCTTGAACTCTCTAAACGAAAAGCAGCCATTTGCTTCAAAGTTCATCGTACGCTGGTGAAAGATAGTTTGGGGAAAGTTTTGCACGCGTATGAAGTCGCGGGTATCAGCTAGTAATCTAGGTTGTAGGCAATAAGCCTGTTATTACACTATGTTAACTTTTAGCAGCATTATGTAGTATTTATACGTATAGTAGGTGCCAAATAACACCGCAATACAGGTCATTCATCCACCTTCACCACGATGTCGCTAAATTCAATTTATGTATGTTAAACAAACAGTACTACGAGATTCGAGCGATTACCGTCTTAGCGACCGGTTTGTATGGAAAGCGACAGAATTAGCCATTCATAAATTGAATTTTGCGACATCGTGGTGAAGGTGGGTGAATGACCTGTATTGCGGTGTTATTTGGCACTTACTATAGAATCCATTGCTGCTGCTTCTGTAATACCCCCCTAATTTACAACTCCCTACCAAGAAATATTGTTGATCTTCCATATAAAAAGTTTTGTACTGAGTTGGAAAAATGGTTGTTATTGGAGAGCTTTTATTCAGTTTCTGACTTTTTGAAGAAGGGTTCGTGTCGCTTCTACAACTATTAATAGGTAGGTATTTTTGTTGTTACAGTGACTTATAGTGTGTTGTTTTATCGAACCTAGTAGTTAGTTGATGACCTAAAAACTTTTGCACGCCAATCACTTTGGTAGAAATATGCGGCACTTTTTTATACTTTTACATCTTTGTACTTATATTACCATATTTTTATGCAAATAAATGAATTGAATTGAATACGATAATCTAACGCACAGGTATGGAAGTACAGAGGAAGTAGATTATTATGAAAAGTGGTATTATCTTGAAATGTGATGGCGCACTTGTTTTGTAAAATAACTTGAAGCTGTGGTGAGTGGTAAAAGAGTTACGCGATTTAAAAAAAATGCATTATCACTATGATAGATAGGTGGATTATAGCTAAGCGTGCTCCACCTCAGGCTGCAGCTACACTTTTTTTTTTTTTTTTTTTCATTTATTGTTTTAAAAATACATAATAACTTATTTTGTACTATAGCACTAAGGAAACCACAAGGTTTATAGGAATAATGCTACATGAGTCTTAGCGTCGATAGCCATTAGGTAGGTATAGCAACTAGGTTAGATAGGTATGGGTAGGTAGCTGTAAGTAGGATCTAGCAAAGTGCATTCCAATTTCTTGGGTAGCTAGTTTTAGTTACAAATTTATTCACTTGCTAGTTAGTTAGGTAATTAAGTAGGTAGATTGATTTGTTTTTTTAAATAGTAGGTATTATTGGTATTTTTCAATATTACCACCTGGTGTGCTGGCTGCCAAATTCTTAGCTAAAGCTCATAAAAAAAAACTTTTTCTTTATTATTTCTTGATGCATTACGTGATTTTTTTTAACGAGTTACCTGCAACTATTTTAAATGTGATCCTATTGAGGATATAAATAAGTTACACATTGCCTTGTAGCCCCAAAACTAAGCTAGGCTTGTAATGTGTGAACTATGCTGATAGAATTTTTGTAAATTTGTACGTTTTAAATAAATATTCTCGGACAAATCACTCAACGATCTCTAGTCCCAAATTAAAGCTTATAGTATGGGAACTAGATTGCTAATAGAAGACATTGAATAGTGTTATAATACAGTAACATAGTAAAATGGGTCATCATCATCATCATCATCAACCTATATCGGTCCACTGCTGGACGTAGGTCTCTCCCAAGACGCGCCACTGAGCCCGGTCTTCGGCTCTTCTCATCCATTGTTTGCCAGCTACATGTCTCAGATCGTCACCCCACCTAGCCGAAGGGCGTCCTACACTACGCTTGCCTAAACGCGGTCTCCACTCAAGTATTAGTTTGCTCCAACGATTGTCGGTTCTGCGGCAAACATGGCCGGCCCACTGCCACTTCAGCTTACTAATCCTCTGAGCTACGTCGACTACCTTGGTTCTCTGTCGGATAACCTCGTTCCGGATTTTATCCTTTAGAGAAATTCCGAGCATAGCCCTCTCCATAGCTCGCTGAGCGACTTTCAGCTTGTCACAAAATGGGTCGAAATGGGTCACAAAATTTCAATTCGCTGACTCTCTCTCCCTTGTCCCACCAAAGGTAAGTCTCCCCATAATACGTATTCTTGAAGATGACAATATAATTTACATAAGCCGGTGAGACATGTCGGTTAACTAATGAATGGGGTCGCGTAATTTCGCGGATTAAACTCGCACGTGCCATATCCTGGTGCGGGTTTGATTACCTGCCAGGGTTGGAAGTACGGGTTCTAGTATTTCAAGCATAGAAAAATATACTCAAGATATCGTAGAATAGACAAAAAGCCTCAAAATTTGATAAACATTCTCTCAGACCTTTTCGTTTTGATACTTGGAGTATAAAAAACTACTTATGTGGCAAATATGCTAGTGTTATAAGTCTTGATACTTGGGAGAGAGAGCACTATGTACTTTTTAAAAATGCTACCTATATACTGTTACACAATAAACATTGAGAGCAAGAAAAGAGGGGTTATTCCCAGCGAGCCCACCGGCCGGCCCATCAGTGGGCCCGTACAACGTGGGCCGAACTGCCAAGGAGTGGAACTCTCTGCCATCATCAGTATTTCCTGAAAGATATAACCTAGGAATTTTCAAGAAAAGAGTGAATAGGTGGATTATAGCTAAGCGTGCTCCACCTTAGGCTGCAGCTACACTTACCACCAGGTGTGCTGGCAGCCAAATGATTAGCTAGTGTAATAAAAAAAAAACCTATTGTCATAGAGACATCGCCATAAGCAATAAAAAAACCAATTATTTCTTATTTTTTTAATATAAGAGTGGAAAAAAAGTTGTGAGTGACTTGTCTTATGATACGGGCGTTACTTTTACGTGGGCAGAATGAATAATTTCAGTTTTTTTTATTTTTATTTTCTTTCGTATCCAAACTTTGATTAATTTCCCATTCAACATTATTACTTTATTTTCTAGTTATTAAAGCTTGTAATTAAAATTATCTTATTTTGAAATTAAGTTTGCATAAAAAGTAATTATGGCTAATTAATTATTGTGAATATTGTAAATACTGTATTAGGTGTAATTTTATTTTTGAATAAATACCTGTCTGTATTATGGTTATTTTCAGAACAAGTTCATTGAGGACGTGCCCTGTCGGCAAAGCACTGCGTCCAACACTCTGACACGCAAAGGTATTGAGTCTCATGTGAGTGTTATAGCAGGCGCCCATACCCCTCAAACCGGAACAAAACAATGTGAGCATAGGTACGGTAGAAATAGATACGGTAGAAACAGGTACGGTAGAAATAGATACGGTAGAAATAGGTACGGTAGAAATAGGTACGGTAGAAATAGATACGGTAGAAATAGGTACGGTAGAAATAGGTACGGTAGAAATAGGTACGGTAGAAATAGGTACGATAGAAATAGATACGGTAGAAATAGGTACGGTAGAAATAGGTACGGTAGAAATAGGTACGGTAGAAATAGGTACGGTAGAAATAGGTACGGTAGAAATAGGTACGGTAGAAATAGATACAGTAGAAATAGGTACGGTAGAAATAGGTACGGTAGAAATAGGTACGGTAGAAATAGGTACGGTAGAAATAGGTACGGTAGAAATAGGTACGGTAGAAATAGATACAGTAGAAATAGGTACGGTGGTAGGTACATCCCCGGAAGAACTTTTATAAAAAGAACTTTACTGTTACTCTTCGTTATATTATACATTCATGACTCTTTGATACCCTTGTAAGAGATAATACGTATTCTAAGGAAGCAAGCTCGTATGAGATAGTGGAAAACTCTGGTGACGGAGTTTTTAGGCCGCCTTAAGGCTTCCGTCGTGGCTTACCGAAAAAACCTAGTGTTAATGAATTTTTTATTTTTGTATAATGATTATTATTTTATGCATTGACTAATTATTTTATTCATTTATCTAATTATTTTAAACGATTTTTATGTTATTATAATTCAATTTTTCTTATTATATGAAATTTTAATATGGATTTAAAAAATGTATCTAATATTTGCATACCAAATATTTGGTGAAATGTGTAAGACAATGTACCTATTATTAAGATCTGGCTTATACCATGTTTCTAGCAAATAAACAATTTAATTTCATTTCCGTCATGGCTTAACGACCACTAGAGCCGGCCACTCTTGCCACTAACGGGCACCCATCCATTTAGTAACCGTGCTGAACGTCGCTTAAGATAATCAGTGAAGATTGACTAAGCAAGCCTAGACACGAGCGCTTATTAAATATAACACTTATTATATCAATAGATAAAACTATGGATTAGATCAAATTTTCTATGAAAAATTAATAATTTCCCTGACACCTATCAGAAGTACGTAAAATTCTTTGAATACTTAAGAGCAACGAAATTGGTATAAAAAAGACAAATAGCGGCAACTTGTCCGTTTCCAATCAAACTCTGCGGCCATCAGTCTGGCACACCTGATCTCGGAGATATGGCTGTTCTAATGAAACGTTAACTTTTGTTACTAAGAAAGTGGTCAACGTTATTTGACGCCCAGTATACACAGAAAAGGAAAAAAATGCCGTTCGCGGTAGACATTCCTTTATTTTGATATTCCATACAATTGTTAGGAATTAAGTAGCTAAAAAAGAAATGAATGATTTCAGAGCCTGATTTTACAAAAATTTCACAATATCAGCCAATCGATTAGGAGACCAATTTCGAAATCAAGGGGATTATGAGACAAACCCATAATAAGTTCCATTCAAAACCTTTTGTTCTTTGACGGTTTCCATTTCTGAAAGACTGACTGTTTTTTTTTTTTTTTAAATGGTAAATGACCTGTCAAATGTCTGCTGCCACTCCACTTTGCTTTTTTAAGGGCATACGTCTCAGAATAACGATAACTTTAATACGCTCAGCAAACGTTTTGATTTTGACTTATTCTGCACGAGTGTTGGTTCGGCTAGACAGCGGTTGAATAGAGAATTCTTTGGGGATTTAAATCCCAGACGTTCACAGTTGTATGTGTAACTATTATATCAACGTATCCATGAAAACCTGTAATTGGCTTTCTACTGCTATAAAAATGTTTATCTAGTTAATTTAAGCTGTTGGTTTTCCATAAAATAAATAAATAAATAAATAAATACATTGTATTAGATGTTAATCCATGTGTAATATGACGGTGGCAGTATTCTAAGGCTTTAAAGGCTTTAGCAGGTTTACATCTGTCGCGTTTGATTGATGTCGAGTTTTTCTGCAAGTCTGATGAGTTTTCTTTGATAAATTTGAAAATTGATAATAATTTATTTAAGTTAGTAACTTCTGCAATCCTACTAATATTATAAACGCGAAAGTTTGTATCGATGTATGTATGTATGTATAGATGTTTGTTGCTCTTTCACGCAAAAACTACTGATCCGATTTGGATGAAACTTGGAACATATATTGTCCGTGACCTGGATTAACACATTGGATACTTTTTATCCCGTTCCCGGGGAAAAGATGAACAACCAAAAAAAATTATCAGTAAAAACATCAGTCCAGCCGTTCATTTGTTAGAAATGGTATATCAAAACACAACTGACATAGAACAACTGACAGCTTGAATAAAACCTTTTTATGTTGGTGGGTACACAACCTGGCCGTAAATAATCAAATTAAGAAAACAATATTTTCATTCTTAGGCTACGTGTACAAAGATGAAATTTTTACAAGCGATCCGATTTGGATGAAACTTGGAACATATATTGTCCGTGACCGGGATTAACACATAGACTAGGTACTTTTTATCCCGAAAAATCAACGGGATCCAACGGGACGCGTATGAAGTCACAGGCGGCCTCTAGTGGTATATAAGAAGCCCTACGTAGAACTTAGCATTTAAATGTAGATCATTCAGGTGATTTAAACAGAAAACGGTGTAATTGGACCAATAAGGGGATTTCTGGAATTTTATTCCACTTATTCCCTGCAGTCGCTGACGTCGCTAAGGGGATTATTGGACAAAAGTTCCAGAAATCCCCCATGCAGGGGACTGATGCAGGGAAAAACTGGAATGAGAAAATTAAAAAAAGAAATAAAATGGGCCAAATACTTAGTGGGCATTACTGAAAAAAAAATCCAGAAATGCCCACTGCTACGTCGTAGTATGGTTCAGACGTAGCAGTGGGGATTTCTGGGAAAAAACAGAAATCCCCACTGGTAGGGATTTTTTGGGTGGGCATTTCTGGAATATATCAAAAAAACGATGCTGAACCTTTCTACCACCTCCATTTTTTCACTAAGCTCACTTTTCTAGTACCAGATAGTTAGTACATAATACCAGACCTGCACATATAGAGTTCTATGCTATTCCGTGCTTAGAATCCCAGGTTCCTTACTTTGTACTCTGCAACACGTATTTCTGGACAAGCGTTCCGGAACACAGCTGTGTTCCGGTTGAAGCTACAAAGAGACACTAGCCTTAGTTGTACTGTACCTATTATTCTGTAGAACTCTTTATTTTTTAACTTTGAAACTCGACTGAATAGCTACATGATAACATGAACCAGAGATAAAAAATTATATAAGTAGTCAATTTTTAAATAAGTTACTGAAAATCTATCTAAAAAAAAAATTGCCGGTTAGTAATCATTTATGATGACCTCGCTATCGATACAAATGTTGGAATGACTCTTTGATCAAACCATAATTTTGTAGGACAATTATTTTTTAGAATAAATTAGATCTTGAGATTAAAAAAAAAACTATTCAGTTAGTAATAAATATTTGAGAATCATCAAATCGACATAACTATTGTATCCTTGATAACTCTGTTAGCTACCACAATCGAGTTTCTTACAGGAAATTGTTGGGCGTCTCATCAAAATGAAGCTGTATACTCACGAAAAACTTGCTAGATAGTAATCAAGTGCAAAAATTTTTCAGGGATTCTGGACTATTATTATGATTAGGCATATTTTGTGTCATCACGCTAAACATTATCTCAGTAAAATGGTTGAAACTATCAAGGTTATGGACACAATTTACTGTAAACACCGGATGTAAGAACAGTTTTTCAAAGTCTAGCCTTGGTATTATTTTCTCTTAAAACATTACTTACATATACGTACGTAGGTATCTACAGAATTTAAAAGTAGATACGACTCTTGAAGTATTTAATTTTACATGAAATCTTTATTTGCTGCTAAATTTTTAGTAATCATCATCATTATCATTATCAGCATCATGTACTTGGATCCTCCAGGTACATATTCATGCTGATAATGATGATACACTGCTTAACCGAAGCCTTTCCTATTCCCATTTCTAGAATAAACAACAAATTATCTGAAACTAAATTCAAAGCATTGAAAAGATCACAAAAAGGATTCCAATACTCCAAATGATTTAACACAAATCTGCAGAAAATGAACGCGTTTGCAGTGTCTCTTTCAAAACCGAGAAATTGTCTTGCAATCTACATCTCAACCTCCCTCTCAATTTCTAACCTTACTGCTCGTTTGTAAGGTCGGAATTTGTGTGGCAGTTGTCGCAGCAAAAATAACGTTTTACATGGCAAAATAAAAATGTCTGAGCTTTATCTAAAGTGCAATGAATGGCAAATGCGGATTATTTTACATGCAGGACGATTGAGGTTCTGTCGATATACCGGGGAGTGAGGGCTTATCGGATTGTGATTGGAGTCGTCCTCATCAGAGTTCGATTTGGAAGCTGCAATGGTTCGTTTGAAACGTGATTATAGAGCGTCTGTTAAACTAGTAGATTATTTGAAAGGAGGTGGTTTGCGTCCGGAAATTGTATGAAATTTTTTTGAGGGTAAATCACTAATTTTGAATTTTTCACGAATTATGCAGTAAAATCTTACGTACGTGTTTCACAAAGCGTCTTCAAATATTCAGTATTCATGTTCAAATTGTAACCAAACTTTGTATAAAACGTTGTAAAATATAATTTAGCGTACACAAGGGTCTTAAGTTGGAGTCGGTGTAAGATATTTTCTTGTAGGTACAATATTTTTAAAAATTATGTGGTCAAAGTTCGTGACCGAATTATGGTGAAGGAAAAGCCTTATTTGAACGTAAATATATAATATGTTAAGTGTGACTGACAGACAAATAAAAATGTAATGTAGTGTAAGTATATATGTTATATATAAGAAATATTTTACTATTACAACTAGGCAACTCAATTCAAAGAATTGAATTTAAATTTTTAGTATGAAAAGTCATAGGAATTTTTGGAAAATGTGCGTATCAATGATCTCTAGCTATATTTTTTTGGCATGTGGATCCCTAAACCTTAACCAGTTCAACCTGGTAAATAAAAAAAACAAAAAATTGAATAAATTTGAATATTGATGTAACTAGTCGGTCAACTATGTACGAAAATGGTAAATTTGTAATGATTTTGACAGAGCAAAATTGGCACAACAGCGGTTGAGAGTGTGTACAACCACTAAGAACTCTTTCGGAAGTTCCAACGCACCCTGAGAGAGAAATTCCAACAAGGAATTTCCTGCGTTATCTTCTACGATGTTTTCATTAGAGCCCCTTAACTGTTAAGAAGGGGTCTGCAATTGCTTAAATTTTATAAGTATTAAGCAATAAAATTAAATTTACGATCCCAGCAGTACCGTGCCGCTTAAAAAGATAACCCCGGGACGACTTAGCCGTTATTTATCACCAACTTTACACTTTCTATTCATAAGTTGAGTCTAAATTTATATTTTCATTGCTATTATAATTATATTTTGTGGTAAGTTTTTAATTAAAAAGTCACTTGGGATCTTTGGATGCTTGGTCGGGTTAATTTCTGAACTAATTAACTCTTTAAATATATTTTTTGCTTGATATTTTTACGTTTTCTTGGAATAATAAGGAAGAAAGCGCTTAGTCTTTAAACTAACTGTTTTTACAATAAATTAACATTATTCCTAGAAGGTACTAGACCCCAAAAACCAATTTCTTTTATCTTTTATGAAGCTAAGAATATAATAAGTAACTATTGGGAATAAACACGCCAATTTCATTGTTTAAATGTAACCTTGTAACTACAAGCGTCTGAGTCATGAGACTACAAGAACTTCATTCGACTAGATATAGCTACTATAGTATATCTATAGAATTTCCGCGTCACCATTAAACCCAGTTTATTAAAGATATTGTTTTAAAAATTAATTATAATCATTGTAATAAAGACAGTACTACCTACATACAGTCATTTTTAATGTGAAGTCAAAATTTAATCGATCTTTTATTTGGTACTAGCTTACGCCCGCGACTTCGTTTGCGTTCCATTGGATTCCGTTCATTTTTCGGGATAAAAAAAGCCTATGTATAAATCCAGGTCACGGTCAATATATATTCCAAGTTTCATCTAAATCGGATCTGTAGTTTTTACGTGAAAGAGTAACAAACATCCATACTTACAAACTTTCGCGTTTATAATAATAGTAGGAAAATCTCAAGGATCATTTAGAATCAACTCATAATTATAACGAACAATGGATAACATAATATCTAGAAAGGTTAATCTTAATTAGTAATGAATGAACATTATAATCAAATTATACATTCGTTTATCTAACTTGTGTTGTAAATTAATTTATTCGTGCTGATAAAAACCAGGATAATTATAAACTAAGTACTTTAATGATGCACTTTACTATCTTGACGCAAAGTGTGAGAATCATGCACTCCTTGCATGTTGATAAAGGTCATAGAATTAAATTAAATACAGCGACATGTCGTGAAGTTTTTATAGTTTTTATATATTTTTTTATATTTTCCTAGCTTTGTGTAAATGTGGTAGCATATAATAGAGTTGTCGTTTTGGTTCAACTGTCATGATAACATCTAATGTAAATAAACAAATTCAAATTCAAATTGTTTATGTAAATAAACAATTTGAATTTGAATTTGAAATGAAATAAAGAAGCAGAAATTTTTTTGGTTGTTTATAAAAAATTGTGATTTATTCAGTACACGGTAGCACTCATATACAAAAACTAGAACATTCAAGTCTCACTACATGACACCTGTGTCGGTCAGTAAGTACTTTCATTGATAATGGAAAAACAAATTAAATTTAATATGTTTTTATCAAGTAGGCTTATAGCCCAGATCTCTATATTTATCGTAGATATCTTTCCACAAGCGATAACTATCAGGGTTAGGTAGTGGGCCCATCGTCAATTCGTCTCTAATGTATAAAAAGTTGAATTTCTCTTTGGTACTAGGAAGCCATCGGACTGGCAAGTCTTGATCGAATGGTGGTGTTGGATCCCTGAAATAACAAACAAAATGTAAAAGAAAGAAAAAATAATAAAAAAGATAGAAAAAGGTCTTAATTTTACAGTGCTTGATATCTTAAAAATATAAACGAAAAATAAATTTGTTTTCGTATATCAACTTAATAATGACGAGCTAGTTTATTTAATTTACTCTCAGAAGATACTAAGCACTGGTATTAGACGCTAGACAAGACTTCCAATTAGTGTAAGAAAAACATTTATGTTTATTCATTTTAGTATTTTTTTAAAAGAAAACAGTAACTTAATAAAGCGTTCAACATAGAAATAATACTTAATAAAATTGTTAGTCTTGGGATTCAAGTATTTTTATGCTCCTCATAAAAAGAAAGAAAACTTACCCATATTTCGCAAAGTTACTCCAAATCCGTGTCATAGTTTCAATCATCTTGCGGTCTTTACTTTGGATAGAAAACGGCCATATTTTACCATTAAATATATACAAGAGCTCATCGCCATGAGAAGCACCATGCTCCTTCTCATGACCGGTGAGATACTTCAGGAAGTTCCGTCCCCCGCTGTAGTCGAAGTAATAGTTGTACACGGGAGCTTTGTTTTTGTTCATCCATAGAGAGGACTCGAGAATAGCTGGTTTTTCAAAATATAGATCGGTCATCATTTCCGAAATGTTCATCAAATTATTCATACTCATTTTCTCTTCTCCAAAATAATGTCTTCTTGCTCGTTTGTCTACTTCATGCGCTTCATCATCTGATGGAAATTTTAAATCGGATGCAAAGACGTATTTTGTTTCAGTATCTTTGAGATATTCTTCCGCATTAACTTTTATTAAAAACAAACCCTCTCTACTCGTACTTCCGTATATTACAGGAACACTCTTTGGCTTTCTGTTAATCATTTTATAAGGTAGATCTGGCAGTACCGCTTCTTCGCCATCGAACGTTTTCTCTACACAGGGCAGGTGTAGTAGTTCTGTATCTAAGAATTTCCCTAGAGGTTTCTTTGGTTTTGCAGCTACCAACTCTTTATAAGGTAGCGTTGTGAATAACGCGTATAGCTCTTTTGGATCTGTAGTATTGTACCCTAAATCTTTAGCAATAAGACTTGCTACCCAAACCGGGTTTCTGTTAATCGTCCAACTGGCGATTGCCGATCCACTCTGTACTATGGCTCTATTGAACAAACCTTCTGTAACTTCACTAGCTAGTAACAATGCCAATGAAGTTCCACCAGCGCTTTGACCAAATACGGTTATATTATCAGGATCTCCGCCGAAAGCAGCAATATTCTTTTTCACCCATCTCAAAGCTGCCACTTGGTCTTTCAACCCAGCATTGCCTGGTGCCTCTGGAATGTTCAAGCACGTGAAACCTAGTATTCCAAGTCTGTAGTTGAAGGTGACTACAATGACGTCTTGTTTGGTGAGGAACTCTGGACCGTACATGAGTTTTCCTCCACTGCCGAGGTAGAAAGCTCCTCCGTGGATGTAGACCATGACAGGTGTTGGTCTTTTGGCTAAAGCAGGTACATAAATATTTGCTTTGAGGCAATCTTCTTCGCCTGTGACGCCACCGACACCAGGCCGGGGGGAAGGACATGCAAACTCTCTGGTGGCTTTGTAGACTCCTTCCCATGACGGTGCCGGAAGTGGTGCCTGAAATTTTAATATGATATTTTAGCTAATATAAAAAAATATATTATCTTTATGATATTTTAAAAACTCACTTTTATAATTAGCTTCCTATATGTGTTTTAATAACCAGTTAAGCAAATTACATTATTGAGTTATTTGCTCAACTGGGTTTGTCCTTCCTTTTGAAGTTACCTTATTTTAGTTATTATTTCCTAATTTACAAACTAAATAGCCAATATATTATTAGGATAACAAATACAACGGCTTATCATGTAGCCATTTTTTAAACTACATTTCAATCTAATCTGATTAAATAATATCGTTAGAAACAGACCTTGAACCTCGTGTCGCTGTTAGTAGTAGCGTAGGGTACACCGATATATTCCAAAAGCGACCCATCCGCACTGACAATACCGCTCAAAATTCCTTGATCAATTTGTACCTCTGGGGCCGGCTGGTCTACAATGTTCATTGCAAATAAAGAAAACAGTACTATCCTTTTACCACACTTCATTTTGGAACTTATTACCAACACTATTTAACTCAAAATCATTTGTTATAATCACAGTTTTGCTATAATAAGCTACGAAAAACTCACACCGGTATTATTGACCTCGATTAAATGACGCGTCCATTGCGTAAGCGCTTCGGCCTTCCACTGAGCGTGTCATACCAGTCAGCTGATAAATCGATGGCGTGTTAGACTGAGATAGCAGATAAGAACATCGTTGGAGTAACAAAGTCAAAGTTATATCGAACCCTTCTAGGTAGTTACAGGTGTGTTTTTTGCAAAGTCAATGTGTTCCAAAGTTCAAAGTCGTTACGTTAATAAACAAAAAATGATACTTAAAAGTAAAATAATACTTATAAGACATCGAAAAGTGCTTCATTTATTTTACTTTATTCAGAGAACTCAATCTAATAAGTAGGTATCATTAGTTCAACCTTTCATAATAAAATTACCTAATGACCACTGAGACAGTTTTTAAAATACGAAAACATACGAACTAGTCCACAATACCTTTAAACCTCGGCCGTTTTTCATAGTCCCTTATAGATTTTATAGTGGCTCCTAAATACTTACCTACTCTGTCGTAACTTGCATGGGAACAGAGATGGTATCTAAGTTTTCATGTAATCCTCGGCCCAAATAAATATGGGGTTCATTTTTTTTATTATAATTACTTATATTTATTACCAAATAAATAAATAAACCAATCAAATTGTTTAAGTGTAAGAATACTAATCATTGGTTGTACATATGCCACTGCCTCTGTCAATCATACTTAATGCTATCATCATCATAATCAGCCTAAAAATTCTACTGCGAGATAAATAAAAACTTCTCTCTGACTTCAAGGAAGAATAGTTTTTTCATTCCTTGATTTTCTGCGATTTTTACGTAATTGTGTCAACGACATAAGTTTTAAAACAGCATATTTCTAGGAACATGTTTCTGCGTTATGTGATAAAAAAAACACGCAAAAATGATACTACGTCCCTATTAACCCTAAACGCATCTTGTCTTGATTTCTCTGAGGATAAAAAAAGAGTGTGCAAGCGGTCTAAGTGAACAATTTTCTCATCGTGTCGCATGTCCAAAATTTATTTGAATAAATTACCCAAAGGCTGCCCCCTGAATGTTAACCCTTTAGCGCGTGACCGAGACGCGACGAATTTTAAACACCCTGTATAGTTCACGCAAATTATCGTAATACCGTTATAATGACGATGATGCTTGGAATACCAACTCGTCAACAAATTTGAGATTTTTAATTGGAGAGAAAAAAAGGACTCGTTTTGTGACTAAAAAAGATTACTAAAACAGTTCAAGAGTTGAAAGTAAAATTAGATTTTTTTATGCTGAAAAATACCCAAGTTAGGTACTTAAGTAGATAAATAATAATAAATAAATAAATATTCACGGACACTTAACACAACGCCTTCTAGTCCCAAACTAAGCAAAGCTTGTACGATGGGAACTAGATGGCTGATAGAATACATACATACATTTTTTTTTTGTAAATACATACTTATAATACATAGAAACACCTAGACACAGAACAAACATCTATGTTTGCCACATAAATGTTTGTTCTCAGTGGGGATCGAACCCACGACCCACAGCACGGAAGGCAGAGCTACTACCGTCTGAGCCATGACGCCTGTCATCATGATACTTATGGTACCTAATTTATTTTGTTTAAAAAGATTTTAGCTAATTATTATTCATTTTTTTTGCCATAGCATACATTTTCTTATATAAGTATGAAATGTATAGATTCCTCAAGGAAATTCTTTAAGATATTCTCAACGCAATCCTCGGAAGCAACTCTCCCACTTGTAAATGCAAAAGTGCTAAATTCCACTCAAGCTTCGGACGGCGCGCGGCGCGCGGCGGTCCTTGAATTGATTCGTCCTAGAGATGCTTATTATGTAACAGGAAACAATGGCTGTTGCAAAATCATTGCTATTGTCAAATATTTTCCTATAACTTTTATTATGTAATTGCCACAATTTTGTTGTGAAACTTACTATTGTTTTTGTGTGATTGTTGTGAATGGTTTATAAGTAGGTAGTAGGTATTTATTCAGGTTAATTTGTAGTGTCTCAAGAATATAATAAATTACGTTACTGTTTTATTGAGTTTGACCACATATTTTATGTAACGATTAGGTAAGTGAGGTACGCAGTGGAAATTAATATTTTGAGAGTTGTAAGAAAACTCCTCACTACCCAAAGGTTAGCTGGTAGAGAATGCTATTTTAGCATTAAGTTCGCCTGTATACACTACTTTTAAGTTTGCAATAAAAAAAATTCTATCTATCTATCTATTTATTGTTTTATAGACTTTGTAAGATTGTCACTTCTTTGTAGTGTAAATGTTTAGTAGATTGTATCATAAGGGAGCAAAATTATATTTTTACGGCGAGGGCGATTTTTTGAATTCAGAGCGAAGTGAAGGATTCTAGAGTAGAATCCCGAGCGTAGCGAGAGATTCTTTAGTAGAATCCTGAACGTAGCGAGGGATTCAAAGTACTTCGCCCGAGCCAAAAATATATTTTGCGCCCGAGTGGTACACTCTACTTTTCATCACCAACTATGAGAAAATAAAAGGCGCCTCATATTTTATTGTAATATTATTATTTAATAAAACATAATATATAGTAACAACTAAAATGAAAATAAATATTATCTATAATGAAAACCACTTATTTCTTATGTTTTCTATTCGTTCGATTTCTTTGGCGCTGAACACTAAGATGTTCCAAATTCAAAAAGTGCGCGGCAAAGTAAATTTAACTTGAATGAACTTTGAATGAACTTTGCCACGCACTTATTGTTTCTTATAGAAAACACCACCTTTGGGTGCACATAAAGGCGAACCAAGTAGCTCTTTTCGAATAAGTGTGATGAAAACAAAATTTAAAACAACAACCGTGCAACTAGTTGCTGGTTACGTAATAAGCGTGCACATTTGCATGGCAGACGGCAGAGTCAGCTATTACTGAAGTCTCAAAAACTAATCCCCTAAGTGCTAAGTACCTACCTCGGTATGCGAACAAATAGCAACGAATACATGAACTTTAAATAATTGTTAGTGTTCTTACGGGAATATAAACATTTCCAACGTCTAAATGGTTGTTTGTTTTGTGCAAGAGATTTTAACAAACAATACCTTATTTTTTTCCCTACGATATTTTGACTACTTGCCTAACATTTTGTTACATTATTAATGTGTCTGAATGTTGCGTTTACACTCAGCTGCAGTCGGCAAGGGACTGGGCAGGGAAGTAGGCATGAGCCTAATCTAAACACGATCATGCCTCTGTCCCGGCATGTTCGTGCCTCTGCTCCGTAATAAGAATAAAGGCAATAAGTCCGGAATTAGTCGCGGCAATAATGCCGGCAGCGGCATGAGTTGAGTGTGAACGCGGTATGAAAACACCACTTATATAGTGAAACGGAGACAAAATGACTTGCACAACAATTTATTCTCTCCTTCTTCTGTAACAATCTTTTTGTTTAGGTTCTGTATCGTTCAGGCTACCACCGTACCGCAAAGAATTCAGAAATACCCGGTGGTAATTTTATCACCAACGACCATGACGTCTTGAGCCATCAGTAACGAAAATCGAATCTCAATCTATGGCAACTGCTCTTTTTGGCTTGACGGGCTAGGCTTGGCATAGCGGCTTTCAAGGCTGGCTTGGCATGGCGAGGCAACTCTGGCTTGGCTTAGCTTGGCTTGGCATGGCATGGCGAGACAAAGCTGGCTGATGAGTTAGGCGTTACAATAGTTATTTTTGTTTTAATAAAAATAAAAATATGATCTAAGTATATAAGGTTGTGCTGAACAGACCAGCATTCAAAAGATCTTTTTAATTTCACAGTGGTTGCAGTTCTCTGATCATTACTCCAACAACCCTACAAATGAAGAGGTTGCATAAAAAGGATGCAACTTGTATGGAAATGTTCGCGAGCTGTTTCTCGTCGGGAATTTTTCGCCATTCACTTTTACAGTGTATTTTTTAAGAATTATGCTTATAGAATCGCAGTTTTTTTACGGGCTTGTCTTGTTACATAGAAACTGCTGTTCAGAAGCTAAGGATTTCCAAATGTAAATAAATGCAAATCTTACTTGGATTTGTGGTGTAGCGCTGTTTCGCACCACCGGTTCAAATTATTTTTCACTGTTTCATACCAAAAAATGTCAGCGTTTCAACCCACATCAAAATAAATAATATTTTGGCGACGTTTCTACCCAAAATTTGTCTGTGTTTGTGGGTATATGAATTACAAATAATTATTGATTATTTCAGATATTTACTGTTGATAAAACTTATTTCAAAGTTTGATCAAAATGGGTCGTTACAAGTTCTAAGTTTCAAGAAGCTTAGCAGGGTCGGCACGACTACCTTACCCAAAAAAGGTAGTCGTGCCGACCCTGCTAATTACAGACCTATCTCTGTAACTTCCATACTCTGTAAGAGTATGGAACGTATACTTAACAACAGGCTCCTGGCATACCTCGAAGGTAACGACCTCCTCAGTGACCGGCAATACGGGTTCCGGCGTAACCGGTCTACCGGGGACCTTCTTGCGTATGCCACACACATATGGAGTGAGGCCATCGAGAGGAACGGAGAAGCTCTTGCAGTCTCTCTCGACATCTCGAAGGCTTTCGACAGGGTTTGGCATGACAGCCTGATAAGCAAGCTTCCATCATATGGCTTATCTACTGATTTCTGTGCTTGGGTTTCAGACTTCCTGAGGGACCGGTCACTTCGGGTAGTCGTTGACGGCTGCTCGTCTGATCACATGGCAATCAATGCCGGGGTTCCTCAGGGGTCAGTTCTTTCTGCAACACTTTTCCTGCTGCACATTAATGACCTGCTCAGGCCCGGTATTATTGGGTATGCAGATGACAGCACAGTTGTAGAGAGATACATACCTGAAGCACGATCCAGTGGATCTCAAATCCAGTGTCACAGAGAGGCCATGGTTGATCGAATGAACTTGACCCTCAAAGCAGTTGCTGATTGGGGAGATGCCAATCTCGTCAAGTTCAATGCTTCGAAAACCCAGGCGTGTCTATTCTCTGCTAAAAGGAGTCCATTTCAGCTGACTCCTACTTTCCAGAATGTGTCTGTACCGATTTCCGACCACCTCGAGCTTTTAGGATTCACGCTCACCCCCAAGCTCAACTTTGGCTCGTTCATTGAGTCCAAGGCTAAAACAGCTGCGAAAAAGCTAGGCATATTGTCAAAGGTGAGAAAGTACTTCACACCGGGACAGCTTCTGATTCTTTACCAAGCGCAAGTCCGATCGTGTATGGAGTACTGCTCTCACCTTTGGGATGGCTCTGCTAAATACCAGCTTGAGGCCTTGGAGACCATAGACAGACGAGCTAAAAAGCTCATTGGTAACGATGCGTTGGTCGAGGCTAAACTCCTGAGCCTCGAGCATCGTCGGAAAGTAGCTAGCCTGTCGGTATTTTACAAGATACATTTTGGGGAGTGTGCAATGGAACTCTTTGAGCTTGTTCCCCCTTCCCCATTCCATCACCGGACCACTAGGCGTACGGAAACGAGACACCCGTTCATGGTTGATATGCCACCAATCCGCACTAAACGCTTTGCGTCTACATTTATTATGCGGACAGCCAAAGAGTGGAACTCGTTGCCGGCGTCTGTGTTCCCGAATGACTATAATTTGGAAGTTTTCAAGAGTAGAGTGAATAGGTATCTTCTAGGTAACCGTGCTACATCGTAGACCACATCATTGCTTAACATCAGGTGAGATTGTGGTCAAACGGTTGCCTATAATGTATATAAAAAAAAAAAAAAAAAAAAAAAAAGCTGCAAAATTCACACCATATAAATTAAATAGGTACTTTTCGATCTACCTGTAAAATATCAGTAAATTCAGGTCCGTTTAACCCGTATTTACCCACCACAACAAAAGAACAGTAAAAGATAATTCTGTTTTATTCAAAATGATCCCGGACCCTAATTTATTATTCCAGGGATCTCCCCAGTGTGTGACCGCGTGGTGCTTGAGGTCGTCTGCTGACCTCCTAAATCTAACTTAAACCTAAGTAAAGTCGAGGACGTGTTGCTTACAACCAACTGCAAAAAGAGGTTTGTAATGCGGTTATGTATTACACTTCACACTGGCTGAAATCAAAAATAGAAAAAAAAATATCATAAAGTCTTATTTTTTATTTTGAATATGGAATTTATAGTTTTGCTCACATATCTGCAAAGCAAAATAACTATGCTGTTAAATCCTACTCAAAGTCAAAGTCAAAAATATTTTATTCAATAAAATCTCACTGATCACTTTGAATCGTCATTACGTTTTGTATGATTAGGTATGATTACATTTTTTTTTATTGGATGAGTTGGAGCTAGTTCGTCCCAAGCTTGTTTGTCTTCTAAATAATCAGATATTTTATAGTACGCTTTTAAGAGAAGTCTCTGTTTTATTACGTTTTTGAACTTGCCAATCGACAACTGAGACACACTTGGGTACACATAACTAATATTATAAACGCGAAAATTTGTAAGTATGTTACTCTTTCACGTAAAAACTACTGATCCGATTGGGATGAAACTTGGAATATGTATTGTCCATGACCTGGATTAACACAGACTACTTTTCATCCCGAAAAATCAACTGGATCCAACGGGTCACGAACGAAGTCGCGGACGTCACCTAGTTATGTATAAAATATTCGTTAGCGATCGTATATTCAGTCATACCTAGCGGCCAATCTGATTATAGTGAAAAAAATACCTAGCGATACTTTATTTATGTCTTGTTTTAACAATTCACCTGAATCTACGTGAATGATAGATATTCTACATTTTGTTGTTTTTTATTCTATAGTTATGTACCTCAGAATGTCAACGGCTGGTCAGTTTTGTTTAAATTTTTTTTTTTTTTCATTTATTGTTTTAAAAATACATAATAACTATAGCACTAAGGAAACCACAAGGTTTATAGGAATAATGCTACATGAGTCTTAGCGTCGATATCCTTACATTAGGTAGGTATAGCTACTAGGTTAGATAGGTAAGGGGTAACCTTTCACCTGCAAAGCCTTTACAGCGTAACATTTGTACGGAAAATAATATAAAAGTAACAAAATGGTGCCGCGATACAAACCGGTATGTAATACAGCGGCCGGCACTTTAACACGTACCTTCATGCCGTTTTCAAGTGCCCCAAATTTGTTTCATTTCAACCTTAGGGTTAATACAGACAAAATTTTAATTTTGTAATTTCAAACTAAGAAATACTTTTGAGAACACAATATGTCATTTCAACGATCATCCTTAGCTGGGCAGGATTTTGTATAATTTATAAGTTTAAAAAACTGGAAAAAAAGACTTCAATTTGATACGCCTTCATCATCAAATGATTATGATGATGGCAGTTCATTGAGACTGTTCTATTGATTGTAAACACCACAGAAAAAAAAGAATTTTTCAAATCGGTTCATAAATGACGGAGTTCTGAAGTAAGAAACAATAACTTAAAAAAAAAAAAAAAAACGGACCAATTTGCAAGCATACCCTTTCAGATAAAAAAAGAATTTTTCAAATCGGTTCATAAAGGACGGAGTTCTGAGGTAACAAACATAAAAAAAAATACAACCGAATTGAGAACCTCCTCCTTTTTTGAAGTTGGTTAAAAAGAAATAAGGATCCGGGTAACGTTTTCTGAAGTTTCTGAAGAGGTTAGTTAAATTTTCCAGAAATTGCTTTTTTTCAGAGAGCCTAAAAAACATAGCTATTTATTTTCCCGATATCTGATTATGACATCCCAATAATTATATCTCATCTATAGCTTGCTTTTTTGACATTTTGCAACTAAAAACATGAGCGTGAAGCAGAGACTGTTTGCTTATCTATTTAGAATTTGACCGATTTTTTTCTATCTTCTCTTTATCATCATCATCATCGTAAACGTTGTTTGGGTAGACGTAGGTCTCTTTCAACACACACCATTGGGTCTGGTGAAGCGCTCGTAGCTAGGCTTGCTTAGCCAATCTACACCGATTATCTAAGTTAAGCAACGTTCTGTGCGGTCACTATTTGGATGGGTGACCGTTAGTGGCATTTACATCTGAGCGCTTTCGTGCTTCGGAGAGCACGTTAAACTAGTTTCTAGTTCATGGAGGGCATCTAGTTTCCATAGTACAAGCTTTGCTTAGTTTGGGACTAGAAGGCGTTGTGTTAAGTGTCCGTGAATATATTTATTTATTTAAACTGTCGGTTCCGGCTCTAGCAGTCGTTAAGCCACGACGGAGGCCTTAAGGCAGCCTAAAAACTCCGTCACTAGAGTTGGCCACTAGCTCATACGAACTTGTTTTGCTTATTGGGTCTGGTCTTCGGTTCAATCTTTTCTTTGCTAAAAAGTAAACTCTAGTCTTAGTAGTAGAAAACTATAAAACCGCACTTAGTATCCAGTGTAGACTGCGCTTAACAGACACGTGAAAACTTCTGCGCGAGCTGCCAAGTGGTAATATTCGTGCAATTAAACCTGACTCTGTACTTTATGTAGTTTTTCGACTGACAGTGCAATCGTTCTTGTAAAAACAACTTATTTTTTATTTATTTTTTAATTTCACGGACACAACGCCTCCTAGTCCCAAACTAAGCAAAGCTTATACGATGGAAACTAGATGGCTGATAGAATACGTACATAATTTTTTTTTTGTAAATACATACTTATAATACATAGAAACACCCAGACACAGAACAAACATCTACGTTTACAACACACAAATGTTTGTTCTCAGTGGGGATCGAACCCACGACCCACAGCACGGAAGGCAGAGCTACTACCGACTGAGCCATGACACCTGCCTTTGTTTAACTTCTGGAAATAAAATAAAAAAAATGTAGACCGTTGTTTAAAGTTTTTATAATGTTAAACAAACCTTCGATCACGTAAGGTAAAACGGACAGACAGACAACAAAGTTTAATGGATTTATTTATTTTTAGGATATGTGTGGAACCCTAAAAGAATAAAAGATACTGTTTTCTTTTCTTACTTGGATGTTTTTTTGTAAGACAATCTATTAGAATTAAAACAACGCATATATTCTAGCGATTTGTTCTCAGAAAGGTAACAACACTAACTTTGTTTATGCCTCGACACGGTTAAATAGCTTTTAGCGAAAGTGGAGGTCAATATTTAAATCTCTTTGTATTCTATTCTATCCCTTATCTCTTTCGCTGAACAAAGCACCTTCCCACTTCCCCGCTACTTTAGATCAGAACTGTTAAACCATGTCGGGGCTTGCATGCTCTGTACATTAGTGTAAATACAGGGTAGGTATAAAAGAATTAATATTTGTATATCTATTCTGAAAAAATAGATATACAAATATTAATTCTTTTTTTTTTTTTTTTAGAAATAAGGAAATATACGGCTTTTTTTTTATTTTGTTTATTTATTTTTATTATATCTATTCTGTACCTCAAGAGTCCGTAAGTTTCTAATAAGCTCCACTCGTCATAAGCCCCAGCGCTCAACTAAAATTCTATTATGACACCAAAATAATATATCAAGGTGGCAAAAAGCTGAAACGCGCTAAGAACGATAACTCTAGCGTTTGTGACGTCATTTTATCTCCCGCAGACGTTGATAGATCATTCGAGAAGCCGCACTTCACTCATTTATTAATGGTGCTGCTTTTTGGTGACGATTCGCACCGCTCACACTGTCTTTATTGAAAACTTTGGGCTGTGGCTTTGTGAGTAAAAATATTATTTTTTTTACAACTAAATGATAGAAAAACCCCCTCCCGCCTATAATGATGCATAGCCTCACTGAACACATCCACTGAGGACGTGCCCACTGATGCATGTGACCACCAATCTGAGACAAGATACGAGATTTTTATTTGCATAAATAAGTGCTAAGTCTCATATGCCTGTAATTGCACCGGCACCCATATCTATTATACCGCGTGCACACTATGCCCATGCCGCTGCCGGAATGTATGGCGGCATCAATGCCGCGGACTTAGTGCCACAGCAACATCGCCTTTATCACTACATTGTATAAAGCAAAGTCGCTTCCCGCGTCTGTCCTAATGTCTGTAAAACTACGCAACGGATTTTGCAGTGTTTTTTTTTATTAGATAGAATTATTCAAGAGGAAGGTTTATATGTATAATACATCATCATCACTGCATTGCACCCGTGCGAAGCCGGAGCGGGTCGCTAGTTCTCACTAAGCGGCATTCATGCCGGCAGCGGCATGGGCATAGTGTGCACGCGGTATTAAACCGAAACAGCAACGCGAGAATCACTACTTGACAATAAAAATAGATACGGTGTTAGTACTTTCCCGGACTAGCTATTTACTACATATTTTTACCTTATTTAAATTAGACAAGTTACTGTCCAAACAATATGGTGTCAGAAGGAGAGATAGATATAGCTCAATATAGAACCCTTCTACTTCTATCATCTCAACAACAATAGGTAGCCTACAACCCATAGCCGTACAATTTACCACTTTGCCTCAGAGTAAAGACACAAGATGTTCATGGATAACTACAAGCTATGGGATCTACTCGATTGTTTTATGGCCTGTGCCTTAATCTACTATATAAAAATAAGTCGGGTTTTCCTTCCTGTCGCTATAACTCCAGAACGCACGAACCTATTTCCACGGTTTTGCATTCGTTGGAAAGGTCCGGGCTCCGTGAGGTTTATAGCAAAGAAAATTCAGGAAAAATTTCAACAGAAAAGCGGGAAAATGGAATTTTGAAAAGTCACACCCTAACGCGAGCAACGCCGCGGGAGACGGCTAGTCATGAATAAATGTGACAATTGCAAACGTATCTCAACGCTAGTGTATCCGAGATACACTGCGCGGTGACACTACAACGGTTGGCAGTCGAGCTGGCGTTGACGCGCAATATAACTCAAATACGCTAACGCGGCGACTGTCAGATTTGTTCGTGATAGAGGCACTGATTTATATTGACCGCTGTGGTTTCTACTAAATATATAATGCACCAAATCTTTTCCATCCCCAAAAGGGCTTTTATTAAGTTTAATTGCTGAGAGCTCTAACAAAGTAGCTTTGAGCTTTTGACAATTTTTGTAATACGATAGATTTTAATATTTTACACATCTCACATATTTTACAGTTATCGATACTTACTAATTAATATCGATCACTTATACAAACTTAAAATTAACAAATAAAACAAAACATATAAAGTAATGCAAAGGGCATCCTTATCACTAAAAGCGGTTTCTACCAAGCAACATGGCTAAAATAAAGTTTGATTCAAATCATTATACCATTTTTCGATTTAATATTCTCCTGTTATTCGCAAAGCGTTATCAATTTATCTTTCTGAGTATTTATTTATATTTCTAGGTATTTATTTATCTTTCTGGGTATTTATTTATCTTTCTGGGTATTTATTTATCTTTCTGAGTATTTATTTATCTTTCTGGGTATTTATTTACCTTTCTGAGTATTTCTTTTTTGCTTACGCAAGCTGACGATGTCTTGTAAATGTTTCCTCTGCGGAAGCAATCAACCATGACCGTCCTGTTGTACTAACATTGGCCTAGGCTAGGCCATATAATAGTGGCTAACACGATTATCGGATGACGTTATACAAATAATATAAACCATATCTTTTAATTATTTAGTAATATAAAAATACCTTGCATGACTGAAAACAGTTTAAGATAATGTTGTTTAATACGTGAGATAACAATTTTTTTATATCCGCGTAGCAATTCTCATTATACTCGATTTTTTAATTTACTCATTTTGTCATGAAGAAACTAACAGCATAAAAATGTAGGATATTTATTCTGTAGTTTAATCTAAAAATAAATTAGAATTAAAACAATCTAATCCTAACCTATTATTGTAAAAGCTAAAGTTTTTGAGGATGTATGGATGTTTGTAGTTTGTTACTCTTTCACGCAAAAACTACTGATCCGATTTTTATGACACTTGGAATATATATTGTTCGTGATCTGAACTACCAAATAGGCTACTTTATATCCTGGAAAATCAACGGGATCTAAAGGGACGCGAACGAAGTTGCGGGCGGAAGCTAGAGAAGCTAAAAAATATAGAGACAAAAAACTCAAATGGTACCTCTAACGAACACTGATAATTTATTCACAAAGAAAATTACAACTAGGTAGTACAGTATTTACAATATTTACAAAATACACATGAAACAGTTGAGCTATCTATACAAACCGTTGCAAACGATTTATAGATAGCTCAACTGGTCCAAATCAGTACCAGTCGGAAGCATACCCAAGACACTGGATACCTCTAATGACTTTATCCATCTGCTCAGTCCACCTCAGTAGACCATGGGCTATTTTTATTGCTCGTAGTTTAGGTACCTCAACGTCATGTGGTAAGAATTGAGATGAAGATGAACTCCAGAATCAATGGCTATAACACCAACGAAAATACATTTAGAAGGTAACTTCAATAAAATAGTAGAGGCGTGGCAACGCTGCTTAATATTCTACGAAGGAAGTTGTGAATAATTAAAGTCCTTTTTTGCTCTTAAGGATGTCTCGCAGTTGGTAATTAGTTGAAAAGTGGAATGTAATCCACGATCTCATAGGCTGACTTTCACCGGAAAATGCTAACTCTATTTTGTTGAATAAAATTTGTAGATTTTTTTTAGATAATTTGTTATAATGGTCTTACAATATTATTATACTGCACAAGTTCACAATAAATGTAATTGATCGAGTGAGCGAAGCAAACGAAGCCCTATCGTATAACACCCCACTTTATACTGATGTCCGACATTTTTTTTTATTCCGTTTGGACCCTCATATCTTTACAACCTCTTGACCGTTCACGAGATCTCAGTTCGGGGCGAACTACTAGTATTATAGTTTCCAATCGCCGTGGTTAGATTAGATAATAGACATCCTCAAAAATGTATAACTAATCATGTGACTAATTAGAAAGTCTTTTTATCTTTTATTTTTAATATTTTATAAATTTTATCATATTATTATCTTTTATTCTATTTAACACAAGGATACATTTCATTTTTTTTTAATAAACTAGAAGATTCTAAGATGAGTCTCTTGCGACTATTTATTTATTTATTTTTCTTTTAATATTTATTTTTATTCATTATAAATCGTTTGCAACGGTTTGTAGATAGCTCCACTGTTTAATGTGTATTTTGTAAATATTGTAAATACTGTATTAGTTGTAGGTAATTTTATTTGTGTATCTAATTATTAGTGAACTTAGCTAAAACCTCAGTTGCAAGAGAGCTACTATAATATTCGACTTTGAAAGTATACGAGCTGTAGATTCAGTTGGTACCTATTTTTGTTTGTAAAATATTAACCTGGCTGCAAACAAGTTAGTTTCTGAACTTTCAAAACTTTATTGTTATAACCTAAACTAAAACTGTTTTAATGTTTTATTCACTTTAATAGTTTTAGTGGTAATGACCTTTATTTTAGGCATCTCATGAATATCATCATTAAAAATTCAGCCGTTTCTACTGAAAGGTAATTACAAGAATACATAAAGTTAAGTTAGTAGACGAATTGAAAATTTAAAATATAACCACTTAACACTCGAAAATAAACTAACATAAACACGAGGTAAAACTTAAAGGAAACTTTCCAGCACGGTGTCTCAAGAAAACCCTGTTTTTTCACCTCAAGTAGTTGCTGGTGCATGTTATAAGGTGTAGCGATTTAATTTACAGTTGAAGGATTTGCACTCCTAACTTAGCTTCAATTTCATTATTCTATAAGATATAATTTGTCTGTGAACTTAATTTTGTAATATAATTTTTTTAAAGGTTTTGAAGGTAATAAAGAGTAAGGAACTGTGTAATTAAAGAGGAGATATTCCCATCAAGCCCATCGGCTAGCCCACAGATCGCACAGATGGAAAAAAAATCCCAACGAGCTCAGTATGCAAATGAGCAAGCGTATTCTTGTATTAACCTCTACATGTTGTATCTTGAGACAGCCGCCACACCTCAAGTCCACCGCACTCCTGCCGAGAGTCAGCGGATTTCCAGCAACTAGTGCCCTTAAAATGTGGTAATTAAGACTTATATTCGCTTGGCAAATCACAAGACCTGAAACATTGCCATGCACCGTTGCTCTGAAACCTCTCAACGGACGACTTTAGCTTTGAGACTTTCATAAATTAAATTGAAATTCTAGAATTATGAAAATTGTACTAAGATATTTGATTGCAATGATATTTTACTAATTTGCAACGAGATTACCTCAAGCAAGACTTAGTTTTTAAATATAAATACACGTGAGAAGTCGAATTATCTTAAAATTTGATATTATGCAAGCTAATAATGGAATCGAACAATTACTTTCATATAAGTAAGGAATACTAGACTGTCGTTTAAAACATAATTGAAGTTATACTTCAATGCGACTTCCAACAAGGTTGCGTTATTCGGGAGGACATAGTCTCTGTCTTTTTTCTATTCGGGGGACTAGAAAGAGACAGAGACTAATACGCTACAATCAAATAATAGACGGCAGTGTTGAGCATTTTTTGAAGTTATACGACTTTCAACTGACAGCGTTAAACAAAAGATACACATAGCCGTAATTTCAACCATCAGCAGGAGAGCAAGTTGGCCGAACAGTGATACTGTCGGACTGCGGTCAGACCGACGCAAGTTCAAATCCAAACAAACATTATAATTTTTTTGAAATCTTTTACTTTTTATTTTGAAGTGAAAATTTAGTACTGCATATTGGTTAACTACCTACATAAAAATAAATACTAAATTAATTTCACATTAAACACAGAGCGAGAGTGAATGCGTGGCACTCGAAGTATAACTTCTTCCGCGCGTAGGGACTCCACGCACTGTTTTTTTTTATTTTACTAAACTTCCATTTAAAGTGGTCGCAACATTCAAGTTTTTATAGATGACCCGAAGTTTTTGGTTTCAATCGTAAAATACTGTAGACTTCTCCAACTGAATATTGTCTACTAGTCAATCAATTATACATAATTCGTTTTTCAAAAAATACTGTTATGTTTTCAGCGTTCAACGAATTCAGACGTAACGCATAATTCCAAATTCAATATTACCACAAAATAAAATACAACTCGGAGAGTATGCTCCATGATTTTACGATCCATATCGTTTTTATGTTCTTTTACAGGCCTCTCTAACGCCCTTATCATGTTTATCTCTTTCTTGAGCCTTAGAGTGGTAACAAACAAGTTATTCAATTTATCTAATATGAACTATGTAAGCATGGAATAGCAAAAGGAACAGTTTTCACGTTCAAATATATCTAGTTTTAGAAAAAAGTATAAGTACACATTAATATCAAAACATACGATGAATAATGGAAGAAATATGGAAGAAGTCAGAAGCACGCCAAAATGCTTTTTTTTATTTTTTATGGGCTATATAGCCAAGCATTTGGCTGCCAGCACACCTGCTGGTAAGTGTAGCTGCAGCCTAAGGTGGAGCACGCTTAGCTATAATCCACCTATTCACTCTTTTCTTGAAACAATTATCAATTATCTACAACTATTATCATCATATCAGGCTGTAGAATTCCACTGCTAAACATTATTATGATGTAACTCCAGAAAAAGGAATGTTGGGCCTTCTTCAACCACCGACTTCCCGCATTCTTTGACAATGTACTTGGTGCAGAGGTGGATGCCGTCCTTCTTCACTTCACTTTCTGCCACGTGACTGGTTGTGATCCCCTTAAATAATTTCACACTATGGAGGTACTCAGTAAGATAATGTAGGCAGTGGTTACCAGAACATGGGGGCCATGGGTTTGTTTCATTATTTAGTAGTTAAAAAAATATAAATATCATTTCTAATTTCATTTTAAATAAATAAAAAAGTCATGTTCGGTTTATAATGACTATTATATAATAATCAATCTATGTTTTTTTTTCATAAGAATGTCCTTAAGAAATTCCATTAAATGAAGATTTTAATTTTATTTTTTTAACTAGGTAGGTAGTGTAAAATATTACTATGATGAGATACCGAACTGGATAGTTTGACAATAGTAGGTGAACTAGGTATGTATCTACCTACCTGTTGAATAGGTCGCTAATTTTCATCTTAGTTTACAATTTTTATTAGGGGCTGAAACATGCGGCAAATACGTACAGATACCATTATGATATTTCAACAGTTTTTTGAGGTTGGTGGGTGTAGCTAGTTATAGCTATTACGGTGTAAATGGGCCTCTAAGGGGATTTTGAGACTGAAGAGTCTCAAAATCCCCTTGATTTTAAAATTTTGAAATCAAGGGGTTTATGAGCCAAAAAATCTCATAATCCCCTTGAAGGGGACGACTCAAAGAGGATTATGTGCCTAACCCGGTTTATACGACCGGGCCGGTCGAGAAGAAATTGGCGGGACGATCTCGACGTTCACATGAGAGAGTGGTGGAACAACGCCAACGACCGGGACCAGTGGAAAACTTTGGGGGAGACCTTTGCCCAGCAGTGGGACACAATAGGTTAAATAAAAAAAAAATGCGGTCTATAGTTTGCTATTCATTGTACCTCGCATCTTTATTCTATGGTGTTATGATGGTAATATCATGTTTTATAGTTCCTTTCGTAGGTGAATAATGCGCGATAAACGTATGGTAAGAGTGATAGGGAATGATAAATCGTCCAAATTCATTGATATGAAGGGTTTTGTGTAAATGAAAATAAAAAGAATTCGTTCATTGCAGGCACGGTAGGCAACAAAACATTGTACATAGATAACACAAAAAAATAAGTAAAATTAAAACTAGTACTTAATATACTCGTAAATATTACTAATATTGAGTGACTTACGTTTTGCTGTTTGGTTTTATAATACAACTAGCTTCCACCCGCAACTTCGTTCGCGTCCCGTTGGATCCCGTTGATTTTCCGGTATGAAAAGCCTATGTGTTAATCCAGGTCACGGACAATATATATTCCAAGTTTCATCCAAATCGGATCAGTAGTTTTTGAGTGAGAGAGTAACAAAGATCCATCCATACTCACAAACTTTCACGTTTATAATATTAGTAGGATCTATTCTAATCATATTGGTTAAGGTAACTCAGATTCAAGTCCCTAAGACCGGAATACTGAAACGTCACTCAAATTGAAGCACCACTTAAAATTGCTCTGCCTCTGTTTGACATTACTCATTTGTAAGTGATGGCAATAATTTAAGCGTGAACTTAATTTAAGTGGCGTTTGAGTATACAGCCGTAAGGCTCGTACTTATACCGAAACAGAAATCAACTCAAGCATAAATTTGAGTAGAGATTTACGTACAAACATCTATGCTTGAGTACGGATCAGTGCTTAGGGCGTATGTAAAAGGCAGACAACCCTCTCGCTCGCACATTTCAACATTTTTGAAGATACAATGCAACTAAATGTAATTATGTGAAATTGCAGAGCTTCAAGGTCGAGAGAATAACAATGCAAAGGTTCAGTAAAAATATCCCATTGATCCAAACAAGTTTTCCAACCAAAAAACTTGTACCAATGCGATAAATTAAAGTGCACATGTTTTTGTTAGAAAACTTGTTTGGATCAATGTGATATTTTTACTGAACCTTTGCATTGTTATTCTCTCGACCCTGAAGCTCTGCAATTTCACATAATTACGTTTAGTTATATTATATCTTCAAAAATGTTGAAATGTACGAGCGAGAAGGTTGTCTGACTTTACCCTTCGCCTTAAGCAGTGAATCAGCATACCGACCAAGTTCTTCAAAATATGTTCTAAAATAGTCAGTGACAAGTCAAAACAATAGATAGATCTTCAAGTGACGCCACATAACTAAGTTTAAAACCGAAAGACGTCCGGGAAACTATTCCGAAGTGTTTAAAATTGGTTCCCCGTTTATCCAGCAAATGCAGTCTGTTCGAAATATGAATACTAATGTTCTGAGTCCGCTAATCATTGAGCGATGCCGACGCCGACACGATATTGACATGTTAGCCGCTTGAACATAAACATCGATGTCGTGACCAACTCGGTCTGAATGCGTCAAGAACTTGTTTTTAAGAGTTATGCCCAAATACTGAAACTCAAAAAAGTACCTTAAAATTTTTCTGCTTATTTTTTACCTTACCTATTAAAAAGTATCCTATGTTACTTCTAATACCTCCAAGAATATGTGTACAACGTTTCATGATGATCGGTTAAGTAGTTTTCGCGTGAAAGCGTAACATACAAACTTACATTCACATTTATAATAATAGTAGGATTTGGCCATTATATAACAATGCATTGCCTCTTCTGCGTCCATCGCTTCTATAATAGCAACGACACCTATAACCTTCATATCAAAACACAGCAATGTACATCATTGCTGGCGTTAGAAATAGGTACGGTAGTATTTCCCCGGACGAGTTCTTTCACAAGAAGCTCTACTACGTAAGATTAGTTGTCGGCCGATATCGTGTAGGTATCGTGACGGTATCAGTAAAACAGCCCTATGAATACTGATGTTCGGTTAGTCCCGCCGGTCATTGACTGAATTGCAACGCACTAGTTCTCCCTAGCCACCAGTTTCTGAAGTTATCGAAACGTTAGTAAAACTTTTTTGTCTTTATGTACTAAAGTTGGTCTAAAGCTACGCGTCCACTGGGTTGGAGCCGGAGCGTACGGTACAATAAGATTTGTTGCATAAGTAGCGTGCACTAGATCGGCATTATATTGTAAAATACTGACGACGCTTCGTACGCTCCGATTCTTAATACAAATGCAAAAAAACATTTATTGCCTTAGTAGTTATAAGAGGGACATAGATATAATTAAAAAGTAACATTAAAGAGGACAAAAAGGGTAAATTCAGCATAAGCTGGATGCTGGACATCCAGCGCTGGTTTTCAATTTACCCTTCTCGGGTAGATCTTGACGGAGAAGTGTGATGTAGAAGCGGGCTACAAGAAATATATATAAGTACCAACAAGTCTAACGAAGTGGACGCGTAGCTGTATTCTCATAGTTCAATTTTTTTCCATAGTCATTACACACAAACCTTATACGGCCTTACCACGTTATCAGATTTATCTTGGATCTAACAAAAACCGCCAAAAACCACGTGTGTTTTGGACTTAGTTCTCTGTCAATAAGTTGTCAGATTTATTGTAACATATAAATCTGACAACTTATTGACAGGGGTTAAGTCCAAAACACACGCGGTCTTTGTTAGATCCAAGATAAATCTGGAAACATAATTTGGGGGATAGTGTTTGAGACGTTTAAAAGAGATGAAATTTAATTTCAAAATCATTTCTAACCATGGACTTATTACTTATTTTTAAATCCTATGCATGGAGTTTGAACTGCTTGATGTGTAGGAACGGCAAAGCACCGCTATGCCAGTGCTCTTGAATATTACTAAAGTACAAAAAATCCATTCATACATCGGATTACTTAGTGGCACTTTATTGCGGAAGTCATTCTAAGGTTAAGGTGAAGTTCTTAAATAGTCTGTAATTCTTTAGAACGCTAAGGAAAAATTGCAACTTTACTTCTAGCTTCTAGCACGGCTTCTAGAATCTGTTAATTCGGTTAGATTGAAGTAGTAACCGGAGAGTGTGCACAGGAACTACATGACCTGATTCCTCCATCACCCTTTCACCTCCAAACTACTAGGCGCACTGATAAATGCCATCCCTACATGGTAGATATCCTATATCTTCGCACAAAGCGCTTTGCTTCCACATTCATAATGCGAACTGCCAAGGAGTGGAACTCTCTGCCATCATCAGTATTTCCAGTAAGGTATAACCTAGAAATTTTCAAGAAAAGAGTGATTAGGTGGATTATAGCTAAGCGTGCTCCACCTGAGGCTGCAGCTACACTTACCACCGGGTGTGCTGGCAGCCAAATGAATGGCTATAGCTCATAAAAAAAAACCGATCACTAAATTTTTTGTCATTTTTTTGTCTGTTTTTTAAATCAAAATATAAAATTTATTAACTTTTTTTTTGTCATTTAGGTAATAACTTGCAAAGTAAGCATAATAATCAGAAAAACTACCGTGCTCACTCTGCAATTATGATTTTTTTATTCCTATGCACATCAGCTGTTGTGTGGTGTCCTATAATTAAAGAAACACTTAGATTAATGTTCTTGGTTTTATAAATTGTATTTTCGTGAGTTTTCCCTGTTGGATGGAAATAAACATATTTGTAAATTCTCAAACTCCGTTATTTTTTGCAAGACTTCTATTCAATAAATGAAACTACAAATTGGGAGCAGATGAAGTGAGGTGTGATGAAAGTCAAATGAATAAAATATGTTAATTAATGTTAATATCTGTTTAATAATAATTTGTGTTTTTGGTATATAAACAATTTATTTATTTATTTCATATTACAATAAGCTTTCTGCTATTTAACGACTGACATACGAGCACCGCTACTTTAAAGGTTCCGCTTTACGCGCACATCTTGCGCAGAAGCAATAAAGTGAATTATGCACACAACTGCAACGATACTTTGTTCCCGCCTTCGAGAGCAGTCATATTCCAAGGTATTAGCAAGCGGAGCGATAGGCTGAAGCGATTCATAAATAGTTCCTTATCTGGACATATAATTTTTTAGTGAGCTAATACATAATGGTGACTTCGCAATTTTATATCCACCTATAATTATTTTAGTAGAGCTATGAACAAGCTAGTGCGAGTGTAAAATAATTAGCACATAAAACGCCTCGTCTTCTAGTCGACAGTAAAGGGTCACAGCGTAAAGCCAACAAAACCACAGAGTTTCTTTACGATGTTTTCTTATACTTAAGAGATGATTGTTATTCATGTCCTTGGAGTGAATTAGAAGTCTGGATGCGAGCACTCGCCTGTACATAATGCTGTAAACTTATCGGTGTAACGATTTATCTTGTGAACAAATCGAGGTAAGCAGTTTGATAAGTTATATTTAACTGACTTCAAAAAAGGAGTTTTTTAGTCCAGTTGTATTATTATTATTTATTACCTCAAAACTAAGAACATTTATAACTAAACTGATAAGTTTATTTAATTCCAAATACAAAATCGCGACTGGCGATCACCATGCCCACAGCCCGGCACTCGTCTCCCGTGAGACTCCTAATGCAGACTTACACCGAGCCGCAGTGTTCGTACAATTTAAACTTTAATATGCAACCGACCGCCAAATTGGAAATAATGATCTGCACACCGCTTCACCTAGCGGAAGCTAAATCTTGTGATATCTTGGCCTGTTCCCAATAACTAATCTCATACTTATACGAAGAAGATATACTCTAGAACATCACTTGTAGATGCTTGTTCTTTCATGGTATTTATTGTTTCGTCTATTTGGTTCCTCGCAAAACTGATCTGACAAGAATGCTCTTTCTCTTTTAAGACTTCGCTACCCTGAAGACAAATAAATGAAATCTAAATAATACCCTAATTTTTTTATTCTTCTTTCTATATTACTAGAATCAAAGGTATTCATTATATACAGCACCCTTATTGTGTAACTTGAAATCCATTACCAGTGAAGTTCAAGCCCATTACCACCGGTCGACTCTGTCAGAATTTTTTCGGTATTGTATACAAAACGAATACGAAAGTGACACTTGAAGTCCAGTCTAGGTTTCAAATGTCAAAAACTAAGCCGATGTCGATTACCACTGAACTTACACAATAAGGCTGCCGGTGGTATAAATAAATATTACAGCTCTAATATGTCATAGTAAGATGAACAGAAACTGGTCTCCCTCGTGGTCCTACTAGTAGGACCACGGGAAAACGGCGAACTTGAGTGGTGTCAAAAAATCTCATGATTATTGTGACACGACTTTGTGCAATGATTGTCAAAAATTATTTACAAAAAAGTTATACCTACGAGTACTTTAGAATAAAGATTATGTATAATTAATTAAGTCACTATATTATGTACTACTTATAAGTAAGTATCTACGCAAAGCACTTACTAGCATGGAGGAGGGTAAGACGAGAGAAAAGAGGGTGAGGGAACGAGTTACCTTTGCTCGCGTGGTATACGCATTATTTGGTTAAAATATTTGATCCTAATTTTAGACCGTTTGGGGTGCGATTTTTCAAAATTCCTTTCTTAGTGCACCCCTACACTATACAAGGATATTACCCTCCAAATTTCATATCTCTAAGACTTATAGTTTAGGCTGTGCGTTGATTGTCAGTCAGCTTCAAAAGAAACCGAGTGGGGGCTTGTACACAACACTGCGATGCGACGTCGCATCGTGAAAATCTGCAAGCACGCACGACGCATCGCAAGAACTTGCGAATTGATTCGCAAGTCTTCTTTGTTTCTTTTTCCTGTATCTCCTAAGCAATAACAAAAGTGCACACTTCTTTTTACGATCCATGTCACGACCTAGTTTTCAAAATACGTTCAGTACGGTTGACGGTCGTCGAAGGAATGGTCACCCTAATCGCGGATAATGCAATAGTTCCTAAACTGGTACAAAATGCTTACATTTTGACAGAACGACATGACAAATATCTCGCGGTGCGCATCTTAGGCCCGCTGGATTACATATTACTAATAATGTGGAGGATATGATCTTTACATGTAAAAGATAATTGAGTAAAATTGCTTTAGAATATCATTGGCATTTTGTTGGGTTTAAATCACGATCAAAAATTGAATTTACCTTTGACGTTTTTTACGTGTATCTATGGCGCGGATTATAATTATTGTTATTTGTTCTATAAATTTTCTATGTAAGATTCTTCTAGTAATGTGTAGTAATAGAGTTATCGTTTTGGGCCCCCTGTTATGGTAACATCTATGTGAATTAAACAATTTACATTTGAATGCATTGTTATAGGCAGAAGTAACCGCTTAACTTCAGGTCGGTCATTAACTTGGACCATTGCTTTAGCTCTACAATTGCTAGCAGTACACACCTATTTAATGCAAGCTAAAATCTATTTTCTTTTATTTAGTACTTACAATGATGTATTTGTACCTATATGTACAAAGAATGTACATAATTATACTATACAAAAAAATAGGAACAGTCGAAAAAATCAAAATAATTGAATTTCGGGCGGTAACCTTTTTTTTTAATTTATTTATTGTTTTAATAAGACGTAACTTAATCGATACTGTAAGCTAAATTCTTGGGCAGTACGAGGATATGTAGAGATAACGCTACAAATAGAACTTTTTACAAACTCGTACAAAACAAGGTAAATAGCTTACTTGCTTGTTTTAGTCGACTTGCCAGTAATATTTCACATTCCAAAATACGGAACTATAGCTCCGGAAAGCGCGACTAAGCGCGACACGGCTGTAAATTGTCGATTTTTGAAATGATTGTAAATAGGCAATAAATACGTAACAACACGGGTCGCAGCAGCGTGCCTGTTATTGGTATATATTGAGGACACACAGGGTGGTATTTTGAACGTTAGTAAACACTGAATAAAACCTATTGATACTCTTTGGTTCATTAGCAAAAAGTTTTTCACAGATCGTTTCAGTTTTTCTTGTGCAGATTAATTTTATCCGGCATTTAAAAAAGTGTACATCCACAGAGTGCTAGATCTCTTAAAAATTGGAAACTTTTAATCAACCAAGGTCATCAGATTAGTTTAAAAAAGTTAAAAAAATGTCAAAAAGTAAAATAAAAACTAGTTGAATTATTTTCTATAAATTATTTTTATTGTTATTATATTTTATTTATTTATTGTTATTTTATTATTTACCAAAAAATATCGTTGCGTTTTCGCGTATTTTATCTCCGTATGTCTCAACACCGTATCGGCAGTTAGTTGCAATTCGCGCCACGAGCCGCTCGTAAACCGACGGCGCTAGTGTCGCAGGTGGTACACATAAGCACGAGGCTCTATTGTTAGTATGTTTATATCGGCTTTGCTTGAAACTTGTTGATAATACTAACATATTTTAGAATTTTTGAGTATTTTGGTTGGTATTTGAAAGAATTGGAAAAAATATTGGATTGCATTAGCACTAGAGACTTATTAGACCAAAAAAGTACCTACCTACTTACTTAAAATACAACATGAAATTGTAATTGTAAAGACATCAAGGAGTTGGAATGCGCATCTGTAGGTTAAGCACACCTCGTAGAAAAGACAGGGGTTTAAATCTCACATTTTGATAACTACTTAGTTAAAATAGTTTATCTTGGTAAAGGCACAAATTATATAATACTGGTAAAGGTAACATAATTATAATTATCCTCTATAGTAATTGGACTAAGACATGTTAAGTAACATAGCTATTTGAACTATAGTAAATCTACACATAACAAAAACTCCGACATCAGGGTCAGAGCAGCAGCTGGGTTGTCTAAACTCTTAAAAAAAACAGTCCATGTCAAATGAATGAATGAATGAATGATAAAAAGACCTGATTTAAAGACCAGTCTAATACGAGCTACAAGTGAGAACTACACAGGCCCTAAAAATGCTATTTACCTGTCTTTACTGCCAATAAAACGCTGCGTAAACCCAACAGCTATAAAACACGTAGAAAGACCCTTCGTATCCAATTTTTCGCACTTGGCACACCGAACTTCGCTCTGTCAGTAAGTTTTTCTGCAACGTACTGCACGTGCCGTATGGTAAAGAAGCCAATCAGGAATCCGCATGCCTTACGACACAGGAAAATCAAACACTATTTAGGTTAATACATAAAAAGTCGGGTTGGGATCGATGTTATTTCTGGTTTGACTGTCACAGATAAACGCGAAAACTATGTATTATTTTGAACCCGGAATAACAGTTAAATGAGGTAGTAAAAATCTGACAAAAATTAGTCCAGTGAATGGTAGCAATTACTGCTGTTTCATTATTCTCTAGACTAACTTAGTTTGACAGTTCTGCTTTGACTTTTCCTGCAAAGATTATTAGGTTTAGGGTTTAGTGCTGTCAAATATAAGTTTAGTTTAGAAAAATACATCAACACAACAGTATTAATAAAAGATTTCAATAAGGTGCATTGGGGTAATTGCGAAAATGGGTACATTCCGAAAATCCATAAAATCTAGTAACATAATGCGATATTTTCCTGTTGGCACGAGGTTATACAGGACTGTCACGGCGATGCCAATCAAGATGGCGTCTAGACCAATGTTGCCAACAGGAAAATATCGCATTATGTTACTAGATTTTATGGATTTTCGGAATATACCCATTTTCGCAATTACCCCAATGCACCTTATGTAAAAATTTGAAAAGCCAAAAGTTTTGGTGAAAATATTGTTTGTTTTAGTGGTTTTTTATGAAGTGACGGTATTGGGGCCTCTAAATACAACCACATTTTACCTTTCCATGTATAAAAAACTCACCACAGTCTCCAATTTGTCACTCACACCCCATAAAGTAAACAATTACAGTATCTCCCACACAAAGACCAACTTAAATTCCCAAAAACCTTCCTTTATTAGAACCTTGAGTCTGATCATAAATCAAGAGGCGCAAAAACTAACTAAAAGTTTTGCGAAAATGATGAAACGACGGCGTTTTATTCAGTTAGAGGGAGATAGCGAAGTAATTGGTGAGAGGGAGATATTTGGGGTTGATTGAAAGCATCTTTGTTTGATAGAGTTTTACAAAATTGTATGGACGTATTTATGGCAACCCAGTCAAGTTGAGTCACTCAGTGAAATTATGATCTTTTTTAGAACACGTCACACCTATGTGATACTATTCACCTAGTAAATGTGTTCGAAGAACAAAATGTAAGGTGAATATCAATGAAAGGGCAACTTTTTTATTACTATAACTTTTGCCAGTTGAATGAATGAATGAAACATTAATTTGACCTTAAATATAGGTAACACAGTAAACATTTTTAGAGTTAAGTAGTTATGTACGTTCGATCGTTCCATGAGTAAAACCCCAATGACGCCAAAACTACTATGCAGATGCAAAATTCATCAATTTCACAGAGAGATTAGAAATTGCCGCAATAAAAAAAAACTCCCTAAATCTATACTTGTGTATTCTGATACCTAAGGCTACACATTCGTGTCTTGTAGCCGGTTTTATTTCTCGTCCCGCGTCGTCGTGAATATTTTACACCGTGTGTACGTGCCTTACAGTCCGACTGAATTTACAACTCGATTCTAGCATTAGTTTTAACGCTATCGAATCGGTAGTGAGTCGATTAGTTTTATTAGTCGATGGCAATACGTGGTTGAATCCTTAGTTAGTCCAACTTTTGCTGGTATTCTAACAGTAGTAGTGGCTTACATAGAGGTAACTAAGAGGCGAAATAAAAAGGAGCAAAAGATAATATTTTAAGTAAAATAAATTTTATTGTTTTTATACTGTATCTAAGTAAATAGGGTTAAAATTATATAGACTCTAAAAAAAACCCTCTATTTCTTGTACACAAAATCCTTGAAAATTTCTACATTGCTGAAATTCCACGCGATAAAAACCCAGCAAGAATACTAATTGGTTTCGTCTCAATGTTTTCCTTCACCGATTCATAAACAAAATCCTCGTCAGCAACTCCTCATTTACCCACCTTACATTAACCCTGCAGACGTAAAGTACAGGGGGCGTGCAATAACTAAGTCGGGTCAAACGTACCTCTATAACTCCAGCGGTCGGTGCGACCGCACATAGAATATTTAACCGGTAGACGGGATGCAGTCTCGCTTTTTGATCACAAGTCCAACTTGGTCCTTGGAGGATCTCTGGGTATTATACTTTAAGGTCTGACTAAATGGTAAAGGTTAATTATTATGCAGAGTGTTTAGATTTCACTCTACGGTTTAGTTACCTTTATTAACAAATCTAATAATTGGCTGATTGACGTATGTCATAATTTTTCTTTCAAAAGTGCATAAAATCACAAATTATGTTTTTTTTGTCCGAGTAAAACGGTCATGAAGCTAACTGAAGTTCGTCAGATGTCGCAGTAATCAGTGACATGCAGCCATGTTTGACTTGCTGATGGAAACTTTAGATACGGTATCTTTTTACGAGATAAACCAATCCATAATACTCGTAATTTGTACTCAATAATTCGACTGACTTCAATTTTTTTTAATTGAAACAGATATTAATATCTGACTTTTTTTAAATAGTCCCTAGTAATCCATAGATCCTCTTCATTATAGCTGGTCGTCTAGTGAAAACCATAATGCCACACGTAATTTCAGAAAACTCTCTCCAAGCTTTCAAGGTATGAAAAAATCATTAAAAATGTATCGCCCTTAGAATAAATGGCAAGCTGCTATGAAACAGTGAATAAATAAAAAAATAAGCGTGGTGCGATTAAGTACACAAAGGCTTAATTAAGTTGGCAATGCAACCTATTGTGTGAAAATTTGTAAAAGTCGACTAAGCTCCATGGTAGGCATCTTGTAATCGAAAATTTAAAGTCGAGACCTATCTTGTTTATTTACAACCAAAAATTTAAAGTTAATTACCACCTCCATGCATTATGAGTTCGCTGTCGACACTTCGTTACCATGCTTACACAATCCGTTAGCGAGAGCTTTTGCCTTTCTTTATTCGTGCTAAATGGGTGAGCTTTTAATAGATTGACTTTATTTGAGTAGATTTAATAGATGCTGTTTTTTTTCAGTTTACATTCATTTATCAGTTCTGTTAGCCAGAGATTCATAATGCTTACTGCCAAGGAGTGGAACTCTTTACGCTCTTCCATGTAACATGTAACTTAGAGTTTTTTAAAGAAAAGAGTGAAGAAGTGGATTCCACCTTCGGCTGCATCAGCACCTTTTCCATCAGGTGCATGTACTTTCAGCCCAACGGTTAGGTATCCATCATAAAAATCATCATAAAAATAAATGACTTTCTACGGATAACAAAAACGTCACTTGATGTTTCCATTTTTTTCGTTCAGATGTCATTTCTTCTACGGTTTTAATTCGTTTTATGAAAACCAATAGCGAGAGTGTCAATAGCGGAATTTTAGACTTAGGCCCAGTTTCACCAAAGTCTTGCTAACAGAGGTGTTAAATGATCGGGCGTCAAAATGTCAAGCGACTAAATTAAAACGACGTTCAACGCTGTTTAAATAAAACGCAAGCAGGTGTATTTTTGTTTAGCTGGTTTATATGGTGGCCGTCAAATCAGCGATTAGATTTAACAGTCTGTTAATGAAGATATGGCTATCAAGCTGTTAGTTTAACTAACAGAGCATGGTGAAACCGGCCCTTAGCATAGAAATATCAATAAGGATGTCAGTATATTAAAAGGTTTTTCTATAACTTAAATATTTCCAAATACATTTCCTTCCGTAGCACAGAACAGCTCTGCTGAAAATCAAACAAGGCTGAGCGCGCGGTTTACGATAGAATCGTGATCTGGAAGCTCATTGACTTATTTCTACATTTTTAATGGACAAACTAAAACGTATTTCTGAAAGAATTCATTGGGTAGAAGTTCGGGTGAGTTATGGTACCTTTTTCCTATAAGATTTAACGCTTTTCTGTTGAGTAGTTTGAAGGTGTTGGTTGAGACGTAGTGCTGGTTTGATTTCAGTCACGGTGAACACGCCTAAGTTATGTGCAAATAATTTAGTTAAGCATTAGATGTACTAAGAGTACACAGTAAACTTGTACTCGTATAGACATATTCAAGCATTTATTATCTAAGTTTAAGATTTTAGTTGTGTTTCAAAGTGTTCCTGTGTTTTTGATTCAAATATTGTCTGTTATAATTCTAATATAGTTATAGTTCATCTGAAAATGTAATACAAAAATGGGTGTATTGTCTGGCAAAAAAATATTATTGTATCGTGTAACATATCGACAAAAAACAAGAGTATTTTATACTTCCAGATCACGACTTTATCGTAAATATGAAGGGTGTGCGCCTTCTGGCTTCTATTGCAAAAAGAGCGTTGCGATCTCCATAAAATATGCCTGGCAGTTCAAATGCCTACACCTAGTCAATAATACAGACTCGATATCGACTCCCTCTTACACGGCGGGAGTGAGCAGGAAAACACGCATCTCAAAAATGTATTTTTTTTTATTCTTTAGTATTTTATCAGAAAATTTCGCCAGATCTAAGATCTACTGGTATATAACATTTATTTAAATTGTGTTTTGAAACTACGATGATCTGAGTAAAGATTCTCATACAATATTATTAAATTCTATTCTTAAAAATGCTAGCTATTTATATGATTTCTTATTGTATTGTACAAATAAAAAGCGTCTCGATGGGCGTTCCTTTATTCCAAGTTATGATTACCATCACGTTTTGTAATTTCAAGAAAAAGTTTTTATGACCCTGAGCTTGAACAATGTCAGTTATTTCAGTCTTCTCACATTCATATGTAAACGGAAATTACGTTAGCTTTCAGAATTTTTCTTCTAAAACTCCATAGTCTTTCACAATCTTTATTTTTACATAGAAATAAGAGTATCTTTAGCAGAGTAAGTACAATCAAAAATAAAGCTACAAATCTGTCAATCTTTATTTCTTAGACCCAATAGTGTTGGTCACATTTCTATTCACTAGAAATCGTATAAAATAAACTTGGTTGGAAGAGCTTATTTAAACAGGGATGAGCACCAATTTTCAATTACTAAGATCAAAAAATTTGATCGAGTAAATCTGAGTGCAAACAATACAAAAATATTGAACCAATTACAACCTTCTGTTGTCCAAAATGAAGTGACGACGCGATAAATCGCGAGCCAGACACAATGCCGGCTTCCTTAACTTCTTGCCCGCGAGTAACGAGTTTTTAACTTTGTGGCAAAGCGAAAAATGTCTCTATCTCTTTTAGGTGAGGGTGCAGAATGGAGGCGGTAGCGGGTAAGAAACAAATTTACTGGATAAAATATGAAATTCTGAAACACAAAGAGTACTTACTTTTTTTGGAATTTTATAATAATTATATACAAGCACATCAGATTACTATCCTAGTAATCTGAGGTGCTTGTATATGAATAGAACCAAAAAAGTTCAAATTTAGGTTGAGCATAATATCTTCAATAGCCAGCAAAGGTTTGTGAGAGTTTTTGAAAAAGCTAAGTAAAAAGTCGTCATAAAAAAATGCATGATCTGCATTATACGAGTCATCAGAGCATTTTTTAAAGCTAAACATTAATTTTTTGCAAGAAAATTAAGATAAATCTGGCATATCATGCTGAAGTAAAACCCGTAAGCTTGTAAATTGGACCACTTCTTAAGGGTACCCCGAGAAAATTACAGAAGGCAAACGGCCCTACTTTCAATAAAACTGTCGTCTTTATTTAACAGGGCAAAAGTTATCTGAAGCCCCGACCCTACCGCTCTTGCTAAAAACACACCAGTATACCTAATACACCTATATTATACCTTCACTTATAGCTATATATTTTTACATAATGCGCATACATTTGCATTTAAAAATGGAAGCATAAAAATTTTATCTAGAAAGATCTTGCAGAAGCTTACACTTAGCTTAAAATGTTTGTGAAAAATATTTTGGACAATTTTGGAGGGAGTAAGTAAATTGCTTTAGAAAACTCAGTATACAAAAGTGACTCTTATTTTGCACTTTTTGATGTCTACATTTTTTGGCACAATTATTATGATACTAATCAAGGCTTCATAATTTATAACTACAGAAAATTTTCAACTGCATTTACTAGTTGAAATTTTTTAAAATTTTATCATTGTAGAGGTAGTTTAACATCAAAGGGGCCATCTGCTTGTTTCACTATTTAAAAAAAAACTGTAAAACATTGTGCATTCATTTCAAACAATAATTAATTCCCAAAGATCTTGACAAGGGATTTATCATATTTTAAAATTAAATACGAAAGAGATACAATTTTAATTTATGGGACAAATTGGTAAAGTTTGCTAAACACAAACCGCAATTTCACAGCCAACCGCACTAAAAAGATAATCAGAGTCACACAAAAGCAATTGCAATAAATCCGCTAATACACCGCACGTCATACTGCAAAGTTGCACTGTCTGTACATTTGCGCACTAAATGTTAGGTTCGCTGTCCACTACTGTCGCTGAAACTATATTAAATTATACTGTTTCCTATTGCTCCGTGCCATGCTCCGTGCTTATCGCGCTAAGTAATTTATTACGAGATATTTGTTAAGCACTCAAAAATCTCAACTTCGTTTTACCCTATCTACTATATAAAAATAAGTCGGGTGTTCCTCGCTGACGCTATAACTCCAGAACGCACGAACCTATTTCCACGGTTTTGCATTTGTTGGAAAGGTCTCGGGCTCCGTGAGGTTTATAGCAAAGAAAATTCAGGAAAAATTTCAACAGAAAAGCGGGAAAATGGAATTTTTAAAAGTCACACCCTAACGCGAGCAACGCCGCGGGAGACGGCTAGTTTTCTATAATTATTTTTGTCAATTGCTTGCATTTTCACACCGAATACGTTTTTCTTATCAAAAACCAGCCCCACTGTGACGTCTAATCTTATAATCTGGTTGATGGAAAAAAATCCCGAATTTGTAGAAAAAGTTGTACGAACAATGCCTACGTAGTTTATGTCAATTTTAGCTTGGCGTAAAATAGCATGTATCCGGTCAGCTTGTCACTACGATGTTAAAGTCCATGCGACCTCGTAGCAGCGTAGCATTGGCGTAGCAGCGTAGCACAGTACGTAGTGGGAAGTAAGCCTATCCGGTCGGCTTGTGTCACTACGTACAATTTATACCAGTCGTTTAGTTACCAAATATACGATTCGAACCAGTTCGGTTCGCCGTTCACTGCACTGATTTACTTTATTGCACGCAAGAGTGTAAGTACCGATGGATTTAGTTTTGATGCTGTGTGTAACTCGGGCTTTATTGTTCTTAGTTACCTTATTTATAGGCTAGGCCAGAGATTTCTTATCTAGTGATTTTGTATAAAAAAAATTGGTTTAATTATATACCGCTGTATATACACAGTGATTATCTATCATCTATAAAAATAGATTTGACAGGCGTCATGGCTCAGTCGGTAGTAGCTCTGCCTTCCGTGTTGTGGGTCGTGGGTTCGGTCCCCACCGAGAACAAACATTTGTGTGTTGTAAACATAGATGTTTGTTCTGTGTCCGGGTGTTTCTATGTATTATAAGTATGTATTTACAAAAAAAAAAGTATGTATGTATTCTATCAGCCATCTAGTTTCCATCGTACAAGCTTTGCTTAGTTTGGCACTAGAAGGCGTTGTGTTAAGTGTCCGTGAATATTTATTTTTTTATTTTTAGTTATAGATTACTCTTAAAATTATGAATATTTTGAATTGACACTAAGAATCCATAAAGAACTAATCCACTAAGAATTAGTTATCCATCGAAATACAGATAAGTTATTTCATAGTCCTTATTCTATTTTGCTTTCAACTTTAAATAATATCATTTTAAAAACAAACGTGTTACAGTAGGTACCTGTCTAATTAGAGCCGCGCTGCCATAAAATTCTCAACTGCTAAGTTTAATTCTCCCAGCAACCCGACGAGAATGAAAAATGTTGTTTTTCATTCTTGTCGCAAGGCAACAAACAAAAAGTTTAAAACTAAAACATTTTTATGTTCGCGCCGAAACATAAATGCTACAAAGTAATGAAAAGTAAAATTTTAACCTTCTGCGCGACGCTCCGGACTCCAGGGCTCAAATAAGGTAATATTTTTTAATTCACCTTTACGCTTTAACTTGTAAAATTTACATAACTTGACGTAAAATAAAGTACACATAAGTGAAATGAAATGGACTGATTTGCGAAGTATGGTAATAATGTCTTGTCATGTCTTAATAATAGGCTTTATTATAGGTCTGGGTATAGTAAAAAAAACTGATTATCTATACATCTATACATCTATACATCTATACATCTATACAAATATTATAAAGAGGAAAGGTTTGATTTTTTGTTTGTTTGTTTGTTTGTATGAATTGAATAGGCTCCGAAACTACTGGACCGATTAAAAAAATTCTTTTACCATTAGAATCCTACATTATCCCTGATGAACATAGGCTATATTTTATCCCGGAATTCCCACGGGAACGGGAATTACGCGGGTGAAACCGCGAGGCGCTGCTAGTCTGTTATATTTTGCAAGTTTGCACGATCTCATATTTTGTTAATGAAAAAATAATCTAGGAAACCAACATTTAAGCGGCGACACGCACGAGGATTTCCGTAACTTTCATCATTTTGACATATAAATGGAAGTGTTATTACGTGGAAGATACCCATATTTTTAAAGTCAGAATACAGCATTCTAGCTTCCACTATTTAACCTCATAAACAGATAACTCGGTTTAAACATCTTTATTCTCATTAAGGCGTATGAATAAGGCAGACCACCCTCTCGCTCGCAAATTTAAACATTTTTGAAGATATAATATAACTAAATGTAATTATGTGAAATTGCAGAGCTTCAGGGTCGAGAGAATAACAATGCAAAGGTTCAGTAAAAATATCACATTGATCCAAACAAGTTTTCTAACCAAAAAGTTTGCACTTTAATTTATCGCATTGGTATACATTTTTTGGTTAGAAAACTTGTTTGTATCAATGTGATATTTTTATTGAACCTTTGCATTGTTATTCTCTCGACCCTAAAGTTCTGCAATTTCACATTATTACATTTAATTACAATATAATCTTCAAAAATGTTGAAATGTGCGAGCGAGAGGGTTGTCTACATTTTACATACGCCTTAAGACAATTTGTCACTTACATGAGAGAACTTACGTAACTCAAACTCAATAACTAAGTATTCATGCCCCAGTATTAGCGTCACCTGAGTACTTCCCTGCAGAGCCTTTACAATAAAAACTTTCGGACTTCTCACCTAAGGCGTCGGAAATGTTCGGAATAACTCTGAATAATGTAAGGCGATGCTTTGTGCAATTTGCCCGTCTTGTTGCTTGTTTGCTCGTAAATATTGGCAGAAAGTTAACTTGCTGTGTTACAATAAATTCAAATTTTAACCAATGAAGGATATGGATAGAAGGTACAAACGAAATTTTACAGTTATAGTTAAAAAATTAAAAACACTTGAACTAAAAAAAGGATGTGGGTTTTGTCATAATAACTTTCTTTTTTACAATAATAGAAAAGAGGTAAAAATGTAAACAGTTTTTCAACTAACAAATTACTTTTATTTAAAAATCAAACATATTTTTGTTTAATTTTTCTCTTTTAGAAATAAGAAGAAAGAAAGTAATTATTTATTTGCGACACAAAATTTGCAATGTAGAATTAAATATTTGACAGGCGTCATGGCTCAGTCGGTAGTAGCTCTGCCTTCCGTGCTGTGGGTCGTGGGTTCATGTTTGCCACACAAACATTTGTGTGGCAAACATAGATGTTGGTTCTGTGTCTAGGTGTTTCTATGTATTATAAGTATGTATTTACAAAAAAAAAAAAAAATGTATGTATTCTATCAGCCATCCCATTTATTTATTTATATTTATATATATTTATATAAGCAATTACTTACTTAAAACTAAGACATTGCTATACTGAACTTGATCTTTTAAGTAGTGATCTCTACAAAACACAGTATTAAAAAATATGTTAGAAAGATAAAAACTCCTTTATAACCACTATCTTATACAAACTACCTACTATTCTTGTAAAACCTTATCGATATCTGCATAAATTGAACAAAGATACAAACAAATGCTGAACGCACCTTTGATACTAACTCGGGTCTAAGGTGAGCTAAACTTGCTCACGTAAAAATTGTTAAAACCGCCCAACTTTGCTACTTCGGGTATTAGTTTCTGTTTACAAGAAAAATAGTAAGTACACGTAGATATGAAACTCCTTAAAAAATTACAAAATGTCAAATTATGTGTTCTTTTTAGAAAATTTGACTTTCATCGCATGTGACAGTTTTAGGTGGCTATGACTAAGACGCAAAGAATTTTCAAACACCACAAACGATGACGATTACGTCATACTTTTTCTTTTCCGTGACGTCAAGTGCTTATTACGTCAAAGTTCATACAAAATTATGGAAAATAAAACAATAAAAAAAATAGAAAACTTTTCTCAGGACAAAGTAGTTTTAGTCGAAATCCGAAAGTTCTTGCTTAAAAGAAACGAGTTTCATTTTTTTAAAGTCACTTTCTGTGTACTTGTGTTGGGTTTTAGTTTCTGTTAAATATTAAAATGGCGGGGAATTGCTCAAGTTGCGTGCTCAACTTTGCGATGGATGTTAACGGGTTGACTTTAGATGTTAGCTTTCATCACTTCTTTATTTTTACCTTCTTTTAGACCATCTTAGACTTTGTCATCAAGAATATTGGATACTAATACATCTAAAGAGTGTCTAGCATGGTAGAAAATTGACCATGGGTTTTGTAACTACACCGAATGTGTCTAAAGGTGCATTTCCACTGCGAAATTGGGCGGTAAATCCAGCCCACTCATTTCTATAGTGGGCTCGCTAGATTTTTTTTTTCATCTAGCTCTCTCGTTGACCAGCCAGTGGGCTCGATGAGAATAATTTTAAGGAATCGATATGACTATAGTAGGTGCCAAATAACACCGCAATACAGGTCATTCGCCCACCTTCACCACGATGTCGCAAAGTTCAATTTATGTATGGCTAATTCTGTCGCTTTCCATACAAACCTGTCGCTAAGACGGTATCGCTCGAATCTCGTTAGTACTGTTTGTTTACCATACATAAATTGAATTTTGCGACATTGAGGTGAAGGTAGGTAAATGACCTGTATTGCGGTGTTATTTGGCACCTAGTAATAGTCAAAGTTAAAAGGTTAGTATATTTTCTTGGTAGCCTTTGCTGTGTACGAAAAGTGATAAGGTTAGTCGGCTGTAAAATTAAAATTAACAAATAAAATTCGATGATAGTGAAATAATAAGATTGGTCATTTACCTTACAACTCTGCGTCAGTGTATACGCGCCCTAAACCCGGTCTCGGCTTCAACTTTATCAATAAACCAAACAGCCCATAAAAGTGCCCAAAATACCCACAATCATGCAAATAATTTCCCAAGTAACATAAAACCCACAGAAAATTCAGGCCCACAATCAAATAGCGGAATTATTTGAAATGCTTCCCAAAGAGGGCGAATCCTCTACAAAGGAAGCTCTCGAAATGTAGAATAACAGCTGCTATCAGTAAACATGGAATATTATTAAGGCGTATAAAATTGTAATAAACGTGTACTAGATTTTTATGTGTTTGTAATAAAAGTTGCGCTTTTTTCACCGCCAGGAGACGTGGTGTCGTATTCTGAAAACTTTTACCTGAAATGTGCAAGAATATTTATTTATTAATTATTTTACCTAATACTACGTGAAAACTCGGGCCCATTACATTACTCACGAGAGGTCTGCGACAAGCTTGAAGCACTTGTAAAAAGTAACGTCTGGGTAGCAATAAAATCTCGAATAGTTTTTTCGTGGACTTCTCGACACAATTCTTTTAAACGTAGTAATACTATTGGAGTTCTCTCAATAGTATTTACTTGAACAGTTTTTATTAATTTCCGTACTAACTATTTTACAAGTGAAAACTTTTGAGGTACCTACCTAATACAAAGCTTCAACTATAGGCTTTCAGAAAAATAAAAAAAATTTGAAGTTCCAGAGTACGCGCATGGTGCGGCAAGAGACACCGGAAGCCGTGGCTGTATTCATCCAGAATTTCAATGTCCTATCTCGAAGGAAAGAGCCCATAAACATTGTCATAAATTTGTTGTTATTTGTGAATATTCTCTCCTTAGGCGTGGGATACACTGACGTGGTACGGTGCGATTCGGTCTCTTGTAAACATACCTCTTTATTCATATTCAACTGTCATTTTAGCGTGGTTTTAAAAAATGCTCTATCATTGTCACTTGCATGACAACGAAAAGAGATGACAACCGATTTAGCAATCATTTTAGTTAGCTGAGCTTTAGAAGAGCAATATGAATATATCCCTTACTGTGTATGCATTGCTAACCCGCAGAAATACATGAAAAGACCTGTCGTACGCCATTTTTTTAGTACAACACCGATTGCAAAAGCAATACTTTTGCAATCGGTGTTACGTAATTAAGAGATTCATTTGATTCTCTAGTAATATATACAAAGGAACGTTTTAGGACCAGTGATCCAGTGATCCATTGATTTGGAAGCACTTTAACAAAAGAGTTAGCATTTGTCTCGGATTTTTTGATTATTTGTCAGCTAGTTTCGTGACAGATTGACAGAATGTAATTTTTTTGTTACTTCTTAGTATTAGTACCTAGTACTTCTTGTCTAGAGACAAAATCGCACCGCACTTGTGTAAATGGCCTTTATCCGTGAGTAGTTCATTGCTGTCCATTAGAAGACAGTATTTTGTTTGATACGTGTTTTATTGCAGGTGCTTACGGGTGAAGTGGCGACGTTTTCAGAATAAATATTATCAATTTAATGAAATTGTGCGCATCGTATGCTCGTAATGAGTCATTAAAAATTCATTCCCCTTCAGTTCTGAGATGACGATAGATTAATTTTATTTTGAGTTATAAAGAAAGAAAGAAAGGAAATACATTTATTTTGGCACAACAAAAAGAAAACAAACAACATATATCCTGACATACTAATTAAAAAATAACTAGCTAGCTAAATAATTTATATTATTATTATTTCATGCAAAAAGACTTATTTGTTTGAGTGTGGATGTGCTCAGTATAAAATAATTATGTTGGGTATATTTTTTATCATTCATAATTATTTCGTCAAAAATGTAAGATATCCTTTTAAAATACAAACAACTACGAACACTTTTACTACATAATTAATTAAAATTAACATGATAGTTCTAAAAACGAGAGCAAACTCCATAAAAAGCGCGTCGCAGCTCGACCTTATTTCGCTCTGAAGTGCTGCATCTCTAGCCGAGCTTTCTACAAACCAGTCGGAGTTATTTAACAGCCGTAATTGATAAAAATACAGTGCAATCAAAAAGTCACAAACTATCCGTGTGGTTAGTGTCACAAAATAATTAATTTTAACAAGACGGCATAGAAGTAAAAATTTGTTATAAGTACACAAATTTTTCTTAACTTATTGACCGTCATTGATTGTTGAACGTGTATAGCCATTTTGAACTTCTATTCAACCGTATTTTACGACTTATTATTTGGCCAAACAAAACACAGTAAAGTCCTGACTCCTGACAGAAAAACAACATTTGGAGGATGTTTTGACAGATTGACGTCAACATCATTGTTGGTCGATATCTGATCACAGGAAACGACTCTTTTTATCATCTTTTCATAGTTTTCGAATGTCCCAGTGCCTTGATCACGAATAAATCTGAAAATCGCAAACGTATCGTAACGCTAGCGTATCCGAGATACACTGCGCGGTGACACTACAACCGTAGGCAGTCGAGCTGGCATTGACAAGCAATATAACTCGAATACTTTAGCGCGACTGTCAGATTTGTTCGTGATATAGGTACAGATGACATTTACTACAGAAAGCGTAAAAACTTTATTTAGTATAACAAACACGGCAGATACTTATCTACTAACCCTTTTACTTAGAATCTCCTATTATATTCTTTCAAAGTTAATCACTGTTTAGACTTAGTGCCACTGCTTAACACTAGATTCTGATGAGATAATGATCAAACGACAATATAGGTAATATTGTATAACAAAAAAAAAATTTTTTTTTTTTGAGAACCAACAGCTTTTACAATTAGAATAGGCAATGGTAAAACTTTGGAGAGCCAATTAGAGGTTCTCACGTATGACAGTGTTACTGCATATCAAAGAATCTATGCAGAAAACTATGGTAATAATAACTAATTAATGCAAACTAATGATAACAACGTAGTAATTAGGTAATTAAATCTAAATAAACACTTCAAGTAAAAAGGTCGTCAGTTATCCGCCATAAAGAACTCCCTGCTCAGCCGTGATCTCGCTGAGGAGGCGCTAGTGCAGAAAAGGTCCAAGTCGAATCTCTTGCTGAGTTTGTTCAGACTGTCACTTGCTCGCCATAGGTAGGAGTTTTAGTTAGCCTTTACAGACAAGGCTACCGTGTAAAATCAAGTGGGCCATCTGGTTGTTCCGTCACTTACAAAAAAAAAGTCAGTTAAAAGTGGACGCGTCTGCAGAAATAGCCGTTAAGTACTTAATCTAATATTCAAGTATCAGTCTGAGGGTTTTTAGACTTCTTGCATTTATAATGCACAGAGACAGAGACTAAAACTAGTTTAAAAGGGTTATGTAGAGTTTATTATTAATTTACCGAGTTTTTTTTGCACCTGAAGGCTTTTAAGCATACAAAAATATTTAATTTTACCTAAATATATAAGCTCTTTTGAAGCTGGCTGATAATCAACGCAAAGCCTAAACTATAATAAGTCTTACAGCTGAATACTCAAACGCCACTCAAACCCCACTCAATCTAAGTCCAGCTTAAATTATTGCCATCTCTTACAAATGAGTAATGTCAAACAGAGGCAGAGCAATCTTATGTGGTGCTCAAATTTGAATGACGTTTGAGTATTCGGCTGTTAGAGTTATGAAATTTGGGAGGTTCTCTACAAGGTATAAAGGTGCACTAAGAAATACATTTTGAAAAGTCACACTGTAAAGGGTCTAGAACGCGAGCAACGCCGACGACGACGGCTATATTATACAAATTATAGGCAAGCGTTTGATCACAATCTTAATTATTATCCTCTTAAATAATTGAACATAAAAGTAGAAAAATAAAATGTTTTCTCTAGCAATTTTTTTTGTAACTTAAAATAACCATTTAAAGTTGAACCGCTACTTTCGAGATATCTCGTGAAAACGACGCTGATATGCTTAATGGCTTCATAAATTAAAAGTTTACAAGTTAAGAGCTGTGAGAACGGGCGTTAAGTTTAAGATCTAAACAAGAAATAAACGCTAAGTGGGTCTTCAAGTTTATAAGCCTATTCCATCAGGCGCTGATAACGAAATCTGTTACTTTATTTATATATATAACTTTAACTAATAAACAGATTAAAATAAAATGAGCACATTATATTTATGATATAACCTAAGATTGTTTTTGAGAGGAAATAGATTTCTCTATACTTTTAGTGCACCACTTTCTCAGTTAGCGGAGATCTCCAGAAGAACCCAGTTAGGATGGGCCGCCTTCAGTAAGCTGGAAGACGTCTTAAAGTCACATATTCCTCAATGCTTGAAGACCGAAGTGTTCAACCAATATGTTCTGCCCATTCTCACCTACGTATCCGAGACATGGCCGCTCACAAAGGAACACATAAAATCCGAGTTACACAACGAGCAATGGAGCGGGCCATGCTCGGAATATCACTTCTAGACCACATACCCAATACCGAGATTCGACGTCGAACAAAGGTTGTGGACGTGGGTACGCGAATCGCGAAGCTGAAGTGGAGATGGGCAGGCAGGAAGGGAAGACGGAAGATGGACGAAGGCGGTCACAGAATGGTGGCCAAGGGATGCCCGTAGACCAAGAGGCAGACCACCCGCCCGATGGTCAAATGACATCGTAGAACTGGCTGGGAATCACTGGACAAGACTCGCAAGGGATCGGAAAGAATGGCGCAATACAGAGGAGGCCTATTATACTCAGCAGTGGGTGCAAACGGGCTGAAATGATGATGATGATACTTTTAGTATCTACAGAAGAATTAATTTATTCTTGATAAAAGTGTGGAAAGTTACATTCAAACTTTAGTACAATTTACACATTGCATTCGTTTTTTAAAATAATTTCATTTTCACATTACCAAAACACGAAAAAAATGATCATTTTCTAGAAAACCCTCAATTTGAACAAATATAAAACCAAGAGTTATCATAATCTCTGAACAAAGAAATGTTTGTCTGCTCTTACTTTCATTATTTATTATTGTTTGATATGCTGAAGCAGACTTATAAGAAAATTTATTTGTTTCTTTACATTACAAATTCCCGGTACAGTCAGCGAGTAAATCACGTGCGGCGGGAACACGTCGCGGACTGTACCGATGGAATTAAATTTTCAGAAGCGTGCGTGAGCCGTCGCTGGTTTGTGGAGACAGTCTCGCAAGGGAATTTATTTTTTATTTTGTAACAAATATGTATAAATACTTGCTAAAATATCTACAAAACCCTTACTCTATTATTAATAAACTTCATGGAAGCTTGGAATATTAGAGGTTAAATCTGCTTGTTAACGCAAGCAGGGTTAAATAATAGTTAGATGGCCGAATACTCAAACCCCACTCAATTTAAGTTCCGCTTAAATTATTGCCATCTCTTACAAATGAGTAATGTCAAACAGAGGCAGAGCAATTTTAAGTGGTGCTCTAATTTAAATGACTTTTGAGTATTCCAGCCTAAGGCTGATAAAAATATATCCATCAAAAACCAAGACAGAATATTTTAATCAAACTATAGCATTCACCGTTGATAAAATCCGGCCTACTCACGCAAAGACAAAACTAGTGTCGTAATTTTGAATATTTTTGTAGCAACACTACTTTGTGTAAAACCAATAAGTTGGCCGGTAATAATATGTATTTAATTTTGTCTAAGTAATAAATAATCATTTGAGAATTTATCGTAAATAATTTGGTAATTTAATTGATATTGCAATTTTAGGGAAAAGCAGAATAAAGTCATGAATATAACTGATAAGTGGTGGTAGATGGCGCTAGTGGGGATACTGCTTTTACCCTAGGTTTAGTCATGAGGAAGGTCGCCAGTTGGTTGTTGATAGCCGAGTTGAGAACAAGACAAGTGTTAAAAGAAGTCAATGTATTGGGGTTCCTTAATAAAGCGAGAATTATCCTGGCGTTTCATTACACTAGGTAGATTAGATAGGTATCCTAAATAGTTTTGACACATTTTTATGTCCCGTATCTAATGCCTCGATAGCATTATAAAGATCACAGCAAATCAGTTGATCAGAAGCTCAAAACAGTTACTGAAAATCAATGAGGAGTTTTTATATCAGTGAACTTTCATGCTGAAAAATGATGATGATTATCATGATTGTTATTCAAAATCTTGAGAAATACTTCAACAATATAGTGCAAGTGAACTTCAATATTTTATCTCTCACCCTAGTTTATTGTAGCTTTTTTAACCATTGTATCTTTATTTTCTTCCAAAATACTTTTTAAATTCCATAATGTTACCTGCATTAGCTGTGGTTGCCTTTAGTAGATAGGAACCAGCCGTGATAATAATAATAATAATAATAAATATTCACGGACATTTAACACAACTCCTTCTAGTCCCAAACTAAGCAAAGCTTGTACTATGGGAACAAGATGGCTGATAGAATACATAATATATATATATTTTTTGTAAATACATACTTATCACACAGACACAGAACAAACATCTATGTTTGCCACACAAATGTTTGTTTTCGGTGGGGATCGAATCCACGACCGACAGCACGGAAGGCAGAGCTACTACCGACTGAGCCATGAAGCCTGTCATAATAGTTTAGTTTCAAATTATGTGGATTATTCTTTGGCAATCCTAATAAATAAATAAATAAGTACAACCTGATAATATAAAGTTCAGAGGAGCAGGAGTGTGTTCAAACGCAGGTTATTCAAAGAACACTAAACCTAAACCTATCTATAGTAATACCACAGATTATATAATACTATAGTAATACCTACCTACAGTACTGCTATATAATTTCCTCGTTAGATATAATACCTTGCAATATGTACGTACAGTGCACAGTGAGGCTTCGCATAGATTAGTGAGCGTCTGCAATACGCTTTGTGTGCGCTCTCAGATAACAGGGGATTGTGCACGGTACGGCTGAGGGTATTGTGTTCTACGTATTTCTACGTGATCTGTAATCTACTGAGAATCTGAACATACACCTAAATAAAATCTTGATAATTGATATAATCAAAGCACATAAAATAATTATTATTTGTATTAAATTTTTCATGACACTGGCAAGGAGGGAAGACGGAGATGGACGAAGACGGTCACATACTGGTGGGCAAGCTATGCTCGTAGACCAAGAGGCCGACTACCCGCCTGATGGTCAAAGACATCGTAGAACGAGCTGGCAATCACTGGAAAAGACTTGCAAGGTACCGGAAAGAATGGCGTAATAAAAAGGAGGCTTATACTCAGCAGTGGGTGCAAACGGGCTGTTTACGTTTATTACAGTTAGAACTTAGTGTCATAGTATCTTTACTCTTAGATAAGTAGAGTTACTCAAAACGTCTTGATTTACAAATTCTTTGGCCTGGGTGAGAATCGAACTCACAACGTACTGCTTGAAACGGTAGAGCACCTATGAGCTGTGCGGCTAGTCATAAAAATGTTGTCGCTACCTACCTACATAATTATGCAATATTTATTTGACTTTCTAACAAGTAACGCCATCTATAAGAACTTTTTTGAACCAAATTCAGATCGGCACATACCAAAACTCGTGCTGAAACTATTGTCTTTCAGCTTTTAATGAGTATAAACCACACAAAGGCGCCCTCTTTTAGAAGCATAGCAAACTATAAACATTTGCTTCAAGAACCTACTTTATCACGTTGTAAAATTTAAAAAGTTTTAATGTTAGTGGTTCTACGTATATTTGTGGGAAGTTACTTTTACGCAAAGATAGATGGCGCTAGTAAGAGTAGAGTTCTTTCTAGGTAGTCTTAGTGAACGACAGTGATACGCACAGGTTCCCTCTATGAGAATCTACATGTACCTACTTCAAGTATTTTTGGTCAAGAATTTTTAACGCTACTTCGTAATTTTCTTTCTCACTTCCGAATTGTTTTATTATGAAAACAGATGGCGCTAGTACCATCTTTCTAAATGACAATGACAACCTTTTGGTAGGTACATAAATTACCTGCCTAGTTTAGTTACTTATCTAGAATTGTATATTATGATTTATTTTACCAAATACTTTTTTTCTCAAACATGCTTGGAAATTAAAGTATTATTTTGACAACATTCTTCGAGATAAATCGAAAATGCAGTACTGGCCAAACACATGCGAGCAGCGGCCGGCAATAAATGTATGAAAAACATTTATTGCCGGCCGCTGCTTAATACTTTCAATAAAATACTTTCACTTAATCCACACATTTTCAAATAAACCCTATTTTAGGTGATACGGTTTTTGACAGACGGACGGACGGACAAAGTTGCACCGCACCATATTAAGGGTTTCGAAACCCTAGGGGATCGAAACCCTAAAAACTACCTACAGGTCACACCATTGACTTACTTTATACCTACCTACGGCGTACGGTAGATATAAACTCAAAATATTCTATCAGTATTTTAACTCATTCATAAAACCGGCTAATGCAATATCTAAAAGCTCCCAAGATACTCGTACCTTTCAGAAAATGTTCAACATTTTCAGGAAATCTCAGCGTCCAAATTAGTATGCTCCCTACTTTTGTGATCTAATTACATGGCTTAAGGAAGAGATATTTTAAAGGAGGCACTGCCGTCGTGTTTTTGAGAAAATTTCATCTACGTTGCTTGAATAATAAAATCATAGGGGTATGTCACACTATCAATAATATCACGCGATATCAAATCAAATCAAACTATATTAATTTAACTTTTTTTATGAATTAATAAAATACTGTCTAGTATTCGTCATAGTCATTAATGTTTGTCAGTTGTAGTTACGATACGTTTGCAATTGTCACATTTATTCGTAGTCTGAGTTTTGTTTTATTGATGGAAACGCATATCGAGAAGCGACTTGCGAGATATTTTGTATGAAAATCTGATAAGCGCTTCTAGCGGGAGATTTGCAAACTATTTTTCTGCGTACAGAGCTGCAAGTTTCTCAATTCTCACATGCCACAAATCAACGTAAAAAAACCCAGACTACGGGCTCTGATAGTTAAAATACGTAATCCATAACACGATACTAAGATTATGATCCAGTAGCAACAGTGTAACTCACACCATTGACCTATTTAGTAGCACCCTAATAGCGCGATCACACTATGCCGAAGTGGGCAGGAACTTGGACAGGGAAGTGGCGTGAACACGAACATGCCGCTGTCCCGTCTCCCTGCCCAAGTTCATGCCCTAGCACCGTGAGAATAAAGGCGATGTTGCTGCGGCCATCATTCCGGAATTAATCGCGGCATGAATGCCACGATTAATTCCGGAATGATGCCCACTTCCCTGCCCAAGTCCCTGCCCACTTCGGCATAGTGTGATCGCGCTATAAGAGAGTTCTGTTTTGCATTCACACAGTATTTTTTTATACAAGTAATTATATGTTTTAGGCGTGCTTTTAACACTCAAAATAGACATTATGAAAGGGCCTTGAGAACGACTTGTTACTGCTAGCACGTGCTACAAGCTCTAACGTGTTAAGTGAGCCTATTTTTATTAATAAGACCCAACAATTTTATTAAGGTATAGGTTTTAATCTTGACTAAAATAGAGAAATAATTCCCTTAGTCAAATCTTCTTATTATATTATTTAAATCCTACAAATATTATAAACGCAAAAGTTTGTAAGGATGGATGGATGGAAGCTGACTAATAATCAACACTATAAGTCCTAGAGGTATGAAATTTGGAGGGTAGTATCCTTATAGTATAGGGGTGCACTGACTCTAATGGGTCTAAAACGCGAGCAACGCCGCGGGTGACGGCTAGTGTATTATATATCTTTAGGATTTGTTAATACACAAAGTTTTACGACCGACTGTTGTTTGCTCGATTATTGAATAAATAAATTATTTAGATATGCCCAATTAGGTAGATACCATCTAATTTACCTAGGTTGCCTAGGTATTTATCTAACTTACCTTTCAGATTCAGAGATTAAGGTTCAAGATAAAACATTCCTGAATATCAAAGAAAATTCTAGTTGAAGTACAAGCAATAAACTACTGAAAAATTCCCCGAAAATCTTCTAGATAAACCGCGAGCACTTCAAAAATATCCAAAAAAATGCCTTCTTATTAATTTTATTGAAACTGCTGGCTTGAAACTAAATCTAACGTAAGCTAATTATTACAACACAGCTGATGCTATGGAATATTTTTTTTTTGTTCAAACATTTTGGGAATTCTTAAAAAACAGTACCTACCTAGACTAGACCGCTCTACAGAGCATGCGCGCAAACAACTTGAGAAAACTACATACAAAATTATACCTATCAAAATCATAACCCTCATTTTTACTTCGCCGCATTCGAGTAATAAGTTCTCGATTGTATCCCAAATATTTCCATAGGTTGTACCTAAGTTTCTAGCTCAAGATCATAGAAGGTTATTCATGAGTTATTTTAATAAAAGCGTGGGTATCTATTGATACTGATAAATTATGTTAGATCCTATTCACTTCTACGACACGATACTCACACGATAATATAAAAAATAGGTATTATCAGATATCAAGATCTATAAACATAACATAATAGTAGGCTTTTTCATTCTGGATAGTAGTGGTAGTAGGTACATTAAGCATAAGCATAGGTAAGTAAGTACTTGGTGTAAATTGAAAAACATTTTCGATATAGTTTGATACTCTTATTTACTTTAGAGTTGGTTACAAAGAAAGAAAAATCCTCTTAATGAGTGAACTTGTACCTCACTACAGAAGGATTTTTTTCCACGTTGCTGTCTCGAAGTACCGTAAATACTTTATTGGCATTCCACTTCTTTGGTACAACTTTCTTCTGTTTAGCAGTAGCATCTTTTAGCTGCTCGATTATGTTCTTTATAACAGTAACAATAAGGTCGAAAAGGAACCAGATTATTTCAATTACACTTATTATCGAGCCACCAAGGCATAGTCCGAAAATTCCACCAAGATTTGCTGGAACAAAAAAGTTTGTTACGTAAATTGCTACATCCATCTTACCTTCAAACGTCTATGTATCGACTACCAATATCAAGAATTACTTGTTTTCTTCATTTTCAGTATAGAATAGCACTTGTAAGTATAAGCATTGGACATAAATGAGTGTAAGAAGTGTAGAGTCAGAGCTGACAAATGACAAAAGTGAGTGGAAGTAGAAAACATCTTGTGCCGCCCTTGAGATAAGGGCAGGAAAATAAATGATGGTTTCAGTATAGGAGTTTTAGGTTTACAAACTCAAGACATCTTCCAGCTGGATAAACTCCTCAATTTGCAGGATGAAGAACAATCCCTACTTCATCCAATTTCCAGCTTGTCAATAAAACCTTACCAAGCATTTGATCCCAAGTGTACAGCACCTCTCGTCTGTACTTCATACATGTCGTTGCACTGTAGTGTACAACCACTTGGCTCTTTGAATTAATGCCTCTGTAAAAAGTAAAACCCACATCACATCATTATAAGTCCTCATTTATATGGGTTTTCATTGGGCTGTCTGTAATTTTCTGAATTAAATTAGAGATATTACAGAATTCGGTTGCCTGGAAGAAATCGCTTCCATCAATAAGGCCGCCCATTGTACTATGAGGTGAGTAATCAGCTTCATTCGCTTGATGCATATCGCAATGACGTGCGTCTACATACGAATGACAAAGTAGCGTTCTTTGTGACAAAATATGTAAGGAGCTAAATAAATGGCGTCCAAGAACCAGTTACAATGATAGCACAGAACCGTGAGGAGTGGCACAGACAGAGAGAGACCTATACCCAACAGTGGGTGAAGTCGGGCTGTAGATGATGGTGATGAAGTGCCAAATACGTAATTATGTAGACAGAGTATATTACTCAGTTATAAGTTAGAATGGACTTACGTAAAAAGCCTCTGATTTCTTATAAACTCGACCTCCGTCTCATACTGTACGTAGTCGCATTTCTGATAACATTCGTTTTGAGCCATGATGACGCGGATATCGGCTTGTACTTTGTCTGTAAAGAATGTTATTTTTCAACAATTTTTATACAAAGACTTAAAGCTGAAAGCTTTGTATGACTAGTGGTAGTGGGCGTCTATTCGTATCCAGGCAACTTTTGTGACGCAGTTTGGTAACTGGCTGTAAGCTTGTCTTGGAGCGTAGGTGTCTTCATCAGTAACTTATAAGGGAATAATATTTTAGGATAATTATTTTCAAAAATATCATTGGGATTTTGTTAGGTGGTCACAAAAGTCACAAAATGGCAGCCTTTTTGACTTTGAGGCCCCTATGCTAATTTACTGTTCAAGCACTGATCCAAGTTTAAGCATAGATTTTTATATGAGAATCTCTACATAAATCTATGTTTGAGTAAAGATTTCTGCATCGGTATAAGGGCCTTAGACGCTTTCAAGACTACGCCAATCTCATTCGATAAATTATCTGAATTATGTTTCTCACGTGTTTGAGAGTAGTGCGTACGTGCTCTTCGAAACAAGTTTGGTTGGTTGTACACTTTGCAAGAAGTCTTTTTAGTCAACCCCAGAACATACAAGTGACAAGGGATGAGTGATTACAAGTTTGTTAATTATCTTACCTAGGTTTTGATAGGTGCAGAGTAGTCTATCCCATGAACATGTAGGGAGGGGTTCAGCGCCTAAATCGTGAGCTGAAATACAAAATAACTGTGAGTGAAGATTACAGTCGTAAGCCAATAAGCTGACCTACCAAACTGTGAGGGTTATTATAGTACCAATACACGATATCAGGTACCATTGAGAATGTAATAAAATGGCCGACTTGTTGGGTACAAAAAGTCTCATTTATCCTTAATATTAATACCTAGTTCTAATATATTTTTCGTAAATCTGTATTGATTGAAATAATAAAGTTAGTTACCCCATGGAAAGAAAAACTAGAGTAACTTTACTACTATTTTTGTCGTGCTGAGAAAATATTCACTAAATGGTATTTTGTTTTGATATTTACTAGAAATAAAGTTAGACACGAGTGAAGCCGCATATAGAAGCTTGTATTGAACCAAAAATGAACTTACCAAACCAATTAGTAGATGAGTTTTAACAGAAAACTACGTTTAGGTTAGATATGTTTTTTTTTAGTTATACTTATACTCTAACTAGCTATCGCCCGCCGCTTTGCTCGCGTGCAACCCTTATCACTAAGGGGTATGAAAAATAGATGTTGGCCGATTCTCAGACCTACTCAATATGCCCACAAAATTTCATGAGAATCGGTCAAGCCGTTTCGGAGGAGTACGGGAACGAACATTGTGACACGAGAATTTTATATATAAGAAGAAGAAGATTATATTACGATCTAGCCACGACGCATGCTAATTAGTAATTTTACATTGACATAAACTTTTAGCATATAAACTAATCTAAGAATGTGTCCATTGGCACTTTTCTTATTGTCTCTAGTTACTCAAAGCGAAGACACTTTGTTGTTGTGTTCTTATTAGGTGGCACTAGTTTGCACTCACGCTACATATCACTGTTTAGTTCACATTACACTAGCTCTAAAAGTTTTTGCCTTTTGGTAGGTATGTTTGATTCATTTAAATGTCTAAACCACCAAAATTCCACTGTAATCCTTATACGAGATAACGTAAAGGTTTTGGTAAAGAAAATGGATTGATACGTTTTATGGGACCCTATCACAATAAAAAGCTTTCTAAACGACTCCAATGTCTGAATGTCGTAACAAATGGGCACATATTAAGACACGTAGAGGAAAATGGAACCCTAGCTACAAATCAACCGTGTTACTGGTTTTAAATTTTCTCGTCGTTATACAAGGTGTAACATAAGTCCGAAGGGGGCGTAATCAGACCGACCACCTGAGTGCTTGGACATGAGCAAAGGATCAATACATCGTAATTGAAATTTTCATAGAAAAGTACAACTTTTATTATTTTAGAAATTTGCGACAACCCTTAGTGTTTGTTTACTAGTTGCTTAAGCCCGTACACTCGCATGCACACGTAGGTACCCTCCTACGGCGTCATACGCACACGCTAGCTGTTTGTAGGTAGGTACCTTTTAAGTAAAAGTTACGAGCTTATTTCATGAATGAAAAACTTCGAAATCTCAAAAGTCGTAAAACAAACACTGTTCGCTATGATCTGCAAAATACCCCCCTTTCGGACTTATAGAGTATTTATGTTACACCGTGTATAACACAGCCCCCGTATCACAAGCTCTGAACTGCGTCCGCTGCCCAGCATAATGTCAAGTGACGTGGCTACAGATATACGAAAACAAGAAGCTTTTGACTGTAAAAAACGCGCTGAAACGCGCTAATACCACTATTTAGTCGCAGAATACCTATGATTTAGTATGAAAACAGTTCAGAAACAGTTATCCTACCTAAACAAGAACGTAGTTAGAATGCTTACAATAATCAAATCCTAATGTTGTTGTTTTAACTATTTCGAAAACAAAATTGATAGATTAAAAACAGACATACAACGAAACAACTGGGGCCTTATTCACTATGAGCAATACAAGCGCGTTACGCAGCACGACAAGACAGCGGCGTGAAATCGCCCTATGCCTATGCCGTATTTCCTATGCCATAAATGTCATTCCTTACGGTGACGTCATACGGTTACGGCAAGGAATCTCCTAAGTCATACAAAATAATGCCCCTGATATGGTTTGGATTGAGCGCCCGCACAGCGAAATTCATAGTGAGAGAGTTTTTATGAAGATAACTAACGTGTATTGTATTAAAACTTGTATTAATATACTGTGATTATACTAGAGGTAATATTGCTCATTTAGATGCGTAGAATGCTAAATTGCGATAGCTATTTTAGTGTACATAATATGCCTTTTTGAAATAAAACGGGATGGTGTGCAGTCAGACAAAGCCGTAGGCCTTAGGAGTGTAAAAATTCTTTTTTGAACTCAAAGAATATTTTATCAAACAGAAAGTAAATAATTTATTTCCAGTGAAAATGCTCTAAAAATGTAAAGATCTTGCTCTGATTAGATAATCTGTAGTCTCGTCTTATTTATTTGTCGTTTAGGCACGTTTCCAGTACACCTGCTCCTTAAGGCAGGTAATTTCTTTCAATGAAGTATTCATATTCATATCATTTATTGCAATTACACTCGAGAGCAATGATTCCGGGTCACTTAAAGAATGTTAAAAATCTCGGAAACTAAAAATGATAGGTTAATGCAATAAATTGTATTTAATAGACAATGTAATACTCCTTAAATGAAAGTAAAAAAATATGAGTCACCATACATTTTATTAACACAAAATTACATAAAGAAAAAAACTGCTGATCTCTCCTTAAAACAAAAATAGGAAACATGAAATTTTTGAACTTTATTACGATTTGACTTGAATTTTAATACTTCGTATTGCCTCCTCGTGCTTCCATTACTGCGTTTACGCGGTTTGGCATGCTGTACACCAAGTTCCTTATACGATTTTGGGGAATATTCTCCCATTCCTCTGTGAGAGCAATTTTGAGCTCACGAAGCGTGATTGGGGGAGGGTTTCGTTGTTTTACGCATCTGCCTAGCTCGTCCCAAGCATGCTCGATCGGGTTGATATCCGGGCTGCGCTCTGGCCACTCCATACGAGTAATGTTCATCTCTTGAAGGTAGTCATTCACAATCCTACCTGTATGAGGTCGGGCATTGTCATGCATAAATATAGCATCCTCACCTAAATTGACCATAAATGGACCAACATGATCATTGAGGATTTCTTCCACATATCTTACGCTAGTTAAAGAGCCGTTTTCTATGATCACCAGCTCTGTGCGACTTTCAGAAGAAATTCCGGCCCACACAAGTACAGACCCACCACCGTAGGCTACTTTTTCTTCGATGCATGCTTGCTTGAATCTTTCCCCTGGTCTTCGATACACTCTGTGTCTTCCATCGTGCTTGTAGAGCATAAATTTTGATTCGTCGGAGAACATAACTTTTGACCAATCTTCAATACTCCAATTTACGTGGCTCTGGGCATATCTTAGTCTTGAAATACGATGCCCACGCTCCAGTTTAGGGCCGTTTGCAGGTCTAAGGGGTTTTAAGTTAGATTCAGCAAGCCGACGTCTTACTGTCCATGCACTTGGGTTACTTCCTCCGAGGCGTCGAAACTGATTTGTGAGTTCAGTTCCTGTGAGAAAGCGATTTCGAAGCATGGTGTTCACCAAGTATCGGTCTTCTCGTGCTGTGGTACACCTGGTTCTGCCCGTTCCTGGTCTGCGTAGGTTAGAACCAGTTTCTTCGTAACGTCGGAGAACTCTTTGTACTGTTGACAGCGACACACCGACAGTCCTGGCTGTATCGCGCTGACTCCGGCCGGTTTCCAGCATTGTAAGTATTCTGGTGCATTCTCCAGGCGTAAGCGACATAATTTCAGCTTGAATAATGAATATAGAGCACTATCAACATGGTTTATATACCCACATAAATGACAGATTACAAACAAAAGCAAAACCAAATGCTGTAATTTCGTAGTTCCATTTTCGAAAGTGGCCCTTTTTCAAATTTGATTTTTTTAAGATATAACTTTACAATAACTAAGAAGTTTTAATACCTTCATTTAAGGAGTATTACATTGTCTATTAAATACAATTTATTGCATTAACCTATCATTTTTAGTTTCCGAGATTTTTAACATTCTTTAAGTGACCCGGAATCATTGCTCTCGCGTGTATTATGTTACATGGTGAGGTCTTAAGGATTAAAATAGTAGTGCATAATAGCCCTTAAGCTTAGGGCATAGCAATATTTGGAGTGGAAGCGGGCCGTAATTTGAGTGAAGTTAAAATTAAAAGCTAATTGTTTGTGTTCATTTCAATTAAGTTATAACGCAGGCAGTTCATCATTGAAAAAGTCATTTAAATTTATGTACCTATGTTTTACATTACAAGGATTATTTAGAACCATCTTGTACTCATATATTACTAAGTAAACGCCTACTACCTACCTTATCTGACAAATACCCTTACTAATTTTTATTTTTTGGTTTTGAAAGGCGATGGTATCCGCGACACAGTTTAACACTTCAGCAGATATCATCGTTCCACCTATTTTGTGAACTACACTGGTTTCCTGTATAAACTTTATTGAAGTGAAAACTTCTTTAGCTTCGTTGTGATTTGAAAGTCTTTTTGAAGGTATCACTTCTACCACGTGTGAATTACACACATGTTTTTTTTATTATTAAGTGACACTAAGTGCTATTTTCTTGCAATCAAACAAAAAAAAAGGTCTAGAAGAACGAGCAAGACGGTTTGATTCATAAAAATTTTTGTATCATCTACCTACTTAATCTTTATAATGCATTTTTTTTTCCTTGAACCTTCAATGGATTACTTATATTTTTTGTAAGCATTAGGTTTGTCAATTAAAAACGTTCGCCATGTGGTAATAGCCAGCATTGACAATGCAGCCAGTGTCTTAGGCACGGTTCTGATTGCTAGTGATTTGGACCAGTTGAGGTATCTACAAATCGTTTGCAACTGTTTGTAGATAGCCCAACTGGTCCAAATTTGTATTCATTCTGGTTTCATGTGTATTTTGTAAATATTGTAAATACTATATTAGTCTTCATTTTCTTTATGAATAAAGTTCTTGTAGTTCTTGTAGTAAATATAATGTAAATAATTCAATTTATTTCCAAAAATACGAATTATTATTTAGATACAATACAATTTAAAAGTTTATCTAAGCTCAATTTAAAATGAAAGCAATTTTCGTTCAAGTAAATAGTCCCGCAGTAAAAGCTTCAGAAAGAGCCTTAATTATGCCACAGATTATATAATACTATACATTATGCGAAAAGATTGAAAAAGATCGTAAGAGATGATCAAAATGATAATTCTCTTAATAAAATCTAATACAAATGCCAAACCCCCAGACAGAAAATAAGTCACACACAACACGACATCGACTTTTATGACAACCCAATAATATTTTGACTAGATTTAATTATGTAAGAGAATTATCCTCTTTCTTGAGAAGTAAATTGATAAGGTCCTTTGAGGCCAAAAAATAATTAAGCAGCACCCGCGCCCGGCTTCAATCGCGTGGGGATAAAAAGTAAAGTCTGACAACAGTAAGTCTGCAGAACATAAAGTGGAAGAATTTGAAAAGCTATAGTTGAACACACCATCTGTATATACTGTAAAATCGATTTGACATTTATCACTCTATCCTCATCAATCTCTATCAATCTCTATCTCACCATCTATCTAATAATTTTTGCTAAGTAAATAAATATTACTCGTATGACATTGATTTTGTTCCTATGACAAGTAAAAAGGCTGGGTGGTAGGACTTTTTCATACCTATCATACACTTACGCCCGAATACTCAAACGCTACTTACTCAGACCAATGAGTAACGTCAAACAAGGGCAGGAGAGTGACGTTTCAGTATTCGGCAGAAACATATCTCACTACCTAATATATCATTTTTAATTAAGTGTAATATTTACCGGTATATCCAAAAGGAAGACATTTGCAATGACCAACTACTTTTTTCAATACATGTCTCGCTATGCATTCTTGATACGATTTTGCACCAGAGTCCTTTAAAATAAACAAAATTAAATGCAGGTAGGATAACTTGGAAACGACTCCAGTTATTTTTAACTGCCTTCAAAAAAAAGAGGAGGTTTTCAACTAAGTTGTATATATTTTTTACTTCCAGATTGGTCCCATAATTTTTTATCGATATTGATCAAAAACAATATGGGACTACTCAGAAAAGCAAAATACGCAATGTCGTGTACGTGGGTGACCCAAACTACTCAAACAATTTTGATAAAAAAAAAATATAGGACCAATCTATACTCTTTCAGATGAAAAAGATTTTTTCAAATCGGTTTATAAATGACGGAGTTATGAGGTAACAAACATTAAAAATAATTATACAACCGAGTTGAGAACCTCCCCCTTTTTAGAAGTTGTTTAATGAACGAATGAATTAATGTAAAAGCGTCGCTCTCCGCCGTCATCATGTTCGTGTCATTGACACTGTGAAAACATTCTTACCGACTCCAAGATGCATTGCCTCTTATCCATGCTCAAAGCCTTCACATAGCTGGAGGAGTCAATGGCCCACAGGTACACATTGACGTCGAAGTAGGTAGCCGACGACAGTACTATCGCGTTGTTGATGAATGTTATTCGCTCCAGCTCGTCAAATATGTACAACTGTGAAGTCAATAGCGAGTTGCTCGCTTTAAGGCGTATGTATAAGGCAGACAACCCTCTCGCTCGCACATTTCAACATTTTTGATGATATAATATAACTAAATGTGATTATGTGAAATTGATCCAAACAAATTTTCCAACCAAAAAAGTTATTAAATTTTTTGGTTACAAAACTTGTTTGGATCAATGTGATATTTTACTGAACCTCTGCATTGTTATTCTCTCAACCCTGAAGGTCTGCTATTTCACATTTACATTTAGTTATATTATATCTTCAAAGATGATGAAATGTGCGAGCGAGAGGGTTTTCTGCCTTATACATACGCCTTATACTTAGTAGATTATGCATTAAGGGGATAAAGCAGTGTATTACGTCTCGGGCGATATTTTGAACCCCAAGGACGAGGGATCCTAGGGTTAACTCACGAGCGAAGCGAGGGAGTTACTAGAATCCCGAGGCCGAAGGGTTCAAAAACGCCCGAGACAAATACACTGCTTTATCCCCAAAATGCATACTCTACTTTATATAAACACTGCGAGGCAATAAAACATAATACAATTAAAAAGAAAGTACTTACTTTATTAATTTTACAATAATGAAAGAAGACAAATATAGAAAATTAAAAGTAAAAGTTAATGTTAGAGACGTTGGACCAATTGTGAAAAGACAAAGTTATATTATTGTTGAAATCGTTGTAGGTTCTCAAATACGCTTCCTTAGATCTTTCAGGAAGCAAGTTTCCAATGATATCAGTTGCTTCAGATTGTATGCATTCCGGTATCACATCACTTTCGTCACTGTCAGTTGAAATTTTTGTTAAAATATGCTATTTTGTTACAAAATAACACAAAGATTTGCAGTTTAGCGCCTTTTCGTTCTATTTGTTTTTTTTATTTGCTCTATGAAAAGTTTTCATTCTTATTTTGAATAAATTCTTCTTGGTGTAGGGCTCTATGAAAAGTTTATATTCTAATTTTGACGTTTGGTCATGGATTGCAAGGAGCTCGTATATTCAATGTTGATTGCATTCCAAATTCAAATGTCATAATTCCCTAGGGGATTATGAAATTCAGTACATTTATAATGACCCGGCTAGACCATAGGACACAAATGACTTGCTTTAAGTTGAGTTTGCATGACACATAATATGCCATTGACGAGCAGGTGTTATATAAAGTTTCTTTTACAGAGAAAATAAGTGAATAAATATGAAATGACGCTTGAGGTAAGTGTCATTTTATATTACTTTTTATCATAAATAAGCATAGTTTTTTTTCGATTTTGTAATATTTATACTTGTATCCTAGTTTTTGAAGGTTTTATTTTTACAAGCATCTTATCAAAGTACACAGGAGAGTTTTTTATCTGTGATATTTTTTTTCATATCGTTTTACCTTCGTGAAACTCAGTCTCATTAAAAAGTAGCTCGAATTCTATCTCCTTCTTGCCACAAAGCCATCAAATAACATGCAGGTGCGAATTTTATTGATAAAAAATATAAACCTATTGTTGACAGAGTCATGATTGACAGAGTCACGTGGCGAAACAACAGACGACAACACGTCATCGCTTCTTTATAAGCGAGTGCAGGCGCGCACCAGCTCTCTTGACAGCTTGACATTGGACGAGAAAACATCTCGAAAGAATTTCATTGTAGAAGACATTATTTTGTTTGAAGGGCACGTGAGCTATCTTTCTTGTGGAATAGGTTGATCGATTCAAGTGGAATTCAGTTCAGTGTGATAAATAGAGATCCGTTTCGTTCTGGTCATAATTTTGTTTTATAAGAGTTTGGTGATGTAAAATAAATTGATGTTGAATGTTCCTTTCATTTTCTTAAACCACTCCTGATCCTAAGACCTTCCTAAGATCAGAAGTGGGATGAGCAACCACAAATTTGGCCCACAAAATACAAACCAGAACGGAACCGGTATACCCGGACGTCAAACAAAAAGAAAATCGTTTTTGCTCTAGATTGTTCTTGTGTGGTGTGAGATCACGTAAGTACGTTTTTGACTGTCTCTTTTGTATAAAGACGCGAAGTATGTCGCGTAGTCGGTCAAGACGTCGCTCGAAGGATAGCTCTCGTGTTCGGGTGCGATACCGCTCGCGGGTTTTGTCTTGTATGAGGTCCCGGGGTAGCTCGCGTCGTTGTAATAGATTGCGATCGACTCGGTTGCGGAGCTTGTCTAGGTTTCAATCACGGTCACCAAGTGCTGACTACCGTCATTGCCGACGTCGTGCCTGTTCTCACAGATCACGAGATAGCTGCAGGCATAGGATGTGCTATCGTCGGTATAGCTTATCTGGTTCTCGAAGCTGTCGGCATTACCATGACAGGCGAACACCGCATCTTGTTTTGTCGGGCATAGAATTAGATTTGGAGGTTATGAAAAAACGGGAGCAGTTGTTTTTCAGCATAGCGTCTAGGATTGTAAAGGCGTATCAAAATTCAAAGCTGAACTTATTTGTTGGTTCACATTTGGTAAAAATCCATGAAAGTTTGTCTGTTTGTCATAATAATTCGTGTGACAAGATGTGAATCGAAATTCTTGGTTTGTCTGGTTGTCATAATAATTCATGTGACGAAATTGAACTGAAAGTTGCTGGAAAGTTGTGGGGTATCTACAAATTAATGAATTCCTAACTTGTATTTTAAATTATGTTTTAGAAGATAGCTCAAAGATGCACACTGAGAGTGCCGATGATGTTCCTAACATCCAGTGTGACATCTCAAACGGTTGTACACCATCTGCTGTGCTGTTGTGCTGCTGTACACAGGAATAACGTGTTTGTACCCCGACTCAGCTCAACACAGTCAAGCACCTAAGTGGTTCGAGTTACGAAAAAGGCTGCGTGTTGACCGTCAGATGATGAATCATTTAATAATTGATGGAAGTCACCTGTTTATGAATGAACATGTTTATGAGTTGGTATGATCAGCATTGGTCAGGTAAGCCGAACGTGTACAAATTCTTAGACATGGCACTGATAGTTTTTATACGCGCTTTGTTTTTGACAGAGTACAAGCTACAGCTACAGTACACGCTTGTGGGCTTGTGTAGCGCGCTCCTCGCGCGCTGATGCAGCGCAGCTCTGGCTGTGCGCTGCTTGTGCACGGGCTCCGCCGTGCTGGTGTAGCGCGCTCCTCGCGCGTTGATGCAGCGCAGCTCTGGCTGTGCGCTGCTGGTGCACGGGCTCCGCCGTGCTGGTATAGCGCGCTCCTTGCGCGCTGATGCAGCGCAGCTCTGGCTGTGCGCTGCTGGTGCACGGGCTCCGCCGTGCTGGTGTAGCGCGCTCCTCGCGCGCTGATGCAGCGCAGCTCTGGCTGTGCGCTGCTGGTGCACGGGCTCCGCCGTGCTGGTATAGCGCGCTCCTCGCGCGCTGATGCAGCGCAGCTCTGGCTGTGCGCTGCTGGTGCACGGGCTCCGCCGTGCTGGTGTAGCGCGTTCCTCGCGCGCTGATGCAGCGCAGCTGCCGCTGTGCGCTGCTGTCGCACGGGCTCCACCGTGCTCCTGGTGTAGCGCGCTCCTCGCGCGCTGGTGCAGCGCAGCTCCCGCTGTGCGCTGCAGTCGCGCGGCTTCGCCGTGCTCCTGGTGTAGCACGCTCCTGACGCGTGCTGGTATAGCGCGCTCCTCGCGCGCTGATGCAGCGCAGCTCTGGCTGTGCGCTGCTGGTGCACGGGCTCCGCCGTGCTGGTGTAGCGCGCTCCTCGCGCGCTGATGCAGCGCAGCTCCCGCTGTGCGCTGCTGTCGCACGGGCTCCACCGTGCTCCTGGTGTAGCGCGTTCCTCGCGCGCTGATGCAGCGCAGCTCTGGCTGTGCGCTGCTAGTGCACGGGCTCCGCCGTGCTGGTGTAGCGCGCTCCTCGCGCGCTGGTGCAGCGTAGCTTCTGCTGTGCGCTGCGGTCGCACGGTCTGCGCCGTGCTCCTGGTGCAGCACGCTCCTGACGCGTGCTGATGCAGCGCAGCTCTGGCTGTGCGCTGCTGTCGCACGGGCTCCGCCGTGCTCCTGGTGTAGCGCGCTCCTCGCGCGCTGGTGCAGCGCAGCTCCCGCTGTGCGCTGCAGTCGCGCGGCTTCGCCGTGCTCCTGGTGTAGCGCGCTCCTCGCGCTATGGTGCAGCGCAGCTTCCGCTGTGCGCTGCGGTCGCACGGTCTGCACCGTGCTTTTGCTGTCGAGATGTGGTTCTGACGATTTTTATACACGCTGTTTTTTTGACAGGATGCAAGATTTGCAGCACTTCTGGGTCACGCCCTGTTGGTGGTGTCTGGCCTGCGCGTTGATGCTGGGTGCTTGTGCTGTGCCCTGGCGTGTGTGTGCTGCGCGTCCTCCAGCGTCACGAGCTATCGCTGCGAGGATTCGATCGCAATTGTCTTATGTCTAACTAAAACATTGCTTACGTTGCTGTCGCTGTCTATTCTCCTTATCTAGGAAAGTTCTCTTACATAACTAAGTTCTCGTTAGATAGGTACTCGTAATTTTGCTTCACACAACACATTACTCGTAATTTTGCTTCACACAACACATAGGATTAGGACTTTTAGATAGGCACGTCAGATATTAATAGTTGGTGGCAGTGACGTATGTAATGAGTAGACTTGAGATGAATTGGTGGATCGGTAGACCTGCTGCTGGTGTGTAACACAGGGCAGGGGTAGACGATGCGATCGTCTGTAACAGGGTGACACATTGCGTGTTGCCCTGAGTCCAAACGGTTGGACTGGTCTCTGACGAGGGACAGCAGGATCCGTGGCGGGTAAGACGGATGAAGAGGACAGCAGGATCCGTGGCGGGTAAGACGGATGAAGAGGCTGGCTGACCTCGGCGACAACGGGCGGCGAGCCAGAGCGGCTCAAGGCAGACGCAGACACTGCGTCGGTTCATTGCGAAGGAGAAAGTAACAGGGCCCTATTTTTTTATTATTTGAGACGTCTCTGAGGGAAATTTATGAGAAGGAGGTTACGAGATGATGAATGTTGTTCGACGTATAAATTAAATGCAAGAGCTATAGTGAACGGAGGATGAAAAATTTTAAGTAGGCAGTATTGAAGATACTGAATGCCTATTTTACACTTGTTGTTCTTTCGCAGACGATGATCCAGTTGATGAATCTGATAACAGTTTGTCCATTCCTGCGGTACAGGAATCAAGCGCTCTGTTGTCCATGCCTCTGTTAGATGCTGAACCTAAGGCTGAGCCAATGAGGGCAGGAGGCGCTGGTTCCATTGGCTTCACTCCACATTCCCGGGCCGAGGACGACCCTTCGTCAGGAGAGGCCGTGTTGACAGAGTCATGATTGACAGAGTCACGTGGCGAAACAACAGACGACAACACGTCATCGCTTCTTTATAAGCGAGTGCAGGCGCGCACCAGCTCTCTTGACAGCTTGACATTGGACGAGAAAACATCTCGAAAGAATTTCATTGTAGAAGACATTATTTTGTTTGAAGGGCACGTGAGCTATCTTTCTTGTGGAATAGGTTGATCGATTCAAGTGGAATTCAGTTCAGTGTGATAAATAGAGATCCGTTTCGTTCTGGTCATAATTTTGTTTTATAAGAGTTTGGTGATGTAAAATAAATTGATGTTGAATGTTCCTTTCATTTTCTTAAACCACTCCTGATCCTAAGACCTTCCTAAGACTATATAATTTTATGAAGAAAAACAACAGCAATATTGGTTATTTTGTTGCTTCTCGGATGGCTTCAACTAACGAACAATATTTATGATCTCTGATCATAATTTACTTACTACGGAGTATATTCATATTGGTCTTCTAAAACTACGCTGCTTAAAATGGCTGCTAAATATGTTATCATACATACAGACAGACAGAACGAACAAAAGAAGGTTTTACATACCAAATTCTCGAATTGAGAACCTTCTCTTATTTTGAAGTCGGTTAAAAAGGAGTCTACATACCAAAATCATTTTTTTTAGTTTAGGTTATACCTCAGATTAGAGTTATGAGATAATACAAATACACGTCATTATTTACCGAAACATATCCATTGCTGTAGTCCCCTTCAGGCGTCACCTTCCCTCCATCAACGATCACGTCCAGCGCCTCCGTCGGCTGCATGCCTGACATGAAGTTGGTTTCTTTGTCCACGTGCTCTCTACAACCAGAGACAAGAATCTGGAGAAAAAGACTTGCCACATCAATTACGTACCAGTTCTGGCTTCAATAACCAAGATACGAATATACGAAGCTAGTATCTGTAGTTACCGAATTGTTCTGGTTTCGTTTGTATAACTAAACCACAGATTATATAATAGTGACTAAACCTTTACACTTTTTGAATAAAGGATAGCTTATAAAAAAGATTTTTTAAACATCTCACTAGCTACAAATTGAGCAGGATTCAAACCCAAAACCTTCTCTTTGAAATAGGATACGCTACTTAGTAATTACGGTACTGATTAGTAATTACAAGGGATGTATTTAAAAAAAATATTGTTTTACCTAAAATACGTAATATCGAATTGGCAGCAATACCCCACCATGGTGTATACCAGCCGGAACATGTGTGAGCAGTTGTGAGGATCTGAGCGCCAGTTGCATTCCACTACCAGCTCTTCACACGGTTTTGCAAACTGATAACAATGGTTACTTCAAAAATAAACGCACAAATACAAATAAAATCAACTTTTTCTTATAGAACTGTGACAGCGCGAAAAAGACCAAACTAAAAGACCAAACTATGGAACACATCTTTCAGCGTTGTCCCATCCACTCTTACCCAGGTCCATGGAGTGACCTAATGGACCTACCGCCCGATGCAATAACCTGGCTAAAGTCCCTGAACATTGATTCGTAGTAAAGTTGTTAAGTTATTTTTTAGATGTTATTGTTATAGCTACCTTGCTATTAAGTACTTAATTAAAGATTAGTTTTTTTTTTTTTTTTAAAGAATATTTTTATGTTTTCGCCTATTGATTGTCATACGATTAAATAAATAAATAGCGCGAAAAAAAGCTGCTATTTCATACAGAAACGCATTTGTGCGTTTATTATTTACTGTTAGTTCATGACGTCATGACTGCATTTATAGTGTGCTACGTACATTCTAGATTTGGCGCGTGCTTCTTTGTGTCTCTAATTTGAAGGCGCTATATTCTCAAAATTAGTATAATTCGCTTTTACTCGTCAAATATAAAAAAAATCCCCTGAAAATCTGACTTTATTTTATTTGAGATATTCCTACCATGTACAGTAATGCAAGTGGCGAATATCCAAGGTCGTTGAGCAAAACGTGCATTCTCCTGACATATGGCTTAGGGACATCCGATTCCTTCATTTTCAACACGGAGAAACTTTGGAAGAAATCTGCTATTTGAGTTGTGTTGTACCCTCGCAGCGATCTGAAAAGTTTTCTTTATTTAATAAGTTTATTTGCAAAGTGTTGGAACTGGTAGAAGTACTGGAGCTCCTTTATTGAGTAGTTTTTGGTGTTTTCTGTTTGATAGTCTTTATTACACAGTTTTCAGCTGAAGAAATGTGAACAATAATTAAATAACCATAAAAGATTATCTAAACCACCATCTAGAGGACTTGTTTGTAGCATCCGAGAGGCATGTAACGACCTAATTAGTCAAAAGTCGCGGTCCGTAGTAGATGGCACAATCTAAGGGAGGCCAATTCCAGCAGTGAGAGAAATCATCTATTTATTAATGTTCATTCAAATTGAGTAATTTTATTGTCTTACGAAATCATTCTTGATTATATATTTGTCACTTACAGAAGCTGACTGATATTATTAGTTTTTGGTCCGTATACCACTTCAGAGTTGCACAATGCCACGGCTGGGAATGGAATATCTGCTGTAGAATAGTGGGTGCTTTCCACCTAGAAACATAGTCCCTGATTCATCATGTTACGATTTCAAAATGTCATTAAAAACACGGTGGTGACCCCAATGCCTTTTTTACTCAGACGGTTATGAGTTTAACATTATGAAATTAAGTACATACTCAATGGAAAGTTGATTTGTTTTTTTAGTTCGTAAACGACTAAGCAGGTATTAAAAATTGTGTCCAGAAACACGAACAAAAAATACGAAAACACTTTTCCACTCGGCAAGCCAACCGCAAAACCCAATTTTACCGCGCCACTCCGGAAACCAAAACTCGTTTTAGAAACAAAACCATTTTCAAATGTTGCCAACCGTGAAACCACTGATTCAACTCTGAAGTTCCAGAAATCCCCTACGCAGGAGACTCACGCAGGGGAAAACTGGAATGAGCCCATATTTTTGGGTAACGTTCTTTTAAGTATTTATTTATTTGTTACTTCACAAAAAAAATCGGTTTCATACTGGTAAATAGGTAATTTATGTTATTTTCCGGTAGCTTGATGGAAGGTAAAACTAAGCCGGCTTTGAATGAATGGGCTGTCACGTTGTCCATTTTTCTTCGTCACGTTTGGTCCCATAGACATCAATGCGGCAGTTTCTCACGTAGATTTTCCGCGTACGTATTATAAGATAGCGAATGGTCCAGGATCGTTTGAGACAGTAGGTAAAAACAATCAAAAGTGAATCTTACCACAGTAAGCGTAGGGTCGATGACGAACTTTTCCCAAATCATATGGCTGAGATAGCAGCATAGAAGCAGACTGGACGTCAGTATCAGTACCCAGATAGCATGAACCCACCATTTGGTGCTGTCGTAGAAGTAGTATACACCGTGGATGGTGCAATGTTTGCAAAACTTCTTGAATTTGTCAGTAATTTTCCGTGGAATGGTTTTGAAGGAGATATTTAATTTTTTTTGATCCATTCTAAGTTTAAAAGTATTCATTTTTATTTCAAAAAACTGAACTTTTATCAAAGCTCAAAAGCTGTTGTTGTGAGTTCGAAAAATACAATTGCTAAGAATTAAAAAAGAACTTACTAATGTCAAGAATTAAAGACCAATCAACAGATGGTTAAAACTTTATCCATTTTTGTTTAAAAGCATTCGATCGTAAAAGAATAATAAATATTCAAAGCCAAACTAACCAAAGCTTGTACTATGGGAAGGTAATAACGTCATTATGAAACACTCGTATGTAGTCTAATTTCACGGTTCAGTATTGGTAGTGTTATATTATGATCTGTTGTATTGGCCAAGGTAAGCACTAAACGCCCAACTCGATCAAACTATTGCTCTAAAGAACGTCTGCAGTCTGCGAGGGCTCTTAAAACGCCAGCGTAACGCAAGTTTTTTTGAAAAAAAATATTTATGTGATTAAATAATCCTTTTTGCTTGGCAGTTCTCGCAAAACTGAATGGATGCATATCACTGACCTCTGTTTTACTTCTCAATTTGTTTTTATATTTTCAATCAAAATAATAAAACTAGCCTAAAGCATTGATAATAAAATACAGTAACATTAATACTTATTTTATTTTAGAATTTTTCCTTGTTTGATTTTTACAGTACAAAAGTGTTGATTAAAAGGAAATCAACCCCTTGATCTGGGTTTGTTTTCAAACATTATTTATGAATTAATTAATCCCCTTGCTTTTACGTTAATGACAAGAAAGACCCGCTTTTACTTTAATAGCTTGAATTTTATCAAAGTTTTTGAAAATTAACGAACAGCCTGAATGATACGTTCTGTTAGAAATAAGTTTGGGGAAGTTCTTCAGTTGACGATTTCTGAAACTCAACTCTTGTACGCTTGCAGGAACAAATTCTAAATTGGTAAGCATTTGAAAATATTGAAAAAAAAAGATCTTAATATTTTCCAGAGCCTCCAATCGCTAACTATTTCATTGGTTGTGTATTTGTTATTCCGTGCGTGTACCACCTAATTTTTTTTTCTTTTATCTAAAATCTTCAAATGTAGATACGTACTCTGGCGTACCTTAATACAGCTTAAATATTTCCTCACGACGAAAACATTGCTAAGTCCAAACACAATAGATGGTATTATACGGGCATGAAAAAAACTACAAAGGAACTGCCGAGTCTCGATATTACATATATTTATTTTTGTCATAGTAAGACCTTATACTTAGTAAACGTTTAGTTCAAAAAACGGCCTAAATAAAATAGGCTAGAATCAAAATAGTCTCTTAAGTAAAAGTTTTTGTGCTATATTAATATAACTTTTCCGTTAGTGTTGATTTAACTCTTGTATTATTTCGTTTTATGTTAGCTTTTATTGTATTACGTGGCTAGATGTTTTTTGTAGCATTTAATAGTTATATGATGGAAGATGGACGACGGCGATTATGGAAAGGTGGCCAAGCGACGCTCAAAGACCACGAGGCAGACCAACCGCCCGATGGTGATATTGTGGCTGTAGTTGGGCAGCAGTGGAGAAGACTAGCGCAGGACCAGAGAGACAGGTGTACTAAAGAGGAGGCCTATACCCAGCAAAGGGCGCATACAGGCTAATATATAGAACGTGACGTGACCTTTACTCGATTGAGAAAATATTGTAGGTTCTACGCTTTTTATTTAATTTCCAGCAACTAAAATGACCAAAAAACCGAAACCCAAAATTTCACTAAGTGCAACAAAAAAGAACCCAGAAAAAGTTTCTCCACAAAACTTCATCACTTCAGTCCAAAAAGTGACAACAGTACATGGAACCAGTCACTTCGGCTTCCGCAGTGGGAGAGAGCTGGTGCTGTGGTGTGCCATTATCCTGTGCAATGTGGTGCTGACGGCTTACATTTTGATTGTGATCCGGGAAAAGTTTAATGAAAGCCAGATCGTTACACAGGTATAGATGACATCGCAATTTAATTTCATACATATCAAAGCTGTAAAGTAGACTGTAGGGGTACGTAAACTACCTTTTGAGAGTTTTACGAAATTCTTACAAAATTCCAATGATATTTAGACGGTTCATGACAATTGTTGTCAATACAATATTTTTTACCGGATCTCAAGTCCAGGTAAAAATAGATTTAACACGTTTTGAGGAATTTATTTACTAAAATAAAATAATCTTCTAAGTTATTTTGAAGCCTACTTTATTCCTCTAAGGCTGCGTTTCCACCAGAGATGTGCGAGGATCCGTAGCGAGGGATGTGTTTGTAGAGAACCAATATTATCGCTTCATTTACCTCGCCTCGAATAATGAAGCGATAGTATTGGTTCTTTACAAACACATCCCTCGCCACGCATCCTCGCACATCTCTGGTGGAAACGCAGCCTAACGCCTGTCTGACACGTCTATTCGATTCGTCGTTTACTTCCTTAATCAAGGCAAGGAATCACAGAAAAAAGAATCGCGTTGGGCGCCTGCTATTGGAATAAACCTTTTTTTGAAAAATACATATTTTAGTGAAACTAAATAGTTGTATTTATATCGCAAAATCAGTTAGACATAACAGTAACATTCATGTTTAATGTTATGGTGCAAGTATAAGTTACATGCTAGAAATATCACTACCTACTTTTTTTAACCGAGACGATTTTTTTTATGTTTGTTACCTTAGAACTCCGTCATTTATGAAAACGTCATCCACGTACACGAGATTGCGTATTTTGCTTTTCTGTGGTATTTACGATCAATAGAACAGTCCTAATGAACTGCCATCATCAGGCGTAATTGAAGTCGGTTTTTTGAGTTTTTTTAAACTTATCATAAACTATAAATGTCAAAGTTTAATAGCTTCTTTAACAAAATCCCAAGTGATGTGTCTCAGATGTCGATTGGCAAGTTCAAAAACGTAATAAAACAGAGACTTCTTTTAAAAGCATACTATAAAATATCTGATTATTTAGAGGACAAACAAGCTTGGGACGAACTAGCTCCAACTCATCCAATAAAAAAAATATGTAATCATACCTAATCATACAAAACGTAATGACAATTCAAAGTGATCAGTGAGATTTTATTGAATAAAAGATTTTTGACTTTGACTTTGACTTTGAGATGTTCGTGTTTCAATTACGCTGAAAGTATCGGTTTGTTTTGGATGAAACTTGGAATGTATATAGTTGACACAGGCTACTTTTTATCTGTCGTTTTTGAGTCACGTTAAATGAAACACCCTGTATAAAATACTTAATTCTTTTCAGGTGAATGCAAACTGTAAAGTGGCTCAGGTGCCGTTCCCAGCTGTCAGTATTTGTAACTTCAATATGATTTCTGTAAAGGAATCTGCCAGTATCGTTGGTATTTTGTACGTTACCTACATGTTTATTATTTTAAGTTTATTTATTTGGTTATTAGTTTTATTAGTTTATTTATTTTGTTATTATTGAACATTGTATGACATCTAACAACGCCATTCCCTACGGACTGGGGCCTTATTCACTATGACCAATACAAGCGCGTTACGCAGCACGACAAGACAGCGGCGTGAAATCGCCCTATGCCTATGCCGTATTTCCTATGCCATAAATGTCATTCCTTATGGTGACGTCATACGGTTACGGCAAGGAATCTCCTAAGTCATACAGAATAATGCCCCTGGTAGGTGACAATCTATGAATAGAACTTCAAGGGAGACGTGGTTGACGTTACAACTTATAACTTTTATATTTTTTAACCAACTTCAAAAAAGAAAGAGGTTCTCAATTCGGTTGTATTTTTATGAAGAACTGACAAGCCTATGTCACAGATCATATAATACTATCCTAAGTTAAGCGATAACCTATGTTTGGGTGTTACTATGTATTTACAAAAACATGTATGTATTCTATAGTAGGTGCCAAATAACACCGCAATACAGGTCATTCACCCACCTTCACCACGATGTCGCAAAATTCAATTTATGAATGGCTAATTCTGTCGCTTTCCATACATATCTGTTGCTAAGACGGTAATCGCTCGAATCTAGTAGTACTGTTTGTTTACCATACATAAATTGAATTTGCGACATCGAGGTGAGGGTGGATGAATGACCTGTATTGCGGTGTTATTTGGCACCTACTACATCAGCAATCTAGTTCCCAGTGCTTTGCTTAGTTTGGGACTAGACGGCGCTGTATAAAATTTTCATGAATAATAAACCACTGCATATTATTATAATAATGCATTGCTTCACCGAGCAGGTCCACTGAGGACGTGTCCTGTGAGGCATCACACGGTTCTTAGTCTCTTATTTCTCTTCACAGAAAAGAAAATAACGTTCCGCAAACAGACATAGAGGATTTTTTCAACTCGCTCCAATACCTGACGAGTTTCAATAAAAACAGCCAGAATGTACGCAATTTCACTGTTGTTATGGATATTCTGAAACAACATTACTTTACAATAGATATCATAATGGCTGAGGTAAATTACACGGTTTTTCTAAGGTCTACGTTGACATCAAATATGTATCTCTTATTTTTCGGTTATACGCGAAGTATTACGGTGTTTCATGATATCCCAACAAAATTGTAATGCGATTTGAACTAGATTTTGTTGGGAAAATACTTTTTTCTAAATTGTAGATTCATCAAAAATGTGAAAATCTCCTCGTGTACTGCACATTTAACAGGAAGCCGAAGAAATGTGATGACATCTTTACTCTGATCAAAACGTTGGAGGGATACTGCTGTACCTTCAACTACGCAGGCCTCAATGATGCCAGTGAAGTGTGGGTATTTACTTTGTAAGATTTTATTTTTGGTAGTTTATAAATACCGCGACATCATACGCGTGCGAATCTTTCCACCAAAATATCTGTCAACCAGCATACGAAGAACCTCGTGCCAAAGGCGGCTTTTGGTTTAGGGAGGTCAAGCTGTATCTAAAAATGTACGTCTTTCATTTCAATAAAATATAGCCTATGTTGCAATCCGGAAAAAGGGCTTCTGAATGGTATAAGTTTCATTGAAATTGGTCCAGTAGTTTAGACGTGATCCGCGAACAAACAAAGAGACAAACAGACAAACTCGATTTTCTGAATCAGAATCGTTTATTAACTTAATATATGCAGATCTACCTACCACTACATATTTAGTTTATCCATATCTTTAATTTTAGTTTTTGGCTTTTGCCGGTTTTATAATAGTATAGATTAGCAAATATCATTCCACCATTTGTAAACCCGTCAAAGTGCAAATGCGTGTATCGCCTACACAGCCTGCAATAAAAACCTACAAAGCGTAGAGAAACAGGCACATTAGGCACCACAAATTAAAATTGGACACGACACGTGCTTGTGCTCGTAGCACGTGTCTTGCGTAGCGCAAAGGAAGTGTTAATGGTTGATGATTGCCACGTTGCAGATCCCTGCTGCCACCCGACCAAGACTTTGAGTACTACGATGATCAAAACGATGAGAACGAATTCGGTAGAATTATCACAACTTCTGAGTCTGGAAGGTAATAATCACAGAACCTTGTCTAATAATCACAGAATAATCACAGACTTTGGGAACTCTTTTTACACTTTTTAACCAACTTTAAAAAAGGAGGAGGTTCTCAATTCATTGTATTTTTTTATGTTTGTCACCTCAGAACTCCGTCATTTATGCACCGATTTGAAAAATTGTTTATTTATCTGAAAGGTGTTTTTATCTTAACGCTTCCAGATTAGTCCCATAACATTACGATCAATAGAATAGTCGCATTGAACTGCTATCATCATCATCATTTGATGTTGTATGCGTATCAAATTGAAGTCGGTTTTTTCAGTTTTATAAACTTAATAAATTATTACATTGTGAGTTTTCACAATGTAAAATTCGTGATCTACGAACTTTTTTAGTATCTAAACTGTTTTTTTGTTCCCCGAATTTTTAGACACAGTATTTTTAGTTTTGCTCTTTAGCTCTTTGTTGAAAACCCACTCATTTTAAACCCACACAATTACAAACTAAGTAATGAAAGATTTTCTACAAAAACTCAAAACACACTAATGAGCTAACTACAGCCAATTGTAGAATGAATGGTATTTTCAGACGAGTACTTAAAAACGCTTTTTCTGTTCGAGTTCTGTAACTGACGTTTTAAAAATGTTTTAGTCAATTATTCAACGCACTTTATATACAATCTTTATTTTATTTTCAGTACCACTGGGCTCAATGTGGTTATGGACTTTGAACTAAATGACTATCCAAGTTGGTCTAAAGTTCCCTTCTATGGAGCAAAGGTAGCTATTAAAACAGTGAAATCATTGTTACAGTACAATGCCACTTAGTATGTTTGTTTGGCGTGCTCTGTAAGGTAATGCAATTTTTATAGGAAGCGTAACTGCATTGTCTTATATTATACTAGTTGGTGCCCGTGACTTCGTCCGCGTGGAATAGTGTAAAGACACTATTCCACGCGTACAAAAGAGTAGCATAGCTTTTACAAACCTTGATTTTATATCGAATCAACAGCTTAAAAATAAGTTTCAAATTTCTAGCTCTAAAAATGACGATACTTACATACAACTTTCATCCCCCCCTTTAAACCCTTTTCAACACTTTTTTTGCATTAAAAAGTAGCCTATGTCTTTTTTCAGGCTCTAGACTATCTGTGTACCAAATTTCATTCAAATTGGTTCAGTAGTTTTGGCGTGAAAGTGAGACAGACAGAGTTACTTTAACATTTATAATATTAGTAAGGATAAAGATAACACATACTAATGTGACATGCACTGCGCCCATTTTACGCACTCAAAATATCACTCGACGGTCATGTTTCTTACACTAATTAAGTACCAAAATTAGAATTGTAATCGAATTTTCAGATATTGATCACAGACCCAAATGATTATCCTGAGACTAACATAATCTATCGGTACATAAGCCCAGGTGACTGGGTGGAGATGAAGGTGGAAGCTCAGCTGTTTCAAAGTGCTTCGGAGCTTCGGAGAGTGTCTCCCGAGAAGCGAGGCTGCTTGTTCTATGATGAAATGCTTCTTGAACACACCGATAGGTTGGCCTTTGGCATCGATTTATTTGATTTTGAAATTGTGTTACGGACTTTGATAATTATGTTTTTTGCATAGATTTCGAAACTTTAAAGCCGTGTTTTTTAACTTTGTTTATAAAATACTGAACTTTGAAGTATGTGAGGTTGAAATTTTTGATTTAATTAAGTAAAATGTTTTAAACTCAACAGGTACAGCTACGAAACTTGTACTTCTGAGTGCAAAATAAAAACATTCTGGGAAAACTGTGGCTGCATACCATTCAAATATCCGCAAGGTATTATTTGGTAGTTATTTTGTGAACCTAAAATAAAACAAAATCATGATTATTACTATCTTTTCAGAAAAAACGAGCCGTGTTTGTGAATTAGAGGATTTAAAATGTCTCAATAATGTTACTGGTAAGTGTTTTTTCCATCTCTACCTACCTCTGCTGTATTTACTGGCTGTCGTATCGTTACGCACATTTCTACAAACCCGTGAGAGACTTTTGTATATACCAAAGTTGCTTTTGCGGTCTCCATTTTGCCTTTGAAATAAAAGTCATTGATTGCACGACTTTTTTGACAGTTTACAAAGCAATGGCTGATATGGACTGCAATGTATGTAACATAGAGTGCCGAGACAAGAGATATACCATCACCTCGGACTTAGCACCGTTTGTGGAAGACGAGTTTCCGTTCAATATATCGTAAGTATCTAATCATCAATGTATTATATAAAACTCTTTTGAAGCTGAATGATAATCAACGCACAGCCTAAACCGTGAGTCCTAGAGGTATGAAATTTGGAGGGTAGTATTTTTATATAGTGTAGGGGTGCACTAAGAAAGGAATTTTGAAAAGTCACACTCTAAAGGGAACGCGAGCAACGCCGCGGGTGACGGCTAGTAAACTATACTTTTTTACCCTATTAGTCTGATGACGTTAGATCAGTATAATGACGTCGGTTATTGAGGATAGGTTTTATCTGGAGACTAGAAAATGTGGTCTGCATTCTCAAGCACTCTACATTGATCACACATTAAATTATTTGTTCTCGATCCCACAACTTACAAAAACAAACAGAACTTTACAGATCTTCTTAATATATAAAACTCTTTTGAAGCTGACTGACTATCAACGCACAAAAAACTATGAGTCCTAGAGGTATGAAATTTGGAGGGTAGTTATCCTTATATAATTTAGGGGTGCATTAAAAAAAGAATTTTGAAAAGTCGCACCCTAAAGGGTCTAAAATTAGGATCAAAGATTTTAACCAAATAAGGCGTATGCAGCTACCATGCGAGCAAGGCCGTGGCCGACAGCTTTATAAAAATAACTCAGCTGATAGCCCGGTTTTTAATAAAGCCAAGTAATAAATACCTACTTCTAAAGAAACCAATTATGGATGTCAATCTGACTTTATCCTTTCCTTTTGGTGTCTTAACCCAATTTCGTTAACCTCCTCTAATTTTTAAAATACACCGAAACCCTTTCAGCTGCGAATTTTATTGTAACTTCAAAAGGTTCCTAAGGTATTGGACCTTAACAAAGGGGACAAAGGATCGACAACAAAGTTACTCAGTGGCGGATCTAGGACTTCGGTATTTGGGTGGATCTTGGTTGGTTGGGGGTTTTTGAGCAAGCTTATTAGGGATTCCCCTGACAAATCTTGGTCCACCCTTGGGTAGGCTCAGAGCTTATGAGGGGTGGGGGGCTTGAGACCTTCTGTAATGATTACTCGCTGAATCGTTGAACCTTTTCTGTTGAGGACTAGTCTATTAACTAAGTGATATAATTACCTTCCAAAATTGTCTGATACTAATTGCTCAAAGGAAGTAATTATCTTAGACATTATTAGTGATTCAGCTAGTTTCTTACTTCAAATGTTTCAGAATTCGTAGTATGTTTTATTTATATAAGGGTTATATTATTAATGTACTAGCTGTTAAATGTGTTTTCGTTTATGTACTTTGTCTAAGGTTTTCATTGTTTTTTTTCTGCATATTTACTGGTTACATTATATTCATAAACCATATCTACGTGAGAACATTTAATTTATTTCTCATAAAAACAAAAAACTTTCATATAAAAGAGTGGAACTCGTTGCCGGGGTCTGTGTTCCCGAATGGCTATAATTTGGAAGTTTTCAAGAGTAGAGTGAATAGGTATCTTCTAGGTAACCGTGCTACATCGTCGACCACATCATTGCTTAACATCAGGTGAGATTGTGGTCAAACGGTTGCCTATATTGTATAAAAAATAATAATAATAATATTCTAACAATTAAGTTGACTAAGTACGAGACGTAATGTACGGTGTTACAGTGATGGTTTTGAGTATGACAGTACCTCTGCGTGATATGGAGAATTGACTCAACAGACCACGCCGCCCCACATTTCCCCAGACACGATGTAGCACAAACATAAAGCAATTTACCGGCAATGTATTCCCAAATTGCTACACAAAAACAAAAGCCTAACATTTTGTGTGTAAAAAGTTGTACCTAAATCACGGAATATATTATAGTGCTTCATAGTTAAATTTAGTTTGGAATGAAAAATGTCTATAAAAATCTCTATAGCTAGATGAAAAGAAAACGTTAAAAATAAACGGGTTTGGGTTAGTCACGTATCTGTCTCATGCGTATTGATAATTGTTCTTACGCTTGTAGAATGCCAATATAATAAGAGTATCAGGTGTTTCATCCAACAACCTAATTATTTATTCAAATTCAATCAACAAAGACTTCAATCTTCAACAGGACTACCACACACTAGAGATTACAACCGAGCCTGTTTCATTTAATTGTTCTCAAGGGTTGTAACACAATCCGTTGTAAATTGGTATTGTAAGACACGTATTTTCAAGTATATTGGGAAGACAATATAAGGTTGAATTTCGTCTACGCTGACGTCGTCGTCGGTCTCGGACCAAGGATGCGTGAACCGCTGTTCCGTGCACATTAAACATAGTTATTGCCATACGTTTGACCGACAGTCAGCTCTTTTTTGCTTTGTTGTAGTCGGGTAAAAAATACAAAGACATCAAACGTCGGAATAAATTGGGTATCCAAGGAAAGGTTGGCAAACAATGATATTACGCTTAAGCATAGTTTATTTCACAGAACAGCACGTTAGTATACTTCGACACAAAGTAATAAGCTTGTTGCGCCCACGCGGACACCATATATTGAAATATATTATATTGAAATGGAGCCAAAGTTAAAGAACTACCAAAACTTACAAACCGAATGTTTAATGTATATAAGTATTCTATCAGCCATCTAGTTCCCATAGTACAAGCTTTGCTTAGTTTGGGACTAGAGGGCGTTGTGTTAAATGTCCGTAAATATTTATTTATTTAAATTCACATTTTTTTTTCCAAATTCGTATACTACTTTTAGTTAAAATGTCTGTTTCTAAGGTCCTAGATTCAGTCCAGCTATTTATGCAAAGGCTGAAAATGTAATCAACGTTTTTTCAAGATAAAAAATATGTAAGCCGATTTCACGGTATTTGCTGTACATAATAAGAGTTTCTACCTAAAATTATTAAACCTCTGTTCAGCAGAAAGGAGGCCTTACAAAAGAGGTTGGTTACAGATTGGGCGAACTTCATTTGAATTTGGACACTACGGCAGAACTGTTTTCTTGCAATTAGTGGAACTCAGAGCTCTGTTAGTATATGTTGCGAATTTTACATCAAAATATCTTCCTTATTTTATTTTGGCTTGTCTGCCCTGATCTCAACAATTTCACACGCTTCGATACCCATTATATGACAAGGCCGTGAACAAAAATATCAAGCTTTATTTATTAAAGCTTTATTGACCGGAACAGATTAGGTACCGGGAAAAATAAATATTTGTTATCTATAAAGTTTGTGATCGAAACATTGATATTGTATTTATAAAGAACTATGATTAATATGTAGGTTTTAGCAACATAACCACAGTTATATAATTTAATCATAACAACTTTGTTCGTGTTTGTTTTATGATGTTATTGTAATTTACTAATAATAATAAAGTAGCTACCTTATACCGACCGCTTCCGAACACTATTGTACAGTTCTTGAAAAGGTGCTTAGCATTATCAAGACTACATTTTTTTGTGTTTTTTTTTCAGGCACAACAAGAATAGTAGTGATCTGGCCGCACTTCAAGTGTACTTTGGAAAATCTAACTGCAACTGTTACAAGAAGAATCTGCTGATTGATTTCAACTTTTTTATTGGTTTGTATTATTGCTCATAGTTTTCTTTTTATTATTATTATTATTTTTAGTTTCAGATTTATTCTGCTCAGCTTCTTTTACGAATGAAACTGGGGTAAGCTGAAGGGCACGGGCCTAAGCCAAGTGTACTTCAGGAGTTGTTTGGACTTCATTAGGAAGTTCGGTTTGTAGAAAGTTTCTGACGATTCTACAGGTGTTATTATTTTATTATTATTATTATTATTAGCCAGTTTCATCCCACTGCAAGGCAAAGGCCTCCCTATCCCCCTTCCACTTCTCAAGATCTAGTGCAGCTGCAAGCCAATGTTTCTAATTCGTCTCGCCATCTTAATCTGGGTCTGCCCCGTTGACGTTTACCACCATTGGGGGCCCATTTTGCTGTGATTTTTGCCCAGAGTTTCTTTCAGTTTTCTTTTTTCTTATTTTTTTTTTTATTATATAGGTACCTACATTTTTTTAAAGTCATTTTTTAATCACATTTTCATTGTCATCGCTCACTTCAGCCTATATCTTAGCTATCTGTGACATACTGATCAATGATGGATCGTACGACTTGTACGTAGTACATGCTCATATATTTTTTTTACTACACGTTGTTCGTTTACACGTTATTACTTTGACAAACCCGTTTGAGAAATTTGATGACATATTATTTCGGACGAAAACACTCGTATATTCCGCACGGTTACACAGGAAACCTGTTGGTTATCTGAATGCCTTGATAATAAGCCCCAAAGATTTATTCACAAACATTCTAATTTGATGTTTCTGAGAATAACCTTTATTCTAATACCCTGAAGCACTTTTTCAACCCAAAGCTACCGAACACGTGGTAACTTTGGGCGATATCATAAATAAAGGTTACTAAACAGTTTAGTTATAAATTGCACGGTTTGAAACATCTAAATTGGTAATTAATTCATTTAAATTAGTTGGAATTACTAACCGATCTAGATATTTAAATTGCAATTTCGATACTTACTTGAAACTATATTATTTCAATGATTTAGAGTTCAGCTAGTAAAATAAAATAATCATAGTATAACAGCGATAACTTTGGAATCACCCAGTTTAAAATAAACATACTATTATAGTGCTGGGGGTATCCTGTAGAAGATTTAAACAAAATATGTTTTTTTATCACCAAATGCAGAATGCTATAGAAAATAGTTTATCTTTTAAAAATATTTTTACTATTTGATTACAGCTACGTATGGAGGAGTGTTCTCGCTGAGCTTCGGTGCGTCGATTCTAACTCTATTTGAGTTTTGTTTTATATTCCTTACAACGGCTGTTAACACAACAGGGCGAGCTATTGTCAATTTTCACAAAAAACCTAAATAAACAAGATTATAGAATTAGATTATTTATTTGGTTTTTTCATTGCAAAATAAAAAAACACACTGTAGATTTTAAATTAAGCCAGATCAGACTAAGTTTTTTTGTTAAATTTTTAAGTAGATTCATATTGGTAAAGAAGATTGCAACAAGACAGTATGTTTCTCTAAATTTGCTATACTAAATATGATTCGTAAATTATAATAAACATGTTGCAATCTTCTTTCACTGACTTAAAAGTAGCTATGACAAAGTATTGAATCTTATAGATACAATTGTATTTATTAAAATGGCAGAGAAAATCAGAGGGCTATATTTTGTTCAAGGATGTAAACTACTCAATATTTTATCTCACACAACTAAAAACTCGTAATTTGTAATTAGTTGAAACATTTTTTCATCCATCATGCGTGGACATCACCGACATTTGGTAGACATAAATAACGTTCATAATAAGATTTATTTGTTGCTTAATGTTTTCTCTTGCAATCTTTTTATTTTGATTACTGAGCACAGTCGGTATATTTTATTTCCCTGATAGATATTGCGTAACTAGCTGGAGTATTTTAGATTGCTTAGCGAGATTAGAAACGTGACTGTCGATACCCCGAATGATATCACAGGAATGTAAACAGACAATCTGGGAGAAGGTGCGTATCCCTCAGATATGTTCGAGGCAAATGTGCTGTGTGCAAGGAGTAAATCAATTATACTACGACGGTTACATCCTTTAGATTCATTTAAAACACTTTGTAGTTTCACTTCTCAATGTACTAGGCATCACATAATTTTCAGAGCTGTAAAATAAAAATATTAAAACCTAAACACCCTACCATTTATACCCATCTCGCTCACTCAGCTCGCGTCAAGCTCATTCCTTTTTTATGTGCGGGCATCGCAACATCTAAAATTTCAATAATAGTGTTTTTCGTCAGAAATTTTAACGAAAAAGCTTGTATAATGGGTAAACGTAAACGCAGTGACGATTATAAAATAAGAAAGAAGATTAGACGTCTAGAAAAACGTTTACGAGAATCTACATCGTCTACGGAAGATGAAGGTTAGTTACCTACGTTTTTTATTTGCTTCGAATTTGTTAACCGGACTGTCCAGACTACTAATTCTATTTTTTTAGAAAGTAATACCTCATAAGTATATTTAATATCACAATGGAATGTGTACATTTACAATGAATCTTTTTCTGTTCTAATTTTTCTAACATTTTTTGTGACTACCCTCATTTTAATTTGTGTGTTTTTATTTATTATCATGCATTTTCTATAGACTAGGTACTGATAATATTCAGATAGCGAGTTTTTATGGTTATAAAACATTTTGTGTCTCGCATAACCGCCTTTCGAACCGCAAACTCAGCGCGCTATGCTTACTACGGTGTGCATCGAGTGCAACTCAGTGATGTTATTCTTACGTTATACTCCATGACGTGATCATGGCTGATAACGATTAGTCTCGTGTCGTCACGTGATGACGACCAACGACGTTAAAATAACAACAACTGCAAACTGCAGATTGTGTACGCTCTTATGAAAGTACGTTCCTTTTACGCAACTTTCAGAGTACGACCGGTACCATACCAGATCTTCAACGCCAGAACAACCGCTGTCGTCGCAATCAGATTTATCTGACAATCGTTTGCAATACAGATAATGCCGCAACTTCTGCGGGCTTACAAGAGACCCAGGACTCCGTTCCTAGTACGAGCGCGGTGGCACCACCGTCACAAGAGGCACTACCAGCTGAGATCCTGGAAGCACTAGGAGATCCAGTAGGTAAAGAAGAGGTCTTAGGGCCGGCCGTCAAAGAGGAAATCGCTAAACGATGGGGTAGGATTCTGGTGGAAGGTATGACTAAGGAAACCAAAGAGACGCTTATGAAGAAAACTTTGATACCAGAAAATTTTTGTCTATCTAAAGCACCAAAACTTAACTTGGAGATTTCCGCGGTACTTACTGAAACCGTAAGAAACCGTGACAAACTGATGGAGAAGTCCCAAAACCAGCTAGGGCTGGGGATCGCGGGCCTCGCTAACCTGGCTTCTTCTCTCATAGATGAAGACTTTGGCAAAATTGAAATACTTAAGAAGTTATCTGAAGTAGGCCAGATCTTTCTAGATCTTCATTTTGAGAACACTAAGACTCGAAGAAAGCTAGTAACGTCATCTCTAGATAAGAAGTTTAATACTGCAGTGGCTGAGGTTAAAAGAGATTCTTATCTTTTTGGTACTAATCTAGGGGACAAAATTAAGGCTACAAAAACAGCCGAAAAGTCCGGCCTTCAGATAAAACGACGTGACGTAAGCGTACCGTCTACATCAAGACAGCAGGGAAACTGGAAGGGCCCACCCAGGATGCAGCCATCCCGAACTTTCAGACAAGGTGGGCCGAAGACCAGATATCAGTCTCAACAAGGGTACTCATACCAACAAGGGTATCAGTCTCAGCAGGTGAGGAGGCCACCGCCTGCAGCGCACCGAGCCCCAACAGCATCCAAAACAGATCCCAGGAACCGCAAGCCCCATTAGAGGTAATACTTCATGCTGGCAGATTGCGTCATTTTGTACATGAATGGGAAACTATAACTAAAGACCCATTAGTACTTAGCTATGTCAATGGATTTAAAATCCCATTTAATAGGCCTCCTTTTCAAAACTTTGAGCCTTCTAATCCAAAGTTTAGCTTAACTGAACTAGAACAACTACATTTAGCCGTTCTAAAGTTAAAATCCTCAGGATCTGTCATAGAATGTGCCGATAAGAAATATTCTTGATATAAACTGACCAGGCGGTCAGTTTATATCAAGAATATTTCTTACTCCAAAAAGCGATGGCACGTTTAGATTTATTCTAAATCTAAAAATGTTGAATAAATTCATCGACACACAACACTTCAAAATGGAAGATATTCGCACTGCTGCTAAATTAATTAGTAGAGGTTGCTACATGACATCAATCGACCTACAGGAAGCCTATTTTTTAGTACCTATGCAACACGAGGAGAGCAAAAAATATCTACGCTTTAAATTCAATGGTAAAACCTACGAATTTCAATGCCTTCCATTCGGTCTGTCACTAGCCCCATTAGTGTTTACTAAACTACTTAAACCCGTGGTTTCATACCTTAGAAATAAAGGGTTGCTTCTAGTAATCTATCTAGATGACATTCTCTGCATAGATAACACATATAACAAATGTCAGACTAATGCCATGAAAACAGTAAACTTACTGTCTGAATTAGGTTTCGTTATTAACGAAAAGAAAAGCAACCTAATTCCAAGTCAAAAACAAACGTTTTTAGGGTTCGAACTAGATTCTCGTAATATGAGCTTAAATCTGCCCGATCAGAAACGCACAAAGATTTTATCTAAGGTAAAACATTTTTATAGGACACAGTCACTAACTATTAGGGATTTTGCTAAATTCTTAGGTTTACTTTGCTCGGCTTGCCCAGCAGTGGCCTATGGATGGGTATACACAAAACGTCTTGAAAGAGAAAAATTTCTTGCTCTACGAAATTCTCACGATAATTATGATAGCAACATGACCATATCACCTAGCCTGAAACCAGACTTGTCCTGGTGGAAAAATAATATTTTAACTACAAGTAATCCTATTCGTAGCGGCAGGTTCGTAATCGAAATTTTTTCAGATGCGTCATTAACAGGTTGGGGTATATTTTGCAACGGAGAACGTGCGAATGGTTTCTGGAACTGTGCTGAGGCAGAAGCTCATATAAATCTTTTAGAACTAAAGGCCGCTTTTATAGGGCTGCAATGTTTTGCCAATAACCTAACAAATGCAGAAATATTGCTTCGTATAGATAATACAACGGCTATTTCATATATAAACAGATACGGAGGTGTTCAATACACACATTTAAATGATATAAGTAGAACGATTTGGCAGTGGTGCGAAGAACGGAAGCTACATATTTACGCTTCCTATATTAAATCAAAGGACAATACGGAAGCTGACCAGGAATCCAGACACACTAACGTTGATACTGAATGGAGCCTATCTCAGTCAGGCTTCAATAAAATCGTAAATGTCTTTGGAAATCCTCAAATCGACTTGTTCGCTACTAGATTGAACTATAAGTGCCGTAAATATGTTTCTTGGAAACGAGATCCTTTTGCTTTTGATATTGATGCGTTCACACTGGACTGGAGCAAACACTTTTTCTACGCATTTCCACCATTTTCGTTAATTTTGAAATGTTTACGAAAAATCATTAATGATTCTGCTACTGGAATAATGATTGTTCCTTATTGGCCTAGTCAGCCATGGTATCCATTGTTTATAGCTTTATCACAAAGCAGATTAGTTTACTTGGAACCGAGTCCTGCATTACTCTTGTCACCTTTCAGAACTCCGCACCCGCTCTGGAAGCGACTTACCCTGGTGTCGTCGCTGTTATCGAGCAGGCGTACTCCAGACAATCATTATCAGCAAGCGCAATCAAGATAATAATATCATCTCTAGCTGCAAGTTCCTTAAAACAATATAATTGTATTCTTAAAAAATGGTGGAAATTCTGCATTCAATATAAAATTAATGTTTTTGAGAGTAATATTCCTAAAGTAATTGATTTTTTAGTTAGCGAATATGAATCCGGGGCAAATTATTCTACTTTGAATACGTGTCGCTCCGCGCTTGCTTTGATATTAGGTAAACAGATGAGTCAGGATGACAGGCTGTTAAGATTTATGAAAGGAGTTTATAGGACTAAACCATGTTTTCCCAAATATGAGAAAACGTGGAATCCGAACCTTGTGCTTGACCATCTTTCAAACTTCTATCCGAACGAAAGCCAGTCCCTTGACATGCTTACAAAAAAGCTCGTAGCTCTCCTCGCATTGTCAACTGCACAACGAACGCAGACGCTATCATTGATTCGTTTATCTAATGTCGAAGTTGGCGCGTCCAGAATAGAGATCTGTGTAAATGATATTATCAAAACTTCAGCTCCTAATCGACCACCACCCAATTTAATCATACCGTTCTTTCCTCACAAAGAACAAATATGCCCTGCAAAAACATTGTCCGCCTACATAGAACTGACAAAACCATTTCGAAACCATCCAAGAACGGACAGACTGATTCTTACAACAAAGAAACCGTTCCATAATGCTAGTGCTTCGACAATAAGCCGACGGATTAAACAAATTATGTCTGATAGTGGTGTCGATACAAACATTTATTCTACACACAGCACAAGACACGCATCCACATCGGCGGCTAAGCGCAAAGGGGTTTCAATTGAGATTATAAAGCAAACCGCCGGTTGGTCCGGAAACTCACTAACCTTTGCGAGATTTTACAATCGACCAATAACAAACGACGAAGGCAATGTATTTGCAGAGGCAATTTATGATTCATGATTACCATAGAAAAGGTACCTAGCAAGTGTCACCAGATTATGGTAATACCTATAATATAATACCTACCTGATTCTTTATTTATTTTTTTAACGATGAGTAAAAAGTTGTAGTGTCATTTTTGTTGATAAAACTGTAATCTTAATTGCTTAATTAAAATACAGACTTAATCACTGAAATTTGATTATCACTTACTTCGTTATACCTGTCGCTAAACATCTACAAAGTGTTTTAAATGAATCTAAAGGATGTAACCGTCGTAGTATAATTGATGGTTAAACAAACTTACCAAGTGACGTTTGTCCATAATTATACAAGACGGTTACATCCGAAAGATTATAAAGTCCCACCCAGACCCAAGTGATCATCCCTGACTAACGAAATAAGTGTCTCTGAAGGAATGAGCTTGACGCGAGCTGAGTGAGCGAGATGGGTATAAATGGTAGGGTGTTTAGGTTTTAATATTTTTATTTTACAGCTCTGAAAATTATGTGATGCCTAGTACATTGAGAAGTGAAACTACAAAGTGTTTTAAATGAATCTTTCGGATGTAACCGTCTTGTATAATTATGGACAAACGTCACTTGGTAAGTTTGTTTAACCATCAATTATACTTAGTGCCATTTTATTCGTCGCGATCACGAATAAATGTGACAGTCGCAAACGTATCGTAACGCTAGCGTATCTGAGATACACTGCGCGGTGACACTACTACGGTTGGCAGTCGAGCTGGCATTGACGCGCAATATAATGTAACAATGTGTTACAGTTAGTTAGTTTTTATTTAAAGGTTTGAATTTCAAACCTTCGATTGAAGTCGGGCGCAATCGTCGGCATTCGGAAAGCACCGTTATTTCGCAAGCGCCCGCGCTCGGCCCACTCGCTCGCGCGCCTCGGCAGTCGCCGCTAGACCATCTCGAGAGACGGTTCACGTCACTTTACGCCAGCCCGTGCATTCTAGCCGGTTGGGCGATTTATTATTTTAAAAAGTTAATACGTGTTGTGTATTCCCGATATAGGGTAAGTTCCGAATGGCACATAAACACTACATTATCATGTTCTCGCTAGTTTTACATACTGCATTTTGCTTATTTTGTATTTTATTGTCATAACCTTTTGTTTGCAGCTTCTCATTTCATTTAGTCGTTATTCATTACTGTACTTATCTATTGCAATATTCGTAGCGCATCAGCTGCTTAGCCTAGCTACCTAACTAGTACATCGTCGAGTCCGAGGGTGATCGGACGGCGTCCTTCAGGAAGAGGATAGAAGAATACCACTCACCACGTTCGGGATCGCCCACCACCATTCGGCCCGGACCTACCTACTTATCAGGGGAGTGCTTCTCACTAAAATACGGAAACAGATCAAATAGGCTCACCACGACCTACAAATTTGTGTGCTCGTTCGGCTACCTAGTCGCCTATCTAGTTATCTGTTAATTTTAATAAAATTGTAACGCAGTAACCCTTTGTTTTTATTCCCTGCTGCCACATAACTAGGTAGGCAGGAGTAAGCCAGAGGGCAAACGGCACAATAACTCCAATACGTTAACGCGGCGATTGTCAGATATGTTCGTGATGCAGGTACTGATATGACTTTCTTTTGTGCATTGCTCGCATCTGCCTCGTATAGCTAGAAATAAACAATTGAACCCGACCCCGAGGAACCTCTTTAAATGTAAGTAGGTAATCGTAATTGTTGTTAATCAACAAATTGTATGTAGAGCTCTTCGTAAAGGGTATCTTCGTGTCCGGGGAAGAACAAACCAGTTGCCAACCAGGGGCCAGCTCAGTTTGCTCAATAAGGACGTCAAAATTACGTCAAATGTTTTTTTGTGGTTTAAACGAGTTTTCGGCCGAGATATGACGTAATCCCTGGTAGAATAAAATCTCTGCTAAGGCCCCAGTGATGTTACTGTGTTTTAATTCTAGTATAGTAAAATAAAAACTGTCTGTACATTTAGCACTTTTGTGTAAATAGATCACAAATATACATTTCCAAGGTAACTTAAACTGGGGTTTTCCGCAGAATAAGCACAATCTCCAAGGAATTGGCATAAGGGAAACAATTTCTTACTGTCTCAGGAATGTGCTGGAAAAATGTGTAATTCCTCGCCACAAAATTAGGTGGGTAATATTCTTTTATTCATCGCGACATAAAAGGTTTTGTGAAGTCAATGAAATACTGAGAATAATAGGCGTGATTTTGGGTAGAATGAGGGATTTATTGCAGTTTATAATGGTTTTATGGTGGAATAAGGAGAAGGAAAGTGGTTTTAAAAATCTAAAGTAATCCATTTTATAGCTACTTAGTTTTTCAGTCTCTAGGTACTGTTGTGCCGATATTTTTATTTACCTGTAAACTCAAAATTGCATCAGAACAGACCTTTTCGGTTTTAAATGCTATTTAAATTTTTATGTACGAATCGTTAAAACTGTATGTAGAAAATAAAAAAACATGAGGTGTGAAATTATAAACATAATGTAAGAAGCCAATATTCTACAAGTCCACTGACCATTTTAATCTATTTTGAAACTTGGTTTGTCATTGGCGGATGTCCTTGCAATGACGCTTCTAAACAGATATTCCTTGTGATTTAATAAGTTAATATTGACAAAAATGTCTTGATTATGTAATGTTATTTCTATTAAAAATACCGTATTTTACAAGCCCAGGAAGTGTAGAAACCTCTAACGATTTCCTAAGTTTACTTCGCTTTGTTAGTTTTTTTATGTACATAGTAAATATTAAATATAGTTAAAGATCCCCACCGAGAACAAACCTTTGTGTATGGCAAACATAGATGTTTGTTCTGTGTCTGGGTGTTTCTATGTATTATAAGTATGTATTTACAAAAAAAAAAATGTATGTATGTATTCTATCAGCCATCTAGTTTCCATCGTACAAGCTTTGCTTAGTTTGGGACTAGAAGGCGTTGTGTTAAGTGTCCGTGAATATTTATTTATTTGTAAAATAAAACCTAAATATCAAACCCATGTTTATAAAGTAGTAAAGGTATAAATAAAACAAATAAAAACTGTTACAATTATTTTACATAAATTTGTATCACATTTATAACAATATAAAAATAAAAGTAACCTTATTGATTATGACTAAGTACATAACTAAACAAGATTAACAATCTTCTATTGGTCCAAATTTATGTCTTCAACATTAGAAAACAAGGACTCTTTTAGTATACACCGATTATATTACATAGGTACCTTAAATTTAGATAAAATAATTATTAATCGTGTCTGTTTCCCATAAGAGTAGGCAGACTATACGAACTTCTTTTATAGAGATATATATCTTGGAACATAAATAAATATAGATCTCAACTTATGACAAAACATAAAACATTAATACATAAAACATGATAATGTTATTTCATTTTAAAAGTTATACATAATTATAATATCTTTTTTAGACAATCCTGAACTGATCAACTTGCTGTAGTGATATTTTTTAGTGGGTTCTGTGTAGTTAAACAACTTATATCAATTATGAATATTACATTTACACAACTTTAAACAATATATAGGTACTTATTTTTAACACAAACTTCTTATCTACATACCTAGCGAACTTACACTCAAAATAATAATAGTATAGATGAAAACAATTTTAAAAACATAGCCACAGGGGTCTGTTTGGCTTAATTTTTATAAATCTTGTAGAAATAGATACCGCAAAGCTATGCAAGACTTGATTTTTTTTCTGAGAATAAAAGTATCTACTTAGATCGTAGCACACGTATCAACTCGAGCCGTTCAGTATTAGTTATATGAAACTCCCTACTGCAATGCACACTAATCGGAATCGTAACGTAATCGCCTCACCAGCTATTTGACGGCGACGCGAAAGGCGATACGGTTACGATCTCTTTCCGAGTTGATACGTGTGCTACGACCTTTATTCTTATATTAATTGAGTGGTCGCGGGTTTAAATTTGAAATTTATTAATATGAACACTAAGAGTTCTGAAAACCAGTTTTGAGGAATCATAATTGAAAAAGGCTCTTTAAAATGAGCCTTTTTAAACTGCTGCTTATTCAGATTTCACGAAGCGATACATAAAGAATTGATAACCAGCAAATGATGAAGAGAATCTAGGAAGATTTGCCTAGTCATGGGTTTGATAGAATTCCCATTACAAGTTTATAGTCTCTAGTGCAGTAATGCTTAGCGTCTAAAGTCGATATGTCCATGTCTCTGCAGCATGTCAGCGGACAATGCATGCGCAGGCGCAGTTTTCCTCGAGGAGCGAGTGACCTGGCTCAGTTGCGTGGTCTGACGCAGCTCGATGCCGCGTGCCGCGCCGCAGCCGTACGCGTTACCGTTGAAGCGGACTGCATTCATCTGTTAAATTAAAACTTTATGTTCTAGGTAATAAGACCGGAAATAGAAATAGGTAATAAGACCGGATATGTATTGTATACACACCATATTTTTAGAGAACCTTTCTTAAGATTAATACCTATACTTTGCGTACAAGAACAATGTTTCATAAGCTTAACAGATAATAAAAACCAACTTTCTTTCAATATCATCTGATTATGAAGCCTTTAGATAGGCAGTCTATTGAGACGGAATTATTGTAATGACCGTTATTTCCACGGACTAGTCGCAGAACAAACCTTAAAAATGAGCTCACTAAAATGCCTATGAAATTTTTCCATTCCAATTCACAGCCTAATTATTAGTTTGATCTATCCATGATTTGGTACATGTGGAAAATGACGACCACGAGTATCAAAAAGACAACGCCATTGCATTAAAACGCCTTAGTAATTCAAAATAACAAATTAAATAGTAGGTTCTTGATGAGATTCAATTGAAAATGATGCCATGTTGACCTAGTTAAATGTATTTAAGCTTCCACACCTCGTAAGTAACAACCATCAATCAATGTAACCTATACAGTTAGCCTAATAAGTTTGTATCGCAAAGCAAACACGTTGATTGATTACCTGCAAATAACACCTCTTATGTGGCTCGTGGTAAAGCTCATAATCGCTTGACGAGCCTTCTGGCTTCTGCGTACAACGCCACTGGAATAAGATATTTTATTTCAACGCTCCATACCCATATTACCCATGTATGGTCCTATGGGATAAATAATTATGTTTCTTGATACTTTTGGGTTGAGATTGACGCCTATAGGGAACGAACAGATCCACGGTTTTCTAATACGAAAATGTACAGTCAAGCCACATTTCAAAGCAGAAAATCTAAGCCCACCACAAAGCAAAAAAAAAACTTAATTCAACACGTTTTTCTTAAATAAATCGAGTAGTTATAGCTAGTAAAAAAAATGCAACTGTGTTCATAAAACTTCGGTGATAAATTCTCGAAAATGTTACCCCTCTGACTAAAATAACATTTCAAAAATTATGTCTAAAACAGTTTTTCAAAAGGTCATTGGCCTTACCGTGAAAGGTTGATTGCAAGCTGGACGCGCAGTGCAGAGCAGTTTCCTTGCAGAGCGTTGAAAGTTCCGCGTCATCAGACAATATACTATGGGGTTGATGGCCGAGTTTGCGTGCCCTGAAACAAAAATACTAAAGATTTCATACGAAGTACACTGCATATCTACGTATTTATTTTATCGAAAACGCAAAATAAGTAAGCCAGTCGCCATTTTGTGTGCTACGCAGCTACGATAGCGCTACGAAGCTACGGCGTAGCACATATTCTACAAACTTGAATCATTATGAATGACTTGGCGAATCGACGCTGATAGCCGTCGATCAACTTCACGCTCGCACATTTCAATATTTCTGAAGATATAAAATCACTAAAATTTAATATAAGAAACCGCAAACCACTAAGTTGTGTGCAATAACATTGCACAACGTTCAGCATAAATATCGACTTATTCACTAAAATTGAATCAGATAGAATCAAGAAAAGTCAGTGATGTACTCAAAGGGAAAAACATCCTGCTTATAGAGCAACTTATCTAAAAAATAGAGATTTTTATTTAAATAAATATAATATGCGAACACAATCGCTTCCAAACATTTAGGCGAATATTTTCCAGTAGTTAGTATTCTAGTTGATATTCGACCTGACCGGTCCAGACGTCCAGAGCACTGTTTGAATATTAACTAGTTTCTTTATATCCTTACCTACAAATAAAGCATACGGCAGCACTGAGCTCAAGTCCTTGGCATGGACCAGACCTACGTCAAGCAGCAGCTGCAGCGTGTTGTACGGCAGCCAGCATAATGCGAACAGCACTGCAAGAAGAAGAAGGATCCATGCCACTCGCTTCCTCTCCTTCATCAGTCTTAAGCCCTGGAGAAATAAAACGTTGAAATCTATCTGTAAAGCAACGGTTGCAAAAATGTTGTCAGACCGTTGGAAGTAAAGGGTACATAAATATAGATAGACTAGAGGCCGCCCGTGACTTCGTTCGCGTCCCGTTGGATCTCGTTGATTTTCCGGGATAAAAAGTAGTCTATGTAACACATAGGCTACGGACCAGGACGGATTCAGGTCACGGACAATATATATTCTAAGTTTCATCCAAATTGGATCAGTAGTTTTTGCTTGAAAGAGTAACAAACATCCTCATAATTATAATAATTAAAGTTAGCGTCTCGTTGGATCCCGTTGATTTTCCGGTATAAAAAGTAGCCTATGTGTTAATCCAGGTCACGGAGAATATATATTCCAAGTTTCATCCAAATCGAATTAGTAGTTTTTGCTTATCCTTACAAACTTTCGCGTTTATAATATTATTAGGATAACTTTAATTGATTACTAGTACACAAACTAAAATAAACCAATAAAGTTGGTAATATTATGGGCAGTCTTATCGCTACTAGCAATCTGTACCTGTCGACCTAAACACTCTTTTGAAGTAGCAGATAGTAAAATTTTGACCTTTTCTGTGATTTGTCAACCTTTTAGTATCCACCTAAAATGTTGACAAATCCTGTAAACAGTTGATGGTAAAAAGTAGCCAGTTTCAAGTAGCTAATAATGAAATTCTAATAGCGCTTGTGAAGCACCAGGTTTCTAATTACTGATTTCAAAACGGGGCTATACCGGATAAAATTTCATTTGACATAACGTACAAGAGCTAGAGACTAATCTAGCGATACCTACTTGAACCCAATACCTATGTATTTATGTATAACTAATGAAATGAACAATGAGAGCAGTAAAGCAACTTCTTGTGTGGATTTATTCGCACATAATTTTGATTAAAAATCTCATCGATTTATTTGCTAGCGCTAGTAAAAATGCGGGGATTTTGAGCACACTTTTTTTATCTTTGGCCCAAATGTTTGTATTTTGTATATTTTTTTAAATAAAGCTCGCGTTATTGTAATAAATGGTTATAAAACCTATATTCCATCGTCTGCTTTGTTTTATGTACAATATTATTGTTTTGTGCTTTTATAAAAATCATTCATTCATTCATTCATTCATTCATTCATTCATTCATTCATTCATTCATTCATTCATATCTCATTGTAATTACCCGCAACCGAATAATTGACAAAAAACCTTTTGAGCCCGACTCGTGGCTGTGATTGTTGTGCAATAGTTTGGATCAAATCACTATTGGCGAGATGAAAGGAATTCTTTTAGTAAGCCCTTATGTCCAAAAATAGCATGAGTCTATTGAATCCCAACGGAACACTTCGTTTCCAGAAACTTCAAAGTAAACAAAAATTATGCTGGGTTTCAACAGGATTAGGTAGCAAGCCTTGGCATAATTTTATCTACTTTGGACGAATATTAAGTAGCGTTCATATGTGAGAGGGTTAGCACATAATGCTGACGTTTATACCAACACAAGTTAATACACAGCGGCTTTTATTGAGATGGGAAAATAATTCATTTTTATTGTAATTTCTACTTATCCTTTAAAATTTATTTATTTATAAGTTTATAGACAAGCAGCTTTTGCTGATATGTCTACATCACACAGTGTTGAAATGTATTTTCTTATAGTCACTTTTTTAAGCACTGTTTTATTTTATTCGTAGCCAGTTTTTGAGTTTGTTTTTGAAGGCATTTATGAAGTCAGCAGTAAGAACGTCCTCAGGCAACATGTTCCAGTTGTGGACCACTCTGTTGCTAAAGAAGTTATTTATCAAGAAAGTGAAAGTGAAGTCGCCAAAACTTGTTAGTTACGAGAACGCCTGTTTCTAATAATGGAAACTCTGATAGGGCGTTAAGACCACCTGCCGAAAAACTTTTGTTATTTCCTTAAGAAATACATCTTTAGGGCAAAAAAGTCCTGTACAAATAATCTTACACCAAATTATGTTACAAGCTCAGGATTACCTGTTTCAGGCTTATTAGATTTAGTCCTGCGTGAACAGGACCGATTCCTTCAACTTTCTGGGTGCTTAGGAAGTGAACCTAATAAAAGTCCTGACGTCTAGGAGGTGAGCCAGAGTGGAGAGGGAGCCCAAAGTTCCTACTTTTGGGTTTTAACATTCATGCGTCGCAGTAGGAAAAAAAATCAAAAGTTCACAAAAGTTTCTACATTTTTTCCAAATTTCTAACCGTTTGAAAAAGTACACGATCTAAAAAACTGAATATGCTATTTAAAAAAGTTACCAAATATGTCTTCATTGGCTTCAGTGATTATAGTCCAAACAAACGATTTATTAAATATTCAAAATAAATATTCACGGACACTTAACACAACGCCTTCTAGTCCCAAACTAAGCAAAGCTTGTACGATGGAAACAAGATGGCTGATAGAATACATACATACATTTTTTTTTGTAAATACATACTTATAATACATAGAAACACCCAGACACAGAACAAACATCTATGTTTACAACACACAAATGTTTGTTCTCGGTGGGGATCGAACCCACGACCCACAGCACGGAAGGCAGAGCTACTACCGACTGAGCCATGACGCCTGTCGAAACCTGAGCCATGACGCCTGTTATTCATTACTTTGATTGAGTGAGCGAAGTTTGATGGATCCTAAATTGATCGAATGAGCAAAGCAAGTGAAGATCTGTGTTAACTTGGGCAAATAAGCAACCCATGTTTGGAATACGTATAACTTACAGATACATTCAGGTTAATTTATGTAACTAGTAGGTACACTTAGAAAAGTCATTATGAACTGCTTCTCCGATCTGCATATATGGGGACTAGCTGATACCCGCGACTTCCTACGCATGCGAAACATTCCACCAAAATATCTGTCAACCAGCATACGATGAACTTCGTGCCACGTCTTTCATTTCAATAAAATATGGCCTATGTTTCAATCCGTAAAAAGGGCTTCTGAATGGTATTCAGTTTCAATGAAATTGGTTCAGTAGTTTAGGCATGATCCGCGAACAAACAAACAGACAAACAGACAAGCAGATAAACATACAAACTCGATTTTCGAAATCTGAATCGTTTATTTAGTAGATCTGCATATTTAGTTTATCCATATCTTTAATTTTAGTTTTTGGCTTTTTTCAGTTAGATAGATAGATTAAGCTTCGGGGTTGGAAGCTTTTGATGATGGATACCTGTTGCATGCTGACGTTTCCCTCGTCGACGTCAAACGGCGGTCGCACGGAGCACAGCGTCCGTCCCATACACGCATACGACATTATTGTTATTGAACCTGTAAAAAACACCGGGACTTAATGTCTCTCGACTTCTGTCAAAACTTATAATAGCGCCATCTTGTTTTGTTTAAACGTGGTTTAAACAGTGACAAAAAGATGACAGGGATGTTGAGACACGATTGTAAGTATAAGGCCGATTATGGTTTACTGGTGATGGTCTAGTGGTAATTGTTTTTCCCTGGCTGAGAGGATAGTATAAAGAATGGCAAGCCTACTCTGTCCATAAATCTAGTTTCCGTAGTACAAGCTTTGCTTGGTTTGAGACTAGATGGCGTTCTATGAAATGTCCATTTACACGTAGTTCTACAAAAAAAATTATAGAGTACTAGCTTCCGCCCGCGATATTGTTTGTGTCCCGTTGGATCCCGTTGATTTTCCGGGATTAAAACTATCCGTTACTTCTAATACCTCCAAGAATATGTGTACAAAGTTTCATGATGATCGGTTAAGTAGTTTTCGCGTGAAAATGTAACAAACAAACTTACATTCACATTTATAATATTAGTGTGATTAACAAAATGTAAAAAGCAATAAAAAGGTAACTTCTCTAACCTTTAAAAAACAATTACATTGAGCAAATAAATCAAGGAAATCTTATGAATTCCGTTTCATAATCTCAAGATCACAAAAACACAAATATTTTTTCGCAACTACTCCTTTGGTAAATAAATGAATTTATATTTGTATTTGTATTTGTATTTGTATCTGAACAAATACAGTGTGAATTATCCTCGTAAGTACGTGTACTTATTTGAGGAGAACATGGTAGGATAGATGTCCTCCTACGAAAAGGAAGATCTTCCACGCCGAGCGACCTTTGGCTCGGGGTCCGAGGACCAATGGATGGTATTTGGTAGTACTACTTATGTTCAAACTCCGTGATAACTTCGTTTGCGCGATCTAGGATTTTTCTCATGTTAGTTCTTATGTAGCGAGATAGATGGCGCTACATCACTCCCTTTCCAGACCGGAGGTCGATCCGTTGTTGGTAGCAGCGTCGATGAAAGCCAAGTTGTGCCAGCGTTGCTCATTGTCTACGATGAGTCGAGACGTGGTGAGCAGATGCGATGCGAAGCGTTCATTGTCTACAGTGAGTCGAGACGGAACGAGATGCGCTTGTTGTCTACGGTGAGTCGAGACGAAGCGGTGCGGTGGCGTTGCTGTTGGCGTGAATCTGGCGGGTCTGCGGTGAGTCGAGACAGGTGCTGGGATTCATGTGCTGTATGTAGCAACGATGAGGAGATGTCGCGATAGCCTGCAGGTCCAGGAAGCTGACTGTTGCGGCTACGATGGAACTGGAGAGGCTGCTGGCTGATGATTGCTGCTGCTGCTGCTGCTGCATGGCTGATAGAAGCTGGGAGGATGAGAGAAAGTAGATAGATGATGATCCGGCTAGATCGGCTTGATGGTTGAAGAAGGTTGTGCGTGTTCAGGAAACTCCAGTCGTCAGGCTTCGGCAGCTGTTCCGTAGTGGTTGACGGCTGGATCACGTCGGGTGGTCACCAATGAGGAGAACATGGTAGGATAGGTGTCCTCCTACGAAAAGGGAAGATCTTCCACGCCGAGCGACCTTTGGCTCGGGGTCCGAGGACCATGGTATTCGGTAGTATTACTTATGTTCAAACTCCGTGATAACTTCGTTGGCGCGATCTAGGATATTTCTCATGTTAGTTCTTATGTAGCGAGATAGATGGCGCTACATCACTCCCTTTCCAGACCGGAGGTCGATCCGTTGTTGGTAGCAGCGTCGATGAAAGCCAAGTTGTGCCAGCGTTGCTCATTGTCTACGATGAGTCGAGACGTGGTGAGCAGATGCGATGCGAAGCGTTCATTGTCTACAGTGAGTCGAGACGGAACGAGATGCGCTTGTTGTCTACGGTGAGTCGAGACGAAGCGGTGCGGTGGCGTTGCTGTTGGCGTGAATCTGGCGGGTCTGCGGTGAGTCGAGACAGGTGCTGGGATTCATGTGCTGGATGTAGCAACGATGAGGAGATGTCGCGATAGCCTGCAGGTCCAGGAAGCTGACTGTTGCGGCTGCGATGGAACTGCGGAGGCTGCTGGCTGATGATTGCTGCTGCTGCTGCATGGCTGATAGAAGCTGGGAGGATGAGAGAAAGTAGATAGATGATGATCCGGCTAGATCGGCTTGATGGTTGAAGAAGGTTGTGCGTGTTCAGGAAACTCCAGTCGTCAGGCTTCGGCAGCTGTTCCGTAGTGGTTGACGGCTGGATCACGTCGGGTGGTCACCAATGAGGAGAACATGGTAGGATAGGTGTCCTCCTACGAAAAGGGAAGATCTTCCACGCCGAGCGACCTTTGGCTCGGGGTCCGAGGACCATGGTATTCGGTAGTATTACTTATGTTCAAACTCCGTGATAACTTCGTTTGCGCGATCTAGGATTTTTCTTTTTTTCAACGAATATTTTTTAATTTGTGGCTTTATTCTTAGAAAAGTTATTCAGGCTTCCTTTTGTTCAGTCTTTATGTAACACAGTTTCTTTACGTAAGCAAACAATCGTTTACTGAAAAATGTAGGTTGAATCGTAGTTAGTTCGTAGCAGTTCAGCAATTTTGTGTGAAGAAAAAATAGCACGAGTATATTGTGGCGACTAGCCACAAGTAGGTAAATCGGGCTGACGCGATAGTTTTGTGTCCCGCGTCGCCAGTCGTCTCTCCCCGTTCGCACAGTGTAAACATGTAGCTTCGTTGGTGAATAAATAACTAATTATGTGGAACACTGAACTTTATCATTGCCTCCCGAAGAAATAGTATGGAGATTAGAAGACCTACACATCTCATGATATGTTACCCCACATATATCATACTAATATTATAAATGTGAATGTAAGTTTGTTTGCTACGCTTTCACGCGAAAACTACTTAACCAATCATCATGAAACTTTGTACACATATTCTTGGAGGTATTAGAAGTAACACAGAATACTTTTTATCCCGGAAAACAAACGCGATCCAACGGGACGCGAACGAAGTCGCGGGTATCAGCTAGTATACCATAAAGGTCATAATTCCATCCACAAAATATTCAACACAAAAAAATTCTTCAGAAATTCAATCTTACAAAGATTATAAACACAAGGCTCTGAAATAAAGTTTGATTAGGGTCTTAGCTATTGAAACTGAGAGGAGGGCGGGAAGTAATTATTGAGGCCAAGTTTTCTAAATCGCAGTGAGAGTTACTCTCTTTAAATTTAGTAAAAATATCATATCAATTGTTGAGGTGATAATAGTAGATTGTATCATAAGGGAGCGAAATCATATTTTTACGGCGAGGGCGCTTTTTTGAATCCAGAGCGAAGATTCTTTAGTAGAATCCTGAACGTAGCGAGGGATTTAAAGTACGTCGCCCGAGCCAAAAATATATTTTACTCCCAAGTGGTACACTCTACTTTTCATCACCCACTATGAGAAAATAAAAGATAAGATAAAATAAGAACATTCTTTTTGCACGAAAATGAAGTACATAGGCGAACTTAAAGCGAAGATATTCCAAATTCAAAAAGTGCGCGTCAAAGTTAATTCCGGCGCACTTATTGTTTCTTATAGAAAACACCACCTTTGGGTGCACATAAAGGCGAACCAAGTCTTTCTTTTCGAATAGATGTGATGAAAAAGTCATTAAAGCTGCCATGTTACAATTGTTTTAATAATCCAACCAAATCCCAATATATTTTATAATAGATGTTGAGAGTAGAGAATAAATCGAACTTTCACCACCGATTATTATAAAAAGTAAATGAAAACGTTTATTAAATTTCCATCTACCTAGCGGAGTTAATCGTGCTTCGTGAGACAATTAAAGGTTACCATTTGACATAACGTGAGCCACTTTTGATTTAAAACTGACAAAACGCATAGAATCTTAATCAGCGGTTCAATGGCCACCAGTAGTCGTGGTCAAATCATTACTGTGTACCAAACAAACTCCCAACTAAGCCCGTTAACTAGATTAACTGGTCAGTTTTAGCTAAGTTTAATTATTTTGTCCGTATTAATGAGCTTAAACATATTTACCAAGTTGGAGTTAGTGTAGCGCGGCTATGAATAATGTAAATAATAATTAGCTTGACAAAAACGGACTTTGCAGCAAAATAAAATAATCTACATTTTACACAGGGTCATCAAGTGTTCATCATGATCATGATCAACCTATATCAGTCAACTGCTGGACGTAGGTCTCTTATAAGACGCGCCATTGAGCCCGGTCTTCGGATCTCCTCATCCAGTGTTTGTCAGCTACATTTCGTAGATCGCCCCGTCTTGCTGGAAGTATAATGTTAGTAGGTATGTATTTTTTTAGTACATTTCACACAACGTCCACTACCTAGTCTTTAACTGAGCGAAGCTTGTACAATGGGCACTAAATTACTGATAAATTACTTTTTTTTAATACCTATTATACTTACATAGAAACACTCAGACATATTTATGTATAATATCTATGTTTGCCAGTCATAAATACATTCTTATTGTATTTATACTAACCAGCATTATTTTCTTGAACATCGAGAAAAATCAAAATCGTTTTAAGAATATAAAATCATGGACAATAATAAATCTGAAACCAATCTTACTCATTTTGTTTGATCTAATATCTTTGACCATCAAGTAACAAACGCCCAAGTCCATCTTAGAAAGGACGAAAAAAAGGTAAAGTGTTTATTTAGGACAACAAAAACTTACAATAAACGTAGACTGTAGCGCCATCTATCTCGCTAGATAAGAACTAACATGAGAAATATCCTAGATCGCGCAAACGAAGTTATCACGGAGTTTGAACATAAGTAATACAACCGAATACCATCCATCGGTCCTCGGACCCCGAGCCAAAGGTCGCTCGGCGTGGAAGATCTTCCTTTTTCGTAGGAGGACACCTATCCTACAATGTTCTCCTCATAGACTAAAATAAAGTGGTGTATCTACTGCAAATATCCACTATACAACCTTTTAGGCACAGCAGCACTTATTCAACCGGTACCTACCTAAGTATTTACAGAAAAATATATAATAAGTATGTAATCTATCATCAATCTAGTTCCTATAGTACAAGCGTGGCTTACTTTAGACCTAGAAAGCGTTGTGTGTAATGTCAATAAATATTTATTAAGCCTGGTAACCACTAAATGGACGATATCATCTCGTTGTTGTGTTAGTGAAAAAAGCCATTTACATAACTAGATAAAAAAATAGGTACGTATCTACCGCTAACCAATATAAATCTTTGAAATAATATTGTTATTGACTTGTTTGAACCTAGTTTTGATTCTAGCAGTCTTTTCAGCTGCAGATACCATTTTCACAGTTATTATATTTATCATAGAACCACAATAATGATTTATTATATCGCAATTATTCGCAATAAAGGATAATAATAGACAATAAAACGAGTTCTTTTAATACGTATCTACCTCGTTATTTATCCAGATGTCGTGCTCTTTACCCTATGGTAACATTTGTACACAGAACATTGTATGTTATCATCATCAATATATATAAAACTCTTTTGAAGCTAACTTAGAATCAACGTACAGCCTAAACTATAAGTCCTAGAGGTATGAAATTTGGAGGGTAGTATCCTTTTATAGTGTAGGGGTGCACTTAGAAAAGAATTTTGAAAAGTCACACTCTAAAGGGTCTAGAACGCGAGCAACGCCGCGGGCGTCGGCTAGTTTAAAATAATATTCGAAGAAGCCGTATCAGTTTGTCTATATAAATAAAAATAATTATATTAGATAAAGGCTGTTCGCGAATGTTGATAAGTAGGTAAATATGAGCTAAAATGTAATATCAAAATCTTTGAAAGAAAAAAGAAAATTATTTATGAGTTCATACTAAATGTAATAAATAATATCATGCATGTTTTATGTTGCTGGTTGTATGAAAACACTCATTGGTAACCAAGTAACTAGTAACTTATATTTTGGTTATGTTCACCGGCCTTCAGACTTACCAGGTATCGCGTATACAAGAGTGAAGCTGAGCATTCCGAACTGCTTCCTTGTATCAGTCCCCGGCCACTCCTCCGTGCAGAAATGTACTTCTCTTGTTTCTATCTAAAAGAGAAATCTATCATTAATTATGAAAAAAAAAATCAATCCTATGGTGACAGAAAAGATCTGCCCCCTGTTTGTATGTAAGTTTTACGTTTACAACAAAAATCACGTGAAATATAACAATAATGTATATTTTGTATGGAGAATCATCAATGTAAATTTCCCGCTAGTAGCGCTGCTCTCAAAGATAGATAGATAGATAGAAAACTCTTTACTGTACCACTTTTATTGATATTATAAAATAAACACAGAGTTCATTATTCTTATGTGAAGTACGATGGGCGGCTTTATCGCTATGAACGATCACTTCCAGGCAACCTTTAAAGTATACAACATACTCAATATACTCATAGTAAACCTTGTAGTCTACCTATACGTAAAACGTAAACACTAAACTGAAAGACAATTTCTCATAATAAAATATTGACTTAGTGTACGATTCGGAGAAAAAAATTGGGAGAAATTCTCCCAATCGTCACTTTTGTGATCAAACTGACACTTCTTACAGTTTAGGTAGGTATGTTACCAGCTTACCAATATATCTTACCAGTTGTGGTTTAGTTTGGTAATTTGCGATTGAACTAAATTTCAACGATCAAGTACCTAATCAAATAGTTCCGAACTATCGGCAATATACCCAGTTGTATTTAATCAGTTTTGTTTGGGACAAAAAGTTCTAGTCCAATAAATGTACAAAGTTGAGGTGTTTGAAATAGTTAGACCAATTAAACACGGTGTGGTGGCCAGCTCGGCAGTGGTTTAATATCTTCGTCTTCGGATACAGTGGTCGCCTGCCATTGGAAAATCTATAAATTACGCTGCGTGTTGTATGTGCGTTGCGGCCCGTGCAGACCAGTGGACGTTTAGCTTAAAATCTAGAAAATAACATGTCTTGGGTTTTTCTAAAACCCAAAGACTTCTTTTTTTGATTGATTGTCTGTTTAGCAGTGGACTTTAAGTCTGCGAATGATGCTAACTGAATTAATCAGCACTTAAGTGGTTCCAAGGGCATGTTCATTACCAACTTTGAAGTCACAAAGGGAGGAAATCATAATCTACTTAGAAAGTAGCTTCTCGTTTTGAAAGTTCAGTTTTGTTTGCATACAACATCAATAAAAGAGTTTTTTAAGTGAGATTATAATATTGTCAGGATCAGTGATAATTTAATTTTTATCATTATTAGAGAAAATTGTAAGGCTCAATTTCAATTAAATTTTTGAGAAATAAATTAGTTAAATTCATTTTTATGAATCCAACATGTAGGTTACCTACATACAGAGTGACATTTTGAAATAGGGCAGTTAAGGAAGGGCACCTTAGGCGTTATAGTTACAGACTGTTTTTAATATTTGAAAATATTTAGATTTACATTCACAGAATTTCAGTCAGCGTGAAAATGCTCTTACTGCCTCATCTCAAATCACCAATCGGTATTTATTCTGTAAGTAAAAATTGACGTTGATAAAATTTGCTGAATGAGACTCGAAGCTTCTTCTTTTCTGTGATTCAAGTGATTTAAATACAATCAAGACGTCAAAGAAACTTGATAAAGATGTCTACAATGTCTCGGGACTAGATGTTGAGCCACAGAACACATAATTAGATTCTTCTCATCTCAGTCATGAGCGGCATGTCGACTGTCTTTTTATTCATAGAGAAAATGTTCAAGGATTTTTTATACGCAGAATCGTTCATATTAGATTACACTATTTTATTTCGTTATTTCAATTTTTTTTCTGTATTTTAATGGACGATTAATTTTATATCTTTTCTCATGTACCTACGATTGTAATGAACTATATTTTAAATGAAATAATAAACCTAAAAAATCCAGAAATCCCCAGAATTTCTGTTTTTTTTGTAATTCTGGAAAAAAAAACTGAAATCCCCACTGTTAGATTTCTTGGTGGGGATTTACGGAATATATCAGATTTCTTAGTGGGGATTTCTGGAATATATCAGCTTAGGGTTATTTAATGTTTACATACCGAAATATTTCGAATTCCTTTTGATATAAACGGGATGGTTTCTTTCCGGACAGAAGCGACCAGAAACAGTGGAATGAAGATAAGCAGAGCAGCACACCACAGGATCAACAGGAGGAGCAGAGCCTGCTTCCTTCCTGGAGGCCGGAGTCGAGGCTCCGTGGATATGGAGAGCCAGCGGTCTACTGACATTGCTGTTATCGTGAACACGCTGGCTGCTACTGCTACTCCTGGAAAAAAGAGCTGTGTCAGATTTGTTGGTATATAATAATAAAATATAAAAACCCTTTTATTTCTTGCTAGTACCAGGGTAATACAAAAACATTTTGAAAACTAGCATAATAGGTAACTTGAAATAAAACGTACGTGTTGGTATATGTATACATACTTTTTTAATAATTAACTGTATGTAGGTAGCAACTAATTGTTTTCATAGTGTTTTTGTCACTGAAGAATAAAACTGTTTTACTGTTTTACAACACATTTTTGATCATCAAGTTGTAGACCTATTCGCAGACAACTTAAAGATCACCTATTTTGATAGTTATTTTAAGACTCAATACACACCTAAACCTTGAAATCGTGTGGATAATGAACAGTTTTTAATTAGTTTCATGCAATTACGTTTGTTTCAATACTTTGTGAGTTCCAACCAAAGTTTCTAACACCAAAGCAGTGCCACCTGTCTACGATTAAGTTTCCGGCTCTAACGGTGCTGAAAGTTTCCAGTTGTTCGTGACTTGCTTCTCGAGTTAGCTTATACATAGCATTTGTGGCTTGAGAAATTCTAGGTGACTGTTGAATACGTTACTGGAATTATTAGTTAATAGGGACAACTGTATAATTATTGTATCACCATGCAAAAATACCATACAATTGGTAAGACTAGATTTACTGTGGTTTTACTAAGCATTTTATTGGTCCAGGAGTCATTTCCACTTTTTTTGTATACTTTACTAGCTGTCGCCCGTGTCTTTGCTCGCGTGGTTGCAGCATACGCATTATTGGGTTCTAGTTTCAGACCCTTTAGGGTGCGACTTTTCAAAATTCCTTTCTTAGTGCACCCCTACACTATATAACGATACTACCCTGCACATACCTCTAGGATAGTTTGGGCTGTGCGTTGATTGTCAGTAACTTCAAAAGAGTTTTATATATTTAGATAATTATGTGCACTGAGCCCACATTTTTTAACGAATATACGAGTGCAAAACCTATATACTAAAACAAAACTAGAACTAAATGAATCAAAAAAGCCAAGCCTTAACCTATAGCATTAGTTTAATTACTGCTTAGAAAATGGAGCACAGACATTAAACTAGTGGTACCAATTTTATTACAGAGTTTCTATTCGATAGACAAGCATTCGATATTTTTATTCCAATAACCTCGAGATACGCTCCCGTTTCATAGCGTCTTTAAAGTCATAGAAAATGCTATTCCTTTTTTATAGGCTAGAACTTAATCAAATTGAATAAAACGATTTCTAAAGAATTTTTTTAGATACCTTTTTCTGAAGCCAATGAATTACAAGTAATTACTCAATACAAAATATTTCTTTCAAATACAAATTTTGACTACGTGAGAATATATTGTAAAACTATTTATTGGTATTATTTGTTTGTCTGTTTGAATCGCACTGTGATAATATGAAATAGAGTCACTTGTAATCACTTGTCAAATCCCCAGGTATGGTGGATATGGTAAACATAACCTCGGAATAAAATATTTTGATATTTGATCTCTTATGTAATTAAACCTTAGAAATGTCCATGGGGAAATAGAACAGTATGTAAATAATATTATCTAAAATGTTAAAACGATTCTTCGAGATAAGATATAAGCACCTCACGTACCTACCTACCTAGTCGGTTACTACCTACCCAAACTTCAATTTAATATTCTCTTAGGTGCGGGTTCAAATATCCCCCGTAGAATACTCCTTTAAACATGACAATAATACTTGCCTTGACTAAATAAGTATTATATAGTGGTGGAAATTGTACATAGCGCCATCTAATTCCAAACTAAGCAGAGCTGAGCACAGAAGTTTTGATAGAGTAGAACTACGAGAACCCACCAAAAGATAGGTACAATCATCAGAATAACGACTTGACGTAAATCGTTAACTTGAGAACAAGGCCACTGCCTTATCTTCCACACTGCTGGAAGTAGGGCATGGATTAATAATAAATAATAAATAAATAAATATTCACGGACACTTAACACAACGCCTTCTAGTTCCAAACTAAGCAAAGCTTGTACGATGGGAACTAGATGGCTGATAGAATACATACATAATTTTTTTTTGTAAATACATGCTTATAATACATAGAAACACCCAGATACAGAACAAACATCTATGTTTGCCACACAAATGTTTGTTCTCGGTGGGGATCGAACCCACGACCCACAGCACGGAAGGCAGAGCTACTACCGACTGAGCCATGACGCCTGTCAATGTTTTAATAGTGTTGTAAATTTTCTTTTAAGTACGGTTTACTGTGTGATACGTAAAATATACACACAGAGGTGCGTCTTTGCCGCATTTGATGGATGCATTCCCGTGGATAGATATAGATAAAACTATTGAAACTATAACAAATTATGAACATAGTTTGGACAAAAAATTGATGTTGACCGTATAAAGTTTGATTGATTTATTGTTAGTTACAGAAATACCAGGGCATAACTTTTTACTAAGTGTCGATGTTGAAGTACTTGAACAACGACACTATAGTAGGTGCCAAATAACACCGCAATACAGGTCATTCACCCACCTTCAAAACGATGTCGCAAAATTCCATTTATGAATGGCTAATTCTGTCGCTTTCTATACAAACCTGTCGCTAAGACAGTAATCGCTCAAATCTTGTAGTACTGTTTGTTTACCATACATAAATTGAATTTTGCGACATCGAGGTGAAGGTGAGTGAATGACCTGTATTTGGCACCTACTATAGTGAAAAGTTATGTCTGTACAGACAAAAACCTATTCAGCATAGCACACCACTGAGATGTAATTTTGTATGTGACAGTTACGGTATAAAATAATATCAATTCTGTGATAACAAAAACGGTCCAATTGTAATAACGGTTTTACGGTTGAATACTGACCTGTGGTTGCCCTTAGTGGATAAGCACCAGCCATGATATGTTCTGTTTGAGTTTAGTTTTAAGTTATGTGTATTATTCTTTGGCAATCCTAATAAATAAATAAATGAATACGGTTGCCGACCGTGTGGCAGCTGATTGAGGAGTTCGGGTTAATTGTCGCATTAATTTTGGCTCACTTTGTTTAGTTTTGATGTGTTTATTTACAGAAATCAGTCTTTTATATAAGCATTTATATACATACTAGGAGCCGCCCGCGACTTCGTTCGCATCCCGTTAGGTCCTGTGGATTTTTTGGGATAAAAAGTAGCCTATGTGTTAATCCAAGTCATGAACAATACATCCCAGTTTCATCCAAATTGGATCAGTAGTTTTTACGTGAAAGAGTAACAAACATCCATCCATCCATCCATACTTACAAACGTTTATAATATTGGTAGGATATTATAATCACAAAGATCAAATGTATAATTTCTCTTTATCACAACAAGAATACAAATGTGAACTTATTTTTGAAGGATTTTTTAAAAATAACTCAATATATGCACGTTCGTTTCAAATTAATCATACCAACTCATGCATCACAAATACCGCGGCCTTTAAATACAGTACAAATTCCTTTCATGAAATTTGCCATTTTATTCAAATAAGGTCCAACTAAGTCGCCCACGTTTCCATACAAACGTGGAAGGGTAACTACTCCTTTGTTTGACGTTGACCAACCAAAACTAAGGATTACATCAATTTATCTCGTCATAATCTATGTCTGTACACACCCCAAACCGTAAAAAAAGTATTCATATAAAAAATACAAGCCTTCTAAACTTTCGTATTGAAAGGTGGGCGACTAGTTGGACCTTAAGTAACGAGTTTCTAAAGAACGTCTAATTAATTCCAAAAATCTTTTAACGCAGATAATATTAATTTACCAAGGCTCATAATAATTAATATACTACAAGTTCCTGGTACTCAAAAAAAAGCCGCGTTTTAACTGACGCGTAAAAACGTCTGCCAAACGTCATCTACCCGTCGTTCAGTCCCAGTTGCAAGAACTAAAGTGTATTACACCGGGGCAGCACTGTGCGGCATTGCGGCATGCCACAACACCGCATGCTACAAAATAAAAAATGTCACACATTGTTACAAGAACCGTGCGACATGGCAACACCTTGGGTCATGTGGCAGACTGTGATAATTAACGATGTTGCCTCGGCGTAAAATAGGCTGCCGCATGCCACTAATGCCGCAAATGCTTTCTAGTGCCGCATGTCACAATATGTAGCATGCGACACTGTCGCACGTTGTTGCCCCGGTGTACTACAGCCTTTAAAACTGCGTATAATAAATAAATAAATAAATAAATATTCACGGACACTTAACACAACGCCTTCTAGTCCCAAACTAAGCAAAGCTTGTACGATGGAAACTAGATGGCTGATAGAATACATACATACATTTCTTTAACTTATAATTATAATACATAGAAACACCCAGACACAGAACAAACATCTATGTTTACAACACACAAATGTTTGTTCTAGGTGGGGATCGAACCCACGACCCACAGCACGGAAGGCAGAGCTACTACCGACTGAGCCACGACGCCTGTCAAATAATAAAGTAATTGTTAGCATTTCCCTTATTTTAATACTTTTGGGTGTGTTTTGAACAATAATTGCTAGTGTATAAATTGTTTGCACATATATTTGTTTAAGGATTTTATCAATATACCTATTTCATGCTTAATTTGGCCATTCAATGTAATGAGTGCATTGCCTGACTGGAGTTATTGATTGAATCCTTATTGTGAATATAATCTGTTACTGATGCTGGACATCACTAATTATCCTGACTAAAAAGTGTCCCTTCCCTATGAGTTGTGGGTAGAAATAAGCTTGCCGGCCGGTAGCATTATAATGGGTTGCTGGTTGAGTTGTCGAGACAAGTCATGGGATTTCTTTTGTAAACCTTAGTATTTAATTATTTCTGTGCTTAGCATAATAAAAAATCAAAGTTGGTATTAATCTATCTCTATCTTTTATTGGAAAAAGTGAGTATGTTAATATAACATTATAAATCACACTTTTTAGCGTCGGTGTGGCGACTTTTTTAAGAAGGCGGGATATTAAAATAATAAATTGTGTCCCTTATTTCAATACAACACAATTGCTTTGTTATTATCCTTAGTGCCAACAGTTACTTTATCAAAGGTTCATTTTAGTTGCGAACTTTTATATACCTTTGACGTTTATCCACATTATAATAAGGTTGAAAATGGGTTTGTCTATAATTACTACTTAAACTAGGTGCGGCATACAAAGGGAGGTTACAGAGTATCATGCAACTGGACATGGTAACCAGAGAACTCGTAATTATTGTATAAATTGTGGACCTCACATAAATTGACAGCCTACCGTACTGTAAGTTGTGGGTTCGATCGCCACTAACAAAAAACATTTTGTGTGTTGGCAAACATAGAATTTTGCTCTATAGTAGGTGCCAAATAACACCGCAATACAGGTACCTTCACCACGATGTCGCAAAATTCAATTTATGTATGGTAAACAAAAAGTACTAAGAGTTTCGAGCGATTACCGTCTTAGCAACAGGTTTGTATGGAAAGCGACAGAATGAGCCATTCAAAAATTGAATTTTGCGACGTCGTGATGAAGGTGGGTGAATGACCTGTATTGCGGTGTTATTTGGCACCTACTATAGGCATAGACATAAACAGGCATTTATTTGCTTATAAGGTAACACACAAAATACACCTACAGAACTAAACTAACAACACTACAAAGTAACAAAAATCAGACAGAAAGAAGAATAAGATGAGTGGATTGAGTAGGTAGCTAGGTAAGCTGGCAAGTGTTTGTGTGCTTCAGCAGCAAAAGGGTTTCGACTCAGCGTATGCCTCACCAACCAAAGGTAGTTAGGCGCTGATATTCTGTCGAAACCATCAGCCAATAGACCCTGTTCTGTAACTGGGTTACTACGAGTAGGTACAAGTATGCACGAGTATTTAAAAAAAAAGTATTATATCGGCAATCTGGTTACCATACAAGCTTTGCTTAGTTTGGGACTTGGATTTGTCTGAAATGTCCATGAGTGATTAATAATAATTATTTATTTATTTATTACGACAAATCACTACGGTTAGAGAGTAACCGAAACACGTAGCAATTTTCGATACACGGTTCAAACCCCCATCAAGTCATACTATTGGTTGTGACTAAAGTTAGTTAGTCGTACTGTTTGAGTTACACTGCGCGGTAACGCTGCCAGTTCTCAAAGGACTACGCAAAACATACAACGCGGTCACCAGTGTAACTCAACTGTCTTTAGAAAACTTTTGCTTCGTTGACACTTGTTGGCCCTCTATTATGTAAGTACAGTCGTGCACTGCGTTGGCAATTTATGCTGAAGAGCACTTTAAGTACTAAAGTAAAACAAAGTAACTACGCCAAGCATGGGGAAACTATTAAAACCCTCTATTTTTAAGATCTCTATTTATACAGCATTACTAAAATAAAAAAATAAAAAATGAATAATAATTAATAGTTTTATAAATGATTCTTATCGGGTTTGTCTGGCCTGACCCCATACTGGCCTGTCCCCGATGTAAATTTCCAAAATAGTATGGGTTAGTCTCATAAAATAGTATGTACTGTGCGTTAAAAAAATGGCGATACTGTTACGAAAAAAAGAAAAAAGAACGTTATGGTAACGTGCTTTTATTTTAACGTAGTACCTGTAATAAAACTAACTAATGTAGGTACCTACATTTCAAATGCTTTGAAAAATCAGCTAAAATATAATAGGCATTCCTTTAAGATATACTAAGAAGGTATTTAATATTTTTTCAATACAATGTTAAACCAATAAATAATAATCTTGTTCTAACCTTGTATGTAGTTGACGATCTTGCAAATCGTCTCGCCGTAGAACCAGACCAGCGTGATGGCCTTGCTGAGCTGGATCGGCATGCAGACGCCCGTCACCAGCAGGTCAGCTGCTGATAGATTCACCAGGAACATGTTTGTTACACTGAAACAAGCGACATAGTTTTGAGTTTGAGAGGTCAACTTTTGGGTTGACCTCGTATTTTTTTCGTGTCATGACGAGTATTTTTTTATAAATTACGAAAAAAAGATTTGGACATGCCAAAACAAATTTGTTATTTATTCACAAAGAAAATTACTACTAATACATTAGGTATTTACAATATTTACAAAATACACATGAAAAAGTTGAGCTACTATCTACAATCCGTTGCAAACGATTTATAGATAGCTCAACTAAAATTACTAAAACAACAAAAAAATTATGTTGAAGTTCTAGAACCAAGAGCCTTTTTAGTAGGTTGCCTAGATTAAAAAAAAATAGTGGCTTAGTAATTCAGCATTTTAATTTTTAATCACTTATCTTATATTCACCTGCGAGATACCAGACTTCCTATAAGTACTTATTTAGGTTTTAATTTCAAGCTAAAAGAGCTTACTTGCTCTCATTTTCTACGATTGTTTCGTGGAAACAAAGCAGGTAATTTCCACTCTTTCGCATAACATTAAAAAGAGAAACAATATCCGAGAACAAAAGAGAACAAATCATCATTATCATCATCTTCAATGGCCATTTTTCATCACAAAAGTGTATAAATAGCTATGGTAGCTAATTGCTTTTTACTGTGTTGTTTTTAACTTTTTTTAACACCTACCTATTGTCGATGGTGTTTAGAAAAAGCATCACGAAACCCCTGGCAATGTTTAAGGGAATAATCAGAGCCATAACCAAACAAACAGGCACATTTGGCATACGCCCAAACGTGACGCAGTTGTTAGAATCTTTACTGGGTTTCTTACAAGACGGATGATAATTATGGCGACGAAGGTACTAACTGGTTATCAATGTACGGGATTCCAAAATTTTTGTGACTTGAATTACAAAAGAAGGTACGAATCGGCTATAACCCACTGACAGAATTCCTATTCCATACTATACCAACTATCCATCTCGCATTTGGCTAGAATCCCGTATTATTGGTATTGAGACCGTTATTTTAAAAATCCCTGCTTAGCAGTAGAACTTATTGTACTACATTTACGCGATATGGGACGTCACAAACGCTGTGTGGGTCTGAAGGCCGTTCAACAAGTCACAGTTTGTATTTTTATTGCAGTGCAGCTAACTTTATTCAATACTTTTACTTGGTTTGTTGTTCGAAAATTGAATTTTATTTTTTTCCTACTCTTGGGACAAAAATGTCACATATAAGATTTTCCCCTACCGCCAGTCGCCGTGGTAGCTAAGGGTATTTTCGGACAAAAGTTCCAGAAATCCCCTACGCAGGGGATTTAGTTAGGGGATTTCCGGAATGAGCCAAACAGACAGACATGCCGTCATACTTTTAATAATCCTTTCTTAGTTAGTTCGGTGTTACCGACCAACAAGTATGAAAAAGGGGTATCATAGGTAATTAAAGATAAAGATAAATTTATTTCAACCAAGGAAAAGTGTATAGGTACAATGGTAGGACTAATAATGGTAAGTAAGTACTAGTTCTACGATAATGTCTAAGTATAATAATAATTATGTCCTTAGAAAGAAGTACCATTAGGAACTCTGTTCCCCACACAGGACTAAATTGTGTGCGAGTTCGACGTTCTTCAGAGGCCTCAAACAATCGTAAACGTATCGTAACGGTAACGTACGGAGGTACACACTGTGCCTCTATCACGAACAAATCTGACAGTCGCCACGTTAGCGCATTCGAGTTATATTGCGCGTCAAATGTCAGCTCGACTGCCAACCATTGTAGTGCATAGCGCAGTGTATCTCTAATACGCTAGCGTTACGATACGTTTGCGATTTTCACTTTTATTCATGATCAAAGCACTGTACGGTGACGATCGAATACGTTAGGCTTACGTATCCACTGTCACATTTGTGATCATCCCTCTGATATTCGATTCCCAAAGGCTGATTATCTTTGTACGATCGAATAGCGAGTGTCCGTAATATATCAAGGTGGCTTTCGAACTTCGATTTGAATATAAATTAGCGAGGGAGAACCCGATGGGCAGAGTGTGATAATGATTGGCTCAGGCTTGTAGTCAGGGAGACTGTTTTGTGACTAATATGATTACGAGTAGGTATTTGTGAAAATCTCTACCATTAATTCTGTAAAAAAGCTAAAAATTTATACCATTCAGAAGCCCTTTTCCCGGATTGTACCACGCAGTAAAATGTCTATGAAAACTTGTTTATCGCTATGCAGTACCTATAAAATAATTAGGCCTTTACATCTATTGAAGTTGATCTAAGCAGCGTCAGAAGGCAAGCTATGCCTACACTTAACGGGACACTGTAGTATTCATATTATGCAGTACTAGCTTCCGCCCGTGACTTCGTTCGCGTCCCGTTGGATCCCGTTGATTTTTCGGGATAAAAAGTACCTAGCTTAAGTGTTAATCCAGGTCACGGACAATATATATTCCAAGTTTCATTCAAATCAGATCGCTTGTAAAAATTTCATCTTTGTACACGTAGCTTAAGAATGAAAATATTGTTTTCTTAATTTGATTATTTACGGCCAGGTTGTGTCAGACCAACATAAACCAGGCTAACATAAAAAGGTTTTATTCAAGCTGTCAGTTGTTCTGTCAGTTGTGTTTTGCTATATACCATTTCTAGCAAATGAACGGCTGGACTGATGTTTTTACTAATAAATTATTTTGGATGTTCATCTTTTCCCGGGAACGGGATAAAAAGTATCCAATGCGTTAATCCAGGTCACGGACAATATATATTCCAAGTTTCATCCAAATCGGATCAGTAGTTTTTGCGTGAAAGAGTAACAAACATACATCCATCCATCCATCCATCCTTACAAACTTTCGCGTTTATAATATTAGTAGGATAATCCCCCTTAAAATCATTATATTTTGTATAAATCAAACTTTAACGTCAAGTTGCTTACACCAATGAAGAAAACCATGTTATGTTGTTGTGTTTATTGTATTTATCATCATCATAACCATTCATCATTTCATTAAAAAAAAACACAGCCTGCAGAAGTCCACAGCAGGAAGTCAATCGTATTATTGGCCTCAGATAGAACGTAAGAGATAAAGACTGAATTCGATCCTGTATTGGAGAGATCGGTCGCGATATAACCCCCAAGGTCGAAGTCAAAGTTTCCTTGAACGCTTGATACGGGGCTTAGAATAGTGAAAGTCAGTAAGCTTAGGTTTTTATCAATGGATTCTTATTTAGACAACAAAAAATTGCAGACCAATCTCTAGAAATAGCGTGAAACAAGTTTTTATCAAACAGCGACGATGGGTTTGCAACCTGTTACTAAGACTTATCTATCACTAGCTTCCACCTGCGAATTCATCTGCGTCCCGTTCCATCCTGTTACTTTTCCGGAATAAACAGTATCTATGTGTTAATCCAGTAATCTGGACGAACAATGTATATTCCAAGTTTCATGCAAATCGGACCAGCAGTTGCAGCGTGGTTGTAACACAAATATCTAAACTTTGACATCCCACTTTGGGATTACAGTCTATAAAGATTTGCAAAATATGTTTCCATCACCTAGTGTTTTTATGTTGGGAGTCTACATACAAATATATAATATCAAAAGTTATATTTTTATCCGATTTCATTGAAGCCAGTTAACTAAAGACTTCCAAGACTCCCAAATGAAAAGAGTGTAAACTGTTTGAGCATAATCCGCTGTTTATTGCATAACTCTGTAAACAAAAAGAGGCAGATGTGAAAATTGAGGAATTGCCAAAAGAAAATATACTCGCACTCACTCAACTTCACTCGTTCTCGGATATTTTTTTAGAAGTTTCGTATAACGATGTGAGGTTTGATAATCTGCGGCCCGACAAATTTGTAAATATTCGAAAACTAATATAATTTTTACTTTATTTGGTCATGGTCCGACCAATTAGTAAATACTCGAAAACTAATAAAAAATTATACTTTATTGGTCATTGGGTAAATAATATAGTGTGTTGTATCTACAACTTAGGTTCGTTTAAGGTTTTGGTTGATATGGGTGACTTAATATTTTGTGAACACGCTATAATTCTACAGTCAGTTAGGCACATTTTTTTATGTTTATCTAGAATTGAAATCGATGCGAGTGCCAAGAAATAGATTAGTATTATTTTGAGTCATGATTTATGAGTTCAGGTAAACTAGTTTACTTATTATATTTGGAAACACTGAAGCAAAATACCATCAACTCAAATGAGAAACAAACATCAAATGAGTCACGTTTCCGAACACTAAGAAAATAGAGAGGAAACTGTTCGTAAATAACATTTAGGTACCTCGCTAATAAAATAACATACTATACGACGAAAGGACATAGCTTTTATTTTTGTATAGGTACGTAGCAAGAAGTAATGATGGAAGATGGACGACAGCGATTACGAAATGGTAGCCTAAAAACGCTCAAAGACCACGAGGCAGACCACCCGCTCGATGGTCTGATGATATTGCAGAGAGTAGAAATAATACCCAATAGGCCATATTTATGAGTAACTTCTAATATAATATTATAAAAAGAACAATATTAAATTATTATATAGGTAAGATAAACTTAGACATACAAAATATTAAGTATAAGTTTTATGATACCTGGAAAAGATATATAAGTTGTAAAATGCCTCCTACAGTTAAGACTAATTTGTAACAATTATTAACGCAAATTGTATCTTGTATCTCAGATACCTAAATATGCCACCTAGTGCCTATGTACCTACACCTCAACAAATTGCTGTGCCCTAACAGGGTTTATGTTTGCTACACTACTTTTGTACAACATCTTTATAACAACATAAGTGCAATAAACGATTTGAATTTGAATTTATTGTCTATTGAGAAGACTCGCGCAGGACCGGAGAGACTGGCGTACTAAAGAGAAGACATATATATACGCAGCAGTGGGTGTATACAGGCTGAATAGATAGATAGATAGATAGATAGATAGAGTAGGTAATTGAACAAGCAGACTATGATAAGCTCGCTGCGACTGTTATATTTATTCGTGTTTTCCCTCGTTTTTTTTATTATTTTTTATATAACTAAATGTTGGGACCAGCCGATGGCCTATTAGATGTTAAGTGGTGACAACTGCCGATAACGATGTATTGCCTCACTGAGCATATCCACTGAGAACGAGCCCTGTGATGCATTGTTAGTGACATTACTCTAAATCTAATTTTATATTCTCTAGCCATTGTAAATTGTAGTAAACTGTCGATTAAAAACAGAATTCTAAGAAAGTGGGTAATTTGATGAATTATTTCCTTTGTCTTCCTAACAATAGAATTATCTCCGTGTTCGAGTTTTCTAGTAGAATAATAATTTAAACAAAAGTTTTGGAACCCTTTGAGGTTATAATTAGAATCTTTCAACGGAAGCAATGTTTATTGTAAATTATATATTATCGCAGTTATAAAGCGATTGTAAAAAATATCTTCGTATTTGTCCACAGCAAAATTTAATTTCATTACGAATACGATCTCTACAACTTAAACTAATAACAAACGTTAGGTAACAGTCCTTATGAGACGAGGGTACGACCGGTTGTCAGTTCTTATAACTTATGCTTATTCATTGTTTAAGTCTTCTTCTTTGTCTATTTATTTATAAAAATATTCTTAACTCTTCTATGCGTGAGTATATTTTTATTGTTATTGGAATTTAATAAAACCATGTTTTAAAACTGTTTCATGTGTATTTTATTAAAAAATATATTATTAAAACTAGTAAAAACTGTATTAGTTGTAATTTTATTTTGTAAATAAATTTAAATTAGTAAAACCTGTATTAGTTGTAATTTTATTTTGTAAATAAAACCAGTTTTTATGTTTCAATTACTTTAAGATAGTGATAAGTTATAATGAGAGAAATAATTAAGTAAGCGGTGAATATTCGAAGAAAAATATATTTTATTCAATAAAAATTACACGGTTCTTTAAAACTTCTAATAGAAATAAATAGTAGATTAGTAGCCAAGGACTGTAAGGCAATTGATGCTTACACCCGAGCTAACTACTCTGCTTTACATCTCGACTCACGTATGTGTGCCTCGTCTTCGACTCGGCCCACATTTACACGTTCTTCCCTCAAATTACTTACCGCCCTAGGGCTTTTCTAGCTACATTATTACCCTAGAGCGCTAATTGGTCACCTACAAGCCCTATTTGGGGGTAATAAGGACCTACTTACCGAATATGAGAGATGTAAAAGCCATTTACAGCCAAACATAGATCACGGACATGATTTTATTTCACTTCATTTTCATAACAGAGAACGAAATCCAAGACACGTCAGAAACGTGTTGACAGTCCACAAAGTAGGTAGGTTTCATATGATCTGTGGTATGGGTAACAAAGGGTATTCTATTGTAGAGAGAAATGTTATTATAGCCGAATGTACCATCTCACTTTACTGGTAAGTGATCTATTGATAGAGACTGCCTTTTCATTGTAAGAGAAATTGATACCTGCGTGTAAATGTATAGAAGCGAAACTCCTTTACCCGGGCTTCTCAACGTGTCTAAAGGACTCATCACCACGCCACGGCGGCGTCGCGTCGTGAGACGGTACGTCACCGTACCGTATTTGACCGATAAGAACATAACATATAATATAGGTATTGGATAGAGAAAACATTGTGGCAGCGGTCTGAATCTCATTTAGTCCAGCATTTTCTGAATTTACTAGCATTAGGTACTATAAATTCCTAAATATCGACTTGACTGGCCCCTAGCCAAGTTGATAAGCCACCATTTATACCAGGGGTAAAAACCACCCCTGAAAACTTTGAGGGTTAAAACACCCGTTAACATGAACTTTTTCTACGCAACGCTAGTAATAGTACGAAAAACAAATCCTACCAATACCTAGAGCTTTTCAAATGACTTCAAATAATCGGCTTATCGACAGGTTACAATTTTTTTATGATAGTCAGTCATAGAGCAAGATGGCTCCTCATCAAATAGTTCATGAATGCATTGATAAACGGATATATAATTTTATTTCCGTCCAAGGAAAAACCTACTTTTACGAGTGCTAAATCCAGTTGTAAACTTTATATTTCGCTGGAAAAGTATCGTGAAACCACTTGGAAGCGTCAAAGTTTAAATCGGTGCAATTTATTGGGGGAGGCAATTCGCAGGAACGCTTAAAAAACTTTCAGCATGTTTGATGCGATCGTTAAACAACGTGTTCCATGATTTATTGAGACTGCGACTACGTAATAGCATCAGGAGTTCCGGATCCAAATTCTGGAATTGAAATGGCCAATCACAAGCTCTACGTTTGTTAGGCAAATAGCAATATACATTAACATAATGGCAATAAAGTAGAAATTGCCGTGTATATGGTCGTAATAACAAAAAATACCGCTTCGGTATTGCGCTTGCATGTAGGATGCCGAAGGATCCTTTTCCTTGCCGATGCCGATAATGGGCGCCGGGCCTTACAGTTTGCCATTTTTATTCCGATCCGGGATTTCACAATTCCAGATACTATCTGGATATCAGCATTCTGACATTTTCGAATTACACCTGAGGTTGGATGTGCTGTCAGGTTCAGAGCTCCATTATTTTTGACGGATTAAATGCTGGTATGGCCGTCGAACTATTTCAAGACCAATAGTCTATTCTAATTCATTCGGAAAGCCTTGTCGGGCCGATTTCGGAAACTTTCGAAGGAGATTTGTTTGTTTGAAAGTTTCCGATATCGATCAGACAAGGCTGCCCGAATAAATCAGAATAGCCCACCGGATAAATGCAGTTCTGTATATACCCAAGGCACTTGCAGCACCCACATAGAAAGAGAGACTTGGCCTCAGCAATGTTCAACTCCGACCCAAGTGTTGGCTTGGTCTGACGATTTTAGATTTCTATGTGATCCTTGTAATTTTATTGAACAAAAGATTGATGGATTTTGACTATAGTCTAAGATCTTAAACAACACACAAACAGGAGTTGTGGCTTAAAACGTCACCACTCTTCTCATAAACGTGTAACATTAAGAGACAATACACAATATGATGTGTTAACATGTCGAGCGCTAAATGCCTAATATATCTATACTCAAAGTCAAAGTCAAGTTAAAGTCAAAAATCTTTTATTCAATAAAATCTCACTGATCACTTTGAATCGTCATTACGTTTTGTATGATTAGGTATGATTACATATTTTTTTTATTGGATGAGTTGGAGCTAGTTCGTCCCAAGCTTGTTTGTCTTCTAAATAATCAGATATTTTATAGTATGCTTTTAAAAGAAGTCTCTGTTTTATTACGTTTTTGAACTTGCCAATCGACAACTGAGACACATCACTTGGGATTTTGTTAAAGAAGCGTACACATTGCCCTTTGAAAGATTTACTAATTTTTGTGAGCTTAGTGGTGGGAACAGCGAGTTTGTCTTTATTTCTAGTGTTAACATTATGATTATCACTTTTTTTGTTGAATAGATTGATATTTTTTTGAACATACAATAAGTTTTCATAGATGTACTGGCAAGGTACTGTCATTATATTTATTTCCTTAAACTTATTTCTTAGTGATTCTCTGGGACCCATGTTATAAATTGCACGAATAGCCCTCTTCTGCAACACAAATATGGTGTTTATGTCTGCAGCTATATTATTATATAATTATATAATTCGATCTTCTTTATATTGCAGGTACATGTGACTTAACCCTGTGATGGGCTCGGTGCTATGCATCACACGGCACGTCCTCGGTGGATGTACTCAATGAGGCAATGCATCGTTATAGGTAGTTACTTAGAATCAGGTGGGCCATCGGCTTGTTCCAACGCTCGGTTTATAGAGAGTTACATTTTTTATGCTGTTACTTTTATTGTTAGTTATTTATCTTTTTTATTTTTTATTACCGTAGGTATAACTCTCGTTGAAATTGGTCCATTAGCAGTAGTAAGGCGTGATCTGCGAACAAACAAACAGACGGACTCGATTTTCGGGAGGCAGATTCTTTTATGTGGTAGATCTGCATATTTAGTTTATCCATATTCCTAGTTTTAGGCTTCGGCTTTTTTTTTAACAGTTTTATAGTATAGACTGCAATTTTGCAATATTACCCTATAGTTCCCCCATAAATCCCCATTTTCACAATCTTTTCCCATTCCATCGTTCTTACTTAATATCTAGTATCTAAGTTATTTTGAGCCCCTTAGATTTATTTTTGTTAGTCTGCTCTCTCACTATTTAAATATATATTGAAATTCAAATTCAAATCGTTTATTGCGCTTATGTTGTTAAAAAGATGTACAAAAGATAGTATGGGTACCAAACATAAACCCTGTTAGGGCACAGCAATTTGTTCAGGTGTAGATAGGCACTAGGTGGCATATTTATGCATCTAGTTTTAAATATTTTAACTTAATATTGTAAGCGAAGTCACATCATAACACCCCTATATAGAATTACTTTGTTCTCTTCTAGTGCACATCTTTTGAGGAGGAGGAGCGTTACCTTGCCGTAACTAGCACGGAAGGAAACGATCCAAAACTGATCTGTTGCAGCTTCTACTAAAAAAATGTAGACTCAGAAAAACGTAGTTTATATATATGTATAATTATAGTTAGTAAGTGGCTCTATTATTTTTTGGAAATAAACATTATCTTATCTTAATTAATTAGTATATATAATTATATAGTATTATATAATCTGTGCTATTGTACATAATACGGTTGGTACGAGTATATACGTTACGACTGTAAATAACCATAGACATTACGACGGAAATGAAGGCTTAAATTATGTTTACGATTTTGATAAAACCAAACTATGCGAGCAGTTTACCCTTCAATGTGAAGGGTAAAAAGGATCTCCAAGAGTAAAAAAATGTAATCTATTTACATTATACTGTAGTGTACATAGGGACAAAAGCAAACAGAATGAATAAAGAAGTGGAATTTAAGTGGAAATATTGAGAGCATCTCATTTCAGTAACGTTATGAAAATTGCTATACCTAATATATTTTGTCGGAAATTCATTTACTTACCAAATTGAAGAATATTTTCTACTAAGTACTTTTATTTTACATTAACATCATTATTGCATATCCTTTTGATATTTTTAAGGCATGCTAATTCGGTTTTTCTCGAGTTGATGGTGAATGAAAACTTACATAGGTAGGTACTTGAAATAGGTACCTACTTGAATAGGTACTTACTTTTTAGTATAATTACATTTCACAGCAACCACTATGAGCAAAATATTGGCCACCACAGACAGGAAAATCACGGGCACGTACAAAGTTATCAGAACATTTTCCGGTTGAAAAAATATATCGAGATCGTTTTCAAATGCAAACGTCACATTGACAGCTGTCAGATTTAAGCCCTGGAGAGGGCTGAAGTCAGTTAGGTTTGAAAACATTGTTTTTTTAGTTATGGCATTTTGGTAATCGACACTTTTTTATTCACACACTTTGGTTGAACACTCCGGTGATCATTTCTATCAACAATGTGATAATTATAAAAATGTACTTTTTTATTTATCACATTGTTCAAATATGATAAATTTTTATACTAAAATGGTATTACTTTTAAATAGTTTTTTTTCACACAATTTCACAGAACTACCTAATGTTGACTTGCTGGTTTACACAACACTGATTCACTTCCATAATTTTGGCAAAACGCAATAATTGCTTTTTCCTTACAAAGTTTCATTAAACCTTTTTATTTCTGCACACTCGTTACTCATTCACAACAGCTGAAAATATTATTCACATTCAGAAATGCTATTTCGGAACTTTTCGCACAAAATCTAGTTCAAGGTTCCGTGTGTGTCGAAGCACAGTCTAAAACTTACTGAATAACAACTGAAGCCTCAGCATGAATAAATGTGACAATCGTACACGTATCGTAACGGTAGCTGATTCGAGATACACCGCGCGGTGACGCTGCGACGTTCAGAATTCAAGCTAGCGTTTACGCGCAATATAACTCGAATATTTTAGATTTACGTGACGCGGTGACTGTCAGATTCGTTTCTGCTAACCTCCCTGGTGTGCGAGCGAGAGCTGCTGAAAGAGACAGAACTTCGCAGTTCATTGAAAGAATTGCTTACCAAAAGAATGGTCAGAGGGATGATTGGCAAGAATTGTCAGCATTTTATATTTCAGTAGAATATTTTATTCATGTGGGCTATTTTCTTTTGAACGTACGCAAAAATTGGCTGGGAAAATAAATCCATACTAAGCTTAAAAGTGTGTCCGTCAGTTTGGTCATAAATATTAGGTAACATACAAATCCAATCTGAAGTTTTATCACCAAGTTCATTTATATTCTAGAAATAGATAATGGTGGACTGATTGACATCCTTATTTAGAGAGGGGAAATGAAAAGGGAATTCTGAGCTAAACCCTCTTATTATAATATAGAAAATTAACTAAAGGCTACATCGCATGGCTAATCCCATAAATTGACGTTTTTATATTCTCTACCGATTCTAATCTAGCTGCTTGGCTAGAGCTTACAATAATAAAAAAAGCTTCTTCGGTAGCATACGAGTGAAGTTACGGACATTCTACTAGCGTGGCTTAAGCTTCCCTGTCTTTGTTATACTTTCTTTGATCTGTTCTTCAATCAAGTATGATGTGTACCTTACGTAAGTGTTGGATATATTTTGTTTTTGCAAGAAGTATTTTCTGGGCTTAGGGAAATGTGTAGGTGTATTTGCATCTAATTCTAGATAGATAGATAGATAGATAATACATTTATTTGTCACTAAAACACACACATAAAACCTACAACATAAATAAGAAGCAGTACATTGCGTAAGTAATAACTAAAACAAAAATATAAACTATAAAACCATAAAAGGACCATAAAACAATACAAAAATACTACCTGCCTGTGTTTCTCGGACGTGTGGTAGGTATTATGTGTGTTGCAGTAGACAAACAGGTTATAGCTCAGTGTAAAATTGCTCGAGAGCAACACTGATTTTCAGCTATCACCTTCGAGAAGACAAGTTGAACGAGGCAACATAAGGTAAGTTAGGTAATTAATTTAGACGTTCTAGACTATTCTAGGTAATTCATGAGAGCCCAGCTTCGCGTATTGACCTGGTCCTTCTTGTGGATAAGGTCAACTAGGCTGGTAGGATGGTATAAGCAAGCCCGGGTCACTAGTATAGTATTATATGATCTGTACCGCGTCATACAACGTGTCAGGCGTCATGGCTCAGTCGGTAGTAGCTCTGCCTTCCGTGCTGTGGGTCGTGGGTTCGATCCCCACCGAGAACAAACATTTGTGTGTTGTAAACATAAATGTTTGTTCTGTGTCTGGGTGTTTATATGTACTATAAGTATGTATTTACAAAAAAAAAATGTATGTATGTATTCTATCAGCAATCTAGTTCCCATCGTACAAGCTTTGCTTAGTTTGGGACTAGAAGGCGTTGTGTTAAGTGTACGTGAATATTTAATATTTATACAATAAAGCCGCGTAGTGTAACACTATGGTATTTAAATCATAAATTATTGTATTGTTTGTGAATCTAGGTACAATAAAGGTGTTATGTAAAGAAAAGGGAATCACTAGATCCTGCTCATTAGCGTACAAACATATAAGAGGTAGTTATTATAAGGTAAGTAGGTAGGTACTAAGTTAGATAAAATAGGCATGTCAATTAAGTTATTACAAACAATGCAGTAAGTACTTATTAGCAAAATGAAAAGCTACTTCGGAAAAAATTACTATTGCCGTCAAACAACACTATCACTTAAAAACTCATCAACTGTAGTACGCTTTTCCAATCAGAACATCGTTAAGCTCTTTTTTAAAATAATCTTTTGGTAGTTTTCTAAGACAAAGTGGTATTTTATTGTATATATTTGGAGCCATACAGAGCCATTAATCTCAAGCTTTTTATCTATTTTGTCCATTTTGAAAGTTCTTTAACCTATAAAAACTTTTGTAATGTCACATTTGAAATCACACTGTCAGTTGTTTGAAAGTAAATGATACAAGATACAACATGTTTATTTGCAGGACAACGTCTGTTGGGTTAGCTAGTACAAGATAAAAACTGATACATGGAATGTTAACAAGAGTAACTAGCAGATTGCTAATCCTGATGGCTATTACGGTTTACGATTCCGAACCTGCGTCATAACTTATAGTACACACCTAGACACTCACCATTACAGGGTGCAAAAAAAATACTTAAGGCGAAGGGTAAAGTCAGACAACCTTCTCGCTTGCACATTTCAACATTTTTGAAGATATAATATAACTAAACTAGCGACCCGCCCCGGCCGCCGGTGCAATGCAGTGATGATGATGATGTATTATAGGTTTAAAGAAGAAATTTATTCACAAAAAGACAATAGTCACTTACATGCGAATAGTTATTTAACGTAAATATTCATAGTTAAAATAAGTAGGTAGTAAGTATAATAAAAGTAAAACAAATCTGAGTAGGTAGGTTAAGTAGATCATCGTCCGATTTGGTAGGAGTGTTATAATGTAGGAGGATAGGTAGGTAGGTACGTAAACGGTTGGTAGGTAGGAAGGTGAGTTGCTAGGTAGGAAAGGACAAATTACAAACAGTCGAAAGTCAATAAAAAAAAAATATTATAGATAGGTGGTCTAGGTAGGTTGTAGGTATTCGCTAGTTATTACTATTAGGTATACTATTAGGTATTATACATAAACCTTCCTCTTGAAACACTCTATCTATTAAAAAAACCGCATCAAAATCCGTTGTGTAGTTTTAAAGATTTAAGCATACATACATACGGACATTAGGACAGACGCGGGAAGCGACTTTGCTTTATACTATGAAGTGATAGTGATGTAACGATGTAATTATGTGAAATTGCAGAGCTTCAGGGTCGAGAGAATAACAATGATGCTACTATTTTGAAGTAGCTTTAGTTTTTAGTTAAATTAGTTTAGATAATAAGTAAAGGTTGTCTGGAAGAAATCGTATTAAGCGATAAGACCGCCATTTGCAGGACTTTGTCTGTCCTTACGTAAATGTAAGTTGTACCTGTCCTCAATAAAGTTTTTATTTATTTATTTATTTATTTAATGCAAAGATTCAGTAAAAATATCACATTGATCCAAACAAGTTTTCCGACCAAAAAACTTGTACCAATGCGATAAATTAAAGTGCACATTTTTCTTGTCTGACTTTACCCTTCGCCTTAAGAAGGCTCTACTAAAACATAGCGGTTGATACCGCTGTCATACGATTGTTGAAATGATATTTAAAACCAACAAAACTTTGGCAAATACTATGCATAAAATTTACGGTGGCCATTTCAGTAAATACGCCTTCTGAAAACCCAAGCAGGATCATAAGATAATTTCTGTAAAACGTGCGTGCAGTAAACCATACATTTTAAGAGCGACTGATCTTTGCGACGGTCAACAGCTTCCATCAAATTTTACGAAGTGTTCTTTTTATCTAGTAGAGACTTAGTAGAGAGTTGTCTAAAGCCTTTGTCTCGCGATCGTAACGCACAACGCTGCGGTGTGCAGCACAACGCAGAGTACCGCGTTTGCTCCTCGCCGCTGACGCAGACTGCGACGTAACAAATAGTATATTTCATTACAAGTGCGGAACGGCTGTCATTGCAAAGAGTTCCGACAAATGTCTACCCGAGCCGAGGCGCAACCGAAGGCGAGGGTTGACAGTCGGAACAAGTTGCAATGACGGTTCCGCACGTGTACTGAACGACTATTTTTAATGCAGTTGCGAAAAAATGAAGCAATTTAATAAAAATAAAATTTCAAAAAAATGGCTCCAACCGTAGAATATAAGCAGAGATTAAACTACTGTACCGTCACTGGAAGCTTTATATTGAGAAGGCGTATCCGGTTCCGTCGTATTTCCATTCGTTTTAGTACTTTTTACCCGTGTGTATCCGGTCAAGTGGCGCCACCTGGCGGGTGCGATTCATTTTTGCTTCGTAAAATGAAACACGCCATATTGAATTCATTGGCGTTTTGTATTCCGTCGAAGCAACTTGTGCCCAGAGCTCTCTCTGCCACAACCGTTGCAAAAATAGTTTAAATATTATATTAGTATTATTTTATATCATATAAAGTAAGGATTATTTCAAATAGTGAAATTCTCCATACCTTTGTTCAGTAAAACTGTGCAAGTAAACTAAGATTAGCATGGCCCTGCAAGGACACGCAAAAGAGGAATAAACTGTAAGTACTACCCTCTATTTTTAATGATTGTACGTGATCAATTCTTTTAACGGTTTTCCGTTCGGATCATGTACCCACATAAGTTATTATTTTAGAAAAGTTTAGTATCCGGTATAATTTATTGTGCAAAAATTTTATTATTTATTTAGAATGGATAGTATGAGTCCGCTTTGGCTGGTAAGCCACAAGTTGTGGCTGATCCTAAGCGAGTTCAAAGCTGCTCCAACAGCAATTCCTCCAGCAAATAAAGATTTATCTTATCTTATCCCTTACAGCAGTAGCTCATCGAGCTCATTTTCTTAGGTACTTTAATATTTTAGTTTTAATAAGCTTACCTTTTCAGCAATTTTTTCTTTATGGTGGTTTGAATAAATGTTTATCTACCCTATCTATGGACTGTGAGCCACCAGCCTGGCAGAAACTAGTCCAGAATATGGGTGAGTTACAAAACATTTTTACCAATTTTATTACCAGCTATTCTGATAATGTGAATACAACTTGTCTTTATGAGGCTTCTAGTTACTCCGAAGTTAGTGGAGAGCTTTATGAAAACCACAGACCACATCGTTACCTACGGACGAACTGTAGTAATTTAGTACCTAGTGGTGGGTAGTTATAAAACTGTTTGTAGATGACCTCTACCTACGAATGTGAATAAACTAGTGTTCAATCAGCAAGCTGTGTTTCACTACACGGTGGTAGCGATGGAACTGTGATGACGGTCAAAATCAACATCAACTTCTTGGTTTATGGCTTTGCAACTTGTTTTTACAATTATGCATTGTCGGTTCAGTAGGACAAAGCTGAAGAACCGAGAGTTTCTAAAGCTACTAGAGGTCCAGTGTTTAGGTAGTACCTCTTGGTCCGAGGTTAGATAAGCTGAGGTGTTTAACCATACTCCAGGTTTCATAGACTTGGTAACAAACGAAAGGGGGTAAAACGTATGACACCTTACGTCATCTGGCACACACGGCTCTAATTAAATTAATCAAATATAATTAAATTAATTAAATTAAATTATATACCGTAAACTTTGACAATCTGGTTTATTTATTTTATTTAAAGTAAAGTTGATTTGCTTATTATAGATGAACATACCTAATACTTCATCAGATCTTTTGTGATTAGTTTGCGGCCACTGAGCCGAAAGTATCGAAATGCGCATAGAGCCTTTTAGTGGAAGCGTCACAAAATAGATTACCCGTCTGCCACTTACATATTTGAGTCAGAGCCTTTCACCGCTGCCCTGGAAAAGCAGGGGGTGTCCCGCAAAGCCACTCAAATCTGATGGTTTCTCACAGGAGAAATCTAATCCGTGCAACAGCCGCCCCTCGCGGGGGCAAGGCGTTCGATCAAAAGTCTATAGTCTATAGAAATGTTTACCCATGATGAGCCTGGTCTCCTAATGCATATGCATGGTTATAGCAACACACCCTCGCGGGGTGGATGTTATCAGTGCAACAGCCGCCCCTCGCAGGGGCAAGGCGTTGATGGTCTATAGTGCCGTCGCGAGGAACATGCACCCATAAGCCTGGTCTCCCAATGCATATGCATGGTTGTAGCAACCCACCCTCGCGGGGTGGATGTTATCAGTCCAACAGCCGCCCCTCGCGGGCGGAAGGCGTTCGATTCGAAAGTCTATAGTTCCATCGCGTGGAACATGTACCTACCAATAACGAGCCTAGTCTCCCTTTGTATAATAATATGCTCTGTTGTAGCAAGCAACCCAACCCACCCTCGCGGGGTGGATGTTTCCATAACAACTTTCAGTACAGGAGTCAGTTGTCCAATGTTCAATACTAGAACTATAACTATGTACAATCATGGGAGAGGTTCATTTCACAACAGGGCTCGCGGCCCGACCGTGAAAACAGCTGAGATGAGGACGCTCGAATGCTCCGAGAGGAAACCAGAAAGGTAAGTACAATGAATAAGAAAGCAAGCTCGTATGAGTTAGTGACCAATTCTGGTGACGGAGTTTTTAGGCCGCTTTAAGGCCTCCGTCGTCTCTCAACGACTGCTCTAGAGTCGCGACCGACAGTTTAACGTGCTCTCAGCATTAACATCTGAGCGCTTACGAAGCACGTAAGCGCTCAGATGTTAATGCTACTAACTGCCACCCATCCAAATAGTGACCGCACAGAACGTTGTTTAACTTAGATAATCGGTGAAGATTGGCTAAGCAAGTTATGCCACGAGCGCTTCTTACAAGGACAATGAATGACTCAATGTTTTCGAGCAGGTCAGTTAGCGCACTACCACTCACAGTGGAAGAAAAGATACACTGTTATCAAATACCATTTTTTCGAAAATATAAACATCTTTTCACACGTCTGGCTGCAGAAATGTCTGCCAAAGAGCTGCCAGAAATGACTTCAGCCCCCAAAATATTTTCTATACTAAGAAAATTAGGTGGCTCAGGCATTGCGATAAAATTGGAATGACAGAATCGTTGTATATCTTGAAGATTACCTGATAGTATACCAAAAGGCAGACTTACTTCACGAACATGTCAAGGTCGCAGTCCAAACGTTAAATGGGTAGTCAATGTCGAGAAATCAGTCCTCAACAAAAGAGCATAATATATCTCGGCATATGTACTTGGAGTCCCTGGGACAACCTATTATCTCTACCCAAAGAAAAATCTATAAAAATATTTCAGAAAGTTGATCAAGTTCTCAAACAAACAAAGGTAACCGTAAAAGATTTGCAGATAATAATTTAATAATTAATTTTGCCAGCCTTGTTGTTCCTCGAGAACGACTCAACCATCGTCAATGATAATGTTCATGAACAGATTTCCAGATCTGTCGACAATGACCTACCTACTGGTTTGGTGGACTGAATTGTCTTTTATCATACCCGCATCCGGCGAACTTTTTGACAACAGATGCCCTATCGGGCAATTGGTCACAGGAAGAGCAAGGTCTACACTGCAACCGGAATGAGATGCTGGCTATTCTATATGCCCTTCAAAGTCAAATCAATCTTGCAAACCATCTGGCACGTCATCGTCGCCTCCTCATCGAGTGGCATCTACTACCGGCCTGTGTGGATGTAGTGTTTGCAAAGTAAGAAACATAGTAAGTACAAGACCGGAGACATGTATGTCAACAATTATATTATGTCCCGAGACCTAACAGACCGCCAAACTTTGTTTCACGACGTGTTCAGTGTTCTATGGAATTACCAACTTGCGTGGCTGTTCCCACCACGGTTTCTAGTCCTCAGTGTCTTTGCTCACCTAAATCAGTCAACGGGAATATTTCTCGTAGTAGTTCCCCGGTGGGCAATGGTATTTTGGCGAGCCGACTTCAAAGCTCAAGCTTTGGCAGCACCATTGACACTGAAAAATCTCCAAAAACGCATCGACAGGGCTTCCACCTCCGCTGGTTGACAACATAACTCTCGATGTGTGGAAATATAGGGTGGTCAGAAGCAGTAACAACATGGAACACTGAACAGTTATCGTTGCTTAAAAATTCCTGGCGGAAGCCTACTCTAAAAACATATGAGGTGGCTTGAATCGTTGGATTTCTTGCTGTAAATCTAATAAAGTTGACGTAAAAATGCCTACGGGGTCACAAATAGATTTACTTTTGATTAACAAGTAATCATACAATACTATTCTTTTACATCAATTTGTAGTCTCTACATCTACATTATGTAACGCTAGCACTTTGCTTTCATTTTTTGGTTAAGCACACTCTAAAATCAATAGCTCTATTAGCTAGAAATCCAAAAACTTTCAAGCCACCGGTCTAGGAAATTAGTGATCTAACTTCGCTTTTTAATGGACTATACAGTAGACAGTAGTAATTTGTTTCAAGTATCGCGTCACACTAGTATAGCACTAGTATTACTTTGCTCAGGAATTCGCATCCACGACCTGAACTTATTCTTAAATATCGTTATCACTGCGTTAGATCAAATAGCAGTATCACATTTTGGCCGATAATCCGTTTAAAAACCGACTGCAGGTAGTTATAGACAGTCTGGCTGGGCTGATCATACTAACTTAACCTTGTTCACAGATCATATAATACTTTACTAGCACTCCGTTAGTATGGGTTGAAATAACTATTAATCATTACATGAAAGACGTTGCACAACCAAATCATTTAATTTGTTTGTTACGGTAAGAAGTATCGCTAAACCTACGTGCTAAATGTACTGTCATAGCAGTCTATGTTAAAACGTTGTTTGAACAAGCAGGTATTACAGCACTTTCACGAAGCGTTCGATCTGCGGTTTCTCGGAAGAGTTGGTTGGAGAATCGTTCTCTTGACGAAATCTTGGCTGAGAAAATTAGCGATCCATACGTTCCAGCATTTTTACAGGCGAGAGATATGAGCAGCAGTCAATCTGAAAGTAGGTGTAACACAAATATTTAAAGCATTAAATAAGCTTGGTTAAATAAACAAATGTATGTGTGAAATAAGATTATGATCATTACATTACTTATGATTTTTGATTGTAGCAAAATGATTAAGCTTATTATTACATACGTAATTAAAAATAGTAAATGAATATTTTACACTTACAGGTTCAATTTTGGTTGATTCGTAAATCACTTTTACCACAGATTATATAATACTATACTAGTCTTTTACTAAGAGTTAAATTGTATTATTGTATACTTGTTGCTATAATATTTAAATGTCACATTGGCGCTAGGTTACCTAATTATACAAGTGGCGACACCAGGCGATAACAAACAGGTCTCAATATAAAGCTTCCAGTGACGGTACAGTAGTTTAATAGCAGCGTTTTACCTGAAATAAAACGCATATTAAAATACTTACCTCACTGGAAGCTTTCACTTTAATCTCTGCCTGGTGAAATTAAGCCAATGAATTCAATATGGCGTGTTTCATTTTACGAAGCAAAAATGAATCGCACCCGCCAGGTGGCGCCACTTGACCGGATACACACGGGTAAAAAGTACTAAAACGAATGGAAATACGACGGAACCGGATACGCCTTCTCAATATAAAGCTTCCAGTGAGGTAAGTATTTTAATATGCGTTTTATTTCAGGTAAAACGCTGCTATTTTTTTTTTCTTCACCCATTCTGGTAGGCAAAGGGAACTATGCCCATACAACCAAGTCTTCAGTAGAATTTTTTTATTCATATGAAATGAAATTTAATGAGATGAAATGAAATGAAACCTAACCTAACTCATTCAATTAAATCATTAAATCTGATATTGAAATAAATTAGTAGCTCTTTTTAGAAATATACGTATTTGCATGAATCATAAAAAAATCTATGAATTTTTTTAGTAAAAACTTCATGGTTGGTTTTTCTTTTTAATAGACATTATTTTGACAGTTGGGAAAGAGAACGCACTGGTTCGGGAAAGGTAAAAAATTATAGCACGAGTGTGTGCCCACATCCCGAACGCTATACGTCCCTGCAATACGCCACTTTTTGAGCAACTGTATTAAAAAGACCATACTAAACGTTTTCCATATAATTATGTGTCCGGATCGAGCCGCTGCGTTGTGCGTTACGATCGCGAAACCACGTCTTTACGCCGCGTTTATGCGGTTCTGTTTCATCCACTTGGCAGTCAAAGTCAAAGTCCTTAGACTTGTTGAGTTGTGTAAGCCGTGAAAGAATAATGCTTTTTGAGGAGAAAGAACAACTTAAAAAATCATACCACTGAAGTTAAAACAACTGTGAATCCCTAAAATATGGGTGTTGTACTAGTTTTTGTAAAGGAAGCAGATCTATGGAGTTGTTTTACTACAACCTGTTACTTTATTGTCGCCTCCTTGGTTTTATGTGTGCAAGGGTCGTAAAAACGTGTTGGTCTCATAAACAATCAAATAAACGATTTTGGCAATGCCAAGTTTGTTAACTTCTATTTCCTAGACCTAAAAAATAATTCTGGACCTAATTTTCATCTTATTGGCATCTTATCTAGATGATTTGAACCTACAGCTTGCAGGAGTCACTTTTTTACCAATGTCTCCATGAATGCAAGTGGGTCAAATAAAAAAATAATAAAAAAATTCATATAAAAACATTTCTGAGGATCTGTAATGGAAATTTGTAGAATTGGGAATACTCGAGTGAAAACCAAAATAAATTCAAAGTTGAGATTTTCATTTTGTCAACTGCTTTATTTTATTCTTCCTTTTATAAATTTTTGTCATTTCTCATTAAATTTGACATTTGGACGTGTAAACTTATCTCAACCGGAATCGGTGGGCAAAAAAGCAAATTTTCTGTCTTTTTGCTTTATCTTTTATTGGTTGAGACTAATAAATAATAATAATAATAAATATTTGCGGACACTTAACACAACGCCTTCTAGCCCCAAACTAAGCAAAGCTTGTACTATGGAAACTAGATTGCTCGGGATATTATAACACTGAATATGTAGCAATAAAAATTACTACATATTTACTCGAAGAATAAATTAACAACACCTAACTATCTGTTAAAAATGCATAACTCAACATGTTACAGTGCCCTTGCAAGGTGCATAAAATAAATTTACTTATTACATAAGTAAACTTTGGAACTTACGAGTACCTTACCTAGCTAGGTAGGTAGTTTAGAATTCAGAACTAAAGTGAATAATAGTTATCATTATTATTATTATGTAAGAAGTTGGGTTATCTAAGTACTTGTGTTGATGAATGATGATAGGTAAACGATTGTGTAGGCGTTGGAAATATTTCTAACGGCATTGTTAGTTCTGTACAGTCACGTTCAGAAGTGTAAATGACTGGCCACTTAGCTCAGTCGTTTGATTCTGCTTTCTGTGTGGTAAGTTCAACCCAGAAAAAACTAGTTACATGAACGAACGTTTTTTCTGGCAAAATTTTTTGATAGAATAATATAATAATAATACGCTTATTTTCTTACACATTGGTTTATAAAGAATACAAGTGGAATATTTAGCACTTAAGCTTATATATATTTACATAGGCAGTGTAGTTAGTGTATCTACCTATAGTAGTATGAAGGAAATGCGAGAAACCTGTTTTGTGTAAGACTGATGGCTGAGATAGGTTGTAAACCTGTGATACAGGTCACCAGGTAGATAATAATAACATCCGTCCATTTTGGTATTCCAACCATCTAGGCTCTTACTTAAGGGTCCGTTCTAAAATCTGACGATGTCGATAGAATTCAAAATACGGTCCTTTAACAAAACTTGTATGAAAATAAGATTTTTTATTATAACGGTAGACAACCCAAAGGATTTTCATTCAATCGTATTTGGGCATATTTGGGCCAAATGGTAAATAAGCTCAATGAACTTTATTACGAGCGTAACTGTACATTTCCCTTTTCAACCCACGACAGGTGTTCGATTTTTGAATAGGCATACAAGTACAATTATAGGTAAAGGAAATGAATGTCTCGTACCTATTTTTGGTTATTTATTCTATTACCCTAATCTTGTAGCAAAAAAAAAATATTATAATACTCGTACAAATTTTTTTTAATGATAATGTGGGTTAGATAAAGTATGAAATGGTATTTTAAGTCCATTCAAAACTCAGTTTTGATTGGTTTTCTCGAATTCTAGTTTTAGGTTAATTAAGGCTCTTTTGAAAGCGAATAGGTTTGTGACCGTTTTGTATTTGTTTTTCATAGCATTATGCAAACATTTAGGGGGTGGAAATACCAAAACGGAGCTCATCTACTTTTTCTTCATGATATTATATTATACAAACTTTTAGAGGGTGAGAAAATCGAGGCAGGGCCAATGTATAAAATAAGGTGTATCTTTTTAAATTTGGTTTTATCCCGAGTGGAATCCATAACGAAGTTTTTGAGGTGATCTTAAAAGTTCTGAAACTTTCAAAACCTCAAAATTCTTCGAAGTTACGCTGTACGTCTTTTATACCGGATCGTTTCTAAACAGAATGTCATATTCAAATACCATCAATTGCAAATTCTAGAAATCCAATAATGTAAATTGTACGCCTTCGCAATCTATTCTGTACGCCAAAAGGTGTTGAAATAAATCACTTTGTTCTCTATAACTTTGGTTTATTCCCACCAAGCCCACCAGCTGACCCACTAATGGGCGAGATAGGAAAAAAAAATCCCATCGAGCCCACTCATTTGCATAGTGATAGATAGATAGTTACATAAAAATACAGAACGGACGTAGAAAATATAGCAAACATAAAGATACCATATAGTGAGCTCATTAGAAATTTTTTAGGTACCTAGGCGAGAGCGGTGAACTTCATGTCACATTTACTTTTAGATAAAGAATTTTAGTAGGCATTTTAGTACCGTAAAGAAGCCAGAAGTCCTCTGCTAGGCATTTAGGTATAAGTATTATATCGGTCTTATTACAATTTATAGTTTTTCTTTGGTACTTTGAACTTTTTTCATCCACCGGCTTCTCTAAAACCTCCTCACCTGACCAACTATGATCTATTATAATCCTTTTTATTGAACGTGAAAAAATCTCGAGGAAAAAAACAGCGTCTTTTCCTTTAGCAAGTCATTTGAACTTTTTATAGGATTTCACACATGCGCAACAGGGCTATGAAGAAAACTTTACTACAGTCAAAACATTGTTTTTTCAGAGTTATACTTTGTACAGTTAGCAATTAGTTACCTAACAAATTTTTTGCTAGTTTGGTAGAGTTGAAATAAAAGTTGCTAGTGTTTAGGTCACATTCAAGCTCTGTTTAAGTTTGTGAATAGAGGGCTTTGTGAAAATTGTCCATGAATATTTATTTTATTTATTTATTCATTCATATGAATTTATTCATTTAATGTACATGCAGTTATTAAAGCTTAGTTCTATGCTAATTTCAGTTAAATACGTGTGATAGACAGTCATAAAACGATCAAAAAACGTCTGAGACATTAATAGAAGAACGTTTGAGAAGGTATTTTCTTTAGTGAAATCAGTCGGGAAGATAGCCTTCATCCTAAACCAATACAGATTTATCGCTTTCTAAGTAAATACGGGTTCTGTTTCGGTCAACGTTCTTCAGAAAAGAGACGCTAGACACTATAAAATAAGAAAATAAAGTCAACACCTGAATATAAATCTTATACTATTCCAGATCAATGAATAGGAATCAAACAGTGCAGTTTATTTGTGCACTTGAGTGAGTTAAATCAAAGTGAGTAATGTAAGTTATAGTTGTAGGTGGTTCTAGTAAGTGTAAGTTGACAAAAATTTAAAATACGACTCGTAATGTTTCATACAGCCAAATACTCAAACGTCTTTCAAATTTGAGCAACACTTAAGATTGCTCTGCCTCTGTTTGACATTACTCATTTGTAAGAGATAATTTAAGCGGGACTTAAATTGAGTGGGGTTTGAGTTGCGTTTGAGTATTCGGCTGTTAGTATTCTACAACTAGACATGTCCTCAATTTTTTAATCCAGAAAAATAGAACTCATATCTAAACACGCTTTTTCTCTTAGATTGGAGCCAGTAAAAATAATTTGGGGCTTTTTTTTACTTTTGTGAGCTTTTCAGAGCCATTTGTCCATAAGCTTTATCCTAGCTTCGTTATACAGTTAGTAGAATGTTTATATTAGCCCTGGGTTTTTGTAGCCTGCTAGTCAACTGTTTCTAAGTCGATTGACTTTATAGTACGGGAGTCGACAGTAAAATATCAACGCTATCTGATACAAGGATGAGACCCATGGCAAATTAATATCCTTAAATATATGCTAACCTTCATAAAATCAGAAAGAACAATCAAATTTGGCCGAAAGTACCAGAAAATGGCGAAATATAGGATCAAAAAAGTGGTTGATTTAAACCATCTGATACAAGAATGTCATTTCTGTCTTCAAAATTAAATAGTCCTTTATTAGACGTGTCAAAAAAACCAAGTCGGCAGGTTCTCATTTGGCCGGAAGTGCTTGGCAGACGTTTTCAAAGGTGACGATTTTACGTCATCTGATACAAGAATGACATTGGTGGCTTCAAATAACCCTACTAACTACACTATTAACGCAACAAACGCTTACCAACTCTACATAAAGTAAAAGTCTTCTACCTCGTGATTATTCCACTTCATACTTACGTACATTTTAGGAGTCATTGAGCTTTCTAACAAAGAAGACGAAATCTCAACGACGTTTCTTAACAGCGTGTTCAAGCAGGTGTAGGCACGTGCTCGAGCGAGCGTGATTGTATCTCGTGACGTACCATGAGATGTGATACTGCGTCACCACTTTTTTTGACACTTTTATATATACTTTTATGTATATCACTTATTCAGTGGCTGTATGATTTACATTTGGGGCATTATGCTCAATTTGGTAGAGATTTTAGTAAAAAGATCAAAAAGACGTCGAAAAATCGTTTCTTTAGTAAGTAGGTGATGTATTCCTAACCCTGCCGATCCTTATTCCTAGCCCGCATCAGATCCCGCGCTTTTAATAATAGGTGAAACGAGTTTTTGGCCCAGATATAACGACATTACTATTAGATTAAAATCTCAGCCAAACTGAGTATAAGCCGCTGTTTCACGAGTGTGTAACACTTTTTTTCTATTCATTATTTGGATGGATGGTTCGTTGTAGAATACGCATAAGTTTAAAGAGAGCACACGCGCCATCTATTTTCGGAACGTAGACTTCTTTCATCTGAAACTCGGGGTTGGTTCAACACCACCCTATGAGTCTTCAGATAATTTAGAGAACTCCTAATAGAGAGCGCTTAGCTAACTTTCATAATAAGCACAATATAAAATCTGCAATATCGGTGGTAATTACGAGTACATAGATCTGTAGTTTCGAGAAAAACTCCTATTACTTATAATGTCTTCTTCGTATTATTCTTATCTATTACATTTTGTACACTACCGTCATTTCGTAAGTCCTGTCCATCCAACGGTTGTCCGGAAGAGATCGCTTTTAGTGATAAGGCCGCCCACTGTACTGTCTGTTTTATGTTATTTCCTGTACTTATGTAATTTATCTTTGTGTACAATAAAGTGTTTATCTATCTCTTTGAGAGAAACGAAGAAAAATGTTTTGTTTATTTTTAAAACCCTCTGATAACTGGCTTTTATAAAAAAAAGCTCAGGAGCCTAGGGATCTATCATTTTAGTGATCAATAAATAAATAAATAAATATTCTTGGACATTACACACAACGCTCTCTAGTCCCAAACTAAGCAGAGCTTGTACTATGGAAACTAGATTGCTGATATAATACGTATATACTTTTTTTTATAAATACATACTTATGATACATAGTAACACCCAGACACAGAACAAACATTTATGTTTACCGCACGCAAATATTTATTCTCGGTGGGGATCGAACCCACAACCCACAGCACAGAAGGCAGAGCTACTACCGACTGAGCCATGACGCCTGTCAAACATTATTATGTCCACAAAAAGTTCCAAAGATTTCAGTTTTTTTTACCTGAACTCGGTTTGTTATCTAAAATTAGAAAAATACTATGAACGTTCTTGCGCCTTACCTTTCATGTATTTCATATCCTGTCGAGCAATCACCGATATATTCAGTAAACAGTAGTATCAGTGAAACTTATTTATTATGCTAATTTATTGCTTATTTGTTACTAGTTCGGCTTTAGGACGAGATGGTGTATTTTTATCAATGTTCCGCCACTTTACCACCTCGTGAAAATTAAATTGTTTTTAGGTAAAAATTAAACAAATAGCATTAATAAGTACAACTTTATTTACATTCTTCATACATAATTTACAATTTATTGAATGCTTTAAAGAACCTATCAGCTTTTTATTTCTTTGAAAATGACGTTCGATTGTTTAGAAAATAAAATTTCTCAATCTATTTTCTTTATAAATCACATGGATTTGTTCTATTTTTTCTAAATAGCGTATTCGAAGTGAAATATATTTAAAGACAGAATGTTGCACAATTTATAGATATACTACATAAATATAATAATGTAGGTATTGCGCCCAAGTCCGTTGGTGCATTTTCCAAAACCACAGATCATTATAATAGACCAGGATAGATAATTTTTAAAACCGAAAAAAATAATTGTAGAATTAAACCCAATAGAAAAGGAGAAAATTATTATAAAAATAAAAGGAAAAATATGTTACGGGCGATCTGAGGTCGGGAAGGAGAAGGGGATGGGTATTTAAGGGTAAAAAAGGTTTATCTCGATTTCTGGCAAAACTACAAGTCCTATGGAAAAAAATGATATAGCAAAGTTGTAGGTAATAAAAAGATCTACAACTTTTGTATGTTATTTTTTTTCACATAACCTCATAATTTATGTGAAAAATTCAAAAATACCTTGTTTTTGGTTTTTTATCTTTATCTTTTACAAAAATGTTTATTTTTTCACGAAATTTGGTGAAAGCTTACTTTTCTATGTCTACCCGGTCTATAAAACTATACTAGTACCTATGCTAACTTAATTTGACAGCACTAAAATCTTTGCCGTCTCTTTCTCATGAACAGAAACGACAAGGAAAGCTAAAGTATCGCTTCTACAACTATTAATAGGTACTTTTGTTGTTACAGTGACTTATAGTGTGTTGTTTTATCGAACCTAGTAGTTAATTGATGACCTAAAAACTTATGCACGCCAATCACTTTGGTAAAAATATGCGGCACTTATTTATACTTTTACATCTTTGTACTTATATTACCATATTTTTATGCAAATAAATGAATTGAATTGAATTGAATAATTTTAGTGAACCAGCCTATTATTTACATTTTATGCTAGGTACATAATTAAATCGTAATTTCTATACAAGAATTATTTTCTGAGTAATTGGAAGATTAAGCTTTAATTACACCAAGTATGTAATATTTTATTACTTTTTATAGTATTTACACTTTTTACTTAACTTTTACTTTACCTACAGTTTTAACACAATAGTAACAATCCAACGGTTACGTAATAAATAGATGCTAGCGAGGTGGGACTAGAATAAATTGAAATGACTAGATTTTTAGACTTACTAAAATAAAAATATTTTTGACATAATTTTCAAGCTTTATTTTTTACAGTCTTTCATGACTAGAATTAGTTACTTTTAATTTAAGACTAACGCAAGAGGCTCTTTTAGCCAAGAATATTTTCTACAGTTTCTACGCTAGAGAGTAAAATACAAAATAATGAAAGTTTACAGTCATTAATTAGTAAATGATGATGAAACAAAGTTTAAAAGACATTTACTTAGCTTCTCAACGTTGAGAGGGATTCATACGTAAGAATTCTCTTAATCATACGAGTCTCAACTCTCGAGAGACGCTTGAGTCCTATGACCAAAAATATTTTACGACCGAAAACTTGGATGTCACTTCTACACGTACTTATGGTATAAATTGCGGAGTTTTCTGGTAGTCGTAGTTCTATTGATTTATCTTTGGCAGACTCTCATCACCGGGACTGTTTGAAACTCCTGGCGATTTAGTTAATGCTGTGCGTAGGTAACATGTTCTATAATTATATAAACTTCGGAGTCTTCTGGTATCGCTGGTTCCATTGATGGTCCCTGACAAAGCTGTATCTCAGGGACTGTAATGAGCTCCTGGCGATCTAGTTACTTCTGCTCATAGGTAACATGTTCAAATTGTTCAATTATTATAATATGTATAAACTGCGGATTCAAGTAGCTTTAGTTTCATTGGTTATCTCTGACAGCCTCTCATCACTGTTAGAAACTCCTGGTGATCTAGTTACTGCTGTGCGTAGGGAACATGTTGTATGACTATATAAATTGCGGTGTCTTCTGGTATCGGTGGTTCCATTGGTTGTCCCTGACAGAACCGCGTCCCCGGGACTGTAATGAGCTCCTGGCGAGCTGGTTGCTGCTACTGCGGAAGGTAATGGTGGTGCACGTCTTCATGCTGGACGTGTTAGACTTTTGACGTAAGCCTTGCATCTGCAATGTATTGTTCTTGTTAAGTTTTTGGTTTTAGAAAGATTTTTGTGAGATTTTTGGTTTTTGATTTCAACAAGCAAGTGATAGCTGTTTTTAATAATATTTACCATCACATTCAGAGACATAAGTATTACTAATCTTTATTCGTCTTTACTCATTAGTAGGTACGAGATGTTATGATCTTTTAACGTACATCTCTGAGTCCGACTGTTAGTGTACTTATCATAAACAAACATTTAAAATCTTACAACATGTACGATATGAGTACTGTAGGGTACTAATATTTATTATATAAGTGTATCGTGCTTCAATTGATTTAGTTTTGTTCAAAAAAATAATTTTAAACTATTTGGATGAAAGGCTAGCTAGAATGTAAGGAAAAAATATTTAAACTTATAAAAACTACTAATATAAAAATCGTCACAAAATAGTGGCTGTCACAAACTTATGCCTTGAGTTTACTACGAAGCCGCACCATTTTTTTAATAAAGAACAGTATTTTTCAACCTGTAAAACTACCTTTAATTTTATCAGGAAGTTCAGATGGCATTTACGATAAACCATAAGAATAAACCGTATTGGGGACTTCTACCATGCATGCTACAACCCTATTTCTATGCTAAAGTCCCATAAAGCAAGGGGGGTAGGCGGTAAACTTACATGGAAATGAGTACTAGAGTTTATGTTACCGGGGTCTTGGCAGATTAGCTTGCGCAGAGACCGCCGGAAGTTGCGCGTCATCAGACAGTACACTATCGGGTTGATGGCGGAGTTTGTGTGCCCTGGAATTAAGGAAAATAATACAATATTAGTAATTTTATGATTTAGTATGCAAAATGCTCAATGAATTTGCGAAAGAAATAGGTGTTTGCAAAGATTTTACATGAAGATTACTAGGTGTTTACATCGATTAAAAATACATTTTGTTCAAAAACTTTCCTTAAAAATCGAGTATAGGTAAAGGCTTGATGGAATGTATGACTGTGTGTTTAGTGGAAGATCATTTCGAGAAAAAAATCTTCAGGGCCAAATTAATCCCTCCGTGAACACTGACTTAGAAAAAGCTAAAATGGTTAAGTACGTATTTTAATAAGAGAATCCACGACGATTTGCTGTGACCCCACTTTACAGACTTTTTGTCCTAGTGTGGGGAACAGAATCACTAAACGGTACTACTTGTGTACTTCGAAATGTATCAGTAACAGTTTTACGCAAATAAAGAACTTTTTTTTACATAACTTACCTAACAGTAGAGTGTAAGGCAGCACGAGCGACACGGAGTCGACCTTCACCGCGTTCACATCCACCAGCAGCTGGAGAATGTTGTACGGCAGCCAGCATAGCGCGAACAGCACCGCCAGAAGCAGGAGAATCCATGCCACTCGCTTCCTCTCGCGGACTAAACGAAGGCGCTGAAAGAGACAACAGGAATTTGTAATATCGTTTATACCATGTCTTGTTATTGGTTACTACGAATTGTCACGTCATAGTAAAGGTTTGCTATTTGCTGTTGCATTTGAGAACTGAGTAGCAATATCCTAGTTCTGACTCACATTATAGTCATAGATGCTTACCTCAAATCTATTGAGTATAAAAGATTGAGTTTAATATAAACGATAGATTGAGAGATAAATTGCGTTTCTTTTTCAAGTTTTTATTCCTCATGGTGCCGCCTTGAATCGGTCTGACATAAAACATATTTTTTATCACACTGATGTTTTGCACGCCATGGTAATTTTAATTTATAGGGACGAAATACCCATCTGTTATGTTCTTATCCTGGAGATGGTAGTCATTAAACAACAGAGAATATTGTGCATGCATTATGTAAAATTTAAACAAAATAACATAAAACACGGAAGGTCATAGTTCACGTGGTTTAATAAAGTTTTCTTTTTTTCAGTTTCCATTTTTTTTAGTTTCCTTAGCAGAGCACTACCACTGAGAACCTAAAACTACTACATTTTTATCTCTAAAACAAAAGAGAGGTCTCATGTGCCTGTAATAGAGTAGCGATAAAAATTTTCAACATCAATAACATTTTCGAAATTCTTAGCTCTCACATCGCTCGTGAAAAACATAAAAATTAGACACCATGAATCGTTTATCTAATCACATTATTCACTCCAACGCCCGGTAGGTTAACAAAAGGCATTCATAGCTTTTATGGGTCGTAAAACAGGTTAATATCATTTTTACATCACTATTATTACGTTATACTATCGTTACTGGCTCCCGATATAAGAATTTGGGGAAGAATATAATAATTATCGCTATACAAAAAATGGAGCCTTTGGTTAAAAGGTTAACAGTCCATGGTCCACAATACGAATATAATATAACTTTAAAAAAATACACTTCGGACCCACCATACCCCTGGCCATACCCATGGGTGTAGTATGGGACAAAACCATACCACTATAAAGCAATAACGGTATTTATTTGACTATTCGACAGCTTGTATCGATAGTGTGAATCGTATGCGATCTGGATTCATCCTTTGAGGAGAACATTGTAGGATAGGTGTCCTCCTACGAAAAGGGAAGATCTTCCACGCCGAGCGACCTTTGGCTCGGGGTCCGAGGACCGATGGATGGTATTCGGTAGTATTACTTATGTTCAAACTCCGTGATAACTTCGTTTGCGCAATCTAGGATATTTCTCATGTTAGTTCTTATGTAGCGAGATAGATGGCGCTACACCTCGAAAAAAACTGGCTAATTACCACAACATAGAGTTGAACCACCAAATTACAAGGAGGTTAAATATTCTGAGAATCGAACATACACCACTTCAATGGCCGGTAAATTTTACATGGTGTTTACTTAAAAGCCATAATTTGATGACTATGGTACCTTAACATTGATAATTCTAAACCATTAGAATAACTGGTTAATGCTTGAAAATCTTGATAAAGGTTAACGCTCATTAACAGTTTTCTCTTAATATTAATGTTTGTCGTGATTTTCACGCTGTGTACTTAGAAGGATCGTGAAACGTACCCACATCAATTATCAGAGCAGTCAGACATTATTTTATTTTAATTGCTAACATGAATTTAGCATTAGCAAAAACTTTATAGGTGTCCAAGTTAAATATATTTTAAAAACTTTTCTTTTTTTTTTAGTTTATTTTTTTCAGTAAAATTGCAAGGACCTTTTTACAAAAAAATATACTTAAATACTGAAGTTCCAGTGTGGTGCTATTTCAGACTTAATAATACGAGTTTGACAAAATTTTATGATCTGTTTACTCTATGTTAACATTTTTAATCATAATTTTACTAATTATTAAGACACAAAACAGAACAAAATTAAATAACGTGCTAAAAAATTCAACACAAAAAAACTGTCTCAAATAAAAACTACAAAAAATTAAAGCTTTGTACCTACTCCATAATCAAAAACTATTTTTTTTAAGTAATAGAGTTTTCAAATTATTAGATTTGTTGATAACTGTCTGCAACAGTCGAGACGACATGAGCAAAATAGTTTTAAATTAAATAAATTAATGAACTGAAGTCTGAAAATAATTAACTTGAGTAGAAAATTAAATTTACTGGAGACATTATCCTTCATTCAGATTTTATCTATCATCATCTAGATTATCCAAGTAATTAAACCATCTATTATATTTGTATTATGAAATGTTATTACCAATTAATATTTGAAAATATAGTTTTACAAAGTAAATATTTATTCAATAAAACACAAAGATCAACTTGAAGCATTATGTTAATTCTCGTAAGAAGTAGATAACTGATATAAAATACCTAAAAACATTCTTTTTATTATCCAATCTTGTACTTGGAATTTATTATATTGTCTACAAAAATGTACGAAATTCATGAATTATTAATGATCAGAATAGAACGGTTGGAAAATGCTTCAGACTATACGAAGAGCAATACTTAGAAAACCAATTGTCTATTAATTCACAGAAAAAAATATCAAATAATTTTATTCTTTCATTCAAAAAAGGTTTCCAAATAGGATTTTAAGATTTTTGGTTCAATTTTGTCTTACTTATATTTTAAGTATGAAACTCTATAATCTGCTACGAAATACTAGACGCACCTACAAAAGTGCTACGAGATTTCCATGTGAGTTGTTTCTATTTCGAGCACAACTTTACTGCAAACTGGAGAACACAAACTGCAGTTTTTTATGAACCTAACTACAATGTAATAACACTTAATTCACTTTGCCAGGTTGCCTCGCGTGTGCGTGGCTACGATTTGCTACAAAAACGTGCTACGAGGTGCTACGAAGCTACAACAACTTGACTACGAAGTGCTACGCGATATCTATTTTTTTCTTTATAGTTTGAATGGTCCGAATTGAACCAAACATTTTGGACATTGTCAATAATCTACGTTTGAACCTCATGTAACTTGAGCCAAGTTTCTGAATACCAGCCTAAATAAAACTCACCTGTTGGCTGTTTGCACTTCCTTCCGTTTGATCGAAAGGTGGCAGCACTGAGCATAACCGACGTCCCATCAATGAGTATGACACCACCACGATGCAGCCTGAATAAACAGAAATTTTATGTAAACTAAAAAATCATTGGTTTACATAGAATCGTTGCTATGTATTTTAGGCAAGATGTTTTTAAGAATGTTAGGAATATTTGATTCTAGAGTTTTTATTCCTTCGAACGCATAATCTTCACCAATTAGAATATCAGAAAAACACCGTAGGCCTTACTAACGTTTTCAAAATAATTGTAGACAGGGATTAATTTTGACTCAATTCAAAAAAAATAAGGTTATAGCACAAAATATGCGCTACCTGGAAATTTGTTATGAGCTTCTTTATTTGTTTAACCCATAATAAAAGTTCTTTTCTTTATTTCTTACCCCATGTTGGTAGTACCGTTATTTTTTATTGCTAGAACCGTTTATTGCACGAAAGAAATTCTGTGAATTGTGCTTTAGATCTGTGTATTTTGTTTAAAACTTTCTTAGTTTTCATTTGAAAATTGCTATTGCTTAGATGATAATAACACTTCAAAAATTTTATTTTATGGAAAACTGCGAAAAATTTCAAGATTACTTTTTTATAGTGCTCTTCTACAATAAAAATATGTTAAGTTTTGTTTTATTTCGTGAGTTTTTACTGCTCTGTATCAGTTTGTAATCCATTGCTGCACAATTTGTATATACATACATACATAAATATAAATAAATATTCACGGGCATTTATAATTTTAAATTCTTTTAAGTATAATTTTGGACTTTTCCAACTACAAAATGAACACAATATTCTAAATAAATATTTTGAGTACCTATAAATGTTCACCAAGGTGAAAAACAAACTATTAACAGAAGAAAAAGAAACCTAAACGTAACTAAATTGTATTTACATAATAAATGCGTAAGGTACTAAAATATTATACATAAGTTAGTCAAGTGAGCAATTTTGAAAGACAAAAATTACTAAAAATGAGTTTTCTAGAAGTTGACTAGACTTCCGCCTGACACTACTTATTGGGACCTTTTAGAAGACAAGGGTGCAAGTTAATAGAAAATACCCCTCACTTCGCGTCAAAGTTCACACACTGCCAGCGACACGACACTTGCACGACTAAAGCTAATGTCATACATTTTGTACTAGACGCTTTTGACCGTGAACCACTGACATGTCTATACTGAGTAATGTAAGCTCGTATGAATTAGTGGCCAACTCTGGTGACGGAGGTTTTAGGCCACCTTAAGGCCTCCGCTGTGGTTTAAAGCCACGGATTCACTAGGGGACAAATGTCCTGCGACACGTGTCGCCAGCAACGTTGGGTGAGGTAGCACGACGTTGCTGGACTTCGCTCGACATGTCTGGCAACATTGCGCTGGTGGGTGTCATGATATCGACTGCCTTGTGAAACAAAACTTCGTGATGTCGCATATTTATGTCAGGCGAAGTTTCGTGAAGTCGCACGACTTCGCCTGACGTCACTACGGACATAAAGTCACGCGCTGTCGCCATATATGTCAGGCGAAATCGGCCGGCTTCCCTTGACATGTCGTGGGACATTTGTCCTCTAGTGAATCCGTGGCTTAACAACTGGTAGAGTCGGGACCTTGTCCTCCGTAGCAAGGAAATGCTCAGTTGTAAATGCTACTGTCACCCATCCAAATAGTGAGCGCACACAATGTCGCTTAACTCAAATAATCGGTGAAGATTGACTAAGCAAGTTACGTCACAACCACTTTACGATATCGGATAGATGTCGGGTATTTGCTTGTGAGCAACGCCCCTTGTCGGCTCCTTTATCTGTCATATCTGCAATCTATCTCACCGAGGTAATACTCGTAGCTTAGTTAATTAAATAATTAATGAAGACAGTTTTAGGTTTGAGTTGAGCAAATTAATTAGATACGGGCGTGACTAATACCGTGGTTATTGTGCGCAGATGTAGCGACGAGAGTTAGTTTTAGATTTTCCGAAAAATAATTTGTCCTATACTTTTCGCAATGCACGCAAAAATAAGTATTATGACTATTGAGATAAATTTTACGCACCCAAAGATACTTCGTCCAATAATTTCAGATATTTATTGTGGAATTGCTATTTTTCATACAGCGGACAAAGAAAACTGAAAGATACTCAATCATTATCTGACATCCAGCTTTTCAAGAACACAAGATCATAAGAAAATAGATAACTCCAGATGAGTGATTAGTTTCATTATTAACTTTGTTGAAGTTATATTTAGAACATGAACGCACTATAACCCCCGAATTTATAAACAAAAGCTAAACAATTCGCCAAATAATTTCAAGCAGAATTCGACTAGTGTAACACCTGTCTCCGCCTCTAAAATGCTAGTTCATCGTTTATGAAGTTGGCGGTAAATAATCATGGCGACTAGCTTGAAAAGTTCAAGTTTTTTATATGAAAAATAAACAGAACAAGCTGATGGCTGTTCCACCAAAATATCTGTCAACCAGCATATGATGAACCTCGTGCTAAGGCGGCGTTTATTTGGAGAGGTCAAGCTGTATCTAAGAATCCAAGTCTTTCATTTCAATAAAATAATAGCCTATGTTTAATCCGGCAAAAAGGGCTTCCAAATGGTAAGTTTCGTTGAAATTGGTCCAGTAGTTAAGGCGCGAACAAACAAACAGACGAACAAATAAACTCGATTTTCGGAATCAGAATCGTTTATTTAGTAGATCTGCATAATTAGTTTTAATCTTTAATTTTAGTTTTAGCTTTTTTACAGTTTTATAATAGTAATAAATAGATTACCTCAAGTAAGTTCACATAAATAATGTAGCCAAAAAAAACTGTTCACGACAGCATAAGGCTTGGTTCGTGCCATACTTTTTAGGGGCAGGGTCGTTCTGTGCTCCACTTGTCGGTTGAATTTAAAACGAGATAGATTACTAGATAGTACTAGTTCGTAACAGGCACAGTTTTTTATATCTTAGAATAGACTCAGTATAATGCATTTCTTGATTGTTCTGATGTAAACGGTTTCTGGGATACTTTTGTCGCTTTTTCTCATAAATAATGGAGCTTAGTATGTACTAAGCTCCATTAGTTATACATATCTGAAATATTTCATGCTTGTGGCATTGCTAAACCTCTAGAAAATACGATACGAGGTACAGAACACTATATGTCATAAGGATTCCTAGCTGAAACAGTCATAAACCAAACGCCCTTTGGGAGAGAGCCGTAGAGAGAGCAATATTCTTTTGGTATATTGGGGAAATGCTGTCTCACAAAGTAACTTTATGCTTTCGGAGTTTTCTTATTTTGTTTTTTGTAAAGTGGAGGAAGAATTCTTTTTTTTTTTAAATTAGTTAATTTTTAAAGCGAGTAAGTCAAAGTTTCTTTTTTTAACATTTATGTTGTAGTAGTTTTTTTTTGTCAAGAGTCCTGTAAAGTATTCCTAAAAGCAAGCAGTAGATAGATAGATAATACTTTATTGTACACAAGGATTAAATACATAAAAATCTTAAAACTAAGTATAGTACAATGGGCGGCCTTATCGCTGGAAGCGATTTCTTCCAGGCAACCGTAGCATGGAAAGTAACGAGCGGAGCGGTAACGGAAGGCGGTGCACAATGTAACGCAACAAAAAAAAAAAAAAAAAAAAAAAAAAAAAAACAAACTGTCAAAAGAATGTACCTACACAATAAAAATATACTACATAAAACTTACATAAATAAAAATAAAATAAACTAATACATACTTTAATATTAAATACAATGCTAAGTAAAATAGGAGTAAGTTAGATAATACTGTCTAAGGTTATTTTTAAAAGTGATGGTGTCATAGGCAGTGATATTTATGAGTAATTCCTGTCTTATAGTAACTACACTGAAAAACAAAAACAAACATTACTGTGCATGAGACCAGATAAATGAGTACTTTTATTTGATTTTCCGTTCAGCAGATGCCATCAGAATGGCACCGTGACGTCACGGTCAGACCCCTCCACGACACGGTGACAAACAAACCTTTGCAATTAACAATGATTGGTTTTCTGACGAGTTGAAGTATCCTTAGCACACATTTTATTTTTCACACCACTAACTAAAACCACCAAGAAGGCCAAGTTTTTCCACAGAAACCGATTCTGTTTGAAACATTTTACTAAACGAATATTCTTTTTAAGTTGAATAAAGACTGGGAATCGTATTATGCTCGCCCTCAGCAGCGGGTACAATTATAGCGGTAGAATAGATGTCATCGCTTATAGAAACTAATTGACAAAAGGGATGATTAAAAACTAGTGCTAAAGGTACGGTCACCCTTTCCTCGGGTTTAGTTTTTTCATTGTGTTTTCCGAAATTGGCTATTGGAAGAAATGACATTGTTGGATTGGATTATTAAAAAAGCTGCGCTTTTCAAAGTCAAAGGCAAAATGCCCCACAGTGATCACTTTGAATCGATTATTTCTCTAACATTATTTATGGATAGAATTGGATCTAGTTCGTCCCAAGCTTTTAGAGGATCAACTTACCGGGGATGGCATAGACGAGTACGAAGCTGAAGGCTCCGAAGAGCTCCTTCTTGATGGAGTTCGGCCACTTCTCTGTGCAGAACTCTATGCTCCTCTCTACCAATATCTGAAACAACGAATATAATATCTCAATTAACACTAGGATAAAATAGCACATGCGACCGAAACCATGTCATACCTACTGGTTAACTATCAACTTCTAATTATATAAGTGTCAGAATCAATCTTTTCAATTCGATACATCGAGTCGTTAGAGGATTATATAGATACAAAACTCACAAGTATTACTCGCCTAACAAAGGTATGGCACGCAAGATACTTTCAACTTATTATTTGGATGCTTTTAGCTAGATTGAGTTCATTTGCGAGTGAATATTCATTATTGACAATGGAAGGTGGCAACGAAATCCTTAGTAAGAGTTATACGCAGAAATAGGTCGTATGATTTTTTTAACATAATAACTTTGTCCACAAATTATATAAAAAGCCACACACACACCTCATCTCATTACCATAAAGAAACTACATGTACCAGGTACTTACCAGGTAACAGTCGTTAAGTCACGACGGAGGCCTAAAGGCGGCCTAAAACTCCGTCACCAAAGTTGATCACTAACTCATACGAACTTGCATGCTGACCAAGTAACACAACACCTTGCAATATTTTGGGCTCACAATCAACAAAAAATGAAACCCTACCTTCATAGGTAGATCATTTTTTGTTCCTTCATAAGAAAACGAAATCCCACCCCTTGCATATCAAATATTTCCATGACGCGGTGTATATTCTTACTCTCAAATAAGATCCGTTTATTTGCAGATGACTTAGCAAAACTGAAACCGCACATTTACAGCCTGAAACGTGCCTACCATTATTGATACAGTGAGGGGTTGTTGGAACTTGCAAATACGATTTACACTCATAAGCTTGAGGGTAAAGAATGATTGTAACTGCCATAATAAATTGGATGACGATGACCTTTGTGGCATGAAGGGGCAGCATGAGTTTTGACGATTGTAATGGTAGTTCAAGTTACACTGCAACGCAATGACTTATAATGTGGGATCACCAGTGCTAACCGGAAAAAAAAATACATATTATGCTAAAAAGTACATACAGTGTATAATATTGTGGTAGCTCCCATTCTGTCATTCGTAATATCAGTACTCATCATTCCTTCCCATGAAAATTTTTACATAATTTGCCCCTTTTTTACCATCAGTTTGTATATTTAGCATAATTTCGTGTTATTACACATTTTTTTTCTCATGTACATATTATATTTTACTCAATTTGTGGGTCCCGAAGATTTACGATTAATTATGTTTAATAATTTTAATAAACGGATAACACACAAGATCAGTCTGCTCGTATATGTAGGCCAAAACCTACTAAGAAATTTAATATCATCAACATAAGCTCACGTAAATATAACCCGTGTACGGAGCGGGAAAATTACTTATTAATCCAAAAGGAATTCGTTGAATCGGAAATGAACCAACACCCTAATCAGGGCTCGTGGAAAATTTGTAAAATATTTTTTCGCAAGAAAAATCCAAGTTTTGGATCTCTTTAATATCGTAAACCATAAAGAAGTTAGATTTAGATCATCCAATCATATCGTTTTTTGAAAAATTGTGATCGGTAGACAAAATAAATAAATACCTTTTTATTTTATTGGCATCTGATCTCGTATTAAGATACCAATATTTTTTTTTTATTCTGAAACTCAAAGTCTAATGACAAGTGTAACAGTTTTTCCTTCCTGCCGTAGGGGAAAACTCAGGCAAAGAAGAAAATAAGTTTAAAAACTCAAAATTACAAGAATTTATTTATTCCAAGTACATAGTAACAATTAGGTGTAAATGCTATGCTTTATAGTACTTAAAATTAAGTAAATTAGGTAGAAATTGCCTAAAAGTATACTAAAGAGATGCTATAGCTGAATGGTGCACATCTGACGTCTGACTCGGCGGAAACTTTGATATTTTTACAATATGATACTCGAGTTAGTAGTAGTTAGGGATAGGGAAAACTCTTGATCCGGTAGGTGAGTAGTGGTGAAGAACGGGTTTTAGCTGCCTTTCTTCCTATTCTAACTAACCTGAGCTACTATTGACTAGCCGTTTTGTTTTGGGTATGCGAAGTGAACGTGCTCGGATCTTTAGGTATGGTATCGACCAGATGCTAGGCTCGTTCGACGCGGGCGTTTTGTGGTGTGGTTCAGGAAGTCTGATCGCCACTTGACAGCCTCGCTTGAGGCTGGTATGGTGGGATACGCTGGTTGTATTTTGTATGGAAATGCTTGAAGACGGTTACGAACGTTCCGGTCCAATCTTGACTTCGCAAATCGCGTTTACGCCGGTACGACCTGTCGTTTGGTGATTCAAAACGTATGACTGTTTTGCGTTCAGCGACCTTGTGTTTTGCTTATTCGCACTGCAAACTGATTGGAAACTCGTATCTCATGTAAATGTATTGTAGAAACAACTTCGGTATTCTTTTTCGAGTATAAATGTGCTTATTTACCGAAATAAAATTAAAATTCGTTGGTTCGAGATGATACTCCACAATTTTCAAAATCTCCTCTCCACAGACCAGGAGCTCGGTTTTTTTTATTCTCGATTCCGTTTGGCATCGATCATAGAGTGTTTCTTTTTTATTTTTCTTTGTATCGGGGTTGCCGTCTCGGTAACTCAACTCTCTACCAACCACCGAATCGGTATCAAACGAATGTTTTTTATTATTTTGTTTATGAGAAATATTATGTGAAATTTAGTAATAGTTGAAGTAAAAATAATGCCAATAATAACGAAGTATCGCACCGGTGCCAAATCGCCCTAGCAGGCCGTTCTAGGCCCGAGTTCTTATGATAATGATTCTATCTCGATGAAAGGAAAATTTGAAATATTTTAGCGGGAGATTCAAACTAGGTACGTTTTACTAGGTAATTGCTATGATTTTTTCTAACGTGTAGATTATATGTAAAGTGTTGAAAATCGAAGGTTACAGCACCCCCTTTCCCGGTGAAGAATTCACGTAGTGAATTCTCCGGACGTCCTCGTCGTAATATTTGTATTTAAGTTACCTAACCTACACCTGTTTTTTATAATATTAATAATGAAAAGTATGAGAGAAAAAGTAAAAAGCAAAAAAATTATAACCTAAATGTAATAAAGCTAAGATTAATGTCGTAACTGCAGTTTTGCGGGTGCACAATGTGATATTTGATGATCCTCAGATCGACAAAGTATATCGTTAGATATTCCAGGTCAGAAGATCGCAGATCAACCAGATCGGATCTTGCCAAAAATTTAGCAATATTGGATTGATTGTTTCTCCGTTATGTGAAAGATTTCCCGAAATTATAGGGAGCTGAGTAATTGCATGCAACATAGCAAATACGCAGGTTTAAAATCTCTACGGCTGGAGTGATAGGATGTAAAAAAAAAAAAATTATGCTCCGCAAAATTGCACGACATTGGATTGCACACCCGAGGAAAGTATCGGTTGGTGTTGTGTTGTACAATACATTTTATACCTAAGCCGGGTTTTACGGTTCACCTGTAGGAGTCGGTGGTTGGCTATTCTTACCCCGAGCCAACGCGGGGAACATATGCTAGTTATTTATATGGTAATCTAGGTTTTTAAAGTCTTTGATATGCCACTTTCCGATGTATTTCCCTGAATCGTCTTCTAATTCATATACTAGGGGGGAAAGTTTACGAATGACCGTACAACGTTCATATTTAGGTGCTAATTTAGCCGAAAAATACTTATGCGCTGCGCTCTGTTTGTAGGTACGCTTCCATACTACATCGCCTACCTCAAAAGCTATATCCCTGCGTTTATTATTATAATATTTGGCATTTTTACTGTGTGCTTTTTTGAGGCTGTCCTGTACAGATTTGTATACGTCTTTGAGTGTACCTAAATTGGCAGCATAGCTATCACGGGGCTTAAAAATGAGTTCGTCTATATCTTGAAAGTCTTTATAAATGCTACCGTCTGTGACAGCTTCTCGGCCGTGTACTAACATGAACGGACTATATGAAGTGGAATCATTAACTGAAGTATTAATTGCAAATTGAACCTTGTGGACATTTACGTCCCAAGTCCTATGGTCAGCTTCTACATAAGATGAGAGAGCCGTCATCACGGTACGGTTATAACGCTCTACTGTATTAACTTGGGGACAATAAACTGGACCTAAATGTACTTGGGGAATATTATATTTGGCATATAATGCCTGAACTTCATGGCCCACAAACTGGGAACCATTGTCAGATAGGACAGTTTGCGGGATGCCATGTACTAAAAATACGTTATTCTCTAGACGCTGGGCAATAACCTTCCCGGTAGCGCGTCTTAGAGGGTATATAAGACAATATTTAGAAAAACAACATACTACAACTAAGAGATAAGTATTCTGTTGCCTCGACATTGGCAGTGGACCTACTAAATCGATGCTGATGCACTGGAAAGGCCGAGAACAGATTTTGGGTTCACCCATGAAGCCGGGTGTTGCTTGATTATTATGTTTATATGCATTACAAATGGAACAAGCTTTGACATATTCTAAGATATCCTTATGCATGCCAGGCCAGAAATATCTGAGTTTTATGCGTTTATGAGTTTTAGCTACTCCTAAGTGTGCGGCAATTGGTTCAGCATGGTTTTTTGATATTATACTTTCCCTAAACTCTAATGGAACTACCTCTTTCCACTGGAAGTCACTGTTGAGTTTATTGTTGGACTTAGAGAAGCGATATAGTCGGTCATCTATCACCTGGTAATTTGGACATGCGCGGGGTCTAGCAATACAACGTTTTACGATATTTTTATACCAAGTATCGGTCGTCGTTAGAGGAGAAGTAGTTATAGCAGTAACTGGTACTGATCTGGACAAAGCGTCAGGTACAACGTTTTCAGTCCCTTTTCTATGTTCAATAACTAAATTATAAGGGGAAAGTCTACAACCCCATCGCGCTAGGCGACCGGTAGGATTCTTAAGGTTGAAGAACCATTTTAGGCTTGCATGGTCTGTTATTACTCGGACCGGCTTGCTACCTTCTATATACGGACGGAAATGTTCGACTACATGTACTACGGCTAGCGCCTCCCTCTCCGTAACTGAGTAATTACGTTCTGCTGGATTTAGTGAGCGACTGCAATATGCAATTGGATGCTCTTGTCCGTCGATTTCCTGTGTTAGTGTACCGCCTATTCCAAAATCTGATGCGTCGCAGTGTACTGCGAAAGGCTTTGAGAAATCGGGGCAACTCAAAACGGGAGCAGTAGTAAGGCATAATTTTAACTCATGGAACGCTTTGTCGGCCTCGGGCGTCCATTCGAAAGGAGGGGCCCCTTTGCGGGTGGAAGTGAGACTATTTAAGGGTCCCGCTTTGTGGCTAAAGTCTTTTATAAATCGTCTATAGTAAGAAGCTGTACCTAAAAATCGCTTCAGGTCTTTACGAGTAACAGGTGTAGGAAAGTCTATGATAGCTTTTACTTTATCAGGATCGGTACGGAGACCATATTCATCAATTACATGACCTAGATATTTTAATTTCTTTCTGAAAAACTGACACTTGCCCATATTAATGGTGAGTCCAGCATCGCCTAACCGATTCTTGACTCGTTTTAGCAAATCTACATGTTCTTCGAAAGTAGAGGTAAATAAAATGATATCGTCTAGGTAAATGAATACTTTATTGTCGAACTCGGGGCCAAATAACCTATCCATTAAGCGCTGTTGGGTCGCGCCGGATGACGTAAGACCAAAACACATGCGTGTGTAATGAAATAAGCCTCGTCCTGGCACTGTGAACGCGGTTTTCTCTCTTGATTCCATGGAATCCAGAGGTATTTGGTGGTAGGCAGCCTTCAGATCGATGGATGACAAATATTTTGCGTTTCCCAGCTGATCCAGGATGTTGTTGATGTAGGGGAGTGGGTACGCATCGTGTTTAGAGACTTCATTCAACTTCCTGCTATCCAAACAAAATCTGTATGTACCATCCGACTTTGGAGCAAGAGTAATTGGACTGCTCCACGCGCTGTTGCTTGGTTCGATGACGCCGTCTCTCAACATTTGGTCGACCTGCCTGTTTACTTCTGTCAACTTCTCAGGGGACATGGGGTAGTAGCGCTGTTTTATTGGTGAATGGTCGCCGGTATCTATTTTGTGGGATACCAGGTGGGTCATTCCAAGGCCCTTCTTCTCTGCTGAAATTGCTTCGTACTGTAATATGATTTCTTGAGCTTGTTCCCGCTCCGACTCGGTTAAAGAGTCGAAATCATGTAAAAACCTACTTTCCGAAGCTATTGTATTTACACTGTCCGTTTCCGAAAAATATTCTCTTCTATCAAGTAACGCAAGCACGTCGGGTGCGATGTTGAACTGTTTCCAGAAATTTATGCCAAAAATTAAATCGGTGGTAACACCAGGTACGATATAGAATTTGACTATGGCCTTATTATTCTCACCAACTGTTACAGGTAAAAAAACATAACCTGAAACAGGAGAAAATGAGTCGTCGGCCGTTCGTATGTAATGTAAATCATCGGATTCATGCATGGTTACTAGGTTCTGGAAGTGCTTAAAAGCATCGTTGCCTATGATGGATATATCAGCGCCGGAGTCTAGTAAACCTCTCACTTTTAGGTCATAAACGGAGACAGTAAGAAATGGACGTTTATCATCACTCCTGATTTCGTGAACCAGCGGGGCGGGAGACTTCCTATTCGGAAAATCTCTGGTGGGCAGAAGCCGGGACCCCTGTTCACCATCACCAGCTCGATTGCAACTAGCTGGTGTCACTGGTCGCTGGTCCACTAATGGGAGTTTTTTGGGACCGCAGACAACGAAGTTTTATTATTATTGCATTTAGGACAGGTCTTGAAGGTTACTTCCTTCTCGCCGCAACGATAGCAAACCAATGTGAATGGTGCCGGGCATGTGGTGAGGCTATGGCCATTGACTCTACAACGGACGCAGAATTCACTATCCCTAGAGTGCATCGCCGCAACTTTTGAAGATATTTGCGCGCCTGATGGATTTTTATAGCATAAGTCTGGTGCTAAACAAGCAGCAGTGTTTTTAGGAGGTTCAGAGAACAATTCAGATCTTTGTTTAGCATTTTCTAGTAGCCTACACTTTTGTTTCAAATCTTTCCAAGTGGTAACTGGATTCAGGGCCATTTGGTTTGTATAGAAAGGTCTAACATTGTATAAAGTAATATTCAGCTTCTCCTCATCAGATATAGGTTTAGATAAACGAGTAAAATAGTTCTGCATAATGCTTAGATAGTTAATAATACTTTCATCACGACCCTGGGTCCGTGTTCTAATTTCTTGCATCAACCGATGGTCATAATCAAAAGGTAAATATTCTTCTAGCAGTACAGACTTTAATTCCTCCCAGTTAGTGACTTCTGAACGGACTCCTCGGTACCAGCAGAGTGCCTCATCAATAAATAGTTCAGCCGCTGAATTGAAAAGTTTAGAATTAGAGATTGACCTAGATAAACATAACTCCTCTAATCTTTGTATGAAGGCTTTTACACATGTTTTACCATTGAATTTGACATTTAGAGTGTGAACTGCTGAATGTTTGTTACTAGTACTAGCTACTCCTGCAGGTTCTAATTCCTGTTCAGGTTCAGGTGTGGGAGGTGAGATACTACTCTTGAAGTTACACAAGATACCATCTAACTTTCTCAATAAACGATCTAAACGTTCTTGCAAATTACTATGAAGGGAAAATAACTTACTCTCACTACTGGGAGTTGGTATACGACCAAATCTATGAAATAGGTGGTGGCCCAATGCTTGTACACGGTTAAGTACCTTTAGAGAACAAGGTTTAAGAGCTGCGCCTGTCGTTAGATCAGTTAGGCTATCAAGCTTAGCCTGGACAATCTCAAGTTCAGATCCGGAATCAAAGTCACATGTTACAACTTCATCCGAGGGAATTTCCTTGTTCAGGGTTCGAACCTGAGTTCTCAAGGCCGTCAATGTATCTGATGTTGGCGTCGCGCCCCTAATCTTTACCTCATATTCAAGCTCATCCTTAGCCAAGACGTTAAACGCTATTGGTCTCTCTTCCAGCATCTTGGAGTAAGTAGGTAGGAATGTAGGTAGGTAGGGTTAGAAAAATTACAAATAAGTAATAAATGTTATGAAATTAGCTATGAATAGTCAGGAGGCGAATGCAGAGCAGATATAGCACCAATCCAGATCAAATTTGCATCTAAACAACAACTGATTTCTTCACAAAAATAAAAAATAAGTTTCCAATAGAACAAATAAAAATAAGAAAAAAATGCTTAAAAAATGCAAACCTTTGCGTTATTTTGGTAGTAGTAGTAGGGTAATAATATTATAATAACGCTAAGGTACAATTTTAAAGATAATAAGCACAAAAAGTTAAGAATAAAATGAAATTTTAGTTTTCTAATAACCAAGTAAAATAACTCAAAAAAATGTTAAAATATGACAATTTTTACAGGAATTTTAACGAGATTAGTATTAAAATAGTATAACAATGCTTCCTAGCACTGATTTTAAAGTTAATACCTAATAAAACTGAAGATATATTGAATATTAAGTTTTTCGCCGCGCCAGAGGTCAGTAATCGCTGAGCTATAAATTGACCAGAAAAAAGACAAAATTCTTTACCTTTTCGTCATGTGTCACCTTGTCCTAATGTTCGGGCGCCAAAATGTAACAGTTTTTCCTTCCTGCCGTAGGGGAAAACTCAGGCAAAGAAGAAAATAAGTTTAAAAACTCAAAATTACAAGAATTTATTTATTCCAAGTACATAGTAACAATTAGGTGTAAATGCTATGCTTTATAGTACTTAAAATTAAGTAAATTAGGTAGAAATTGCCTAAAAGTATACTAAAGAGATGCTATAGCTGAATGGTGCACATCTGACGTCTGACTCGGCGGAAACTTTGATATTTTTACAATATGATACTCGAGTTAGTAGTAGTTAGGGATAGGGAAAACTCTTGATCCGGTAGGTGAGTAGTGGTGAAGAACGGGTTTTAGCTGCCTTTCTTCCTATTCTAACTAACCTGAGCTACTATTGACTAGCCGTTTTGTTTTGGGTATGCGAAGTGAACGTGCTCGGATCTTTAGGTATGGTATCGACCAGATGCTAGGCTCGTTCGACGCGGGCGTTTTGTGGTGTGGTTCAGGAAGTCTGATCGCCACTTGACAGCCTCGCTTGAGGCTGGTATGGTGGGATACGCTGGTTGTATTTTGTATGGAAATGCTTGAAGACGGTTACGAACGTTCCGGTCCAATCTTGACTTCGCAAATCGCGTTTACGCCGGTACGACCTGTCGTTTGGTGATTCAAAACGTATGACTGTTTTGCGTTCAGCGACCTTGTGTTTTGCTTATTCGCACTGCAAACTGATTGGAAACTCGTATCTCATGTAAATGTATTGTAGAAACAACTTCGGTATTCTTTTTCGAGTATAAATGTGCTTATTTACCGAAATAAAATTAAAATTCGTTGGTTCGAGATGATACTCCACAATTTTCAAAATCTCCTCTCCACAGACCAGGAGCTCGGTTTTTTTTATTCTCGATTCCGTTTGGCATCGATCATAGAGTGTTTCTTTTTTATTTTTCTTTGTATCGGGGTTGCCGTCTCGGTAACTCAACTCTCTACCAACCACCGAATCGGTATCAAACGAATGTTTTTTATTATTTTGTTTATGAGAAATATTATGTGAAATTTAGTAATAGTTGAAGTAAAAATAATGCCAATAATAACGAAGTATCGCACCGGTGCCAAATCGCCCTAGCAGGCCGTTCTAGGCCCGAGTTCTTATGATAATGATTCTATCTCGATGAAAGGAAAATTTGAAATATTTTAGCGGGAGATTCAAACTAGGTACGTTTTACTAGGTAATTGCTATGATTTTTTCTAACGTGTAGATTATATGTAAAGTGTTGAAAATCGAAGGTTACACAAGATTAAAAATTATAAAATATAAAAATACAGAATCTGGTCGTAGTATCAAGCCAAAAACACGATCTATGTATATATGTATCTGTAATTATTTTTTTTGTAAAAATAAACTTAGACAACCAGTTTCATCATACCTACAAATCGCCATTGAATATTGCTCGAAAACTTTACTAAGTCCAACGTACAATAGGGATTTCCCATCACAAAGTTGAAAGTTTTGATCCCCATGAGTTTTACGTAGAATAAAACCTAGTTGGAAACTTGAAACTCATTTCGTCATGAGTTATATGGAATTTCTAATCTCAAGATGGTTTTTTAATCTGACTTGAAATTTAAATAAAATTTTAATTTAGATATATTAGACCTTGTAATATAAACTATATTGAAGCTTGATAGAAATGGCATAATTGAATAACTAAAACCAATGAAATGTATAAAAATATTAAAATATTAAAATTTTATATTATTTATCTTTTTTGTAAATTAACATATTATCAATAAAATATAACTCAAACATTCAAATAGGTTGAATATTTTAAGAATTTTATTAAAAGTATGACACTAAACTTCTTTTAAAATAATAACATTTTACTTACACGAAAACTTCGAAATAAGCTTCCAATAACAAAAAGAAAAACGTTGATCTTCAAAGTATTGGTGGATTTGCTGAGACGTGTGTTATTTTGATGTGCACTGCAGAAACTAAAAAATATCGACTTGCTAACTCCTTGGTCATTGACCTGAGTAAAAAAAACCTGAAAATACGGTATGAACTTGGCGTTTGAATTTCGGTCAAGGTCAAACTATACCTAAATTCTCGAATCTACAAGATTCCGTTTTCACAACTACGCGGAGTAAAAAGAGGGTTATAATCTCTCCGTTCGGCACCAGCTGAGCCCCGAGTCTTTGCATTTGTTTTGACTTTCGACTTGAGTATTTCTCGCTTTGCGAATGCGTATCGTGTGCTGTACTCGGGGCTCTGCAACAGAAACCACTTGCGTTTACGTAGAGAAGTTCAAAACCCTTTAGCCCCCGGTTTTCCCAGTTTCACCCGGTACGGGTATGACCCACCAACATCGGGCCAAATGGGACTAATCCGAACACACAGTAAGCTCCAAATTAGAGTATATGCACAAGGCTTTTATCTCAAATTGTTATCACTATCGTAGTAAAACCATACTCAATATAAACCTGTATTTTGACAATGAGACGCTAGATACTCGAAAAAACTGGACCTAGCTATGGCAGATTTATTGATTTAATCAACTCTTAGTAGTCAGTAGGTAAATTACTACGAACGTGATAAAAGTATTTAAAACAAAATTAAACTATGGAGTTTTATAGTTAGGTATTTATTCATTATATAATTTTATTTAAATAATACTAATTAGCTACTGCAACGGTTAATACTCCGTCGAAACATTTTAGTTCAAAGGTCACAATCTAGAAAGTAATTTCAAGCATTATCTAATATCTTTGTCTCGTCTCGCTAATGAAAAGCGTAGGTTAGTAAAAAAAGAATTCTCGTACGAAATTGTACGTTCTGAGTTCTATTGTGTGTTTCACATGTCAACTGGCAAACGGAATTAAACAGACGGAATCTAAAATGCGGTCAACTTCAAATAACAGCCGCTAAGGAGCACCAATGAACGCGAGACATTTTCTTATCAAGAGTTGTGAATTACGGACTGAACCTTACGAACACCGTTTTTCAAGAATATTCTGTTCTCGTTGAGAGATTACATTTGGAAGGCATTATTCAACTGTTCCCGAATTAATGAAAACGTTTATTTGAATAGATAGAATATCATCTTGTAGAGGTTACGAGGAACACCAAAGCCACCAAAACCTGGTAAGAATGCTGGTGTTTCTTATATCCTTGTATACTGCAAAAACGTGAGCACTCAGGGAAAGGAAGAATAAGGAGATTCTGTACGCTCTCGAGATGTGGTACTGGAGAAGCACTAAGCTACCAGTCATGGTTTCCAATATATTCAATTTTACATACACTACCATTTTATAATTACAAAAAAAAATTAAGGACAGTTGTAGAAGAGGCTACTTATGCTATTGGCATTGTCAAGACTTTTTAATATTTAATTTTCACCAAGTTATCGAGGTTTGTTGTTGTTGGTTCGAAAATACTGCACAATTTAGTTAGTATCGTGCAAAATGCGCAAGCAGCGCGTTCGGAACGAGACAAAAAAATATGAATGGGACTTAGGTCAGTAGACTCAGTTCGGATAACGAGTAACTAAATACTATCCTGTTTTGGATATTCTTTTTAATTAATAATTTTGAGTTTTTGCTACCTAAATGTGATCAGTGACAGATACTAAGAATACGGGTTTTTTTTGTAATTACAAAATAGTGGTGTAGATAACCCGGAACTTTTGCTCTCGAATGTAGTTTAAGGCAGGGTTATTATGATAAGCCCCTGTCTAAAATCACGTCTCAAGTAAATCTGACAGAAAATCACGACTCAACTTAAGTCACCCACATAACCCTCTTAGGCCAGCCGTACACGGACTGCTTCAAGCAGTTGAGACCGACTGCTTAAAGCCGCGACCGCGCGGTGAACTCTCGAGCACTCCGTGTACGGCCGCCCTATAGTTCACCGCGCGGTCGCGGCTTCAAGCAGTCGGTCTCAACTGCTTGAAGCAGTCTGTGTACGGCCGCCCTTAGAATTTGCTGACTGACCAGGTTTTAGGACCTTCAATTAAGTCCCAGATCCGCCGACCCAGGACCATTGTGTTCGGAACATTGACTCTAAATTAGGACGTAAGACTTTAAGTTCTAAATTGAGAATAAAGCTCATTTGTAATCATTTGCTATTGTAGAATACTTGATTGTACTACCTAATTTGCCATTCATAGGTTGTAGCCAGTTGGCATCAGGTAGCACCACGCACGAGCGACTTAGTTGCCTAGAAAGTTTTCTTAGTTGTCTCTGTTGCTCGATTTCTATCTTGTGCCGCGTCGTTACGTGCGTGCACTTTCATACAAATCTGTCAAATTGATGTGAGAGACAAATTAGAAGTTGTTGAAGTTGCGGATATAAAAGTTGCTCGTGCGTGCCTACCCTAGTAACGTAACTTTTGTTTTTAAATTTTGGTAAAACTGTCCATTGTAACTCATAATTTTAACTTATTTCTCTGTTATTATTTTTCTTTTTCTTGGTTTGCAATAAAGATCTATATACTTATCTTCTATTATTAAACACTTAGTCACAGGTTAAATAAAATGACCTAGTATCAGAAGTCCAAAAAGGTATTGCTATAGTTACATGGTCTACAAAATTACATAGATGAGATATAACAATAATTGCTTCAGTACGATGAACGGTATCAAATTAACTTTGACAGCAAAACACTTGTCTTCAAGATAGGGTTCTGCTATTTTAGGAACAATGCCTTTAGCTAAATTCAAACTGCTCTTTACTCTATTATCATTCTAAGATCCACAGCTGAATTCTCAGCTTCAATTTGTTCAATTTGTCTGAAGTTACCATGAAGCGTTAATCTAGTTCTGCCTTGAACAGAAATCGACTGTGGGATTGAAGTTCTGTTGAGAACCAGGATTGCCTGCTAATATCCAATAAGTTTATTCGTTCTATACATTTATATGATAGTGAAAAAAAAGTATAGGGTATGAAAATGAGATAGGGAATCATTTGAACATTCTTTGTATTGCCGGGGGTGGTTGGCGTATCAGTTCTTACATTTCGACAGACAACTCGACGCGACGGGACGTAATGTAACAGAATCTAAATTCCTCTTCCTAAACTTGGGGCCAATTCAACTAACTCACTTATCAGCTGAAACGCAGCTGGACCGCATATAGTTTTTCATTGAAATGAGTGAAAATTAAATCTAGCATACCCCGTACGGGTTAGTCTCATAATCTGCTTTGAGCTGTCCCCTTCAAGGATAAGACTTTTTGTCTCATAATCCCCTTGATTTCGAAGTTATTTCGTCATGAAGTACAATAACACAAGAATGATAAAGTGATCTCAATCCTTCTTCAATAAAACACTTACTTGCTTGAAACAACAGAAAGTTTGGCATCAAGAAATCACAAGGAAAGGCTAAGGTAGTTCATAATTCAGATCTTTATGATCTTAGTAATAAAGTTATTGGAATTATAAATTGGACTTGAGACGTAAATAAAAGGGGCATTTCTTGGACCATAAACGAGGACACGGTCCTGTCTAATAATTATATCTACGCATTGCTTTTGACTGAAGTTGATTTACAAAAGAAAAACAATGCCAAATATTTATGTATTAAAAAAACAGTACATACGACGATCTAAAAAGCTTACGGCTTTTAGGGCGTATGTAAAAGGCAGACAACCCTCTCGCTCGCACATTTAAACATTTTTTAAGATATAATATAACTAAATGTAATTATGTGAAATTGCAGATGCAAAAGTTCAGTTAAAATATCACATTGATCTAAACAAGTTTTCTAACCAAAAAACTTATATTAATGCGATAAATTAAAGTATACATACATTTTTATTCTCTCGACCCTGAAGCTCTGCAATTTCACATAATTACATTTAGTTATACTATATCTCCAAAAATGTTGGAATGTGCGAGCGAGAGGGTTGTCTGCCTATTACTTGACCTAAATAATATCACAATAGTTCCAAAATACTCTTGTTTTTTTTAGGTTCATTCTCAAAATCCCATCACACAGCCCCCGTGCTTGTTAACGTAAACAACTGACCAACAAACTAACAGAACTTCAAAAATCAACCTTCCGTATTTGTTCCTAGTACCAAGCACCAGCTGCTGAATGCATAAATAAATCGGAATTTTCGGAACCCTGTTTGTTAGTATTCTGAAGCGATATTTTGTTAAACTTCCGTAGGTAAAAACAAAAACCCAGGATAAGCAGTAGTTTATTTAAATCTGTTTATCTCTGCGTAATGAAAACCAAGTAACCCCAAAGCAATTTTATTTTTACCAATATTCTGTAAAGGTGCTCTGTAGCGCTGTAAATAAAACGAACGATTGTGATTGGACAACGCATTAAAAAAGAAAGAGGACGTTTGACAAAATCGAAAACGTTTTACAAAATTGTCTGTAGTGTTATTTATTTTACAACCCATTCTGTTAAATTTTCTGTCATGTGTCAATTCAATATATTGTTGACATTTTTTTTTCAGCATTGTTGTTGATAGAGTCAAGGCTGGTGGCACACCACACCATTTAATATTACTACGACTATCGCAAAAATTCTAAAAGACTTTGGTTCAATGTTTAACTAACAAAAGAGAACTTTTGTGTTTGTTGCGACTTAGAAAAGTCTTAAATACTTTCAACCGAAGAAACGCGCTATAAGTCGATACTTAGTACTGTTTTCCATATTTTTTGATCTTGTTTTACAAAATATGAAGAACTTATAAAAATAAACATGAATGCCTTTGTATTAGGATTGTGTCGCATCGACTTATTCAAAACTCTGGCAAATGGAATAACAAAATAATACCTGTAGTTGCTGAATAGAATAACATTTTATGAGCTTAATAGAAATACAGACTGTTTGCGACTTTCATTGAATTGAATCCTGTTGAATTTCTATCACCAAAAGTAATCAGATTTTATAAAATGAAAAAATTAAAAAATTAAATACAAAGCTAAAATTTATAAAATTAAAAATTTCATAGCAATTATTCTTCTAAAATCGTTTATTATGAGTCTAGACATAGTTTTTCATCACACTCGAGTAAAGTTATAGTTCTGAGTCATAAAATATTATTAAAACTTTTTCTCGTCATTATTCACGATATAGACCCATATGTCGCGACACGTTTTAATAGCACTGACTTTAGTGCTTTGGGCAGAGAGATATAAAAAACTTCTGTGCATTCAAACACAGAGCTATGATACAACCGTGTCTGGACATATAGATACCCTACTCACTCTACATTCGACCATTTGATTGTTCTATCACTTTCTCTTCATACTCTAAAGGTCATTGCAAACTAGATTAAGTAATCCCGGAGTTTGGGAGTAATGGGTGAAAGTACCACACAGTTAAGTTGATGTCTGGAATCATGTTTCTTCTCCGTTTTGCCCCCATATCGCAAGCTGAACTGCTTTCGCTGGCCAGCATAATATCAAGCGACGTGGCTACAGATATATACGAAAAGAAAACAATAGAAGCTTTTGACGGCAAAATGTCACTATTTTTAGACATAGAATACCTGTGATTTAGTATAAAAAAGTTCAGAAAATCTGATTTTAACTTTCAGACACGTTTTACCGTGCCGTGTAATATTTATTTTCATGTTCTTATAAAGGTATTCAAAGTCACGCCGCGCCAATATTAAATCTGTAGTAGGTTTTTGTACCTAAGACTTTTTTCGCAATCTAAATTTTAACTAGAAAACTCCAGAATTAATCAGCAAAGAGATAAAATCTGCAGGAAAAAGTTCAATTTTTCAGTGTCACTGCTCACTGGCCCGCTTTACAAGTACTCGATACTGATAAATTGCTTTTATCTCTGTTTTTAGTCACTAACGATAAAAAATATCTAACTGAAATTGAGTAGAGTATTGATAGCTGTATGTTGATATTCCGCAGTTGAAAATAACGGAACGGTTTGAGCAAAATTTACGCACTATAACTCCAACAAATTGCATAAAACAAATCCCTTTTGAGCTATTTCTTTCTTCGTGACTACACTAGTTTCCCAGACTGATGATGATGGAAAATAAAGGAACTATATTTTTTTTATTTTATTATTATTTGGTTTACAACTTGAAATATACACTAACTTAACTTAAAACATATTTTTTAATTTAATCATTTTTGGTGTAATTTCTTATATAGTAAACACAGCATGCGTTGTGTGGACAATGTAAAATAAAACAGAAATAAAACTATTTCACCAAACTACTTAATATATTGATCTAGAATTCTAGAACTCTGAACTTTAGTGTAACACAATCTGTGATACAACTTCAGTGAACCTATCAAAGATGTCGAAAGGCGAAGTTATAGAACATCAAAGTTGTCGGATGTAGCCATGCTAACATGAGGTGAAGTTAGTTAGCTGATATTTCCATTTCATCAGTATCTTCTGTAAATATAATGCCAAAGGCTTGTAGAACATCCATGTTAGTAACTGTCCTTTCTGCTAAAATCTTGAAGAACATATTTTATGTTAGTAACTGTCCTTTTTGTCTTTATATGTTTGCAAACTTATAACCCACCTACTTAATTTTTTTATTGTTTAAAGCTTTTTGGTACTAGATAACAGGTAAATACTGTGTAAAATGTCCACTAGAATTTATTTATTCAAGCATGCCGTGTGGAGTAGCCATAATGTGACTGCATTGCCACTTTCCAGTATTTCCCCAGAGCTTTAGAAAAATGCCTCGTTTTTCTGAGGTTTCGTAAAAATGTTTTACCGGACACTTACGGTCTTACTTATAACGCCCTCTGTTTGGTATAAGACCAAGATAAATACCTACATTCGCCGCTGGTTCCAAAGTCCCGGGTTTCGCTGACTTCTACGTGCTATGGTGAACACAGAAAATAGATAGAAGTACATATAAATACTTGATGCCCTATGCTTACCCAACTCGCCTTGTCTTCTCGGAGATGGCCACTTCACCGCACTCACAAGGTTCCGCAATTATTATTTATAGGTAGTTTATTTTTGTTATTTTTCACCGAGAGTTAGTATTTTATCATGCTTTCCGCCATGACTCCTTTTCGTAAGTGTCGGTTTTTCCCGTTGGCGGCGTAGGCGTCGCCACACTGCGTTTCTCCCGCGCAGGCGCTTGGCCATAGAGCCAGTGACATTTGACACTGACATATCGTCGAGGCAGAGTATATCCCAACCCCAAGCAAAATAAGAGGGTAATAAAATAATATAGGTATTACATAAATATTGAGTGTGGATGTGTAATTCCGTATATATTTAACATCCCCCCGCCCGAGAAAGGCTGACAAGCCTTTATCAAGAATAGAAAAACCGCAAAAAATATTACAAATCAAACCTAAAACTAAATTAAAATAAGTTCGTAGTTGCCGTACCTAGTCCAGCGGTAGCCTACAAATTTTTACCACTGGCCTCAAAAAAGAGCCTGAAAGAGTCTTCAACCTAACGGATCTGACTACCCCGTCCTTCCCTGGAAGAAGCTCTACCACTCTACCGCGTCTCCATTTTAGACATGGAACATTTTCCTCCTTTATCAACACGAGGTCCCCTACTTTAGGTGGATCCGTCGGTGTTGTCCACTTATTTCGGTTCTGAAGACAATGCAGGTACCGTTCACTCCATTGCTTCCAAAACCGTTGAGATATAGCCTGTACCAGTTTAAACCGACCAAACCGCGTGTCAGGTACATCCGACAAGTTATACTCTGGCACCGAAAGTAAGGCCTTACCGATAAGAAAATGTGCTGGCGTCAACACTTCGAGGTTTTGAGGATCCTGAGATAATGGACATAGTGGCCGAGAGTTAAGTACCGCTTCAACTCTAGCAAATACCGTGGACAATTCCTCAAATGTCAAAACCTGCTCTCCTATCATCCGCTTTAGAAGTGTCTTTGCAGATTTGACAGCCGCCTCAAAAAGACCACCGAAGTGAGGAGCCCCTGGTACGTTAAACCGCCAAGTTATCCCGCTCTTAGCTGCAACGTCCTCCAGAGATCTCTCAACGTCTTTACTGAGTAGATATTTGTGCACCTCGCTTAAGTGCTTATTCGTCCCTACATAATTAGTGCCATTATCGGACCGAATTACACTCGGGAGACCTCGTCGAGCTACGAATCTCGATAAGGCAGCTGTAAAAGCCTCTGTCGATAGGTCGCTAACGACCTCCAAATGTACCGCCTTTGACGACGAGCAAATAAATACGCACAAATATGCCTTTAACACTTTCGCATTCCTAAGGCGTGAAGCTCTGGTCGAGAACGGTCCTGCAAAATCCGTTTGCACCGTGTGGAAAACCCCAGTCGCGTTGACTCTGTCGCTAGGTAGCGCAGACATCATAGGCTCTACAGGCTTTGCCTTCGTCCTAAAGCACGAGATGCATTTAAAAACGCGACTTCTAATGGCTTGCCGAGCCGACAGGATCCAGTAATCCTTTTGCAATATCGCCTGAAGGGCTGTTGCACCGACGTGACAATGAGCCCGATGTGCATTGTCAATGACTAAAATAGTCAAAGGATGATCCTTGGGTAAAACAACCGCATGTTTTACCTGATAAGGCAAACTCGAATGTTCCAGGCGTCCCCCCACCCGCAATAGACCCGCGTTGTCTATAAAAGGGAATAATCGCCGTAACCGTGTGGAACACTGCTTGTTCCGCTTCAAGCAGTCTAAATCCGAAGCAAATTCCGTTTGCTGGACCAACCTTACAAGCCGATTCATCGCCGCCTTACGTTCCTGAACCGTCAGGACCCCTAACCTTTTGTTGGACGGATTCCGAGCATTGTGCGCAAACCTAATACAGTAGGCTACGACCGACTGTAGCATTACTAGGGAGCTGAAACGAATAAAAAGCGGGTCTGGTTCCTCAGTACCCACGTGGGCTTGAACCTGTACCGTGGTCTTCCGCATTCCCGGTAGGTCTTTTTCCTGCCTAACCCTATCTGCAGGCCAAGTCGTCGCATCGCCTAAAAGCCATTGCGGTTGCCACCATAGGATGTGTTCGAGTAATTCCGTTGCTCGACAACCTCGACTCGCGACGTCCGCAGGGTTCAACTCAGATGGTACATGCCGCCATTTTAGCTCTAAGCCGCAATTAACAATTTGGGAGACCCGGTTCCCCTCAAATGTTTGTAGAGTGTGAGGAGGCACCCGCAACCATGACAAAACTATTGTGCTATCCGACCAACAGACAATCTCTACTATTTCCACTTTATCCTTAATGGATTCGACCACATATTTTGTGAGTCGTGTCAATAAAACCGCACCTAGCAATTCCAGTTTCGGAATTGTGACCTTTATCTTAGATGGCGCCACACGTGATTTTCCCATCATAAGAGAGACCTTTACTTCACCCCGCTTATCTATGGTTCTCAGATAAACCACTGCGCTGTACCCGCTTTCAGACGCATCTGAGAAACCATGTAAGGTGCAAGTATTATTATTGTTACCGCCTAGAGCAAAACGCCCCATACAAATTTTCTCGATTTGAGGTAAATCCGCTATAATTTCACCCCATTCCGCAAGCACATCTGGCGGTGGAGTGTCGTCCCATGACAAATTCAACCTCCAAAGCCGCTGCATGAGAACCTTACCCTGGAAAAGCACCGGTGCTATCCAACCTAGTGGGTCAAAGGTTCTTGCCAAGGTTGACAGGATGATCCGCTTTGTACAAACATTACTACACTTAATTTTACAATGATAAGAAAAGGCATCCCTATTGGGATCCCATTCTACCCCCAAGATTTTAAAGAACCCAGGCCCGTCTACCTTGTCAAAAGTTCTAGGTTTCTCGAGATCCTCCGCAGGAACATCATCTAATAACCGCTCACTGTTCGACACCCACTTGCTCAACTCAAAACCGCCAGAATGAAGCAAGTTTGTTAGGTCCGATTTCAGTGTTTTAGCTTCCGCCTCAGAATCCGCGCCTCCTAAGATATCGTCCATAAAGACAGAGGACCTTAAGAGGTTAGCAGCGGCCGGAAACTCCGCTTCACCATCATCAGCTAGCTGTCGTAGCGTCCTAATCGCGAGGTATGGGCTGGACTTCATTCCGTAAGTCACAGTGTTTAGTGCATATAGACGCAAAGGCTGATCCGCAGCCTCCCTCCAGAAGATGAGCTGATACCGCCTGTCATCTTCGTGGGTAATTATCTGACGAAACATCATTTTTATGTCAGTTGTAAAGACGTATGCCGACATCCGAAATCGACAAATGATTTCCATTACGTCCCGCTGTAACTTTGGCCCCGCATGCAAAGTATCGTTAAGTGACAACCCCGTGGTCGTCCCGCAACTGGCATCAAAAACGACACGAATTTTCTCCGAGTCCGCTTTAAAAATCCCGTGGTGTGGTATGACGTACCCCTTTCCGCTGGCATAGTCGGCCGGGTCCCGGTCACAGACCGACATATGCCCCATCTGCTCATAATCCCGCATGAACTTGATATATTTTTCGCGGAGTGCGTCATTCGAGGAAAGCCGCCTTTCCATTGCCAAAAACCGCCTTTTGGCTAACAAGACCGAGTCACCTAACTCCGGCCTATCATTCAAAAAAGGTAACCTAACGATGTACCTACCTGACTCATCCCGCTGATGAGTGTCCCTAAAAAATGTTTCGCACTCGACATCTTTAGGGTTAACAATAACCGTATCCGGTATGTCCTCTACCTCCCAGAACCTCTCTAGGATCTGATCGGTTGTGACATGAGCCGCAAAAACCGAATGTGAATAATTAACCGCATTTTCACTTTGTGGAACCGCGTAGGTCACCGGACCCATAAGTACGTGCCCGAACACCGTGTTCATCGCACAAGGTAAGTACTCGTTCACTTTGATGACCCCACCTATCATTATATCGCCCATCAGGTCTGCCCCTATCAGAAGGTCAATTGGTCGGCTAGCGTAAAATTGTTCATCTGCTAGGTAAATCCCCCTATACCAAGCCGCTATATTCGGTGACATGTTTGTGCTAGGTAGATTGTGAGTAATGTTACCCAAGATCGTGGCCGTAGTAACAAGTCGAGGATGATCCGCGTATCTAGGGCTAATCGTCAGATTGACCCCCCCCCTGGTGTCACTAACCGGCACTCCCCCTAATCCTGTTAGAGTAACAATCTCAGATCTAAACCGCCTTAAACCTAGCCTACTAGCGCAATCCTCGGTGACAAAAGTGCTCTGACTCCCCCCGTCTAGTAGTGCGCGCACTTCCTGATATTCACCGCAAACATCAAGCACACGCACTACGGCCGTAGACAGCAACACTGTTGTCCGTTGGGTAACATTCCGACTTGCCGCCCTATTATGTGACGTCAAAACTGCCCCTTGGTCCATTGTTACCCGACTTCCCCTATTCGGTTCCGAACTGGGACTGCCTAATGTATTTGCCGGTGCATTTACCCTATCCGGTCCGGATAAATGTGACTGACCTGTATCCGCATTAGGAGTGCGAGGTCCACCCCCCGCAGGTGGCCCCCCCGAACCCTCACTAGTAGCCGCCGACTGTGGCAAATCAAAATGAATGAGACTGTGATGTTTAATCGATTTACACCTATAACATGACCAGCCTGATGTGCACTGAGAGAAATTGTGATCTCCTAAACACCTAAAGCACAACCTAAACTCCTTGACGCGCTCCTTCCGCTGTCGCGGTTTCAGAGCCAAAAATTGTTCACATTTGGCCAAACTATGATTACCCCGCTTACATAATTTGCACCGATTTGTGGCACCCTGATCAGCAACATGGTGAGCCTTTGATGTGGAAGCACCACCTCTACCGCTGTGAGCTTCCCCGCTAGATTCTAAAATTCTTACCTCATTCTCTAAGAATTTAATAAGGTCCGCAAAGCTAGGCAATTCCCTATCTGTCATCTTATCCTCAAACTGCTTCTTCAAATTGCCCTCTAACTTTTGGAAGTTAATGAAGAAGAGCAGGTATGACCACTGTGCCACAGGAAATTCCATTTTTTCTAAAGCCTTAGTGCTCTCTAGCAGGGTATTTAAAAATGGCTTAAGTGAGCTCAGATTCCTGTTGACATGGGATGTTCCTAGTAAGTTATGTAATAACTTATCCGCTAATAACCGCTTATTATTATACCTATTTTTCAATAACTCTATAGCTATTGAGTAGTTGTCTCCGGTGACAGACAAATGTTGGGTGAGCACTTTTGGCTCCCCGGTCAAAGAACCTACAAGGTAATACAGTTTTTCTGTATTGGTCAGCGCTGAGTCTTGCCCTACCAGTGACTCAAATAAGTCCATGAAAGACACAAACTCCTCTATCTTACCTGAAAAGGTAGGTAACTGCACCCGTGGTAAAAACACCCGCTTGCTTTTACTGGTTCCATCTGAGGAACCTGCAGTACCATACTCAGAAGATTGACAACTGACACCAGGGAACAATTCTAAATACTTACGCTTAATATCATAATATTTCTTGTTGTAACCCAAATATTTAATTTTAAAATTATCTAAATCCTCACTTTCATCAAGTCCGGCCTGTAGTTCTAAATGAGTTGAAGTGAACTCGGAATAAGTAGTTTCTACATCCCTATACCTCAGCTTGAACTCATTCCTCTCATTTTCTGAGGTCAGACCTGACTGTGAGATGTCATACAGCAGATCTAAATTCACTACGGCCATATCATACCGCACCTTGAGAAGTTTATTCGCTTGAGTTTTAGGAGGCATTTTAAATAATTTACTAATTTACAACTAACACAAAATTCAATAGCAGAGAGAAGACTCTTTCAGCCTACAATTTAAAATATAAGTACACCTAAAACTAAATAAAAGTAAAAACACACACAACAAATATAAACAAATTATAACTTTGCCCCGTGGGATCTTAACCAGATCTAGACCGCTTAGATTACTGGTAACTAGGTAGGCTAGGAAGTACCGCTTTCATAGGCTCAACACCACGAATTTATTTTATAAAATAAGTAAAAACAGAACACTGAACAACTTTCCTATCTAGAGCCGCTAGACAGTAAGTTACCTATTCTCTCACCGATATATCACCTACCTAGGAAGTGTATTGTAGGTACGTAGGATAATGTGACTCCGGATATGTGTGTTATAAATTATTTTTATTATAGGGGACACTAATTATAAACTATTGTGTAGCCCTACCGTAATATCATATAAGGTGTGAATTGCTGTGTAAAGTGTAAACTTGTTAGGCACCTTACCACTTGATAACCTAACAAGATGAGATTTTTGACTGAAAATACCATAAACCGCCAAGTATTTTCAGCCACCGCGTTTATGATACCGCATAAACAAGAGTTGGGTAAGTTTCTGTGCCGAAGATATTCATAAACCGCCAGAATACTTCGACAGAGAACCGACCGCGTGTGTTGTGTGATAGCACGGGGAGCCAGCAGAACCGCTCCGCAGGGCTTTGGAATAGATATCCGCGCTCGATTGGACCAGAATGTTTGGTATAAGACCAAGATAAATACCTACATTCGCCGCTGGTTCCAAAGTCCCGGGTTTCGCTGACTTCTACGTGCTATGGTGAACACAGAAAATAGATAGAAGTACATATAAATACTTGATGCCCTATGCTTACCCAACTCGCCTTGTCTTCTCGGAGATGGCCACTTCACCGCACTCACAAGGTTCCGCAATTATTATTTATAGGTAGTTTATTTTTGTTATTTTTCACCGAGAGTTAGTATTTTATCATGCTTTCCGCCATGACTCCTTTTCGTAAGTGTCGGTTTTTCCCGTTGGCGGCGTAGGCGTCGCCACACTGCGTTTCTCCCGCGCAGGCGCTTGGCCATAGAGCCAGTGACATTTGACACTGACATATCGTCGAGGCAGAGTATATCCCAACCCCAAGCAAAATAAGAGGGTAATAAAATAATATAGGTATTACATAAATATTGAGTGTGGATGTGTAATTCCGTATATATTTAACACCCTCTCAATCGTCTCTCAAGAGTTGAGAGGCGTAATAAGCAAATGATTAAGGAAATTCTTACCTATGAACCCCTCTCAACGTTGAGAAGCGACTAAGTAAATGTCAAAACTAACCACCACCGCGGCGACCTGCGTCAGAGCGTTAAATGGTGTACCATTGGTGACAGGTTTGAACACCTACTTTCAATTGTTTTGTGTTGTAAGCACAATAATTGTAAGAGTTGTTAGATGACCATTGATTATTACCAAGGTACAGTCAACATTAGTAAATGATGATGAGTCAAAGTTTCAAGTATTATATGACTAAAAATTATGAGCTTTCCACTTTCTTTTTCTAGTTACAATAAATAATTAAAAACTCGATATATTGTGTATAATTCTCTATACTATCCCAAAAGCAGTAAGACACAAAATTTTTAGTAAATCCTACAGTACACAATTTTGAAATTCTCAAAAAGTGATCTACTTCTGATGCTAACTGTACTCAGTATTTGGTGTCAGTACCTATACATAAACAAAGACAGTCTGAAAACCTCCTATTTCATCAAACTTACAAGATTTCGTTAAAATCATTAGCTTCCGAACAATTGAGTTCATTAGAAATTACTTAATCCGTCTGTCTCAAAAACACCTGCCATGGTTTGAACAGTTTGGAGACACGGTGCGATGCGGCAAGACTGCGATACGATACGATGAAAGTTGTTCATGTTGGTCAAAGTACGTATACGTAAAGTTTTTGTCTTTTCGTTCATCAAATTCAAGCGATCTCAGGTGCATCAGGCGGTTCAATGAAAATTAATGAAAAACAAAGTGGATCTCTTTTCCCCATGTAGAATAATGTGGATTGATTGAAAGGTTTGGTTTCTTTCCTGTACTTTTTTTAATTGATAAAAATCATATGGAAGAATTTAATTTTCATTCGAATTAGCCGTGTGTAGCTTACGTCAATTAACATTTTTAAGTGCCCATTTAACCTTTAGGCGGCGATACGATAAAATTGTGATTTCCAAAGCTCAAGTTGAGAAGGGTCGAAGTCGGGATTGGTACATTTAATCGGCAAGGTTCAAAATTGTTTTAATTTTCAAGCTTTAGTGCCTTCTCACAGTATTGGCTTTCGTAACCGCAATATTATTATTATAAAGTATTTGCCTCTACTCGTGACTTTGCTAGCGCTGTATATTCTCTCTGGTTACAAACAATATCATTTTCAATATTATTTAAAAGTTCCGTAAACATAACCTCTGCTTATAACATCAATTACCTCTCAGGGCAAGTCTATTAAGGACGTGTTCTGTGAGATAACGTGCTACGTCCATTACCTGCAGACGTGCTTGGATCATAGATCTATGTTCTTGTAAGTAAAGTACCTATAGACGGCGGCCGTGTGCATGAATAAGGCATATGAAACTGGAAACGCGCGGTTAGCTGCCCCCGCGGTTAACCGCTAGTGCATTTGAGGCCTTAGGTTTAACCTCTCATCTGCCTTGTCAAAGATCCGCAAAACAATAGAAAATCGATTGTGTCTGGAACCCCAACAGTCAATGAAGCTTTGCGATATTATTAAATGTATTATCCTTTGCCAAAGTTAAAAGTTCAAACGAATCAATCGGTCGAACTAGAGAATTAGTTTTTGATCTTTGAATAATCAAATGATGAAGGGTTAGAGCATTACTTTGAACTTAAACGTACGTTCAGACGGACGGTAGTGGTGGTGTCAAAAATTCATTGTAAATATTATTATTTTTATTTAAAAGAAAACAATCCTAGGTTTCCTATATACTAGTAACATAAAAATAGCAATGTCAAATTTAAAATTTATACATTTTGAGATTGATACTTGGGGTCCAATCTTGGGACGAATTAATTCGTCCAAGGGGCCCCAAATTTTATTGGCTGTCATCACAAACTGCACTCACGCGGTGGCTGAAGGTAACACTTATGTCGATAATTGGCCTCCAAGTAAACTTTACAACTATGTTCGTACGAGTTAGTGGTCAACTCTAGTGACGGAGTTTACAATCCTCAGGAACCAATTTGGGATAGGAGACAGGATAGACTAGGTATGCATTTTAAAGAACTGAACATAGAGTAGTACCTCTTTGAGTACTGCCTCTTTGAGTTTACCTGTTAAATGTATGAAAGTTGCCACTGGTAGGCCTTACAGGCAGCCGTGACTAGTGCTAGCCTTTCTGCTATCAACAAATTTTACTAAGTTGTTGTAAAGTTATTGAGTTTTGATCGAGTGTTGGATCCAATAAACTCTAGAGAATCAAAACTAATTATACTGAATAAGCAGGGTATAATTTTCAAACTTTGTACGTATACCACATAATACAATATAATTTTATACCTACTATGCACAACATCTACTCCACCATATCTCGTAGGTTTTTACCTACAAAGGAATTCTTCTCCTGTAGATTGACAGGCGTGACAACTCTGTCGGTAATAGCTCTGCATTCCGTGCTGTGCATCGTGGGTTTGATCCCTACTGAGAACATACATTTTGTGTGTGGCATACATATAATATGTTTGTTCTATGTACTGTGTACACTTACCGAACTGTTACGAGTTCTGGACAGCAATGGCACCACTTCTCTTTCCACAGCCGCCACCGCCAGCAACGGCGCGAAGATGGCCAGCGATATCAGCCACAACGCGGCCAGGAGGCTGCAGGCGCCTCGTCTGGACGGCATCCAGGGCTGCCGCAGCGACTGAGTGATCGCAAGATACCGGTCCACAGACATTGCTGTGATTGTGAACACGCTGGACGCTACTGCCACCCCTGGAACAGAATAGAAAGATGAAAATAATGCAACCAACTATAATTGTAACATAAAATGTAGCAACGCTATACCATAAATGTTACAATCATAAAATTATACCCTAAGTAATTATAACTACTGCATGCCTGTCCTGAGGGCTGGTGATTATCTTGGGCCAGCGTATCAGAATTGCTATTCAACGCGGTAATGCAGCCAGTGTCTTGGGCACGTTTCCGATTGGTACTGATTTGGACCAGTTTTGCTATCTATATATCGTTTGCAACGGGTTTTAGATAGCTCAACTGTTTCATGTGTATTTTGTAAAAATTGTAAATACTGTCGTCATTTTCTTTGCAAATAATTACAATTCGGGATATAGCATCATATTTTTTTTTGTAATTTCGAGTTTAAAAAAAATTACATACCTACAAAAATTTTTTGTTAACAATTTCGATGCCGACTGTAAAATAATATGTAAAAGTGGCTCCTTCCACTCAGCAAGTGAATGAACCTCGGCAAATGAGCCTCCAGCCATAATCATAGCATTAATTACTCTGAATTGGCAAGTAGCTTGTGTATGAAGTAGTTTGTTACTAATCCTCTTATTCACAAACAACTTTTACAATAAAAAAATACAACCAGGCAAAAAATAAATTATTTTATGAAAATTATTTTGCATAGTATTAGATAGATAGATATAGGTACGTAAAAATCTTAAAACTAACTTTGTATAGTACAATGGGTGGCCTTATCGCTGAAAGCAATTTCTTCCAGGTAACCTTAGTTCCAGGGAACAGTACGAGGTCTTGGTGCGATTCCCACTGACAGACGTTGGTTTCGCTTGTTTGTTCTTTTTTTTGTGAGCTTCTCTATTAATTCCATAAAGAACGTGATGAAAACCTTGGATGGGGGATTGCGGAGACAACAGTTACTGTACACAACAAATTAACAAAATATATTTAATGTAGTAAGCAGGTTGGCAGAATGATGATGGAGGCTGTGTTTTACAAGAAAATAATTTTGCAATTCCCAATTTTTTTTTTTATGAGCTATACCTAAGAGTTTGGCTGCCAGCACACCTGGTGGTAAGTGTAAAAAGCTATGATATTAAAGGCTATCTCTCGATTTTTTTTTAATCCTAAAAGTTCTGCGCGTCTATCTCAAACCCATGACCTTCCTATAGGTACTGCGCTATATCCTGACCCATGGCTTTCCCTTAACTATATTTATGGGTTCAGTTGAACAACTTTGTTACCTCTCTAAAACTTTTGGGTTGTAATAAAAACCAAAACTACGAATATTCATCGTTTCCGTTAAATGTGGTGTATTATAAGTATGTATTTACAAAAAAAAATGTATGTATGTATTCTATCAGCCATCTAGTTTCCATCGTACAAGCTTTGCTTAGTTTGGGACTAGAAGGCGTTGGGTTAAGTGTCCGTGAATATTTATTTATTTATTTAATTTCAAACGAGAGAGTTGTGTTTGGAAAAAAAACTACAAGCTATGAAATCCCACTGTCAGGGGAAAATATTAACTCTGTTATAAATCCTGTAAAAGATTATTTTAAGAGTAACAACACATGAACAAGAAATAGTAGATAGCAATTTGTAACAATAATATTAAGACCCAGATTTTTTAGCTAGCAACTAAAAAAAAATAATTTATGTTTATTGTGAATACGGCTACTAAAACCCGTTATAGTAGGTGCCAAATAACACCGCAATGCAGGTAATTCACCCACCTTCAAAACGATGTCGCAAAATTCAATTTATGAATGGCTAATGCTGTCGCTTTCCATACAAACCTGTCGCTAAGGGCCGTAAGATCAACAGTGGTTTAAACTACGAGATAGAGTTTAACCTCCAGTCTCCGATTATTTCATAAAATCAATGGTAGTTAATCGACCATGAGTGGCACTTTGACACGCGACTTGACAGTAGATTAATCCATCGATCAAATGTAATCGTAGTTAACGAAACCCATAGTTTAAGCTGCTTTTGATCTTACGGCCCAGACGGTAATCGCTCGAATCTCGCAGTACTGTTTGTTTACCATTCATAAATTGAATTTTGCGACATCGTTTTGAAGGTGGGTGAATGATCTGTATTGCGGTGTTATTTGGCACCTGCTATAGCGCTACGGCGCTACTAAATATTCTGTGCTTAGTAATTAGTTTTTCGCCTCCAGTACTAATTAATTTATACTTCTTAAGAACCTTTTAGGTTCTTAGAAAACTTAGATGTAAGTAAAGTAGGTCTAGAGCTGTAGACTAGAGAAAAATAAATTAAATTATAACTGTATACTTATTCAGTCAGCGATAAATACGGATTTCTATTTGTTCACAATTGTAATGAAGACTGATGAACTGACAAACGATTGATACAAATTAGAGGGCTTTTATTGAGTATTGGTTCAGTTAATGGACAAAAATATGTAGAAAAAATCAGAAATCAAAATTATCTGTAATTTATGCCTTATTTATTATTTATTTAATACTTTATTGCACAAAATTATAAATTTAAGCTTTGTAGTCCACTGCTGCATTACATTCTATTAGACTATAATTTTGATATTATTATGTAAAATATATCACTGTAGGTACAAAACTCAAAAAATGTTATTCTTAGGTAAGTCTTATTTTTCTCTTGACACGAGAAAACAATAGCGAATAATAAATACCTTTTGCTAAAACATTTTTCAGATTTTTTAGATTGTAGGTAAGAATTTTTATATTATATTCAGATAACTAAGTTACGAATTGTTCATTTATATTATTAAACTGTCAATATAAAATACTTAAAATAGTGATCAAGTCTTTTACATAGAGTTTTATTCAATTTGGATCCAGTATATGAAAAATATAAATTGATTTTCTGTCTTACAAGACGATTTTGTATGCATCATTCATTCATTCGTTCAATAAGAGTTGTATAATTTAAGGACCTTAGGTTCTAAGGAACGAGTTCAGATTGGCGTACGCTGTATAAGAAATCCAGTAGAGATTTTAGCGAAATTGGAAAACTTGAGATGTAGGTACGTATAGAATTTGCAGGGTGGCATCGCTGATTTCAAAATGCTTTTAAGACGAAAAAATGAGCTGCATTAACAAATGAGCAAGCAAGCTCGTATGGTTATAAAGGGCATACTAAAGGTTAAGGCCTCCGTCGTGGCTTAACGACTGCTAGAGCCGGGACCGACAGTTTAACGTGCCCTCCGAAGCACGGAAGCGCTCAGATGTAAATGCCACTAACGGTCACCCATCCAAATAGTGACCGCACAGAACGTTGTTAACTTAGATAAAAGCTACGAGCGTCACTAGCTGCATTTAAAACCTTAGTAACATGTAGGTAACTAGTGTTGGAATTTATTTGAACTTCGCAGACAAGGCTTAGGTGCTTTTCCACCAGACCAATACTGTTTGTTGTTATATTAAACGATTGCTATTGCTGGATGTCAAACACATTCTAGCAACGTAGCTTAGGTTCGCAATCGCAATCGCACTCGTGTTTATAGTAGCCCAGCCTTCAGTGCTGTGGTTCGTGTGTTCGATCCCCACAGAGAACAAACATTTGTGGGACAAACATAGATGTTGGTTCTGCCTGGGTGTTACTATGTATCCTTAGTATTTACCTATTTACAAATAAAAATATAAGTATTCTATCAGCAATCTACTTCCCATAGTACAAGTTTTATTTAGTTTGGGACTAGAGAGTGTTGTTTAATATGTCCAAGGATATTTTATTTATTAATTATGATAAGGAAACTTGACAGGGTCACAAATATAAGTCAGTATTGATACTATCAAGTAATTAGTAAATACTTGTTATTGTTATTGTTTATTCATTGCTGTAATCGTTTTCTAAGCTCATCGTATATTTGATTTAGTATGTTTTTTTTTTCTTATATTTATGCACTTATTGTTTTATATCCTATTCTTACATTAGTAATTTCGACTGTCTGTTTTAAAAATTATATTTTATAAAAAGTAAATCCGTAATTGGCCATAGGATTAGCCTAGTTAGATATTATTTAATAGTATTAAGGGCTGTGGGTTTTGTTAAACAAATAAAATAAAATAAAATAAAAATAAAATTACAAAAACTTCGGTCACTACTTTTGAGTAGGGTCCGTAAGTGGATCCTAGGACACAGCGTGTACAAAGTTAGTTCCATATTGCTTCAGTAATTGTTTTACAAGTAGTTGCTGTAAAAGTTTATTCATATAAAAATTTCTGTATTTAATATAAGCCGGAGCGACCTTTTTCATAATACCTAACAGTAGTGGGGATCCCAACAAGAACATTACAAAGTTTTCCAAAAAAAAACATGGAATTGACAAATCGATACAATACCGCAATTTAGTTTACCACTTTATTTATTTAAACTAAAATGTCATTGAAATTTTAGAAAATTGTAGTTCTATCTATGAGTGTACTGGCTTAACCAACTTACCAATTTTTATACCTATACTTATCTCAGAATGTATTTAACATAGAATAAAACTAAAAACACCCAAATTCATTTTTTTAATTACCTACTCATTTATCCGTGTGCCCTACGACCGATGCAAGTCAAAGTCAACAATGTATTTTCTCACTAAGCATGTTCACTGAGACATGCTCTGTTATGCATTGCACTGTGCACATCACTCTGAGACAAATACCGCGTTCACTGCCGGCATTGCCGTGGACTTATTGCCACAACAACATCGCCTTTATTCTCATTAGAGAGCAAGGGCATGAACTTGGGCCCGGAGCCGGGACAGAGGCATTATCGTGTTCACACTATGCTTGTGCCCACTTCCCTGCCCAAGTCTCTGCCGACTGCGGCATAGTGCGAACGCAACAAAAGATGTTTCCCATAACTTGTGAAAAGTTGCGTCAGCTAAAGTTGCTTCATATGCAGAGCTCTGAACAACCAAGTGAACTACATCACGAAGGTTCTATTCTGTTAGCGTAAATTCTCAAGGCTCAGAACAGATCGTTTAACACAACTAACTAGCTAACTAGCATGTTTATTGTTCAGCGAAGCTTGAACATCAGAACTTCACATTCCAAGCGTGCTATGCATACGAGGTGGCTTCGACCCCATATTGCTTGCTGTGTTTCTGACTACCGCGATGCAAGGGAAGAGTATAATTTAGACCGATATGTACCTACTATCCACTAAACATTATGTACATAATATTTTTAGATGAGAATATTTTCTTGTTTCATATTTTTCGCTAGCTAAAACTATGTTTTTCTAAGCATACAAGCAAGCAAGCGATGAGATAGAGGGCTTGTATAAGTCCGTTTTTTTCAGCGCTCTTAGTGGCCAACTCTGTTGACGGAGTTTTTAAGCCACCAGGCCTCCATCATGGCTTAACGACTGCTAGAGCCGGGACCGACAGTTTAACGTGCCGAAGCACGGAAGCGCACAGATGTAAATACCACTAACGGTCAACCATCCATATAGTTTTTCTAAGCGAAAAATGGGATGGAAAGTGTAGGTTAAGCAAATGCCTAGCTATAATTAATCTGTGAACGTACTCCAGTTTTGTAAATTTATAAATTCCTTATAAAGATCCGGAAGTACTTAATATGTACTTTATATCAATTACAATCAACAACAATCTCTGGGAAATATCTTTCCCAGAGAACCCTTGTTCCCGGAATATCTGTGTACGTAGAAAATTAAATACTGTTGACATAATTAAGTGTAGGGATGAAGCCTCACATCAAAGTACAGAGTAACTTTATACGGCCGGTTCCCGAGGCCTTTCAGATTGACGACGTTCGATTGCGTGCCGCGTTACGATACAACCTCGAACTATTAACATATGTGCCTAGATTTTGTATTAAAATACTTATTTTCCATTATTGAAGTTATACTTCTAATGCGACTTCCAAAAATAAAACGCGTTAAACGTTTAACGCTCCTGGGGAGAAAGAGACAGAACGAGAGTGATCATATACGGAGACCCCCACAAAACGCAAAGCACTTCGATAGCGCGTTCTAGGATCCGACCAAACTTAGCAGCGCCATCTAGTTCTGATTTAGGCACCATGAGCATAGAACCCTTTCTAACGAAATAATTACTGCATATTGGTTAAGTGCATAAAAATAAAAACTAAATTAATTTCACATTAAACACAGAGCGAGAGTGAATGCGTGGCACTCGAAGTATAACTTCTTCCGCGCGGAGAGACTCCACGCACTGGTTTTTTTTTATATAGATAGATAGAAAGTTTATTTAGTACTGTAACACACAAGTCAATTTACATCATAAATGAAGTACCTAAGTCTAAATAAAACTAATAATAATAACAAATAATTAAAGTAATATAAACATCTTAGGCGAGTATGTGTGTTTCAGTATGAGATTTTGAGAAGAAAAAGCGCAAAAACTCACTCAAATGTAACAACTTTTTCATAATTTTATTTATTGTATAAGTACCTGAAATCTTACTCGGAGCTTCATTAGACATAATTTATTTTATTTAACTGAAAAGCTACTCAAATAAACATAATTTTCTTACCTTTTTTTAGATTTAGCTTAGTCGACTGGATAATTTGTAAGTTTTTTTTTTTACAAAATTATTATGTATTTATAGTAGGTGCCAAATAACACCGCAATACAGGTCATTCATCCACCTTCACCACGATGTCGCAAAATTCAATTTATGTATGGTAAACAAACAGTAGGTACTACGAGATTCGAGCAATTACCGTCTTAGCGACAGGTTTGTATGGAAAGCGACAGAATTAGCCATTCATAAATTGAATTTTGCGACATCGTGGTGAAGGTGGGTGAATGACCTGTAATGCGGTGTTATTTGGCACCGACTATAGCGAATAACATTTAGAACGTACGTTATTCATAGTTGCTGCTTATTTCTGAATGAATGAATGAAATATTTTATTTGACTTAAAATATACGTATATCATTTTTAGGTTTAGGCTGTGAAAAACTACTTAATTTATTAAAAGAACAGTAAAAAAACCCCTAATCTCAAAATTATACCACTCTTGACTCTACCAATCTACATTTACCATTCTTTCACGATTTTTCCCGTCCAAAGACAAATACCTCTTTGGTTTTTGGAACCTAGCCAAGATATAATGAACTACTGGTAGATAAGCCAACTTCCGATTGAAAAGTAAAGTCTTTAGTGCAGGTGTTTTGACGAATGCACTCAAAATACTAAATAATTTTAACTTTACATCACAGCGCAGCCTTGACCAGACCTCTGGAGAGTCCTAGCCAAAACGGGACGGACCTGTAGTTACTCTCAGGTAGACCTCGAACCTGTACTTTTCACTTTTCAGCTGCTAATGCCTGACTACCGCAGCACTTCTTGAGGTTTAATGAGTCCTTAAATTAAATTATTGCCATCTACTTTATTTTGATTGATTTAAATTGCCATTTTACCAATGATTGACGTTAAACAGAGGTAAGTGGGATTTCACTTAAAATTGCTCTGCCTCTGTTTGACATTACTCATTGGTAAGAGATGGCAATAATTTAAGCATGAACTTAATATAAGAAGCGTTCGAGTATTCGGCCGTTAGTCTCCAAAATAAATAAATATAAATAAATATTCACACAACGCCTTCTAGTCCCAAACTAAGCAAAGCTTGTACGATGGGAACTAGATGGCTGATAGAATACATACATACATTTTTTGTAAATACATAGAAACACCCAGACACAGAACAAACATCTATGTTTGCCACACAAAAATGTTTGTTCTCGGTGGGGATTGAACCCACGACCCACAGCACGGAAGGCAGAGCTACTACCGACTGAGCCATGACACCTGTCAAATAATTCTCAATTTCCTGTCTGGAAATAATTTAATCTAAAAATCTTTTGTAAATGTGAATAAGTAGGTTCAAGAAAGTATGTCTATACATCTATACATCTATACATCTATACAAATATTATAAAGAGGAAAGGTTTGATTTTTTGTTTGTTTGTTTGTTTGTATGAATTGAATAGGCTCCGAAACTACTGGACCGATTAAAAAAATTCTTTTACCATTAGAATCCTACATTATCCCTGATGAACATAGGCTATATTTTATCCCGGAATTCCCACGGGAACGGGAATTACGCGGGTGAAACCGCGAGGCGCTGCTAGTCTAAAAATAAAAAAGGTGCGCCCACGCATGACATTTAGCACCATTGAGTTTTGCAGTAAACTATTATTATTTTAACCCTAGGCAGGTTGTGAGCCCACGGCTGCTAATGGAATCTATTCATAAAGTCGGAAATGACTCTTCAATTCAACGGGTTAAACCGTATTCTAAGCCATTACTTACAGTTAACCCGACAGCTCACACTCTCGCAATTTAACGCTCAAACAGTAAATCGAGAAATTAGAGAAACGCTAAAACTCTTAAAGCTAAAGTTAGTTTTTAAGAGCTCTGCATTTGTGACTACTGTTGGTAGAAATGGTTATATAACGCTAATTTCCAAATTGAAGTCGGTGTTTCTACTTTTTGAACTTATATATTACTAGCTTCCGCCTGCGACTTCGTTAGCGTCCCATTGGATCCCATTAATTTTCCGGGATAAAAAGTATCCTTTGTTACTTCTAATACCTTCAAGAATATGTGTACAAAGTTTCATGATGATTGGAGTAGTTTTCGCGTGAAAGCGTAACAAACAAACTTACATTCACATTTATAATATTAGTAGGATTTTGGAACCCTGTTGTCTAGCCACGATAAAGTCTATTAAAAATTAAAAAAAAAATTAAAAGTATTTCTGTCTTATCATAATTTAACCTCTGTAATTACACCGTAAAGTGGAAACAAATCTTTCGGTCCGATCACTCAACTTAATCAATGCGTAGATTGCTCTGAAAGCCTTGAACGTTTGCCCCTAAGCTTTGCTTTTTGCCTTAAAAGCGGCGACCGTTTTATAACAGGTGAATGACGGTTTTTCTAGCTATCAAAATACCTGAGAGACTCACATTTTTGATTTTTTTTACAGCGACTATAAAGTAATCCTACTTGTCGATCTCACTTACTTTTCATGTCTCTAAAAAATAAATAATATAAAGCTCTCTAGTTCCAGACTAAGAAAAGCTTGTACTCACCGATTATCGGATTCGGATAATGTGAGTTTTTGCCAGCTTAAAATTATCATTATCAAATTATCATAGCTTTAAATCACAAAATAATTAAAATTAAAGACACGAAAAGAGATGGGAACTAGACAAAATAATATACGTACATAATATGACGGCGACCGTTCCTTAGAAATCCAATGTTTTTTGTAAAACTTGCTTCTACCTGAAGGTTCGCAGATTGCGAAAACCTTCCTGACACAGAATAAACAACAGTATATACCCTGAGGCTAGCTGTTGAAAGAGTCTTCGCTGTGATTGGTTAAAAATGAATCTCGGGATAATATCACCAATTATTTGCCGTAGTTTGAATACCACTCAGGTTTTTGTTATTTTGGTTATAGAATGCAACTTACAGACCTTAGGATAAGGCACCTATCATGATTTAATTATTGGCTTGTGGCAACCCTACGATAAACAGCTGGTTCAAATTACTCCGTTCTTGAATTAATATTTTAATAGTTTTTAAGAGTATTTACGTAGCCCTTTTCGATTTCATCGCATAAAAACAACACAGTATACGTGTACAATTGATTGTTATTAGTGAATTATGTATTGTTACAGTGATTTGGCCAAATAAAACCCGGTGCATTTTCGGTTAAAAAGTTTGAATGTGATCATTGTTTTCTCGGTTTGGAAGTGTTTGTAGCCCACTCATGTGAATAGGAGACGCTGGAATACAATTTCCCACCTATCTAAGTATCATAGTATCACGTAAGTACAAAATTCCAAACTTATAACCTCAATTTCTGTGTTTGCATTTCCTTAGTCAGCCGCTCAATTATTGTTCTACCACTGCAATATCCTTACCTATACTAATATTGCATAATGATGACTCGCAAAGCCCTGTCCCGCCTAGAGGAGTCCAAACTCCAACGGGCTTTGCAGGAACTGAAGGCGACTAAGGTTCTGTATGACCAGTTGTTGTTTGAAAGAGAAGACAATGAAAAGTTATTAGAAGACACGTTAGAAAGTAATAAAAACCTAAAAAGAGAGATGTCAGCGTTGCACTCTCAGTGTATTGATGCTATCGGAGAACGGGATAGGTTACAAATTATAATTGATGGGTTCGACCAGTGTGGTATGGAGTACGTTCAGGCCCTAAAGAGAACATCCTTTCTCGAGAAAGAGTTATGTGATGCCCACCAACAAATCACACTACTGGAAGAAGCCGCCCAATGCTCTGCCACACTGAAAACCTTTAGTTTATTCGATGAGTTAATATCATCTGATAGGGAAAATAGCCAAATTTATGCTGCAGGCTGTAACACTCCCACCGTTATGATTGACCTGACAAATAATGACTCGGTGGCAGTTGACTCAGCATGCACCAAAAATACACTGAGTAGGAAAAAACCTAAAAAGTATGTGAAAATTAACAAATATATAAATAAAACTAAAAATAAGCTAAAAAATCAAAAAGATGTAGTAGACAAGATCAAAAATAATAGAGATAAAAATGATTTGTTAAAGGAACTGCAGTTATGTACCGTGCAGCTAGAAAATACAAAATCACAATATGAATCTGACATACAACAGCTTCAATGTGAACTTGTTAGCGTTGAGGAATCCTTGAGATCCATTACTAGTCTCTATGAGAAGTCTCAGGAAGCGTTGCGGGAGTATTCTCTGGCTATGGATGAAGTACTTCAACTATCTCAGAGCAATAAGGAGCGGTATGACTCACTTGTGGCAAATCACATGTGTGACTGCCAGCGCTCTTCGAGCCCAGAGCCAGTGGATGCTGCCTCATCATCAACTTCTCAGCTGTATGTTGGGTCACATAGATGTAAAGATAATAAAACTAACACCATAATGTTCAGCGATGAAATTGGAAAAAATATGGGTCAAATATTATATTCAAGAATGGGCCACTCAGTCATTAATAATTGTTTACCTGATTCTAGTTTACATGAAATCATGGGAAAAATCACTAAATGTTCATTTAATTCTAAATCCAATATTGTAATTTGGCTTGGAAATAGGGGTGATCTAAACAAAGTTCAGTTAATAAAATACATTGAAACTTTATGCTCATTAGAAGTAAACAAAATTGTAATGTTTACATTCCCCTACAGCAACAGCTGGCCACAAGCAGAAAATGATCTTAGATATAAGTTAAATATGACTTTGCATACAACACTGTGCAATAATAATTTGATACATTTAATTGACTATAACAATATTGTTAGTAAACCTGTTTACTTGACTAAAGGTAGATATTACCTTTCCAATTTTTACAAACGACAGGTAGCTGTTTCGCTATCTTACTACTTTGATATTACAGCCAAAAACTTGGCTAAACAAACTGCTTCTATTGAGCAGTATCAAGACACTCATAACAAGACTATGGAAATTATTCCAAGTCATTTAAATTAGAATATCAGACAATAGAGGAAATCTCTAGCATAATATCGTTAAATAATCATAAGAAAAATCATTTTAAAAATAATAAAAATCACTATTTTAATAATAATAAAATAAATAGTTTTAATAATCAATCTAGTCAGTCAAAAAGTAAATCTATCAAATTAAATAAATTAAAATATACCAGCTTGGTGCATCAGAACATTGAAGGGTTGCGTAGTAAAGAATTAGAGCTGGAACTGTACATGACCTCGAACAGCATCGACATTATTTGTGTGACAGAGCACTGGCTGAAATGTCATGAGCTTATGTTTAGTTTCAGTGATCACCAGGTTGGTAGTGCTTTCTGCAGAGAACGCTTTATTCGAGGTGGCTCATTAATATTACTAAATAAACAAATAAAATTTAAAGAACGCAAAGATATTGTCCACCACTCTGTAGAAAGGCACATTGAAGTAGCATGCGTAGAGTTGGAGCAGTTCATTGTTATAAGCGCTTACAGCCCACCATCCGCCTCATTTGATATTTTTGAAAAAGCAATGGAAGAGATCTTGTATAAAATAAGTAAAACAAATAAGCAAATTATAATAGGCGGCGATTTCAATGTAAATCTACTTGTTCAATGTTCCTTAAATACCAGACTAATAACTTTATTTAAATCATTTGATCTCGAAAATGTATTTCTGGAACCAACTAGGATAACAGCCACCTCGGCTACATGTTTAGATAACATCTTTACCAACGTAAAAATAATAAATAAAAATGTAATTAGTCACATCTCATCGGACCACCTTGGTCAACTTATTAAAATAGAAGCTCAAACTAGAAATAATGAAACAAGAAAAATTACTTTTGTCCCATTGACCATGCATCGCCTGGATAAGCTGAAGCTGGACCTTAACTCCAAGCTTTCCACATTAACTTACAGTAACTGTAATTCAAATAACTTGTATGAAACTTTTTTCTATAAATTCAATAACATCTTCAATTCTATTTTTACATCCAAGTCGATTATGGTCTCTGGCAGTTCTAAATTCAGTGAGTGGGCAACAGCGGGTATTCATAAAAGCAGGCAAACATTGTACGATCTTTATAGTGAAAAACAATATAACTTCAGTGAAGAGTTCAAAGAAAAAGTTAGAAAATACTCGAAAATTTTCAAAAAAGTCTGTCGTATTGCTAAATCCCAATATATAAGCTCAAAAATCAAAATTAGTCAAGACAAAATCAAAGCAACTTGGAAAGTAATTAATAGTGAGACCGGAAGAGTCAAAACACATAACAATGTATTCAATCTAAATGTTAACGACACAATCATTAACCAAGATGATGATGTGGCCAAAGCATTTGAAACATTTTTTACCGACATTCCAGTCTCTACTACAAAGTCTTTGAACTCTTCGCACATAATCGCAGAGTCACTACTTAAAGAAAATGTACCTGAATTCAAAACATTGTTTAATTTCGATTATGTGCAACCAAATGACATTGTCAAAGCTTTTAAAATGATAAATGTAAAAAAAACCACGGACCTCTGGGGCATTTCTGTTGCCGTTGTAAAATCCGTAATTGATCTTATCGCACCAGATCTAGCTTTTATATTCAACCAATGCATTGACTGTGGTGAGTTCCCTGACTTAATGAAACATAGTAAAATAACACCTTTATTTAAATCAGGTAGTCATTCTGACCCTACTAACTTTCGACCGATATCAGTGCTACCTACATTCAGTAAAATCTTTGAAAAACTTATGCTTAATCAACTGCAAAGACATTTTGAACTAAACAACTTACTAGACAATAAACAATTCGGTTTTACAAAGGGTCGCTCAACCACCGACGCGGGTGTTGAGTTAATATCACATATTTTTGAAAATTGGGAACAGTCACTTGACGCCTTAGGCATTTTTTGTGACCTATCTAAGGCGTTTGATTGTGTGCACCATGAAACGTTAGTCAGGAAACTAAACCACTATGGTGTGAAAGGGATTGCTCTTGAACTTCTTAATTCTTACTTAAGTAACAGAATTCAAAGAGTTGATGTTAATGGAAAACGTTCTCCGGGGTCAGTGGTAAAAATGGGTGTACCACAAGGATCAATACTAGGACCGTTCTTGTTTTTAATTTACATTAACGATCTACCACGAGTGGTTAGAAACGATCATGAGATTGTACTGTTTGCAGATGACACTTCACTTGTATTTAAAGTGAAACGACGACAAACTAATTATGACGATGTAAATAATGCAATCTCTAAGGTTGTAAACTGGTTTAATGTAAACAATTTATTACTAAACGAAAAGAAAACTAAATGTATTCGGTTTATTCTACCAAACGTCAAACAAATAAATGCCAATGTAAAAATCAAAGAAGATAATATAGATCTCGTGGACACCACAGTATTTTTAGGCATAACTCTAGATAATAAACTTCAATGGGGCCCACACATAGATAAATTGTCGAAGAGACTTAGTTCTGCAGCATATGCAGTCAAGAAGATCCGCTTCCTTACAGATGTGGAAACCGCAAGACTAGTCTATTTCAGCTACTTTCATAGCATTATGTCGTACGGCATTTTGTTGTGGGGGAGTGCTGCAGACATAAACACCATATTTGTGTTGCAGAAGAGGGCTATTCGTGCAATTTATAACATGGGTCCCAGAGAATCACTAAGAAATAAGTTTAAGGAAATAAATATAATGACAGTACCTTGCCAGTACATCTATGAAAACTTATTGTATGTTCAAAAAAATATCAATCTATTCAACAAAAAAAGTGATAATCATAATGTTAACACTAGAAATAAAGACAAACTCGCTGTTCCCACCACTAGGCTCACAAAAATTAGTAAATCTTTCAAAGGGCAATGTGTACGCTTCTTTAACAAAATCCCAAGTGATGTGTCTCAGTTGTCGATTGGCAAGTTCAAAAACGTAATAAAACAGAGACTTCTTTTAAAAGCATACTATAAAATATCTGATTATTTAGAAGACAAACAAGCTTGGGACGAACTAGCTCCAACTCATCCAATAAAAAAAAATATGTAATCATACCTAATCATACAAAACGTAATGACGATTCAAAGTGATCAGTGAGATTTTATTGAATAAAAGATTTTTGACTTTGACTTTGACTTTGACTTTGACATTATATTTTACTGTTTACTTTTTTATCTTTTATGGAATACATAAAATGTTCCATGACGGGAATAACCGATGTTGGAAACAAGAGCGCTAGGCTCAAATGGGACTGGGCGGGACACGTCAGCCGGATGTCTCCCGATAGGTGGGCGACCATCTCCACACCTTGGGTCCCTGACGGTGTGCGATATCGGGGTCGGCCAAGGAAGCGTTGGCGCGACGAACTAGACGCCTTCGAAAGAGGATGGTGGGAGGAAGCTCGGGACAGAGAACATTGGAAGTCTTTGGGGGCGACCTTTGCCCAGCAGTGGGACGACACAGGTTAATTAAAAAAAATGGAATACATGTCATATTCTCACTTTAAAGCGTTTAATCGATTTAAAATTAATTTTACGAAGGCCAAAAACGATTCAAAGTGTGTTCTAAAGTTCAAGACAACACCGGCGCAAAATAAATTAACTAGAGAGAAAACGTAAAACAAAACACTATCCAATATCACCCCATGAATTCAATATACTCCATACAGAAATGCATGCAATCTATCCATTTATGGTTCGATGTTAGTGTCCCATGACGGTATTGCATACTAGAGAGATTTTACAACCACTATGTGTTTTACTGCAATAGTAAAATGCAGTAAAATACCAATAAAATACACCATTCATTGAATCCTACTTCCTACTAATATTATAAACGCGAAAGTTTGTAAGTATGGATGGATGGATGTTTGTTACTCTTTCACGTAAAAACTACTGATCCGATTTGGATGAAACTTGGAATATATATTGTCCGTGACCTGGATTAACACATAGGATACTTTTTATCCCGAAAAATCAACGGGATCCCACGGGACGCGAACGAAGTCGCGGGCAGCACCTAGTAAGTAATAATACCTAAATCAGAATCAGCAAATAAAAGGGTTGAGCTGACAAAGAGATAAAGGTTTGTAAAGTACCTTCTTGAACCGGAAATCTCAAAACGCGATTCATTTCACATATCCATGTATCCCATTGAAATGGGTTACTTTATGGGCTTTATGGTTAGGTTTATTGCTTTTGAATAAATTTTAGGGAAAAAATGCTATGAACACGTTTGAGATACGTAAAAATTATATTAATGTGTGCAAAGCCTGCACTTTAGCCTTAAATGTTTTCTCTACCGCAAAAAATAAATGATCCCATTATTTTGTACGGCGAAAATAGAGACAAAGATAGTCTTACGTATAACAATTGCTGTCTAGAACACTCATGCTTGGCTGTCAAGTTTCCGTTTGACAATATTTTTGTAATTTTATTGTGGAAATCTATAAATTCAATGACATTTTTATTAATTTAAGACCCGAAAAGTTCCTGGAAAAGAGTCTCACTTCTTCATCGGTCATTTTTCATAACTTACCTACTCAGATCTCCGCCTTTTGTTAAATGATTAGTAAACAAGTGAACGCCAATAAACACTGACATTGGCAAATTCGTAGCAGCCCTAGCCACAAGAAAAAGAAGAAGAAGAAGACCCTGGAAATTTAGGACATCAGTGGTCTTCTTCAGGCTGAAATTATGATGGTGTTTGATGACTAACCTTGCAAGAAGTTGACAGTTTTGCACATGACTTCTCCGAAGTACCACAGCAGCGTCACCGATTTAGCGATCTGCACCGGCATGCAGAACAGCGTCACCAGTAGATCCGCCACTGACAGGTTCACCAGGAATATATTTGTTACACTGTAACAAAATACAATTAATTTAATTAATTATTTAATTTAATTTAATTTAATAACTAGCACGGTGATACAAGTCCTTAGTGCATAGTACTTGAACGCTCAGATAAAGTCTTTTTAATTTTTTTAATGTGAATTGGAGAGAAATCGTACAAATGATACTACGATATTTTCTAAGGCCAATAATAGTACGGTAGCCAACGCTGAATGAACATTCTTCAATGGCGTGCATTAGGATGAAGTGTACAAGTATTCAATGTATCTCAATTTTGCCTGTTTACTAGCTGTTATTTTCTCTATTACCATGGCAACACTTATTTCGACATCCCAATGTATGGAGATGGCTACTGAATATTGCGTTCAAGATTTATTATGAAAATTCAGAGTAATTTTTTGTAGGAAATCATTGATCATTATTATACTAAGACAAATTAATTGGTCTTCGATACGGCGGGGAATAAGCAGTACCCGCTATAAAATATGATTTATTGGCAGACCGATATCGAAGTCTTTAGGGAAAAGTGGCTACTCAAATACACTTCCTGGTATCGTACTAGCTAAGAGCCAAGACTGTTTATAGTAAAACCTACTAGGGTATAATTTGGTAGAACAAGCAACTAGGAGCCTTTATTACGAAGTTAACCTGAGCAGTTTGATAAATTCAATCATACGCCGCGCCGTCTTATTAGCGTTCATCATCATCATCGTCATCATCAACCTATATCAGTCCACTGCTGGACGTAGGTCTCTCCCAATACGCACCACTGAGCCCGGTCTTCGGCTCGTCTCATCCAGTGTTTGCCAGCTACATGTCTCAGACCGTCGCCCCACCTAGCCAGAAGGCGGTCTACACTACGCTTGCCTAAACGCGGTCTCCACTCAAGTATTCGTTTGCTCCAACGATTGTCGGTTCTGCGGCAAACATGGCCGGCCCACTGCCACTTTAGCTTGCTAATCTTCTAAGCTTCAACCACCTTAGTTTTTTGTCGGATAACCTCATTTCGGATTATGTCCTTCAAAGACACGAGCATAGCTCTCTCCATAGGTCGCTCCCTACTGTCAGTGTCCATGTTTCGGCAGGATAGTCCACAATGGTAGGATGCATTGATTGAAGACTTTTGTCTTCAGGCATTGTGGGGATGGAGGACGAGAGGACTTGACGAAGTTTCCCAAATGCAGCCCAACCTAGCTGGATTCTTCGGTCATTAGACTTATTGTTTCTTATTTTTACCCATTACTGCTTTGGAAGGGCTGGACTGAACACCGTGTTCATGGTCGCAAGTGCGTCTTCAGATTTAGACAATTCCAAAGATCAGTGTTCGCTTAGAAAATGATTTACGTTTTCAATATTTGTCATTTTTTCAATGTCAATTTGTCAATAAAGAAAACGACCTCTTTTTGTGAATGATTTATACAGGGCCGTTGTGCCTGGAATATTATTTTTAGATGGATTGAGCTTATTAGTCGCTCTGCTTATTAGTCGGCCTCCGTAATAAAGTAATCCACAGGAAAGACATTATAACTAATACGTGCGAAATCGACTAAGCTGCGAGTTTCTTCTTTATATTCTGTACTACTGTTTCAGAACACTGGCGTAAAATCTATTTATATTATTTTAATAATTAATAACAATAACTTAAAAACCTAACGTACTTATGTCTAAATTAAGACACGCAAAAAGCGAATACAAGTATTCGGTTTTTGCGTAGGTCAAAGTCAGATATCGCAAATATTTTATTCAGTAAAATTACAAAGATCATTTAGAATCGTGTTATAAATAGGTTATTCTAGAAGCCGGCTCCTCGCGGCTAATAAGGAAAATATGAGGGGTTCAAACCCTATACCACCAGGACCTGTTTTGTTCCTTCTTAGTATTAGTAGTTTTTTCTTGTGCGTTTTGTTTTCGGCAATTAAGTTTTACCCAAAAATAAATCACGTCGAAAATGTTCTCTAGTGCAAAGTTAATTTAGTGAAAAATTTCACTAAAATAATTCCTATCTTTATTTGTTTCCGAGTCTTTCCAGGTGGCAGAAGACCGAGACGACTGCATTTTCGTCCAAATACCAATCATTGTTTCTGCAAACACTGGGATCCCTAAAGCCATCAATAACGTGACACTGAAGGTAATAAAAGCTGGTGACAAGCAAATATTTATCATTGAATCCACAGTGGAGTTATTATAAGTTTCTCTAGAAAATTCTAGGCAACTACATAGCAAGAGTATTAGGAGCACAAGATCTCTAATAATTAGCTCATATTTATTGTAGCTGTCATGAAGATATAGGCCAAAATATTAATGTGTTAATGTGTTAATATTTTGATGATTTGCTATTTTTTAGACAGGCGTCATGGCACAGTCGGTAGTAGCTCTGCCTTCTGTGCTGTGGGTCGTGGGTTCGATTCCCACCGAGAACAAACATTTGTGAGGCAAACATAGATGTTTGTTCTATGACTGGGTGTATAAGTATGTATTTATAAAAAAAAGTATATAAGTATTATATCAGCAATCTAGTTTCCATAGTACAAAGCTCTGCTTAGTTTGTGACTAGAGAGCGTTGTCTGTAATGTCCAAGAATATTTATTTAAAATTTCTTCATGACGGGTATCAAAATCTTTCAAAACAACAAAAGAGGTTTTATTAAAATTTAAATAAATTTCACAACCTCTTTTTACGACCATTGGCCGTTTGATCTTACTCTTTACAAACAGTTAGGTAAGGAATGTAATAACTCTTGCGATAATTTTAAAATTGGTTTTTTTTACAGTTTTGAACCCCAGCAACAGCAGGCGGTATTCTGTACAGAAAAAATATTATATATCCCGACCTCCGGGTGGATTCTAAGTTATTAATTACAGGCATTTTTATAGCAAAAAATCAAAACACATTTACCTTAAAACAAAACAACACAGCGAACCGCTCTGATGCCACCCGCCCGTTGCCGACCAAAAATATCTCAAGGATTTTTTACATGAAAAAGTTACGCCACGCTAGGGTTAGTTTAAATATTTTTTGCGTAATACAAGCCATTATTAGATGGGCAAGAGATTTAGTAGATAGCATCTTTTAAAAGCATATTTAGGCGTTTCCAAAACTGTTAGTTTACTCAATAAATAAAACATCCGAAACGAGTGTTCACTTCACTCGGTATGCCCTAGACGCTGAAATATTGCTCGTTCCTCAAAGGCTACGAAAAATATACTAAAGTTTTAATATGAAAGGAATATTTTAATACCTATGTTGTTTTTAAAGAAAACTCGATATTTTTATAGAAGAATTTGTCAGTTTTTAAACATTATTAATTGGCTTATAAAATTTTAATAAGGGGAAACCTTATGCTTGCTCATTATTTATTTAAAAAGTATGTGTTGGTATTTTTTGAAGCCCAGAACGTTCGATTTCTACGAAACATGCCTTGCCGCCAAAACATTATAAAACATAAACATTTTTGTCGGAAAAAACACTGGTAAGTAAATCAAGGCGGTCATCAAAAAAAATTGATGACACATACAAACGATTGAACCAATATTTTATAAGGCGCCCACGTCCCACGAATATCTCTAACAAACCCCGATAGGTTCTTGTCATCAAACAAACCAATCTCCAGAACAAATACCATTATAGCTGCTCTGTGTTCTACTTCTGTAAATACAGAGCCTTTTTTACAATCACAATCACCCGTAACACTTCTATCCTGGCGGAAGACGTTTTTCGCGTTGGCTTAGACTGGACTAGCGTTATATTGGACTTAAAATGTTCAACCTTCAACCTTTCAACGACTCAAAATGTTCCTTATGATATCTTTAATAAACTTTGAGCTAAATTTTGTACTCAAGCACGAATACCTTTCGATCTAAATATTACAAAAGAGTTCTTAGCAATTTCAACGATTGAAATATCCTCAAGAAACCTAATTTTGCAACGTACGAGTTATATAAAATCGAGTATAAAAAGATTGAAAGACTTTCCCGCAGTGTATTTTTGTATGTTACCAATTCACGCAATTCAATAAATAAATATTACAAGAAACGCCGCCAGGACTCATAAAAACAATCATAAAAATAAGTACTGAAATTGATTTACACAAGTTCCAAGTCTGTTCTTATAATACACTCTTTCAAAAAACCATTTCGGGGTAAAACAAAGTTTGTGGGAAACCGCTACCATTAACCTGGTGTCGTTATTTGTTAGGCGGGTTTTTCACATTTTTCCCAGAAAATTATTAGGCTGTTTTCGTTAGGCGACTCAGTTATTTAAACACAAGAATAATTCTCTTAATAACCGAGTTTTTATTATAGAATATCATAAAACTCACAAAATGGCAGTCAATTATGTGAATTTTATAACTTTCCAGAGATATTATTGTACTCCGCTGTACTAAGAAACATAACCATCAAACACACAGAACGCTAGCTAGTTAGTAAAACTCATATAAATGCAAGCGCCGGATACGCGCATTCTTTCTGGTAAAAAACCCTACCAAAACATAAAACATAAAAATAAAGCAAAAAAGAAACGAACCCTCAGTACGAGTTTGTATCAATCCATCAGAGAGTTTGACAGTACCCTTATTTAACCATTGACATTTTATATCCAGTCACCTTTCCAATTCAAAAAATCATGCCTCAAATTCGTTGGATTTTCGTATTTTATTTCAACGTTAATTGAATAATGGATGTTTTTGGTTCGCTTCAAATCTGCTAGCTGCCATATTGTTTTTTTTATATTCTGTAATCATTAATGAACTCATCATGTCGGATATTGCTCCTTGCGTTACAATTTTGTTTACAGTAGGTACATACTGTAGTAGTAGGTACATACATAGTGTTAGTATTTATATTGTCTCCTGACCAAACGCGCAAACCCGAAGTTAAGTAGAATTTGTTTATTTAAAAAGGTTGTCGTTCGAACCGAATCACCACGAAACAAAAAGCTGAAGACTTGTCATCTTCTGACATTCTGCAACTCATTCGTGCTGGTGCATTATTCTGTATGACTTAGGAGATTCCTTGCCGTAACCGTATGACGTCACCGTAAGGAATGACATTTATGGCATAGGAAATACGGCATAGGCATAGGGCGATTTGACGCCGCTGTCTTGTCGTGCTGCGTAACGCGCTTGTATTGGTCACAGTGAATAAGGCCCCGTTTATAATTATTACGTTACACGAACAGATAGGTACACAGGATAAAATCACATTGATAAAAAAAACTTTAGCCTTTCTATTTTTCTGAAATGGTGTTATTCTTACCGTCATAGTGACAGGTGTCATGGCTCAGTCGGTAGTAGCTCTGCCTTCCGTGCTGTGGATCGTGGGTTCGATCCCCACCGAGAACAAACATTTACTTTTGTGTGTGCAAACATAGATGTTTGTTCTGTGTCAGGGTGTTTCTATTTATATTATAAGTATGTATTTACAAAAAAAAAGTATATATGTTTTCTATCAGCCATCTAGTTCCCATAGTACAAGCTTTGCTTAGTTTGGGACTAGAAGGCGCTGTGTTAAATGTCCGTGAATATTTTTTTTATTTTATAGTAAACAAAAGCAGGGTGAAGTTTGATAATAGAAACTAGCAATAAATATGAGAATTGTGAATTCAATTAGGTACTTGACAGCCAGCTTTGAGCTCTTTGCTCGATCTTTGGCGCTGTCCGTACCAGTAATAGTTCTGTTTGCACTCAGAACAAAGAGTATATTTTTATTTTTTTATCTGTGTTTGAAAATATTATTAAAATCCTTTTCATGACAGAAGTCCCGCGGAAATTTCCGGAACTAAAGTTTAAAACTAAATTTTAAATTAGTTGTCAGGTGCTGTTAATGTGTTCGGATGCTAGTGCGTTTTTATTTGGTTTCTATGATCAAAGTCTTGTTTTCAATGCCTAAAGTTGTTAAAAGTGCTGCTCGAGAAATAATACTTAAGGTCGACTACAGCGCCGCGTCTGCGGGACTTCTTTCATGGAAAGGACTCTATGAAGTGTTGTGTGAAAATATTCCCCGTAAAAAATGTTATTTGCTCTAGTTTTCACACCTATGAGAATCTCTGCTAAACTTATAGATTACATAAAAAACATCCGCGTTTTTATCATGATGTCAACTCTATGATAATTTATAAGTTTAAAAAACTGGAAAAACCGACTTCAATTTGATACGGGTTCATCATTAAATGATGATGATGATGGTAGTTCGGAACCAACCAGGAAGCATACCCTTTCAGATAAAAAAAGATTTTTTTCAAATCGGTTCATAAATGACGGAGTTCTCAGGTAACAAACTTAAAAAAATACATCCGAATTGAGAACCTCCTCCTTTTTTGAAGTTGGTTAAAAATGGAAATTCGTTGCTGCGAACATAATGCCTGTCAAATTATTTAATGCTTGCCCGCAGGTTGTCCTGACCGTGTTTTTTCCAAAGGGCCTAGTACGAGTTTTGGTGTGTAAATTTGGTGTAAAACGTCTGACGCTCAGCACACCAGTGTGTGCTGAGTTGTATAGAAACACTGAGCGGATTCTTTGACAAACTTGACATGCGAGTACGAGCTTGGTGTAGACAAACTGGTGTGCTGGGCGTCAGACGTTTTACACCATATTTACATACCAAAACTCGTACAAGGCTCTCTTGTCGTTTGGTTTGTTTGCACTATGGGGTTAAACAATTTAAACATTGTGTTAGTACTGTGTTATTTACATGAGATAAATTGGAAGCAAGTAGCGTGTATCCAAATATTTGTGCTCGCATGTCTTATAACTCAAAGTACGGTAGAAGGCTCTTTTAGGATAATGTGTGGATTATTCGGATTATATTGCACTAGCCATCGCCCGCGGCGTTTCTCGCGTTCTAGACCCTTTAAAGTGTGACTTTTCAAATTCCTTTTTTAGTGCACCCCTACACTATACATAATAAGGATACTACCCTCTAAATTTCATACCTTTAGGACTTATAGTTTAGGCTGTGCGTTGATTATCAGTCAGCTTCAAAAGAGTTTTATATATTTAGAAGATATGGCGTTTCGTACATTCAGTAGATTGTAAGCGTAATAATATTATGAGGTAAAAAACGCATTAGAAAAATGATTCGGAAGCGTTCTATTTGCACGTAATAATGAGACCTATCAGACATTTTTAGTATAGATATTCATAAAATGTCCAAACTTGCAAAAGGTTAACTTTTTTGCCTTAGAACTTATTCAGGCATGAGTAGGGTTTGTTCTCACTTCAAAAACCGATGTTTCTATAAAAACTGTGTAGGTAGTTTCTACCTACGTTTATTAATCTGCAGGACAAAACGATAAAGATGGAATAATTTATTTTGTAATAAACGTATGATAAGTGGCTTTGTAATAAAGTTTTAGTGCTCATTGATGTCGTACTTTCTTTTTTATTTATCAGATCAAAGTTAAGCCGATTAATTACGTACTTATTATTTCTAAGCAAGGACCTAATTCTATCAAAAACGTCAGCAAAGATTTTCATCTGTTATTAAGTTATAATCTGTTATTAAGGCTTGTAAGTATTCTACCAGTGAAAAGCAATCCAGTTGCACAAAGTTTTAACTAAGCTAAAGATAGATTGAACAATAGTTGGAACTGAATAGAAAGTTAACCTTTGTAAATTAGTAGAATTAAGGAAGGAAGGTTTTAGCACCCTCTTTGAGTTACGGATAAAACCAAAAACCAATAAAACAAGTTTCAAGTCCATTTTAATTAATTTACAAATATCAATAAAACGTAACTTATTCAAGAACTTTCGCAATTTTTGATGAAAAATTAATATTTTATTTATTTATCCGAAAAGTTGAGGTTTAGCTTTTACATTATATTTTTTAGGTACAGAATGGACATACTTATGCCTCATTTCAGTTACAGTCGCCAACAGAGTCGCAGATTTTGAAAGTGAAGAAATTTTCTGTAATAAAATCTAGTAAAGATATCAAACCGCTTTTGTTGGGATGTCGAAAAAGTTGGCATCTAAAGTGACTTTTATGAGATCTCAAAAAAATCGCAATGTTTTTTTTATTAGATTTTATAGAAATTTCTTATTTCTAAGCTCCGAATATTTTTTAGGTAAAGACCAGTTATTCTTACAAGAGTAAAGGATTATTTCAAGAGAATTAAGCTAAACGACTTTCCTGTAAAAAAGGATTTAAAAAACCCATTCAATTAAAAATAATAGCCATGAAATCGCTATGTGCCTAGATAACTCTGAAATAGTAAAAAGATTTTTAGAAATATGTATTAGGCAACATACATTTAGATGGACAGGACTGAACTAATAAATGAATGAAGAAAGTTATGTAATATTGTAATAAGCCTACGTGCAATACACGCAATCATTATTGTGTTATGAATTTATGAGCTTGACTGTACCGCTCTAATATTAGCATACGAACCACAGATAATCTTGTAGGTTTTGTCGACCCTTGTTTTGGCATGTTTAATCTTTTTTTAGCTAGCGCCTTCGCGGTAAAAACCTTTGTAGATAAATATTTATAACTGGGAATTTACTGATCATTTTTATATAAAATATATACTGGTAACGCCATCTTTAGCATAGTGAGATTACTACTCACATCAAATACCTACCCCCCCCCTCTCCGCCTCCTTTCCTAAGACGTACACACTAGCGCCATCGACGAAGGAAGGAAGAACCGCATGACAAGCGAATGCTTGACATCTGTCATCGCAGATAAAACAGTCCACGCAACTCTCGCCGCGCACGCATCGCTTTTAAAACCCGCTGTAATTTTCTCCGCTTTAACCGCAAATATATGGTGTCGTGAAGGACAAAAACTGTGCTGTGAAGTTTCTCGTGTTCGTGGAACCCAGTGCAGCCGCCCTGGGCAGCAGAAGAAGATATCCTGAACTCAAAGGTCAGTGTACGTTTTCTCCTAACTCCCAGTCCTTCCGCTAAAACGCGACCCCATAATCTTCGAACCGGATGAATTGCCATCCTGTGGTCTTATACCGCCGCCCTTATTAGAATATCTAAGTTATTGATCTAATAAGTGTATTTCCCGCTGTACATAAGAAATACATTGCGTATTTCATGTGATTTTGTCCCGCATGCGACATTGCGTCGTAATTTTGATCTCTCAAAATCATTTAAATCCCGCAACATTCTATACTATTTAGATGTTTTTCATATTGTAAATGGTGTTTACTAATATAAATTGATAAATTATTTGCATAAATAATTCGCTAATATTTTATCATAAAAAGATTATTTACGTCTTTTTCGCTTCTACCCGCAAGTTGCCGGTCGGAATAGGTAGCCATTACGGTTTCTTGGTTCATTGTACGATCAGCTGAGGGCCTCGCTATCTCGTCATTACGCTATAACCCGATCGAGTTAACTAGGTTAACGTTCCGCATATTCTGTAGCTTGTCATAGGATTTTGTATTCGGCCGCGTAATATCTTGTTATTGCAATAAGTTACGTAGGTAATTAAATTAAAATGACTACAAGGTCGAAGAATGTTGAGGATGCATTTTCCGACACCGACAGCACAGATTCGCAGCTGTTAATATTACAAGCTAAAAAAGAAGCTATCTTCGAAGTAATTCAGAGTATTTACGATTCATCATCGCATTCTACCGCTAGGTCACGAGAAACATTTCTCGATCAAAGTGCTAATATAGACACTTTGCGCAGTGATTATATGAAGTTGTTAGACGATTACAACTCGCGACTTTTAGTTGTTAATCCCGCTGCAAAACCAGAATACAAAAGCCTGGTCGCATTCGAACAATTGTATAGCCGCATCAAAAGATTGCAAGTTCAATACTCGCCGTTATCACCAAGTGATAATGTTGTACCGGTTTCACTCAGTAAAGCTAAGCCTAGGTTACCTCCCATCGATTTGGTTGGTTTTGCAGGAGACATTAGAAAATGGCCGCTATTTTATGCCTGTTTTAAGTCTACTATCCATGATAATCCAACTCTCACCGATGCTGAAAAATTATATTATTTAATGGGTAAGTTGTCAGGTAAGGCTGAGAACCTATGTACAGGCATTACTCCATGCGCAGAGAATTATGAGCTAATCTTGCAAACGCTAATTGATAAATTTGAAGATAAACGCATGGTAGCATCAGCTTATCTAAATCAGATGTTCGACTTCAAACCGTTAGGTACTGCGTCAGCCGCTAACTTTGACCTATTTAATGAGCAATTTATTAGCTCTGTCCGCGCTCTGAATAATTTAAAGATAGAAAAATTAGGTGATTTGATTCTAGTTTATATCGCTTTAAAGAAATTAGATTCAAGCACTGTCCGCGCTTTCGAGATAAGTGTAGGGTCCACTATACCTACATTTGATGACCTTGAGTTATTTATTAAAAATCGAGCAAAGGTTTTTGAACGCACGACGTCGGCCGCCGCTGTTCCTACAGGTCCCGTCGCTAGGAAGGTTCCTACAAATAAGGTAGATCACACACGCTCGAAAGAAAGCACTAATGCTAAATTACCGCCGAAATATCACGCTTATGTTAACACCGTTGATTCCGCTTCTAAATGTTTGTGTCAAAACGTAACGCATCAGCATTTGTTTAAATGTCCTGATTTCCATAAACTAACCCCCGAAGAACGTTTCAAAGTCGTCAAGGAGGGAAACGCATGTATAAATTGTCTTAGCACAAAACATCGAGTTTCGTACTGTAAATCAAATACGAACTGCCGATCTTGTAAATCTCGCCATCACAGTCTGTTACACTTTATGTCGGGAATCGAACCCGCATCCCAAGCCGCTGTAGCTGCACCGCCGTCTAACGCAGCCACACCGTGCACCGCGGTCGAAACCGGCCCGCGCTCTGAGCGCGCGGACGTCGCATTGTGCGCGACATCCATCGCCGCCTCAGTGCAGTCCTCGCTGTCTAAGCCGATTCAAAACGAGCAATGTACCGTGTTACTTGCAACCACGCAAGTCGTAGTATACGATAGTGCAGGTAACAAGCATTTATTGCGCGCATTGTTAGATTCTGGATCGCAAAGTCATTTTATAACAAGAGAGGCGTGTGAGATGCTAAATATTCAGGTTCATAACATCGGACGTACCATTATTAAAGGGTTCGGTGGGTCTGAGAAGACAATACACTCCAGTTCAATTAATTTGGAATTTTATTCACGTTTTGATAAAAATATTAAATTTAATATTTCGCCGTTGGTAGTAGATCAAATTACTGATTTATTACCTAGTGCTGTGATAGATACGACTGTCCTATCACACTTGCACCGCTTACCGCTCGCAGACGAATCTTACGGAACGCCGAACAAAATAGATATTTTGATAGGCGCGCCATTGTTCGTCCACCTTTTATTGCCTAACGAGACTCAAGCATCTGACGTCTCGCAGGCCCCGCAAGCCTTACGTACGGTATTGGGATACATAGTCATGGGTTCCGTACCTACAATATTTTCCCGCCAGGCTTTAACATGCTGCCTAGTGCAGGAGCATGGTTTAGATAATCTTATTAAAAGATTTTGGGAGCTCGAAGAGCCTCCCTCCGCACCGCCCACTCTTCGTCCCGCTGACAATGAGTGTGAACATTTTTATAAATGTACTACAACCCGCGATCCCACAAGTGGTAGATACACTGTTGGCCTACCATTTAGTGAGGATGTATACTCGTTAGGTAAATCCTACGAAACCGCGCGCAGGCGTTATTTATGCCTCGAAAAAAAGCTAGAAGCTTCTCCTAGCTTGAGAACCGCTTATGATGGCGTGATCAAGGAATATTTGGAGAAAGATTATATTTCACCCGCACCTCCAAATATGTCTGATGACTCATTGCCCATCTATGTAATCCCCCACCACGGAGTCATTCGTGAGGATAAGACGTCGACACGTCTTCGCATTGTTTTAGACGCCAGCTGTAAGACTAGCACCGGAATTTCGCTAAATAATATATTACATCACGGACCTAACTTGCAAGGTGATCTCTTTCAGATTCTTTTGAATTTCCGCCTTTTTGCCGTCGCTATGACAGCAGATTGCCGCCAACAATTTTTACAGATTGCCGTTCGCGAAATTGACCGCCGCTATCAATGTATATTGTATAGGTTCAAACCGCAAGATCCACTGACGCTTTATAACTTCAAACGAGTTTGTTTTGGTCTAGCTTCGTCTGTGTACCATGCAATGCGCACGGTCAGACAGCTGATCGAGGATGACGGCTCCAAATACCCTCTCGCTAGTGAAATCGCTTCTTCTTCTATTTACATGGATGATGTTGTATTTTCTGTGGAGAATGAGAAGAAGGGGGTCGTCGCTTCCAAACAGCTGATCGAGTTATTCAAAGGCGCACAATGGGACCTGGTCAAGTGGAATAGTAATTCGCACGCTGTCTTAGATAATATTCCCGCTTCGCACAAACTTCCAACTGAGGTTGAGTTTGATAAATCAACGCAACATAAAATTCTAGGTTTGCATTGGTCGACAGATTCTGACGTCTTCTACTATAAAATCGCTGCTCCCGCTGATGAGAAGTGCACAAAGCGCTCCATCTTATCTACCATTGCCCGACTGTGGGATGTTATGGGCTTTGTAGCTCCCACAGTTCTTTTTGCTAAGTTGTTAATAAAACAATTGTGGCATTTAAATCTAGATTGGGATGATACGCCCCCGCCCCACATTATTAATTTGTGGAGACAGTTCTGTATTGAACTACCTACTCTCAACGAGCTACGCATACCGCGTCATCTCGGTGTGTGCGCTGACTGCGTTGTAACCCTGCTGGGTTTCTCTGACGCCAGCGAGCATGCTTACGGTGGCGTAGTGTACCTACACGTCAGTTCAGACGAAGGTAACACTATTCGTTTAGTTTGCGCTAAGTCAAAAGTCGCGCCAACTAAACCGCTCACAATCGCTCGATTGGAACTTTGTGGGATTGTTTTGCTCACAAAGCTTTTGCGCATTGTATTAAATAATTACGCTCATCGCTTCCCAATCAAAACATACGCTTTCACCGACTCTAAAGTCGCCCTTTACTGGGTCAAAAGTTCGCCTCACAGGTGGCAAGCCTTTGTTGCTAATCGCGTGGTTCAGGCAACTGAGAATATATCGGCCGACCACTTCTACCATGTCTCGGGTACCGAGAACCCAGCCGACTGTCTGTCTCGTGGTATTACACCACAGAAGTTAGTCTCGCACCCTCTGTGGTTGCATGGGCCTTCTTGGGCCACACTGGACCCTTCCCAGTGGCCTCTTCGAGACCTCGATGGCCAGCCTATCGAGAACATGCCGGAACAAAAGGTTTTGTCTCATGCTGTATGTACGCCTGTGACGGAATGTGCAGTCTACGATCTAGCATTGCGCTTATCATCGTGGTCTAAACTACTGCGCATTCTCGTATACGTTTTTACGTTCGCTAAATTAATATCCCGCCGCGTTACTATTGCAGTAACAGCTGATCAACTTCAGCTCGCAGAAAATAAATTACTACTCGCCCTGCAGAAAAAATATTTTGCAGAAGAATTTGATAACATACGCAATAATAAAGTAGGTACTCGTACTTTCAATAGGTTGAGGCCTTTCATAGATGATAACGGACTGATTCGAGTAGGCGGTCGTCTCGTTAACTCCGGTTTGGATTACGCGCAGATTCACCCGGTCATCTTGCCGCGCAGTGACCACGTCGTCAACTTGCTGATAGATTATTATCATTTGAAATACCTACACGCTGGACCTGAACTTTTAATGTCGCTTCTTCGACAAAGGTTCTGGATCCTATCCGCGCGCAACATTGTGAGACAACGAGTCCACATGTGCAATACTTGCTTTCGACTGAACCCGCGTCCGACTTACCCGCTCATGGCAAACTTACCTGAATGTCGCACCCGCCAAACAGTCAAGGCTTTTACGCATACGGGATGCGATTACGCCGGTCCTATCGCATACACTCCGGTTCGCCGTCGTGGAGTGCACAGCGAGAAGGCCTACCTGTGCCTATTTACATGCCTAACGACGAGAGCTGTGCACATCGAAGTTGCTACCGACCTCAGCACTCCCAGCTTTTTAGCCGCGCTCAAGCGCTTTCTTGCGCGTCGCGGTCCTGTACAAGTAATGTATTCGGATAACGCGACTAATTTTAAAGGCGCCGCCGCTTATCTACGCGATTTATATAAATTTTTAAACGATGAATATCATCCAAAGCTGGAACTTGAGATAGCTGAGAGTCGTTTTAGTTGGTCTTTTATAACCCCAAAATCTCCGCATAAAGGTGGAGCTTGGGAAAGCATGGTTAAGGTTGTAAAAACGCATCTGTACCGAGTAATCGGTCAGCAGATCCTTTCTTATGAGGAACTCTGTACTGTCCTCACTCAAGTTGAGTGTTTGCTTAATTCGCGTCCGCTAACAGTACTGAGTTCTGATCCCGCAGAGCCTTCAGCTCTAACGCCCAGTCATTTTTTGCATACTGCGCCGCTATGCTCAATTCCCGCGCCTGAAGTTGGGTCTGAAAATCTCAGCCTACTTCAAAGGCATTCGCTACTGGACAAGTTAGTTCAGTCTTTTTGGCAGCGATGGAGGTTGGAATATCTACATGGATTACAGGTTAGACAGAAGTGGAATACGCCTTCCGCGCCTATCACTCCAGGAGTGGTTGTGGTCGTAATAGAAGATAATGTACCGAGTTTAGCCTGGCCATTAGCGATTGTAGAAAAAGTACATCCTTCCAAGGATGGAGTAATTCGTACTTGTACAGTCAGATCCGCGAGTGGAACAAGTCTACTTCGTCCGACCGTTCGCTTATGCCCAATACCGCGTCAATAGTTTAGTACTTATATAGACTTAGTTTGTAAGCATCTAATTTTTCAATTTAGTAACACCGCTGTTTCATTAATTTATCCGCAATCCGCACTTATGAGCTCTGCTCTGCCTTAGGGTCATAGAGTTTCATGAGTATTTATATTACTCGCTTATAATTTTGTTATGAGATATTGGGCTTCGTCCTAGTCTCCGCTTACGCTGTGAGATATTGGGTTTTTAACCTAGTCTCTTTATCCGCTGTGAGATATTAGTTTTCTAGTCTCATTTTACGGTTGCTTTTTAATGGTGACCCATCAAGGGCGGGCGGAAATGGTAACGCCATCTTTAGCATAGTGAGATTACTACTCACATCAAATACCTACCCCCCCCCTCTCCGCCTCCTTTCCTAAGACGTACACACTAGCGCCATCGACGAAGGAAGGAAGAACCGCATGACAAGCGAATGCTTGACATCTGTCATCGCAGATAAAACAGTCCACGCAACTCTCGCCGCGCACGCATCGCTTTTAAAACCCGCTGTAATTTTCTCCGCTTTAACCGCAAATATATGGTGTCGTGAAGGACAAAAACTGTGCTGTGAAGTTTCTCGTGTTCGTGGAACCCAGTGCAGCCGCCCTGGGCAGCAGAAGAAGATATCCTGAACTCAAAGGTCAGTGTACGTTTTCTCCTAACTCCCAGTCCTTCCGCTAAAACGCGACCCCATATACCTATATATTTTTTATGGAAATCTCCGCCGAAGTAGACCAAAAAAGCGGTGGAGGGACGACCTAGACATCTATAATAATGACTGGCCTAATACAGCGAAGGACCGTAACGAGTGGAGAGAAGAGGGAGAGGCCTTTGCCCCGCAGTGGGACAGAACAGGCTAATTGAAAAATAAATAAATGTATTTGTTGCCAAGTTACGTCGTGGTTACGAGTTTACAAGTAACTTTAGCGTACAAATAGATATGGTAGTAAAGTATCTGCGTCAGTATGCAAATAAATCTACTCTCCGATTTTTTGATAGCGCAAAAAGACGATCACAAATAAATAAATAAATAAAATAAATAAATAAAATTGTTTATTTACCAGAAACACATAATTATTAAACAGGTATCAACATTAATTCAATTAAGTTATCAGTTGAGTAGGTACAAATAATTATTACGTAGGATTTCCAGCGAAGGCCAAACTAAGCGTTAAGCTTGTATTTAGGACTTCTGGAGTACGGTTACTTAAGTTGGAAGTACCTAATGCGAGATAAGATGAGTAAGTGCACGTTCTGCTTGTGATTAACAATAATAAATTAATCAAGATAGGTATCAAATTGGGGAGGTATCAATAAGGGAGATCTGTCGGGCTTGTGTCTCGTAAGTTTCAACTTCAACTTCTTGGTTTGTGGCTTTTGTGGCTATTTGTCACAATTCTGCCAGTGTCGAGTTCGCTAATGCTAGAGTCATAAAACGAACATAGATTACTATGTCAACATCAGAAGTTGGAACTGACTTTGAAATTTTGCAATAATAATTGTCATTTCTAATTAAGTTACGTATTTTTTACTAAATTATTCCATCATTGAATTAGGTGAGAATAGATCAAACGTTTCCCAATTGTGAAAATAAAAAATTGTGTCAACATCAAGAAAATGAACATTAAAAAAATCTTATCAGAGAATGTGGAAATCTCACGATGCAGGTTGCAAGGTAAAGTGAACCACGCACGTGTAAGCGCAGTAGCTTTCAACTACTACTTTTACTGTTAAATTTTAATACATTTCTTTACTCTATAGTACAAATAACAACCCGTTGACTATCTGTACAACATCGATCAATTTAAATTAAAAAAAAAAAACCATCGTGATGGTTTATAGCTAAAAATAGGCCTCGGTTTAGAACAGTTAAGTTAGTTCCAGTTGAACATGGATTCTGAACACAGAGGGCCTAGAACGAGTTTTTAGTGTATAGTGTGCGTGTGAAACGTCTGACGCCCACCCAGCACACCGGTGGGCGCTGATTTGTTTGGAGAAACTGAGCGGATTCTTTGAGAAGCTTGACATGCTAGTACGGGCTTGGTGTAGACCAAGCTTCTCAAAGAATCCGCTCAGTTTCTCCAAACAAATCAGCGCCCACTCGTGTGCTGGGCGTCAGACGTTTCACACCAGATTTACACACCAAAACTCGTACTAGGCCCTTAGGTCTTAGTACCTAGACTAGACAATATCGCACCGTGTTGGCGCTGACAATTATGTTTTTTTGGTCGCATAGCGTCATGTCGGTGTAGTGTCGGCGTCGGTATCGGCCAGTGTGTAAACAGCTATTAAATGGACCAACTATAAACAGGCGGGGCTGACAACCTTTGTTCGTATTACAAAGACAATTCCAAAAACGTAATGACAAAAGCTTTCTTAAATCTGCAATGTTTGAAGATAAGAGGTCTTTTAGATAACAAGTTCCAACACTTAATTATATAACTGATGTGGTTAACTCAGCCTTAAAGCAGCGGTAGTCTAGTGATAGTGACCCCTTTTCTGATCCTAAGGTCGTCGGTTCAAACCAGGTCGTCCACCAATGTATTTTTTATGGTTCTACGGAGTTATATGCGCTATGCCAGTGCTTTCAAACGATGAAGGAAAACATCGCAAAGAAACTCAAGGCTCAGCTCCGCACGTTGACCTTGACTTTCCTGGATAAAGTAGACTAGGCTGAGAGAATAGTATACAATCCGGACAAGCCTACTCCATCTTAAAAATATGTCCCAGGCCCCTTTCATCGAGGCATGGGTAAAAAGTGGTCCTTGACGCTGTATAAATCATCGACATAGGTTATATGCAAGCAAAGGCCTTATCTTTCACACAATCTAACCACTTTTTCTTCGGCCTTTAACAGATCCCTCGCAGAATTTTCATTCCTCCTCATTACGTGTCCATTTCATGCTAAGTAACTCGAACAGCATTGTGCGCTACAGTTTAGTATCCACCGCTGTGTTTCAAGTTACTCGTAAATTAAACTTGCTTCTACGTGAGAGTGCATATAAGATGTGGCGAAGTGAGCCTTATTGTACCTTGTAGTTCGTCAAGAATATTACAGAGCTCCAAAACTTCATAAACAAATGCTAAGCGCCTTATGATCATCAACTCTATCATTAAGTTTTATCACAGTTCTACTGTGATACATTATTAATAGAAAGCACGCAATATGATTGTTATTCAACGGTGAATGGCTTTTGTTGAGATTATTGAGTTGTTATTACCGGAAACAAATTTTTCGTTATGGTGTACGTAATGGTAGAGTTACACACTTATAATATGTTAGTTTAGAGTTACACTTCGCGGTATGTAGCAGCTGTCTGCAATCGAATCATCGTTGCTACGCAATGTAGCTCTCATTATTGAACTTGTACCTAAACAATATATTTATGAGTAAACATCAAAGCGTGTTTAATAGGTTAGGTAAGTAGTATGTAGGTATGTGTCCCGAGAGAATCAACTGAATGTTGATATTATTAATTAAATATTCCGTTCCTCAATGTGGTCGTGCAAATATTTTACACCTGCTGGATCCATAAATATTTACACATCAAATAATTCTAACAAATATTAAATTATCAAATTATTGTACTGAGATCAACGTTATAAACAAACCTTATTATGACTGGTGTTGGAACCCACGACCTTACGATAAATAGCCGGGATCAATCCACTAAGCCATCGTTACTTCATTGATCTTCAATTTCCAGACTATTCCGCTTAGAAATAGGCTTTCGGATTGAGAACATAGATCATTGACTAATAAAATACTATGGACGAGTTATTTACATAATAATAAATCATAATATTAAAACATAATAATAAAACATAACTATACTAATAAACCAAAAAAAAGTTGAATTAAATAAGGCTATGACGTAATCCTCATTTGCTACTTAAAAATATTAAGTACATTCAAAATAACGTGGGTTTAATATGGCGAAATACGCATTAATTGTTGTCGTAAGTGTCAAAAAACACTCCATTAATATAGCAATAGTTTTGAGACTCAAATAACACTTAATGCCCGCTCTATAAAATAGTAAATCATTGTTGAAGTCTAGCAAACAGGGCTTATCGCACAACACAACCCTTTCCCTCTTCTATTTCACGCTTCAGTGCGTAAATAGTTTGTTCTTTGTTTATCATTGTCTACCTAATCCTACCTACTGCTATCTACTGCTACCTACTGCTACCTACTGCTACCTACTCAAAGTCAAAGTCAAAAATCTTTTATTCAATAATATCTCACTGATCACTTTGAATCGTCATTACGTTTTGTATGATTAGGTATGATTACATTTTTTTATTGGATGAGTTGGAGCTAGTTCGTCCCAAGCTTGTTTTTCTTCTAAATAATCAGATATTGTATAGTATGCTTTTAAAAGAAGTCTCTGTTTTATTACGTTTTTGAACTTGCCAATCGACAACTGAGACACATCATTTGGGATTTTGTTAAAGAAGCGTACACATTGCCCTTTGAAAGATTTACTAATTTTTGTGAGCCTAGTGGTGGGAACAGCGAGTTTGTCTTTATTTCTAGTGTTAACATTATGATTATCACTTTTTTTGTTGAATAGATTGATATTTTTTTGAACATGCAATAAGTTTTCATAGATGTACTGGCAAGGTACTGTCATTATATTTATTTCCTTAAACTTATTTCTTAGTGATTCTCTGGGACCCATGTTATAAATTGCACGTATAGCCCTCTTCTGCAACACAAATATGGTGTTTATGTCTGCAGCACTCCCCCACAATAAAATGCCGTACGACATAATGCTATGAAAGTAGCTGAAATAGACTAGTCTGCTACCTACTGCTACCTACTGCTACCTACTGCTACCTACTGCTACCTACTGCTTGCTTTAATCAAAAGGCACTGATTTATAAGTAATCTTGGATAAGTACTGTATAGTCCAAACTTTATAGTGCTCGGTCCACACTACCTTACTGCCTACCACAGTAGTTATAAAAATCAAAGTGCTGTAGATACACGTTACTCTAGAGTTTACCAAATGAAATTCACTTAAAGTCTCTGGTCGCTTGTTTGGCCGCCAAGTGCGCGCACAGCCTAATAAAGAAATAACATTTAACTTGTATATCTTCCGGTTTGCCAACTTTGCTACTAATCACCTGATTTTTTCCGAACGCCCTTCAATTAGATACCCTTCAATTTTCATCAAAATTAACTTTATTCAAAGAATTCCGTAACTTTTTGAATTGTAAACGGTAGCTACTTTTGAACTTTGATGAAAATAATCTAAGAATTGTGAAACTTTTCCGGTAAATAACCAACTTTCAGGAGATTATTTGAGGTTAATAATTTTTTCTTACTAGAGTTTTGATCCCCTAATATTTACGTTGCAAAACGAAAGCTTAAGAAAATGTTGATATTAAATAAAAATACGTCTTTCTTGACATTGAGTTGCTTTTAAGACCTGATATTATGAAGGGAAATAACACAGGCGAAAGAGGATTTTTTTTCTCTTTTTCGAGTATCTTGTTATTTTTTTTTTATTATTATTAATAAACCAATGTTCTCTGTCTCGAGCTTCCTCCCACCATCCTCTTTCTAAGGCGTCTAGTTCGTCGCGCCAAAACTTCCTTGGCCGACCCCGATATCGCACACCGTCAGGGACCCAAGGTGTGGAGATGTTCGCCCACCTATCGGGAGGCATCCGGCTGACGTGTCTTTGGGGGAGGCCTTTGCCCAGCAGTGGGACGACATAGGTTAATAAAAAAAAATATTAAGAAACACTTTTATATTTATTTTCCTTAAAAATCGTAACAAAACTTGCACATAACCAATATCACATTTTATAACCGCTAGAGAATAAAAAACTAATCAAAATGAATGTCAAATGAAATAATTTACGTGACTATTGCCGAAATAGAGGCGGAAATAGTTTTATTGAATGCTCCTACCACATAAGTATAATATTATATAAGTAGTGACACTAGTGACTGTTATTTATATAAAACTGCGTTCGTATTCGAGTCATATTGCGTGTCGACGCCGGCTCGACTCTCGAACGTTGTAGCGTCACCGCGCAGTGTAAATCGAATACGCTAGCATTACGACTGTCATATTTATTTGTATTGAGGCCTCTGTATAATCTAACTTTGGTAGAAAAGCTTGTGAAATGGGTATTATCTTTGTCACTCGTAGACCCTCTACGCAGGGTCTACGGAATGGCTACGAACATCTGTGCTCGTAGCAGTACATAGGATTCAATTTGTTTTTATTGCTGTACAGAATGAAGCAAAGTTGTTTTATCATAATGCACCTTATTACAAAATAATAAGGTGCATAATGAATGCAACTAATTAAGAAAACCTTTGCAGTAGAATCACAAGTGTTGACAATATAGAGCTAATTATTGAAAGTTTTAATTAGTACAATATTAAAATTATAGTGTTTTAGGGATATTTTTTTTACCAAAAGCTCTTTTTTAAAATTCGCGTTCCTTTTAGATTTATTTCGTTAGTTTTTTATACGTTTCCGAAGCATAATAATATCGCCAAGTTCAACCCAAAATTAATACTTAGTTAATTTAGTGCCCAGAATAAATTGGTTCCTTGAAAAGGACAAATGACTTCGGAAAAATTAAAGGACATTACTTTTTCTAAGCGCTAGGAATATTGATTATTCCGGTCACGTAAGGAAGACTTATATCAAAGATCCACAAGCAGGCTTTTGATATTGAAACTTTTTAAAATAATACTGAAACGTATTTCTTTTAATTTACGTAAGTTTGTTTCAGCCACGCTTATAATTGCAGCGTAGTTATGCATATGTGTGTATCACTTTGAAAAACCCACGCTCAGAGACGTTATAAGATAATCAATATTTAGTCTATTTATAATGTCTAACCAATGAATAATGACAAACATAGGCTGGAATACTCAAAAGTCATTCAAATTTGAGCACCACTTAAAATTGCTCTGCCTCTGTTTGACCTTACTCATTTGTAAGAGATGGCAGTAATTTAAGCGGAACTTAAACTGAGCGGGGTTTGAGTGGCGTTTGAGTATTCGGCCAATAAGCACATATTTTTACGTTTGCATTGTTATACACTAAGTTCTGCCCACGACTTCGTCCGCGGTCCATGTAATCTTATTAGTTTTCCAACAAAAATATTTGCTAACTATGTTTTTACCTGTGCCTATGTAATTTCTCTTTTGTTTGTACAATAAATTATCTATATCTATCTAAATGTTCATATTCATAACAGAAGGATAAGATAATGTATGTTAGACGAATTAAACAATGTTCCTATGTTGTATTTCATTACCAAACTAAAAATAGATTGAATATTGAAAATGGCCGTAAGTGATTATGTTTATCTGCATTGAAATTAAACATAAATAAACAAACGCCTTGTTGAGGCACACCACGTGTTGATTTCATTTATTTTGTTTACAAATTGCATGTTATTTGCAGGATGCAGGATACACATTGTTGCAAAACGGATTGAGGAAAACAAATATCGAATCGACAGGCGTCATGGCTCAGTCGGTAGTAGCTCTGCATTCCGTGCTGTGGGTCGTGGGTTCAATCCCCACTGAGAACAAACATTTGTGTCGTGTGTGGCAAACAAAGATGTTTGTTCTGTGTCTGGGTGTTACTATGTATAATAAGTATGTATTTACAAAAAAAAATATAAGTATTCTATCAACAATCTATGTAGTTGCCATAGTACAAGCTTAGCTTAGTTTAGGACTAGAGGGCGTTGTGTTATAAGTGTCCAAGAATATTTATATTTTATATTTTAATATGAAAAGAGCACGGTGAATCCTGCGAATAGATCTTTGATGCCGAGCGATCTTTGGCTCGGGGTCCGAGCAATGGATGGTATTCGGTAGTATTACTTATGTTCAAACTCCGTGATAACGTCTTTTGCGCGATCTAGGATAGTTCTCATGTACCGACCTAGATGGCGCTACAAATACTATGAAATATTACAGAGAATCTTCATTGTAAAATTTCAAAGCGGCAGCAACGAGGCTTTCCCTAGTGACTACAATATGGGGCACTTCAAAAAGAGTGTTTTAAAATTCTTCAAGGGTCGGCAACGCGCATGTGATACCTCTGGTGTTGCAGGCGTCCATAGGCTACGGTGACCGCTTCCCATCAGGCGGGCCGTACGCTTGTTTGCCTAGTAGAAAAAAATATTTGCCTTGAGACAGTGTCCATAATTGCACCACACCTTTCAAACTGGAACACAGCAATGTGAGCATCATTGCTTGGCGGCAGAAACATTTGCGGTTATAGTACTTCCCCAGGCAAACCCGTTCACGAAGATCCAAGTACTTAGGTACTACCTACTACTAGGTTTTGATGATACCTCACAATCCAGACTGAACTTGTTGCGGCTTAGCTTGTTAAAATACCTACGTAGGTGTAGGAAAATGTAGATTATGTTCAACTTTGTATCATCCATCAATATTTCCAAACTTGTATCTCCGAGGGCCTAGTACGGTGTGTAAATCTGGTGTGAAACCTCTGAGGCCCAGTGCACCAGTGGGCGCTGATTTGTATGAAGACACTGAACGGATTTTTTGAGAAGCTTGGTCTACACGAAGCCCGTACTCGCATATCGAGCTGCTCCAAGAATCCGCTCAGTGTCTCCATACAAATCAGCGCCCACTGGTGTGCTGGGCGTCAAACGTTTCCCACCCACACTATACACTGAAAACTCGTACTAGGTCCTCAGGTTGTAACAATGTTTCAAAGGTGATAATCTCGTTGAATGCAGATCGTCCCACTGGGTCGTCAAATGGGAACTGGTAAGTCTAATAGGATCCTTCGAAATTTGAAATGTAACGTTTTTTTTTTTCAGAATGTTTAATAAACTGCTTTTTATTATTCTGTAGACTATAGCTAAAAAATGAAAGATAAAATAATGAAACGAGAATCGTTAAGTTACTTATAATTACTTATTTGAATAGCCAAAAAATACAGGTTGACAAAATCGTCAGTCAGCAATTACTTTTAACCCACATTTTTGCAGCAAACTTCCGTTTCAAAGTGTTTTTATTCATGACTTCCGGTTCAAAACGTTTTAATTAAAAACGCTAGGCGCAATCGCGGACAGCCTTTACAAGTTTTATTAGAACTCATACATCAGCGAGGCGTGATAATTAGTGGTTAAAGTGACCTGCTTTTTAGAATTGCATTCATGTGCATTTTGTAAGTATTGTAAATACTGTATTAGTCGTTATAATCTTGGAGTAATATTAACACGCAATAATTATGTCCTCTTTCGTTTCTTGATGACATATGAGCTAGACACAACAGATTTGTTCGTTACCTCTATCACAAACAAATCGCCGCGCTAACGTATTCGAGTTATATTGCGCGTCAATGCAAGCTCGACTGCCAACCGCTGTAGAGTCAACGAGCAGTGTATCTCTGATATGTTCCGATACATTTGCGATTGTCACATTTATTCATGAGCAAGACACTGATATGATTGATGGCTGATATACGAGTGCCTGTGGTCTAGTAGTAATCCTGCCTTCCAATATTAAGATCGTAGGTTCAAACTTAGATCGTGCACCAGTGCTTTCAAACAGTGAAGGAAAAAATTAATAAGCCAGTTATGGATAAGCCAGTTAGTTAACCATGGATGGCTTAGTTAGTTTCACACGTGTTGGCCTGGTCTTTGGATATGGCTGACTAGACTGAGAGGATGGTATACGTGTAGCGCAAGCCTACTCTATCTAAATAATGTCCCAGATACCAGGCATTGCAGCGTGTCCCCTCTATCGAAGTATACGTTAAAAGTGTCCCCTAATGTACCATTATAGAAACGAAACCTCAAGAAAACTTACAGCGAAGAATATTTTAGTCTTTGAAAAACATTGCAAATTCAATACTTATTATAAGAAATACTGATTTTATTCTGCCAATCTTTGGTTATTATCAAGCAACCATTTTGCTAGAGCGTGTTTTTCTTTTTGTTTTCTTATCTTTGCTGTTTGTATGATAATTCAAACACGTAACAAAATGCCGATGTCGTCTCTCAAGGAAATGTTGAACTGAATCAGATGCGGTTTTCACCCGTATCCTGAGTTACTAGCTCTCCTTAGTACATATTTAAAGCTAAATTTTATATATTTATTTATTTATTGAATTCAGCTGCTTACTGCACTTACAGTTTTCACCAACGCGCGCAGTAAGCCATTTAAATACACATAATATCACATTACCTTACATCCTACTTACTTACTTATTTAAACGTCTGGAAACATAAACCTTAGTTTTGTACTGTCAGATTTGTTTTCTAGTTTAAATTTTTAATCCACTTTTCGTGTTTTTCTTTTTTAGGTCTTTTCATAACTTAGGGTAATCCTTTTTTTTGTATAAAATCTTTTCACATGCTTTGCATGTATGATGTTATGGTGGAAGCTTCACTGGTTTCTGTGCTATTTTAAGTTTTATATCATTAATTATTACTGTACTGTTTGTTCCCCTAATAAAATAAAATAAAATAAAAATAAAATAGATATGGCACTACCTATATTTTAAGTAGTGATTTACTTTTGACAGAAGTTGACAAATGACAAACGTTTGCAAAAGATAAAAAAACCTTCGAAAAAGGTTTTTTGGGAAAGATATTAAATAACTTCTGTTGATTTTAATGTACTGTTTCACGCACAAAACAGTAGACAGTTGAGTTTGAATTTTGAATTATTTAAATGAATTAAATTCTTGTTTGCCAAGTTTGAAAAGGATTTTTGTTTTTTCATTGCAGCTGGTTTTTTAGAGAACAAAATATTATTATATTCCTGTTAAGATACGGGGGTTCGAATCCGCGAGAGCCCTCAGCGAGGTGATCGAGCGACACTTTGCATAATGACGTCTCTGAGGCTACTGGTTATCGGATTTCCCTTGCCTAGATTTTTACTGAACAATGCTTAGAAGAACGGAAATATATTTTATTTTTCCCCAAATATCCCAGCAAACACCTAGTGATCAGAATGCTCATTACTGTAGTAACTTTGTTTTAGGAATATTTTTTTGGGTTTCGGGATATTTCAAAAGTTTAATCGTGGTGTTGTCCAGGTAGGCAGTTTTTTTATTATACCAAAATTAAATGATTTCTTTAAAATGGCAGCTTTGACTTAAAGAAAGACTTAGAAAACTGTGCAAAAATTGTACTATGCTTGATCCTTTTTATCTACTTTATCAAAGACAATTTTGAGTACAATTTTTATACTTCTATTAGTATTAGAGCGAAATTAGTAGTTTCGCTATTTACAATTTTTGCACAGTTTTCTAAGTCTTTCTTTAAGTCAAAGCTGCCATTTTAAAGAAATCATTTAATTTTGGTATAATAAAAAAACTGCCTACCTGGACAACACCACGATTAAACTTTTGAAATATCCCGAAACCCAAAAAAATATTCCTAAAACAAAGTTACTACAGTAATGAGCATTCTGATCACTAGGTGTTTGCTGGGATATTTGTAGATTACAAACCGCAGAAATGTAATTTCAAGCTACAAACAGAAATAAAAAGTGTTATCTTATTTTCTCGCAGTACCCTATCAAGTACCTTATCAAAGCTAGGTCATGTAGGTACGTAAGTTAATGAGAAAAACTACCGCGCCAAACGCCCAATTACGGCCTAAAGATAATAGGAAAGTGAAAGCTAAAGGCTTGGTAATTACAGCTAAATTATTAATAATCTCTTTTGAGACGGCGATTTCAATTTTGGAATTTGGGAAAGGGCTTTTTGTCTATGATCTTGGCTAAGATAGTTAATGATAATGACTTCATGTTTTGGGAAGGGTTGAAGGTGGAGGTTTGTCTTATGAATAACAAGAAATGTGGAATATTCTTAGCAGTTGTCTTGTACATACTTTTGAAAGTTTATTCTAAAGTGAATAATAGTTTTTGTATGTGGAATTCACCTGCTTATAAGTTAAAAACCATTTTATCTACAAGTTTATCAGATAAAAAACTCTTTCTTAAAAACGTTTTTTTTTTTTTTAGAAGTAACTTTAAGTACTACGTAACCTCTGACTTTCTCATTACTTTGTGATAGAGCATTTTAGTTCAAATAGTTAAAAGTTTAAAGTAGGTACATTGATATACTTAAGAATTTTTATAACTAACTGAGATCGCTATCGTGTTATCGTGAGATCTCAGTCCGAGGTAAACAAGTAAATAAAACAAAATATAATAAGATGCTGGTGACTCCGGATCTCAAGTAAGAATATTTCCACTTCCTGTATTTGTGTTCCTGAAATTTTCCCGAAAAGTTTTAAGCTGGGAAATATGCCTCAAAAGGTCGACTAGTTATGTACAATCAGTAAAAACTTCCCTCTCATTACGGAACAAACAACCCTCAAAATCCATGTAAATTGGATCTCTAGGGAGCTTCCTTTCATTCCCAGTTGAATATTTAATTTAAATCAATGATAAACTTCTGTGTGATCTCCGTGAATTCAAATAAGTTTTACACACGCAAACCCTCTTGATATAAAGCTGGATGTTTCTATGTATTGAAGGTACCTGTGTATTTAAAAAAAAATTATAAGTATAATACCGTAAATCTAGTTCCCATAGTACAAGCTCTGCTTAGTTTGGGACTAGAAAGCGTTGTGTGATAAGTCCAAGAATATTCATTATTTATTTATAGTTAGAGCCATAAGCCATAAACAATTTGACATTCTGCAAAAGCGAACAACTTCTGATTCTGAGTGCACTTAGTACCTACCTAGATAGGTAAATCCGTATTACCAAAGAAGATCCAAAGGAGGTAGGTATTCAGAAGCGTTTCCTTTAGCGTTTAGCACATACCCACATTTAGCAGATGTAGATATTATCACAAAACGAAGTGTTTTGTACGACCATTAGCATTAAACTCCGCCGAGCTCGTGATATAAATTTACATCAAACCTTATATTCATGAAATCACAAAAAAAATGTATACATTTTCTTCTTGTATGTGACTAAGCATATTATATAATAAAGCGCACTTATTTCTACAGAAAACAAGGATTTTAACCAATCTGCTTAAAACATATAAATTAGGGTAGAAATATTTTATGTATATAATATATATATATTATATTACATACATCATAGCTCAGTCGGTAGTAGCTCTGCCTTCTGTGCTGTGGGTCGTGGGTTCGATCCCCACCGAGGACAAACATTTGTGTGTTGTAAACATAGATGTTTGTTCTGTGTCTGGGTGTTTCTATGTATTATAAATTTGTATTTACAAAAAAAAATGTATGTATGTATTCTATCAGCCATCTAGTTTTCATAGTACAAGCTTTGCTTAGTTTGGGACTAGAAAGCGTTGTGTGAAGTGTCCGTGAATATTTATTTATTTTTATTTTATTATATTTTTTATACATTTTTTAATATTGGGGTTGTTACAGCAGTTGCAAAAAAGTTCTTATAATATTTATTTCGGTGGTTAAACAACAGTTTTACCATCAAAATAAATGGAAAACAAAAAGTTTGGTTACCATTTTTACAATGTTGGTGATATCTACAAATTTTATATCTTGATAAGTTTAACGAGGCGTCACTTCTTCAGTTTCAAATTATTTGGGTAGTAACTATAGTAGTAATAGATACAAAGTTTTTTATCTCTACCACAGATTATATAATACTATACTAGTATCTCTACTATTATATCACTTGGCAATAAGGTTGGTGGTGGCTGGTAGAACGACACGTCAGTCCATCCGGCTGTCACACGCACACTCGCCATTGTTCATTACTCCCGGGAAATGGACAATTCAAGGAACGATCGTGAAATATACTAACGATAAAAATAAAAGAAAATGACGTGCCTTATTGAAACTAGTATCAATTATCAGCGATATTTTGATAAATATATCAAATCCCAATAGCAATCCAACACGAATCGGTAGAACGAGCGAAAACATACAAAAGGCGTTGCGCATTTCAGGTCATGCGGGCCTAAGATGCGCACCGCGAGATATTTGTCATGTCGTTCTGTCAAAATGTAAGCATTTTGTACCAGTTTAGGAACTATTGCATTATCTGTGGTACCTAATGGTGTCGACAAAACGCGCCATAATGTACACTTTTGACACTTCTTAGTCGTCGTACCTCTCTGAGGACGAGATAATAGTCATGCAGAAATGTCAAAAGTTGAAAATTCAAAGGCGCGGTTTCTCGGAAACATTACCACAGACAATGCAATAGTTCCTAAACTAATACGAAATGCTTACATTTTGACAGAGCGACATGACAAATATCTCGCGGTGCGCATCTTAAACCCGCTGATTTGCATACATTTAGTTAATTTTTAGATGATTTTTGTTTAATTTTATTTTTTTGGGTTTATCGTATTTAATATATTATGCAGTAGCAGTCACGAAATCGCAAAATAAAGTAATTATTTAGACGTAAACAAAACACTTGTAAATACGTTAAACAACATTGAAAAAGACGCATTTCTTAAAGTGAAACGTGTGGTTATTGTAACAAACAAAGTTCCATCATTGCATGTTTTAAAAAATGTGGGACCTGGGCTCCATTCAATTTGCCCCAGACCCTTTGACGTTTTACCGTGAATGGATATCTAAAACTTTGGTTATGTACCATTTTTGTAATAAGTATTAGTGAAATCTACACAATGTTAAAACCAGCTGCTACTATGGTATATAATTATTATTCATTACACTTGGCGGTAAGGCAAACCGGAATAACTGAGTCAATATAAGTGAAGTAGACAGCGCTACTAGATAGCACGCGATGTTATTAAACACCGATTTAGACAAATTTAGTACGAATATCAATTTTAAACACCATTGCTAGCCAGTAAAATGAGTAACAAAGTACAAACAGTTCGTAGTTTGTTATATGCCAATTTATACAGGGTGATTAAAAAGTTCCAGCCAAAAAAAAAACAAAAAAAACACCGTTATTTTTTAAATTCCCTAATTTTGATTCTGATGTATGGAGATAATCACAGCATTAACAGAATCCTAGTGCCTCTCTAAATATATTTTGAATCACCCGACCCTTAAAACCTTCATAAACTGTACCTTGGACTAAGCCGTTTTGTCCTGACTATTTTAGGATTATAGTATGCTCTTTATAGGTGGATAATGTGGATATAATCTAAAAATTAATGTAATTGCTACAAGAAAAGGTAATCCAGTATCTCTAGCCAAGTTGATCTAATACAATCTTTAGAATAGAAATGTAATTTAAAAAAACAAAGATAACCCTAAAATTAAGTCATGCGAGCAATCTAATACAATATGTTTGACGTTTTCTATTCCCTAGCGAACGTAGAATATTTAAAATGCAATGATTTGTCTTCTTGTTCCATAAGCATTTGGATAGAAATACAATGTATACGCAGGGGTACATAAGTACATTATAGTTTCAGAAAACAGAGCCCCGAGTCCGTGCATTTGTTTTGACTTTCGACTCGAGTAAAGCACACGCAAATGCATTTGCAAAGCGATAAATTTTGTATAAAACCCGGGTAAGCGCCTCTACCGGGTGATTTGGGAATTGTGCAATTCCCACTAAAATGTCTCGCTTTGCGAATGCGTTTGCGCGTGCTGTACTCGAATCAAAAGTCAAAACAAATGCAACTCGAGGCTCAGAACAGTTTTCGGTAGTTGTTTATTACACATCCTGTATTAGTACTGAAAATAGACCAGCCTGCAGCCGTACTGCCAAGTGAACTAGATTGGTTACGACTTTTACATTAATAGTGAATCTACAATGTTTTACTTTGATGTTTTTTAACTACGGCTTAGTTAAGAAACATCAAACTGACACATAATAACTATTTTCTATATCAGTATCAAATTATTTGGACATTGCTAAGGTTTTAAAAAAAAATTAAAAATCTCTTAAAAAAAGATCAAAGTTTTCAACTCCATTACCATTGAGCGTCGCGATCAGGCAGCATCTTTTACCATTACACTTAGCGGTCAGACCGCAGTTAAATATAAAGTAATTGACATAATGAGCGAGCAGAGTGATGGCGCCCACGTATTGCCGATCCAATAAATATTTACAATAAATTCTTCATTCATGACTGTAAGAATAGAAATGATCTCAACTCTAAAGCATTTGATGCAACAACCCATTCATATTTGATCTTGAAAACTGTAAATCCAATGATTTTACATAAATTAACATTATTAAAAAGTCTTGATAAAATAAGTCAAAATAACGATATCGCAAATAAAGCATAAATCTCTACTCAAATCTATGCTTAAGTAATGATTTCTTTATCAGAATAGGTACGAGCCAACCTTTCATGGCAAATAGAACAAAAAATAAGCCTTCATATAAGTACCTTGAAAACTCGTGTAGCCCTCAACCTGAGGAGTTGGACCCCACTGTTGCGAATTCCGGAACTAACTTAAAAATTTTACTACCTACCTTTAATCACAGACATCCCCTTTAATCTTTAAAGGATGATACTAGAAAACGTCAGAGGCAAAGGCGTAGGTATCCATCTTTTTTTGGCATAAGCATTGCTGATGATAATGATGATGAAGAAGAATTTAGGTATTTAAACATTTAGTATATCACTGCTACATAAATAAACTAGAACCCGAGCCCGTAGTCTGAGTTTTATTATGTTGATTTGCGACAAGCGAGAATCGAGAAACTCGCAGTTTTTGTATGGAGAAATATAGTTTGCAAATCTCCCGCTTGAGGCGCTTAACGGATTTTCATACAAAATATCTCGCAAATTGGTTCTCGATATGCGTTTCGATCAACAAAACAAAACTCAGACTAGGGCTCAGTACACTATGTCACAGATTATATAATACTATACTATGTACACATTAACGATGAGCAATATGTCTCTCTATAAGTGAACCCTGTTCTTTGAAAAATAAACCCCTTTAACTACAATAACATTTAGGTATTGCTAGCAAACTACACAATAGGCGTTTACTATCAAAACCTTTTTCGAAGCTTCAAGCACCTAGATACCTTTAGCGTAAACCTATTATCCAGTCTTGGACTGTAATCACACTTTGTTGTTGTAGGGTCAGAATCTACATCAACGCATGCTTCAGTGCTGTTGTCATATTCTGTCAACATCCGTTTGACCACAATCTTATCTGATGTTAAGCGATGATGTGGTCGACGATGTAGCACGGTTACCTAGAAGGTACCTATTTACTCTAATCCTGAAAACTTCCAAATTCATTCGAGAACACAAGAGAATAATAATCATAATCAATATTTATATAACTCTTTTGAAGCTGACATAGAATCAACGCACAGCCTAAACTAAAAGTCCTAGAGGTATGAAATTTGGAGGGTAGTATCCTTATATAGTGTAGGGGTGCACTAAGAAAAGAATTTTGAAACGTCACACTCTATAAAGAGTAGAACGCGAGCAACGCCGCGGGCGAGGGCTAGTAAGTAATAAGTAGAATAATGATCAAATTTGAAAGTGTTACATAATGAAATTCTATACACAATTTGGTGAACCAACTTTATATATGATCTGTGATCATACGGAGTTCCAAAATGACAGCTAAAAATTATACCGGCTCGACATAAACTATTTTCTATTTCTTCTTATTCCCTGAAATAGTAAATAATTGTTTATTATTTAATTTAATTATACATTGTAAGATTCGTGTCGCAAATAAATCGTTCTTTCTTCCTATTATTTCTCGTGGTAGGGTTGCTATTACCAGCTCACCAAGTGCTTTAATATGTAGCTTAGTGTTACCCTATATTTACCTAGTTTCGCCCTCGACTCCACTCGAGAGGCAATAAGTGAAAATGAACCGTTTCTTTATTACTTTAGGGACCGTCTAGGGCTATTAGGCCGTGACCGTTGTCTGTAAAGATTACGTTGTGAAAAAGAATTCACGACGAATTTTATTGGCCCTAATAGGCACCTATAAATAGCATTCTTGCTGTTTACAGTTTTATCCAGGCCTAATGGCCGCACTCCTAGTACTTATAATGTACTAGGTGCCGCCCGCGACTTCGTTCTCCTCCCGTTGGATCCCGTTAATTTTTCGGGATAAAAAGTAGTCTAATGCAGGTCACGGACAATATATATTCCTCGTTCCATCCAAATCGGATTAGTAGTTTTTACATGAAAGAGTAACAAACATCCATCCATCCATCCATCCATACTTACAAACTTTCGCGTTTATAATATTAGTAGGATGTAGAAGTATAAGTAGTAAAATATTTTGTATCGCGATGGGCTTCGTGTTAACCAACCAACCGGGCTACTGGCAGAAAATTGCGTTTATATTGCTGGGTAGGTAAACAAAATGATTGTCATCTTCTCCTGGTACTTTTATTTAAGTTTTCTTGTAGTTGTAGTGGCTACTAATTGCAAAAAACTTTATTTGCACACACACAATAAACTCGTAAGGTTGGAATAGTTTGAACTTGTTTTGTCTTTTGTTGTGACAAGCTGATTCAAATTCGATTGAAAGAGACAAACGGTGTAACAATTCCAAGTTTACACCGAGTTTATTAATAACGAATAGAGGTCGGGTACGGTTCAGATGTGGTTCACTAAAACCCAGCGCAGCAATATTATTGAACGTTAAAATATAACCAATAGATAGGCTTTTCAATGAGTTTGCGTCATCGAGATATTGGTTTGGGTAATCTGACGATTAATTTTGATGGTGATTAAGCCTGATTGATAGACTAAGTTTGCTCGGCTCATAATGGTTTAGCACTGGTCATTGTTACCAATAAGACTGAGTTAAACTCTGATTTCCACGTAGTTTTTTGGAAAAAATCTATGCTCCAACTACAAAATACATGTAACTAATCATAATGTATGAAAATAACAAGTCACGTGACCAATTCCATACATAGTCACACATAGTGTCAACTGAGATAAGGTTCGCTGTAACTTTTCAAAAAAACCCGAGTAATTCTTGAAATTTGTTTCAAAATTATAATGGAAATCGATGTAACATTGTTCAATCTAGAAAGGGACCAGCTACCATCATAAAAAGAACTCAACAACTTACCTCCTCATGTACTGGAACTTGATAACAATGAAGATCAGCAGAGTATTAGCCGCCAGCGAGGTCGTCAGCACAGCTACGTACAGCACTATGATCAGCACATCTGGGTGATAAAACACGGCCAAATCCAGCGGCGGGATCCATACTTCTGAGTCATTCCACCTGGAGGAGTTTAGACCCCCCAGAGAATGTGTGGTGATGTTAAGAGACATTTTGAATGTCCATTTATCTCACGGGGTTTTGCGAACACTTTTCATCACAATTGTAATTTTGTTCCAAATCTGTTTTCTCTTTTACTCACTGTTTTTTTTTAATTCCGTTTGTTCTTTATATTAAGTTTTTGACAGTCATGAACTCATATATTTTTTTTTCTTTGAGATAATATTGCTTCATTATTTTGTTTACTTTGAAGTTCACCATTGTTTTTAACAGTTGTTATTTTAAATTATTACACACTCTTAGCATTATGAAACAACACTTTCTAAAGTCACTACATCATAGGAAAATATCAATTCAACGAGTGCTAGTTCATTTTCTGTTTACCATTGAAATGTCCCATTTTGTCTGAAGGTATCTTCTTTTGTTCATGAAAAAGGATTAGGGTTTATTGAATTTCTTTTTTGTGTTAAAAGACATTGAATTTGGGTGTAGTTATTGGAATAGATATGTAATCAAAGATTATTGTAACTGATTAGCATCAGGTTAGTTTTGATGCTAAACTGTTTATTCAGCTGTTTCGACACGTCCTAAACTCCGAAAAATGAAAGTATAATAGATCTACATCAAACCACATCGGTACTTACAATATAAAATACAAATATTCATCGTAAAGCTCGAAAAACTGAAGGTGCGTCCATATCTACCAGCATTATATAAATATATAAAGATCTAATTAGGTATTTTATCCCTAGTATCTACCAACTCAGTAACGCTTTTGAAATGGGTCCCCGCTGTGCGAAATATTGTATTCATGAAGCGCTCGAGTCCTGGTAGTTACTGTTGCTTAAGAGAAGATAATGATGACCCCTGA